>CM039729.1:31142538-31786059 GCA_022539455.1 Dendrobium nobile
TGAATCTATTATCAAATCTATAACATGCTGAATATTTCTTACCAGATGTACAGAAAACTCCTTCAGAACGAAGTTATTAACGTTCTCTAATTGTTTTGCAGTGTTAGTTGGCATGGATTGAATAGAATTAGATTAAGTTAGGCAATAAGATGATAATAAGGCAATAATCTTTACCCACTTTTACAAAGTATTTGGTAGAGAATTTTTAGAAGTAACTTGGAAGAAAAAGAAACAATTAGCTTAGGTGATATTTTATTTTTATAGCTGTGTTTAGCTTCAAGTTCAAATGGTCTAGGAGTAAATCACCTAATCTAAGCTTCATTGGATTTGAATATGAGCATTCTCTCTCCTATGATGGATGGCATTCATATAATAAATCCTATGTTTTTTAGGTGAACATTTGCTGCATCCTTTAGTTCATATAACATCAAATATGGTTTAAATGGCTATCCAATTGGACTGGCACTAGGCATCTCTTAGTCAAAGGATTGATTTTTCTAGGTGTTTCCTCCTTCGGAGGGCCAATTTATGAAGTTGGAGATCTAGGAGGATGATAGTAATAACTCTCAATGACTAAGATCCTATGATGAGCTTGATTTTGGGTTTTAGGTGCATAGAGGTTCACCCAACATTCTTACAAATTTAGACAGAACAACGCATATTTTTTTTAAGCAAACACACATAGTTGTCATCTCCTCAATTTTTTTTTAAATTCATAAGCTTATCCAGCAGTTGTTTCATATGATAAGGAGGAATATAATTGAGTTTAAGTCTATATTTCAAAAAATTTTCTAGTTTTTAATTGATGGTGACTATGACGAAATATGTCAATTTGAACTAGTCATCAAAATCTTTTCATGGAGCCAAATTGGTTTGACTTTGGAAAACTGATATGCCGGGGCCGGCTGGACCGGTCCAGCATGGACTGGTCCTGGTTTACTCAAGGCGGCAAAAAATAGGGGGAGGGGCGCGGAACGCCTGTGGGCCCCATCATGGGCTTAATGCAATTTTTGGGGGGAAAGATTTGAATGTAAGGGGTGATTAGGTAATTTGTAATCCTCGTTAATGATAATTAGGGGGAATAGGAGGGAATTAGGGTTATCTTGAATTTTGAATGAAAGTTTGAGATCTCTTGGTATGCTTGGGCTCTAGAGATTGCTAGAGACTTGTGGAGAGTGGTTCTTCCTCTCGAATCGAAGAACATTGTATCTTTCTCTATTTTCTTGCATCTACTAGTGAAGATCTTGCTTCGTTTCTCTTATTTCCATTGTTTGGTGCAAAAATCTGCTGCGAGAGTGTTGTCAAACTGTTCCTCTGTTTTTGTGCTAATCTTGATTAGGTTTGCTTGCAAACTCAAGTATTACCTTAGGGTTACTTGTGAACTCAAGTATTTCCTATCAAAAACCTCATATGTTACTTATTTGATAAATGATATTCATAGAAAACCTCTTAACTCGCTACATAAGAAGGCATTAGGTTCGTGCCTACCATCTAAGGAATGTGCATCAATCTTAAGTGTCTAGGATCTTGTACAATATAAAGTGGGTGATTATGATGAAGATTAAATTAAGCATCTTCATCAAAGTTATTTCAAGGACTGTGCAAAGGTTGAGGATTAGGTTTGATAATTGATAGTGGTAGCCCTAAGACCACTAGTTCAAGATGCAGCAAAAGTTTTGGAAGGATATGTTGAGAGATATCATCTCCATTGTATCTAGAAGTTTGCAAAGATGCTTTCATTGCCTGAGTCTTTGCAATTGCATGGGTAGCTGAGGATGTCAAATTTGGTCAAAAGTTTATTACTTTTTTCATATTGTGTAGTGATATGTTCACCTTTTGTTTCCTTGATGCTTTAAAGTATCAACATTTGCTTATTTTGACCCAAACAAATTTTAATCTCTTGCCCCTCAAAGTTCAACAATTTTCAATAATCAATAAAAATCAATAAGAACATTAATTAAATTTTAAAATAATGATTATATTGATGATTCAAAATTTTATTACATTTTATATTATTTTTTATTACTTTCTTATTAACTTGTGTTGGTCTTATTCATCATCCGTCAAAAAAAGTCAACATCAAGATCTTCATCTTGTAATTGTGAGGGTTCAATTTTTTTTTTATATTTTGCATAAATAATTCGCCATCCAATGACATCTCATTATTAACTAATGTATTTTCATCATCCTCTAAAATTGCCTTTTTCAATATGTTCATCTTTTAATCTCTTATTTTACATAATGTAAACCAAGGAGTTCGTCTTTTCAATTGTCAAACGATTTCATTTCTTAGTATGAATAAGTACTTCAATTTCACTTACACACTGATGATGAATGTATAAGACCAGGTTCTTTGATTACAAATCCTTATTATTCAGGAGTTTCATCGTCAAATTAAATCCACTACTCAACTAAATGCAATTACCATACTATAAATTGAAAAAAAAAAAGTTTAATTGATAAATATTAAAAGTTATCAGGGGAACATTTCACTATAGTATCTTTGTTTTATTATAATCCAAAGAAGCATTTCTTATTTCTAAGAGCTATGAGTTCTTGCGCCCTCTCTATTGAGTCATCTATGATCTTTTGATTTGTGGTTTGTTCTCAACATATTAATATTGAGGGTTGCTGCAACAAGAGTAGAGGCAATAGAGCAACAGTGATAGAGTAGCAACAACAACAGTGTAATAGTGGCGACACAACAACAACAATGGTGGTATAGCAGGGTCAGGCTGCAGCTGCGTACACTCTTTCGATGAGCAGCTTGCATGTCTTGAGGCACGATGCTCTCAGTTGCTTCTAGTTTTTTTAACAAATAGGTATAATTTGATATTTTGGTCTTATGAATTAAAATTTTAAATAGCAAAATTAGAGGCTTATGTCTCTTTCAAATACATTGTGGCATGTCTTAAGGCACGCCGTACTCCCACTAAGGCGTACGCCTTTGGTGGCAAAAGCAAGGCATACACCTCATTGCATTTCCTATACACCTTGGGCTGAGGCGTGCCTTGAGTTGTGCAATTTTAGACTGTGATTTCAAGATGTTTCTGCAAATTATTTGAACTTCACTTAGAAGAAACTTGCATTTATTATGTTCTGATATGGTGAGGCCCCTCCTTGCTTCTCTTTCATTAATTTTAGGCTATTAATAGTTATTAATATCTAAATTATGTGTGATGGAAATGAGATTGTTATGATGCATCTGTGACACGACTGGGAAGTAAAAATTTAGGAATAATTATGCTTAGTGGAAATTGAATTAACATTTATTGAAAGTAAGGTGATTGAAAATAGGTTTGGGTGGTGATTATGTACAATGAAGGGTGGAAAATATGCTTGTGATACAAGGTGATAAAATTAGTATCATAGAATTACGAGTGAAAAAATATAGAATTAAGATTTTATTGTTAGATGTTCAAGATGATTTGCGAAGAATAGGTTTAACACGTTAGAAAACACTCAATAGGAATAACTGATAAATGAATAATCATAACATCAACCACAAATAATTGGGTTAAGGCTAATAATTGTCAACTCTAATTATTTTGATGTTAATTTTTATGGAACAATATACCATTTTATCATGTTAGGACTTATGTGGAGGACTAAAGTGGAAGGTCCTCCAAGTTTTGGATGCTTGTAAAGTGCCCATAAATCTATGACCTATGTGAAATTCATAACTTATTTATTTTAGCTAGTGCGCATATGATGAATTGTGAGATTGCTCTTATTCTTGGAAGGTTTGAAACTTGCTTATGGCTTTATATTGATCAACTATTGTTTGACTTTGTTAGGGCTTGTTTAGTTTGCTTTTTGAGTATGAGTATTTCTTAAATCTTTCAATGACAGTGGAACTTTTCTGATTGTCTTGAAGTCGTCAATATTGTATATTTAAAAACTTCATCATAAGAATTTTTCTAAAGAATGTATTTATTTTTGTTGGATAAAGTTCTTTGGCTAGCATCTTTCAGTCATGCTATTGAACTTAATGAATATCAATAGCTGTGGACTGAGCCATCCTATTTTCGGGAATAGTAACTGCTGAACGCATGTGTTGACCTTCACAGAAAATAAAAAAAATGCCAAGTCATCATACCTGCTGCCGCCCATATCCTGCTCAAATCCCGCATTTCTGTCGTAGCCATCCCGCAAATCCTGCTCAATATCAGCGACCCACTCCCTGCAAACGGTGCCGATTTCAGTCGCTTCATACACGCTCGCCTCGATCGAACGACCACAGGCGTCGTTAAATACCAAACCCGCTGAGGCCTTCGGGACACTTCTCCCCGTCGCTGCTCTCCACTCTCTGCTTCCACGACCGAACCACACGCGATCGAGCCCCCGTCATTTCTCCTCTCACGACCCTCAGCCGAAGCCTTGCCCGTTCTCCTTGCTCCGTTTGGTCTAACCCAGAGAGAGAGAGTGAGTGAGATAAAGAGAGAGAGAGGAAGAAAGACATACCTAGCCGAAGACTCCCACGCCTATAGCTCCGGCCGAACCTCTTCCTCCCTCCGTTAAAACCCGAACTCCTCAAGCCCTAGTCGCAACCTTCAGCTCCACTGCCTCCTTTCGACGTCGCTCCTTCCTGTTTAAATCGGAGGTTACAACATTTTGATCGGAAGAAGCACGGCTGGAGCTCGCTGGCCATGAAGGTAACATCTCCCATTCGCGCGCTTCTTTAGCCGATCCAGAGAGGGATTTGTATTATATTTATTATTATTTATTATACTTAATGATTAATTATAATTAACTATTGTTAATTATAATTAATTATTATTTCTTATGTTTATAATTAATTACTAGTTATAACTAATTAATTATTATTAATCAATTATTAATTATAATTTATTATTAATTAGTTATAATTATTAATTATAATTAATTATTAATTAATTATAATTATAATAAATTAATTTTGATTAATTAATTAGTTTTAATTAATTATTAATTATAGTTAGTTAATTAATCATGAGAAATTATTAATAAATAATTAACTATAATTAGGTAATTAATTATAATTAATTATTTATTAATTATAATTAATTATTTTTAATTGTATTTAATTAATTAATTAATTATTATAATTACTCATGATTAAAAATAAAAAAAATGCTCCCCTCATACTCTCCTTCCTCGACGTTCGTGTCGGACCGGTAGACCGCCCCAAGCACGCCTTTGGTGCGCGTGGTGGGATGGGACACCGGCGTGACACCTACGACGAGGTAGGCGAGTGACCCCTCGATCCATGTGTCAACCACGACAACCCCGCGGAGGTATGAATCTTTCTAAACTTAAAACCCTACTTCAATATTCGTGGCAAATCGGAGAACTGCCCTAAGCACGCCTTTGTTGGCCGTGGTAGGATGGAACCCCGGTGCGGCAAGTGTGGCGAAGCGGGGTCACTTATAAGTACCCCCGAGCGGGGGGAAAGCAAACTGTCCTCTTTTCAAATAAAACGCTTTTTAAAACCCCATCCACGCCTTTGTTGGCCGTGGTAGGAGAAAACAAAAAACATCACCGCCGCGGTGTCTCACAAACACCAACCGTGCACGTCTTTGTTGACGTGGCGGGTAGGCAACCTCTTGGTTTTTTCCCCTTGACGGGGGAGACGTCGGGAGGTTGCCGAAATTTTGTCTGAAATATAGACAAGGACTTGGAGCAGAATGGAACTTGTGGACTTGATTCAATCTACTTACTTGACCTTGAACCAAAATGAATTCAATTCTAAATTGAAATGAACTAGAAGATGATTGAACTCAAGGGACTGCAATTTGAACATTCAAGGGAACTTGAACTCAAGCAATCATGACTTGAACAATTTGGATTTGCAATTAACTTGCAAGGACAACAGGGGACATATGACTTACACTTGAACATCTGAATTTGGACTCTACAAGATCACATGGAACTTTAATTCAAGAAGAACATGATTCGGGCTCAGACTTAAATTGAATTTGCATAAGGAACTAGAACTTGAACTCATATCTGGCATGAGCTAGAGCATGATATTGGGTTCAAATAAAAAATGAGAAGTTATAATCTTAATTTAATTGAAAAGCAATAATCCCAAGCTCGTTGTGACAAGTCATTCTGAAGATAGAGAATTCATATGTTTAAATATCGACTAGCTCATGACCCATGTCAAAGAATATGGAGCGAACATACTTTGCTACAAGAGAATTGTAGATGATTCACCATTTGCATAATGATATGCTTGCAAATGATGAATATAGTGCATGACGAATGTGGCGAATCTTTACAAAATGAAAATCACCCATGTGTATTAAATGAGCAAAACACTTCATAAGAACATGTGGAAAAGCTATGATGAGTGCAATAGATCCTTTGAGATGGGACATCATCTAGTTGCAAGCAAAATGAACAAGCAAGGATTCATATACCTCACTCAGGAGCAATGACCAGGAGATTCCTGAATGAATAAGGAAGCCCGCTACAAAGTGCCTTGGATACCACTTGCTATAAAATGGAGTCTCTAATAAATGATGTGATTTATTCATATGGGATATACTAGTCCAGATACAGCCACTAGCTAGCAATTACAATGTGCTTATGATCAAGAACACAATCTTTGCAAAGGATAGTAAGTGATTACGCAAAACGGAATGAATGCAAAGGCCCCTGAAGAATGTAGGAATTTATACTTGTTATTCATATGCAAAAACTATATGCCTGCTATACGAACAAGATACCTACACACCTACAAGTTATCATAACAGAAGATGGTGAATGTTACAACACTCATTAGATAAACTACTATGGTTAGCAAACACATCGACTCACTGCAAGTGAAGATGAAGATGTACAATGGATATAAGTTCCTACAAATTGTCATTGGAGACTTATTGTATATTCAATATATCATCCCCAACAAAATGTAATCGAGTGCAAGCTCCTACGACACCAAGGCAGGAGATTCCTTAGTACACTACGATCCACCGGCATAAAGCAACAAGTAGTGCACGACAGTCTACCTGTACGAAGCAGCGAACAACTCTATTCAAAAGCTGCTATGCCACGCCACCGAATCTGCAACATTCGTACAAGCAGACAGAAGGCGTCTACAATTATTTCAAAGTACCCCTGCACATGCACTATAAATTGTATACACATAGGTACACTAAAAGGGGTAAAAATAATTTTAAAACCCGCATGGGCCCCGGCGAGCGTGTTATTGGTACACACGTGACGTCTAGGGATGCTGCGCGGGTTGACAAGTGAATTCAGGTTCGAAACCGATCCTTCTATACGGCTCAATAGAAGTCGACAGGGTTTGAACCATTAAACAAATATAAAGTTGTGGCGACCGATATATTTACTTTAAAACATTCATATTAGGCCATCAAGGCCTACAACAATGTGAATTCACTAATAAAGGCATGAAGCCTACAAAACCCGATCCTCTGTCGACAGCTCGACAGAGTTGACAAGGTTCAATCCATAAAAAGAAATGACCCCCAAACACCCCGATGATGGCCGTGTTGAATGCAGATCTCAACCGGAGGGGTTCCCAAATATTTTCAAATATCTCTCAAAAGTCCACACAAAATCCAAAGCTCCACCCAAATATCCAAAAATCCACAAATTCCAAAATCCCAAAAATATTTAAAATTGAAATAAATCCATCAACGCAGTTAAAGCAAAATCCATCCGCCCTCCACAACAGTTTGCCGAGGCGGACAAATTCAAATAAACTCTAGCTCACAAAGAGCCAAATGCCTAGTCGAAAATATCACTAGGATCCATTCTCAAACAATCTCTTGCCAGTAAGGACGTGGTACGTGTCCTCTAACCGGTAGTTTCGCCGTCAAATGGCACTGCAGGTAAACGGTTATGACCCGGGGCCCTCTGAACCGAGTGGTTTTGCCGCCAAATGGCACCACAGATAGCGGTTATGGCCAGAGCCAATACGCTCCTTAATGGCGTTAAATCCTTGAGATATGATCGATAGAGCACAAAGCCCTCTGTAAGCTAAGGTGAATTCAAATTTGTCCCCTCAGACAAACATTCAACCCCGGTCTACAAGGTTCCCTTGGACGAAGCAACCCATGGCTGCCGACAAGGATCCTTCTGTCAGGTTGGGTCGACTACCTCCTCTGACTAAGTAGACCAGGGACCACGATGGCCTGGGACGACAGAACCATGGGATCTTGATCGGGTCTATCATCCATTCCCCCACCATCCGCTTTAAGTGCACGATGGTGAAATTTTTATTTTTAAATATCAAATTTCAACTCTCCAAATCTTTCAATCCTCCAGATTTCCAAATTCTCCAACCATTCCAAAAATCTATGTTGCTACTATATGCCAGATAACACGTATGTTCTACGTATCTGATTGACGACTAGCCTTAATCGAAAGTTCTCTCTCGTTATCGGGAGGGGTAATTAACTATAGGGGCTTGCGCCTATAGGAAACCAGAACTCAGATCATAAAGTCCTCGCAAAATGAGGGCGAAATCTCTGGGTAGTGTCTTATCTACAAACCCATCTGCCTTCCAAAATTTACCTCGGAACTTAGTTCGTTAAAACTCCCTCGCTGAATAAAAAGAAAGAGCGGCGGGGAGGCCGGGGCCGAATTTTCGGAGCCCACAGCATGTCAACTATTTAGACTCTTTTAATAGAATCTAGAAATCATGCTGTATCAAGAATCTGTTGTCATGGTGGATTGGAACCAAACCTTTCATATGCCATGCTTTTTTGTGTATTTTATGAGGAAATGATCAAAATGGTCTCTTAACTTATTTTTAGGGATCAAAATGATCTCCAACTCTTTTGAGGGACCAATTTAATCCATCAACTCTTTAAAATGAGATGTTTTTTGTCCTAACATCTAATGTTTGAGTTAATAGTGTTAAATGTAAAGGTATTTTGGTTATTTTTTAATTAAATATTTAATAAATATAATTTTCAAGTAATTATAATTTTTCTAAAAAAAATTATTAAATATTTCTTTAATAGAAAAAATAATAAAAATTTTAATCATATTTTATAAAATATGATTGGTAAAAATGTATGACTAAATTGAAAATAACATCTATTTGCATGTAATTTCTCTAAATCAATAACTCATATGTATATCCTCTTGGATCAAAATAATCAAAAAGTTTTTAATAAATCAATGATGCACTATGGCTCAAACGCAATCGACGATCCCTGCTCGATCGAATGAAGCTTGGTAGGCTGCGCGACTTGCGACCTACTATGTTGAAGTAATCGATGATCGCTGCTCGATCGAATGAAGCTCGCTAGGCTGTTGGGCGTGCGAGCTACTGTGTCGACGCAATCGACAATCTCTGCTTGATTGATGGCTTGCTAGGGCTTCACACGTCGTAGTCAATGTGTGCGCGGGACGACGCTAGGGTCGAATTGTGCTCGATGTGTGCGCTGCGAAACGCTAGGGTTAAAGTTGTGGTCTATGCTCACTGCGTTGTGGGACGTGGGAGTCGAAGCCGCTAGATGATGTTATTGGGGTTTCGACGCTCCCGGAGGGTTTGAATGATTCAACAGCTTATTGCTGTCTATAATGAAAGTCGAAGGTTCTGTAAAATTTTTCTTACAATTATACCTCTGCGGTTTCTTTGATACATCCAAATTTTCTGCTCAAAGTTAACGGGAGGATCAAAAAGGCCCCATTTTAAAAGTTAAGTGACTAAATTGATCTTTTAAAAAAGTTGGGAATTATTTTGATGCATCCCAATGATTTGAAGGATCACTTTGATTCTTTTCTCTATACTTTACTGTCTCACTGTTTAGAGTGGTAACCGAGTAGATTGCCTGTTTAGCAGAATATCGAAATTAAGCTAATGCGACCAACTTAATCACTGGATGCATTGTAAGATTTTTTGAAATCTTGGTTGATACTTTCTACTTATCATCCATCACTAACGCTTCTGTTTCTGTCCCACTATGTACAATGGCAGCCTGGGAATTCTGCTTCGTTGTTCTTTTATCCCTTGGTGCTGTCCAAATTCTGCAGACAAAAACATGCTCGATTTCAGTTGTTATTGTCTCATTAAACTACTACGAGACCTTTTTCTTTATGTGGATTCTGTTTAGAAGTTCCCTGAACAAAAAGTACTCTTACCGTAATGATTATCATGCGTGGTAGTGTAGATTGATAGAAGTGTTGATTTGATCGGTATAATTTCCCTCCTTTCCATCTGTTTTGTGCCTTCAAAGAAATCTATATTATAGCTCTAAATTAATATGTGAGATTCCAACAAGAAAATGATCTGTGATGCAACACATCCTATAAATTTTTCAAGAACTTATTTCAGACAATGTTTCTCTAATCTGGAATTACTGCATGAACAGAATCAATAATGCGAGAATTCTTAGAGAGATTATTCTGTGCGGTGCCCGAACGTTTCTGGAGGCCAATTCGGATGCGCCACGTCATTCAATGCACTGTGCATTTGGTGACATGACGCATCCGGATTGGCCGGACACCGCACGTAATAATTTTTTTGAATTATTAACACTCATCATCTCTGATGATAAATTGCGCCATCCACGCGTAGTCATAGGTCGTCATCATCTCCAGAAAATAATTGAGTTGGTCCTCTGATTCTTTCTAAAGGATTAAAACAATCCCCTACTATAAATATAAGTTTGATCCCTTGACTTTTTAAATAGGAATCAAAGTAGTCCTTTAATGAGATCATTGAAGTCTTTATTTAAAAAATCAAGGAACTAAAATGAAATTTTCAAGTAGTTGTGATCATTTTGATCCTTATCTCTGTTGATGAACCTATATAAAATTACCTTTGCTCTTATGACCTGATCTTCTTTTCTGTATACAATTATTTTTTGCTCTGTTTATGACATACTATTTCAACTGTAATATGATGAATCTTGGTTGCGGTGGATGCAGCATTTATCTATTGAAAGCCGGTCATTATGACCATGGTTCTCGATGCACTGACTTCTCCGCACAGGAAATCTCAAAGCCCATTCTCCCTCTCATCATCTCCCTCCAAAAAGCATCGGGACGAGTTGGGCAGCTGGTCCACTCTGCTGGACCGCCATCGCTACCTCTTGACAATGCTGGCCTTACTGGCCTTCCTCTGCACCATCTATCTCTACTTCGCTGTTACATTTGGTGCCACAGATTCATGCTCTGGACTCTCTGGTGCGCAGAAGGCTCTGTGCATGGCCAAGCTGATGCCAAAGAAGGGAAAGTTGAAGTTCTTCTAGCCTTTCTTGCTCTTGTAAGTACTCAGATTTAGGCTTCGTTTGGGAAAACTTTCTTAGTGCTTTTTAAAGCTGTTTTTTATAAAAAAATTAAACTTTTTTTTATTAAAAATCTACTTTTTAAGAAGCAGTAAAAAAGATGTCCCAAACGGAGCCTTAGCATATCCAGAAATTTGGATACCCAGATTCCTTGATGACCTGCTAATGGTTTTCTTTGTGATTTACTCTCTGGAACATCACAGACTTCATACTGCTCAACTGTTACTCTCAAATCCTGCTTTCAGGTTTAAATAAATATATGTGCAGATTGCCATTCATCTTTTTCCAAACTTGTGATTATTGCTGATTCTATATGGTAAATTAAAATTTTGTGGGTGTCGATTATCTTTATTTTTAAATGAAAGAAATTTATTAATTTAATTGCATTTTATTATACCAAACAAATTCTTTTCATGCTTCTTAAAGAAAGCATGATTTTTATATGAATTTGAATTTATTTTATATATGTTGACATAAGGTTTATGATTCTTTGTTAACTTAATATTAATTTTGAATGATAAAAATAGAATTTTAAAGATTTTAAAGTTAATGTTAAGGTTCTGTCTAAGAAGATTGCCTTTTTATAAGGATGATCGAAAAATTGTTCAGGGAAAGTAGTTATTTTGAAAGCTGTTGTAAAAAAAAAAACTTTTTAATACATAAATTTCTTAAAACGATAAGAAAGTAATAGTCATATAGAAACTACGAAATAATAAAAAGTTGTTTCAAATAGGCTTTAAGGTTTCGTTTGGGACGACTTTTTTACTGCTTCTTAAAGTGACTTTTTAGTTAAAAAATTTTAATTTTTGTATTAAAAAATTGTTTTAAGAAGCAGTAAGAAAGGCGTTCCGAATGAAGCCTAAATTTAACTTGATAAAATAGTAAATTGATAAATTTGAAGAATAAGTAGCATAAATTAAAAATGTGCAAATATAAAAAAAATCTAGATGATTTGGATTCATAATAATTAGCTTATGGTGCCTCAATAATTAATACGGTTACAAGTTTTGCCAAAATATTTACATGAAATGCAATTAAAACCTATTAGTTCTAACAATTATAGATCCTACTATAATGAGAAAACAAACAAAAATAAAATACAATTTGAATGTAAACAAAATTTGTTGCTCAATGAGAACTTCATTCAAACATTTTCCATCTTTTTAAATCCAAATAGGATGATAGCATGATAGCTCTATTTGATGATATTTCAACGAGCACAAGAAAAATTAATTATAAATTCTTAAAATTCCTATTAAAAAAATTCAAATAATAAAAGGGATCACTTTGGATCGTCCGATGAATTGTCTTGATTTATAACATAAATGTACCGGAAGGTCCCTCTGCGATGTGATTTTGATGAAGAGAATTCACAGGCTTCGAGAATTATATAGCTTAGTTACAACCAACATCAACATTTGCAATCAATCAATCTCGATATTCACGATCAATATCGCCTGAAGTTATTCAATTATTAATATTTGACACTAGCTTTCCGAATCATATGATCTCCTCTCATATAAAAGAAGAATGATCAATCATGCCATTGATTGTTGATCGATGTTATTTTTTTTCAGCTGATCATTATTCAATGTTTACTGATGTTTTGCATTTACTAGTCAATGATTTCTAACATTTTCTTTCGTGGTCAACAATCTCCCTTTTAATAAGGGGAATGAACAAGAAAATAATCAATCATTACTTGGTATCCAACCTTCCCAATTAATCGTTGTTAATGCATATCAATGTCTGATGTCTACTAGCAACTAATGTTCAATGCCCCCCGAATGCCGTTCGAAAACCAAACAGAATGTGTCATCTCATCCTTTTGCTCGGTACCGCGGCTCGGTATTGCTCGCTACCGCTGACGTTGCTGCACCTGATTAGCCTCCTAATATAGAGCTGCGTCTGACCTTCACACAGAATATGCATGCATATACTTTTATAATGAAAATGATATATCAAACCACTTATTATCACTTAGACACCCAACATTCCTAGTCAACTAACATTTGACACCTAACATTACAAAAAATTTGTTATTCATCTATTATCAAAATAATAATATTATTTGAGCTTTATATTAGGCCAATATTCTGCTACAAATTATTATTTTTATTATAGCTCTTAAGCCTTACGCTCGGAGGGAAAAGAAAAACCAGTGAAATGGCGGGCTCTGGCGACCTCCAGCTCTACCGCTATCCTCAGTCTAAGTCCGTCGACGCCGTCAGGTGGCTCCATCCCCTCTCCGCCTTCGATCGCTTCATCGCCACCGCGCTTTACGACACCGACGACGCTTCATCATCCGTTGATATACATTCCCTGAACCTCAACTCCGACCCTGAAAACCCTAACCGTAGCAAGCCTCTTCTCCGTCC
Source organism: Dendrobium nobile (assembly GCA_022539455.1). Taxonomy (NCBI): domain Eukaryota; kingdom Viridiplantae; phylum Streptophyta; class Magnoliopsida; order Asparagales; family Orchidaceae; genus Dendrobium; species Dendrobium nobile. The sequence goes on from CM039729.1 coordinate 31,156,172, forward strand.
CCGCTCCAGCTGGCCATCTCCATCGCGAATTTCGTCCCTCCGAACCTCAGAGATCCCTCAGAAGCACGTTGTCGCCGCCCTCTCCACATTTGCTGGATACGTTCACTTCCTCTTTATGGATCCTATAGATGTATCTGTGGAATTGGAGCTCTCCACTGACGAGGACCAGCCTCTGCACAATGCGTCGGTCTCAATCGTGGATCTCCAGGATGGTGGGCATGAGTGCCTGAGCGTGGGTGAGGACGGGAGGGTGAATCTGGTGTCGGTTGTTGAAGGAAGGCTTGATACTCAGCTGGTGCACGATAATGGGGGGTTGGTATCGTATACGGCTGTGAAATGGGGGTCACAGGCAGAGTTCGCCACAGGAGGATTTGGCTTTGGATTGCAGTGGTGGGACCAGAGGAAGCCTGGGGGATTAGTGTCTCAGCTCAAAGGAAATTGGTGAGTGCTTCGATTTACCTGCTAGCTTGTAGTGTATAAATATTAGAGTCTTTAAACTCCAAAGAACAGTTTGGCAACAAGTAGAATTCAGTTAATTTTGGAAATTAGAATTTAGTAAAGCATGAGAGTGTTAAATCCTAAAAATTTGTTTGTGTGGCTTCTATTAAATCTACGTACATCCTGTTATATTGTTAAGTTTATGTATTATAATTTAGAATTTAAATGTATTATAAGTCATAAGATTTAACTAGGATAGTTGAATTAAAGTTATGATTTGGTGTTAGCACAAATGATAAAAAAATCAGCAAAAAAAGATAACACGAGGATAAATACAATAATAACCGTTAATAGTCCATCACTAATAGGTTTTTTGGGCGTTGGAAACATTCTTGAACTGATTAAGAATCTTGAAAGACATAGTCGGTACTTCCTGCACTTACAAGAAAAACGTAGTGTCTGCAATAAGGAATATTTTCCAGAGAAGACACTCCAATAACAAAGTTAATAAGTAAGCTTGAAACAAGATAAGAGTTTGAAAGTAATTCAATAGCGCCTCTATTAGAGAGTGAAATAAAGTGAAGAATCCTCTTACCTCTCTCCTTGTGGGTTAGTTATGAACATTGGGGTGAAGCACAGTAGCACACTTTCATACTCTTTATGAAGCATATGATGGATAGATGCACCGCCTCACATTCAAGATCCGTATTGGACCAAACAGTTTGTTCCTTTGGCAAATCAAAGTGTGAAGAATTAAGCCATATTATCTTCTAGATTTGTAGTTGACCACCATCCATTTTGGGATGATGGGAAAATCAACAAAGGCCTTATATTTCAACATTAGTGTGTTGGAGATCTAATCTAGACCATCAGATCTATAAGGGTGGTTTTGCGATTAGTGTTGCTGTTGATTTGAAGTGGACTATCAGACTTTGGTTGATGCCTTAAGATTGATGCTAGATTCTATGGATCAAATGGATGGGTCTTTAAACATTTTGAAGTGATTTGATAATCAAAATCTTGATCTTTTGTTGCTTAGTCTTGCTCCTGTTGCATATATGATAGATATATAAATCTTGATGCTTTGATCGTTGGACTGAGCTTAATCCCAAATTGGTATATTTTAGGAACACATCATTTGTCCCCTTCTTATTTTTCTTTTTGAATATTTTGTAAAATGCCTGAAAAAAGTTTCTTTTACTCTAAAATTAATCATTCCATGGATAATTGTATTATTTGTGTCAGATAAAGTTGAAGGCCGGATCTTCAAAAATATTTCATATGCGATTAAGCTCAAGTTTGTCCCAAATTAACACAGCATAGTCTAGGCATGTGTAGTCCAAGCCTGTGGTTCAGAAAATATTGTGATGTGCATCCGCATGAAAAGTGCCAATAATAGCTCATCTCTACTAGATGTTTGTCATTAAGCAGGGTTGCTTCATTGAACCTTACCCTAGATTATAGTGTGTAGGAGCCTGTTGTGATTTGTGCTAGCACTTGCCATGCATGCAAACACTATGAAATTATCTAGGCTACAAAGGATCAAGCCACATAGCCTTGGATTGTGTTGCACAGATTTTGGGTGGACTCAGGTTTAAGTATGTCCAAATAATTTTTCAAGTTGTATTTCGACCTCCTGAAGAAGGCAATAATCAATAGCTAGCCAAAATAAAATATTTATTAGCATTTTATAAAACCCAAAAATAAGGAGGCAAATGATGCATCCCTAAAAATATTAGCTCTATTTTAAACTTGATTGTATGATTAAAAGCATCCAGATCTGTGTTTTTATTATCTCCATGCAAGGGAATAGGACTAAGCGATACAGTTCATCTATATATCAATTGTGGATCACTTTTAGGCATGTAAAGATCCTTCCATCGCATTCTTAGAATCCAAAATCAATCTTGAGGCATCAACCAAATTCCAGTGATCCACTTAAGATCATTCACGACATTGATCCAAAAGTCACCCATGTGCATCCAATATTACAAATTAAATCCAGCACTAATCTCAAAACATGAGGACTCTATGGATCTCCTTATCGTCCTGCAGGATATGATTGTTTGGCAAGATTTTGAAGATGACATGGCTTGATTCTTCGTTAATTGGATCAATGGGAGGACCATATTTCTCTCAATTGAGGGGCAACTTGGTCCAGCTCGAATTTTAAAGGTGAGGCGGTGCTTCAATCCATCATATGTTTTGCTAAATGTACCAAAATGCTATTTACTCGAGCTCCTATAAATATCTTTCATGGGAAGAGGTATAAGTAGTCTTCACTTCTTTTTTGGGAAAAGATTTAAATGGTCTATTGACTCTTTATGAATGATCAAAATGGTCCCCTAACTATATTAAAGGACCATTTGGTCTATTTTGATATTTCATAAAGAGTCAAGTGACTATTTTGAACATGTTCTCCTTTTTTACTATATGAAGAAGGTCATGCTGAGATGTCTCTGACTTCTGTTTTGCATTCAAGCTCACTTACTAACTTAAAATCATGGTATTTCCCCAAGGTAATATTCATTGAGGCATATTCAGCGATTTTTGAATATGTATGCAAAAGGTAAGCACATGCCATGCAATGTCTTTTGAGATTCTTGATTGACTCAAGATCATTTCTAGCACACAACAAAATTTAATATTAATTTATAAGAATTAATATTTTAAATTAGAAATTGTAAACTTTTTCTGCATTCTAAATGATGGGAAGCACTTTCAATTATAATAAGATCATGCAATAAAACTCATATGAACATTAGTATGTTGTTCTTATTATCTTTAAATGCATGATCAATAGCTTTTAACTTTGATTCTCTTTTGTCTTATGGAAATTCATAGAAGGTGCCATCATTATATTAAGTCCTTTAATAAAACTTCTATAAAAAATTGCCAAACAATGAAAACTTATATCTTCATGCATCTTGGTTAATTTTAGCCATTAGTTAATTACTTTTTTTACCATGCTATCAATAGATATTTCTCTACTTTAACTGATATATACCTAAAAAAATTACAGATTAAGTGACAAAATTGCAATATTAGTTATTTTACTATAATTTTTCTTTTTATAAGACATTAAAACTCTTTTAAGATGCCTAAAATGATTTTTTCTAGTTTTATTATATCTCAAAATATTATTTAAGTAAACAACTATTAAACATCCATTAAAATATTGAAGAACTTGATTACTCATTCTTATAAGAGTACTTGGTGTTTCAATTAATCCAAAATGCATGACTAACCTCTCGTATAACCCATATTTAGTGTTAAAAGCTATTTTAAATTGAACACATTCACACATTCACACATTCTAACTTGATGATAATCACTTGTTAAATCAATTTTCCAGTGAAATATATAATTTTAGTTTTCATGTCAAGTATATCATTTAATCTTGGTCTTGGAAATGAATATTTGATAATGATTTAATTAATTATTTTTTTATCTACACACATAAACCAAGCTCCATCTTTCTTAGAAGCAATTAGTGTCGGGACAATACGTAAGCATATGCTTTATTAAATAATTTTTCAAATAAATAATTGACTAGTTTAGTACTGTAAGTTGTATGCATCCTACAATGTTGAAGATTAGGTAAATATGATCATAAGTATTATTTTTTACTTTAGCGTAATAAAGCTAAAATGATTCAGTTTAAGATTTAATTTTCAAATGCAAGTTGGAAATTTGGCTCACTTGATTCATTATGCTAGGAGTGGATTAAAAGCCATTATTTACTATGATATTATTCATGCTGTGACTAGTGGTCTCCATTATGCTAGGAACGGATTAAAAGCTTTACAACTACTATATATGCATTTGTTCATTAATATGTATTTAAGAGTAGGTTATGCATTCAAACTAATCTTGTCTCCTCTCTGGGATGGAGAGGAATTTATTAGTTCTTCAAATCTACTGTATTTTCCTTGCAAGTCTATCCGATTTCCTTCATTCAACTTGATAGAGTACTTTTTTCCAAATACATGTGCTTTGATAGGTCTTTGTGTTACTGATTAGTTGCCAAAAAAAAAAGGGAATGGCAATTTTAATCTCCTTTGTGTTTCCTATCACTAATGCAAAATGCAAATTTGGAATATTTGCAGCTTCTTAAGCAAGAAATTATGGAACTAGTACTTTTCCATGTTGTTAATTCTGGAGATCATGATTTTGTAGGGCTCAAGGAAACGTGACAGGCATTGTGCATTCGATTGATATACATCCTTCCAGAAAGCATATTTCTGTTGTAAGATGAGTTTTTTGTTTTGTAACATTATATTCTATTTTGGCATCACCTTGATCATTTCTCATAGCAATTATTATGCTGTTGATATTTCCCATCTTTAGCCTGTCTAGAAGTATGCCACATCCAACCATTATGAGCACAGTCGTACTAAATCAGTAGCCACGTTTACACCCCCATGCATTTCCCATTATATAAAAGATTTTTGTTCTTGTTAAAAGTGCAAAACTTTTATCGTCTTGATTTTATCATAAAAATTGAAGTACTTCCAAAAGTATTGCATTCCATTGGTTCTTGTTCCTTATGGTTTAAAGTTGGATTGCTATGTTACTAAGAGTTGCTTATTGAAAAGATGTTCTTTAAGTTATTGAATTAGTAAATGATGGTTTTAATTCTCGATGAGGAAGCTTCTTCAAAAATATGTTGCATTTGCATAAAACTTGTCAGTCAGGGGAATTTGTTACCAGACAAGAAGGTTTTATTTTGCAATTAATGAAACATTTGATCTTAGATTGAGAAGCCAAAATGCCAGGCCGATCTGATCATTTGGGGTGGTAAATTCATATTTGCGCTCTAAATTTAAAGATAGAAAAAATTACCGTTCTTTAAATACAGACCAGGATTTTTTTGTTTATTAGTTTATAATAATACCCGGACTCACTTTTGGCCGAATTAAATGTAGACGTGTGAGGTTTGGTACCTATAGGTAATTTTTTGTTCTCAAATTATGATGCCAGTATCTACATTCTTAGTGTGAATTATAGATGGTTTTGAACTCAATTTTATCTGTCCTATTTTCATGGCAGCCATCCCCTTCATGAAGAGATTTAAAATATCTATTATTGAATTAATATTTGACACATTTGAATTATTATTATTATTAAAATAATATTATATTTTGGCTTGTTTTCATGGTTTCTTAATTTGATGTGGCTAAACCAAAAATGGATATAGGTTGGCCCAATGTAATGTCCCCATTTGATTCACTAAATAGCTTTAGTTAAGTTGTAACTAAGTTCCATATATTGGTTACCCTGGTTTAGAATGGCTAAACTTTATATAATGAAACATTTCGCCCACCTCAAAATCTTTGCTATCTGATTAGCCTAGTCCATATGTGGTGAAAAACTTCCTGGATCACATTTAGAGAGCATCTACAATTTGCAGTGATCGTTTCAGGGATGGTTCTGGTATGTAAGCCATCTAATTTTTAAAAATGAATTAATATTCCTGAAACTATTGTCAGACAGGTCTTTTCCTTGTACTTGTTAATATATTTAGATTTAAATACTTTCTCTTTTTGCAGCTATCATTTGATTTCTTGATTAATTGTTTTATTAATGCTTGAAGGTGGGTGGTTCATCAGGCACAGTGTTTGCTTGGGATCTACGGTGGCAACAGCAACCGATCTTACTTTCTGGAGTAGGGGTAGCAGGACAATCTACCTTTGAGAGTGAGATTTGGGAGATCCAATATGACATCCATGCACAATCCTCAAGCATCAGCTCAACCTCTTCCACGAAGATATTACCTGTCATGTTTTGTTCAGAAGATGGAATTCTTGGTGTTATCGAACAAGGTAATTTTTCTTTTATATTTGTAACTTCAGGTTGAGCTCTTTTTATGAAAACCAAATGTGAAAATGACTTGCAAGTTACTGGATGATTGATTAGCTATAGCTTCTCTTTGTGGGCTCCAAAAATTGGCGCCCTTGCCTCTCCGTGACCCTTTTCTTTCTTCAGGTCGTCGAGGAGAGTTTTAACGAGTATGCTCCGAGGCAAATTTTCAGAAGGAAGTTGGGTTTTGAATAAGACATTCCCCAAAGAATTTGCCCCTATTTTGCAAGGATTTTATGCTTTGAGTTCAGGTTTCCTATAGGCACAAGCCCCTATGGTTAATTACCCCTCCCGATAGCGAGAGAGTTTTTTTATTAAGGCTAGTCGTCAAACAAATACAGGGTATCTGGTGTACAGTAACAACATGATTTATGTCTAAGGGAACAAATTTGAAGCCACATTAGCTAACAGAGGACTTTGTGCCTTATTGGTCATATTATATTGATTTATTGCTCAATGATTTAACTTCATTGGGGAACATACGGGCTCTTACCACGATAGTAATTTAATTGTGCCATTTGGTGACAAAATCACCCGGTCAGAGGGTCCCGGTCATAACTATTTACCTCTGGTGCCATTTGGTGACGAAACTGCTGGTTGTAGGACACGTGTTACGTCCTTGCTGAAAAGAGATGATTTGATAATAAATCTTAGTAATATTATCAACTAGACATTTGCTCTTTGTGAGCTAGAGTGATTTTTATATTTGTCCACTTCGGCAAATTATTGTGGATGGTGGATGCATATTTTGGCCTTAAGTATTTTGGTGATTTATTTTAATTTTAAATATTGTCATCATTAACTATATTTCATAGGAATTTGAAGATATTTTGAATATTTGGGGTCTCCTCCGGTTGAGATTTTCTATTAACACAGTCATCATCGGGGTAACTTTATTGTCACTTTAGATGCTTGTGCTTTATAGGTATGAAATTTGGGAGACATTTTAAATGTTTGAAGGTTCCTTCTGTTTAAGATTTTCTATCAGCATGACAATCATTGGGGATCTTATAGGCTATTTCTTTTTGTTGGTTGGATCTTGTCGACTATATCAACTTGCATACAGAGGATCAGATTTGTTGTCGGCTTTATGTCTTTATTAATGAATTTATCTTGTAATAGGTCTTGAAAGTCAAATATGAACGTAAAAAATAAATATCCCGGTCGATGTCACAACTGTATATTTATTCGACAATTCGAGCCGTGTTGACTCTTATATTTTTACATAAAAGGATCGGGCTCAAACTCAGGTTCATTTCTTGACACATGTTGCAACCTCAGACATACATCATGCTCGTCAGAGTCCATGCGGGTAATCATATTTTAATGCATGAAGGGGGAACATTTAAATATTTAAATATAATTATTTACACTAAGTGATTGTCGCTAAAGTTTGTGCAAAATTTCATTTGAAGCTTGAGAAATGCCTTATGTCTGCTTGTACAAGTATTATAGATTTGGTGGCGTTGTTTAGCAGCACGCTTTCATTCGGCATTTGCAGATCACGAGCAACAATAACATTAAGGTATAATATATGGCAAACAACAGTTCCTGCCTTCAAAGCTAATGCCTTAATAATCTCAAGCCTCTCCTGTAATACTCTGTCAATTTTCAAGGGACTGCAATCCTTTGGAGCTTTAACAGAATAAAAAATTAATGTCTCTAGCAACTGCAGAGAGGATGCTCGAGCTCGAGTTTTGCATCTCACACTTGCCTAAAACTTGGCCTTCAGCTTCAATTGCAAGATTTTCTAAGTTGCATTTATTTGCTGAAAGCTTTATTACTATTGATTGTATGAATTCCCTGGCAATTGTTGCATGTTGTTTGTGTGTGTCTACAGGAAATATCATCATTTGTAGGCAAGTTTAGTGTGTTCATTTGCACACTACTGCTAACTGTCGGTCAAGCTACATTTGCCTCCAATCTCTTTATGCATATTGGCCAGCGAGTTGCTATATTCATTACAAATTGGTTTTCCAATGTTCGTAGGAGACTGATACATTTGACTGCATGCTATTATTAACTATTGGTTGAGCTGCATTCGCCACTCATTTCTCCATACATGTTGACTGTCGAACCGCTACATTCATTCCATATTGACCTTCAGTGCTCACTAGGAATGATACGCTTGTTTGCAAGTTAATGTTGCAGGGAATATTGCCATTCGCAAATAGGATTTGTATGTTCGTTTGCATGTCGATGTGGGCCACTAGTTGAGCTGCATTCATTACAATTTGTTGTCTTGGATTGTAGATGATGCGTTGCATGCATTATAATTTCCTTATCTTGTCATATGCATCAAATCATTATGTTCATTGCACATTGACCACTTCTTTTGTCAGGGAATTGCTATGCTTGCTTGAAATTGAATTGTTATTGATGATATAGATATCACTGCATTCATTATGCATTCTTCATATTCTACTTATGAGCATTCCTTGTAATCAGATTACATGTTCGTATTGCTCGTCGCTTGAGGGTAAGACGTAGGAATTTTCTTCACCACAGGTCATTGCTTGCATGTAGGCTATTGTGTGTTCATTTGCCAATTAATCGGCATCGGTAACAAGGAGGCTATCTGCCTTTCAATTCCCTTGCTTTGCTTGCAATCATACTACAATGATTCATTGCCTATGACCGCCACCAAATCATCATCTTCATTACATGCCTCTTATTGACTACATCTAGACAATTTGTTGCACACATTATTGATCATTCACTGCATTGCTTGATGATTCATGACATGAGTGATAGCACTATCATTATTGCTAGTTAGCATTATCACTTTAATTGATATAACCATCATGAATAAATTGTAGCATTCATTATAGACTTCATATTGTGGCCTAGAAGTAAGTTGTTTTTAAGGTTCTTTATCCGACATAAACTCCATGTTCGTTCATTTACATTAAATAAAAAGAAATATGCTATTTTGCACATTAGGATTTCATTCTTAAATATTATGTCTGGTTCCCTATGATTGTTCAAGTTCTGTTCCCTTCGGTTATATTGAATTCAGGTCCCCTGTAATTTTGTTCAAGTCTAGGTCCCTTGTCATTGAAAATTGTGACAACCTCCGGTATATCCCCCGTTTAGAGGAAATTTTGGGAGTCTTAGCCTGCCACCACATCAGACAAAGACGTGCATGGTCGGTGTCGGATGACACCGCGGCCGTGATCTTTCGATCCCACCATGCCAGATAAAGCGTGTATGGGTCTTCAGGTTACATGTTTGAAAATATAATTTTTTTCTCACAGACATTGAGGCACAAACATGGGTATTTAAATTTTACCCCGCCACGCTAGAGAAAAGCGTGCACAAGCTTACCCGCCTTGCCACAAGCGTCGTACCCGGTTCTCTCCACCACGCTATAGAAAAGCGTGCATAAGTGATTTTCCAGTGCGCCGCAAATGCCGAAAATAGGATTTGAGGCTTTTTTTGAGTTTAGAGCATATTCATACCTTCGTAAGGTTCGACGACGGCGATGTTGAGGCGAAGACAACTGTATTGACGTTGAGGGCATGAGGATCGAGGCACAAAAAATCTCTTTTCTTTCTTTGCTCTTTTTTCTTTTTCTTTTCTTTTTTTTGAATATTTCTCTTTTTTTTCTTTTTTTACTGATGATAAAAGTGATTAAAATAATGATATTAATATTAATATTAATATCAATATTAGTAGTTAATGATAGTAACTGCTAATAATAATGATAGAATGAGGGATTTGAGAGAAGAAATACTCTCTATTTTGAGAAGTGTGGGGTTGCAAGGTGGAGGATTGGGTTCAGTGAAGAGTTATTTTGCTAATGAAGAGTAAGGGAAGTGTAGTCTGATTGATTGGAGTGGGTTGTTGTTGTGGCGAGATCGACATAGTAGGGTAGTAGTGGAGTTGCAGCTTGAGGGTTCGATCAGGTAAAGAGGAAGAGATTAGAGGCTTGGTGAGGTGTGGGAGGAAATAAGAAGGTTCACTGTGGAGTTCAGCATAATAGGAGGGGGAAATCGAAGTGTGAAGAGTTGGTAGAGGGAGATTAACACAGTGAAGTGCGGGGTTGCAAGGTGGAGGATTGGGTTCAGTGAAGAGTTATTTTGCTAATGAAGAGTAAGGGAAGTGTAGTCTGATTGATTGGGGTGGGTTGTTGTTGTGGCGAGATCGACATAGTAGGGTAGTAGTGGAGTTGCAGCTTGAGGGTTCGATCAGGTAAAGAGGAAGAGATTAGAGGCTTGGTGAGGTGTGGGAGGAAATAAGAAGGTTCACTGTGGAGTTCAGCATAATAGGAGGGGGAAATCGAAGTGTGAAGAGTTGGTAGAGGGAGATTAACACAGTGAAGTGCAGCTGGTAAGTAATAGGTATTAGAGGTTAATAGGTATTTTATAAATCTATGACATCATTATAGAAATATTTTTTATTGGCAGTATTATGGCATGATGAAATGAAATGAAGTACGCCTGCTCGATCCGTGATATAGTCTCTTTCTTTCCCATCCACATTTTGGAGTTGTCTGCGAACTCAAATTCAACAATGACTTTGCAACGATGGCGCTTTCATTGAGATCACCGGGTGTTCCTTCTCCACTTTTGATTGCCCTACCATTTTCTTTCAATGCCTTTCAATGCAAATCCAATCATTGCCACCTCACCACTTTCTCATCCTTGTCCCATCCAGATCCTCTTCCCTCTCTCCCATCATGCAGTCAATCTCAACATCCCTACCATGTAATCTTAAGACCAAAAAAATCTAGATCCTCTACAAAAGCCTCATTGACTCCCCGACTACTTCCATATCTAACCATCATGTTACCATTTAGATCGCTCTGCAATAACCTCAATAACTCAATGTCATAGTCGGCCGATCCAATGTATCGTCTCACCCGGCATTCTGCAATTGTGTCGAAACCCCAATGGCAGGCCATAGTTGCATTGTCCTATTTTTGCATGTCATCTACTATTACTTGCTAGACCTTGAGGGAAAGGCCAATTTGAAGGGGCAGATAATGTTAAGCTCAATAATTATAATGGGAGTATTAGGCTTAGATTAGTATGTTTTTATATTTTACAGTCATTCTGTGCATAGGTAAGTAATATGTATTAGCGGTTAATAGGTAGTTTAAGAGTCTATTGTGTTTTTGTTTTCCTCTAAATTCTCTCAATTTAGAGTATTAGGGCATGCTGAAATGAGGTAAGCCTCCCCAACATGTGTTCTGGTGTCTTTCTCTCCCCCACCCAAATTCTGGAGTTGTTGGGGAATTTCAATCTACCATTTATCCTGATTTCAGCAATGGATTCATAACAAATAAGTCCACAAAATGCCCACAGAAGAAGCCACACTACTTTTCTGATAATAGTGTTGCAGGATACACCCGTAGAAAACTTCAGGAAATGCATAATCCATAATAAAAGAACCGCATAAAGAATGCTGCATGCATCAGGCCATCAGTTATAAAGATCACCTACTGGAATCTGCAAGAGCATAAGGCTATGGAAATTAGCAAAACAACAATCACAGTAATGCTATAGGAGTTTAAACGAGTCCAAAACCTATTGTAGGATAGTTCCAAACAAGTAATTTTAAAGCTCGAACGAATTACTCTAAAGCTTCAAATAACTTACTCCAAAGCTCATTAATCCTTATGACTCATTAAAAGATTAAGACACGGTTTTGAGCAATATGAGATATTAGTTTTTCCATTTCAAAAGCATCACAACTATAGAGAATACATCTCATTTTTAGAGGCGCATTGATGTAAAACATCAAGAAATAGATTATCACAACCACACTACTAGATCAGAGATCAAGAATTCAATATGAGATTAAGAGCCAAGATGGCCATATCGACCTATCATAAGAACAAGATTGAGGACTAAAAGAGCTTCATCAACCATGAAAAATTTTAAGAAATCTTGATTTGAGAATATTTGAAATTTTTATTCATGATTAAAGTTAAAAAATTAAATCTTTAAATTTTGAATTTTGAATTTTCAAACTTAAATCTTTCCCTCCAAATGTTTGGTTCTTTATTATTGATTTCCCTTTTTTTTTTCATCCTAGTTTGGAAGGTGAAGGTACTTGCCACTTCAACTAGGGGTGTCAATTTTTGACACGACCTGAAATCCCGACCCAAAAAAAAAAAAAAAAATCTAATTTATGGTTGACCCATTTAACAAACGAGTCGGGTTTGGATTCTAATTCCTGACCTATTTAAAAAATCAGGTCGTGTCTGTGTCAACCCGCTAACTTGGAAATGACTTGCATGCAACCCCACACATCCCACAGTCCTGCCCTGACCGCGTTACACTTGCGGCTCGCCTATGACCTCCATCGCCCTCGGCCTCCTGCGCTCATGTTGTTAGCCTTGCACCTGTGCCCGCTCGCCTGCTCGCGGCCTCACCTTCATCCTCGCCCACTCGCGATCACACCCGTAGCCCACGCTTAACGCTCGCCTTCTTTGCACTCACCTAGGTCAGCATGTCGGTCGGGTCGACCCAAACTTGGGCCAGGTTGGGTCCAGGTTCAAATTTCTGACATATTTTTGTAATTGAGTCGGGTTCCGGTAAGATCAATTGAAGGTGGATCAGTTTCAGGTTGGATCGGAACCCGACTCAAAAACCCATTTTGACACCCTTAACTTCAATAAGGCAATTTAATTTGAGTGGTTCCGATTTACTTTGATATTTGCTTCCAGTATATTTAAATTTTAAACATTAGAACATGATGTAATCATTTAAATATTTTTTTGAATGAATGAAGAAGAATTTTGTTTCGAAAAATTTGTGAGTAAAAACACTAGAATTGTGTGCTTAAACGCCACCTCAACCCCGCACGACTCAATTCATTGCAGTGAAACATTAGGTATCACATCTCTATTTGATGATCTCTCTCCTTACTTTCTCTCTCTTCCCTAACTTCATTCTTCAGCTTTTCTCTCTAACTTATAGTAATAAAAAATTCCCCAAGCCTCTTTGAAGGAATCTGCCAAATTAGGATAATGTTGGACCTAGTTTTGCCCTACCTCTTTCATCACCCAACAAACCCCTTGGATTTCTAACAAAATATTCACATCTAACATTGCTTTAGCTGACCTCCCTTGTCTCAAGTTTTTCCAATATTATAAAGCAATCAACATGAGGAGAAATTATTCTGTGCGGACGCGAACGTAGTTCTATATCCGAAGGCGAATTAGGTGCAGCCATATCAGCGGTACCGAGCAGTACCGAGCCGCGGTACCGAGTGAAGGGATGATGTGACGCATTCTGGTTGATCTTCGTATAGCGTTTGACATCCGCACAGAATAATTTTTCCAACATGAGGTCCTCAGCATCTTTAACCTTTGTTTTTTATCCAACAGGCAAACCACCCATTGAATTGCTGACAGAGGCTTGTGCTATCAACTCACTTGACATAGATCCTCAAAATCCATCTGTAAGCTCTACTTTGTGTTCCTCTTGTTTTCTTCCTTTCAGTAAAAAGGATATTCAGACGATCTGCATATGGTATTTGCAGGATATAATCTGTGGCCTCGAGTGGGAAAGTATTGGCATTCTAATGCGTCCGAAAGAGGCTGCTTCAGTTTACTGAAACTGAAATACCATTTCAAAGATTTATTTTATTTTATTTTGTTTCTTAGTTAGGAAGTTCTACTTTGTTCAAGTGGATAAATTTGTTTTTCTTTTTACTACTCAGATTTGAATTGGCTAATCTTCTAACATTCAAACAGAAAATCATTCCTTGCATATATCTTTTTTTTTTTTTTTAACCACCAATGATTTGGAGGAATTTAAATCATTTTTGAATTTTTTGTTTTTCCTTGTAAAAAAATCTTAGTTTTATTTAACGAAAGAAATTGATGAAAACCATTTTTCATTTCCGGTTAATATTCATCACACATAAAAAAGGGTGTGGCATATGCGAGAAAGATGTGGCCATGCAATGATAAAATTGCTATAAAAAGATTTGAGTCTTCTTTTGATATATATATATATATATATATATATATATATATATATATATATATTTGTCAATTGAATTTTTACTGCTTTAAAAGTATATATATTATAAAAAATAATATGAAAATTATGCCAAACGAATGCTGAGTAGGATGCAGGTGAGGCCATAGGCTTAATTAGTAAATTTGCGTATTTGGTAGGAACATTTTGAAGCTGCCTCCAAAAATATTTAAATTTTAATTAAAAAAAATATTTCAATAAGACAACTCGAAGATACTAAGATTGTCTAAATCTAAGTTTAAATTGGTTTACATTAAATAATAAAAATATTAATATAAATATATTGATGTTATTTAAGCGTTCAAAATATCTTTGAATTAGTTTAATATAAAATTAAAATAAGTGTCTTTCATTAAAAAATTAAGACATTTTAAAACATAATACGATCTAAGAAGATTTTTTTCCATTTATTTAAATTTCTTGCAGATCATAAGGGAAGAAATAAAGCATAAACAATCAACCCAAATCATGTGTAAGCTTATCTAAATAACAGCATGGTTTTAAGTAAAAATATTAAATGCATTTGATTCGATGAAATATTACTTACAATATATATAGCAAGACAAAAATTATAAAAAGGTGAAATAAATGTATTATCTATCTATCATTTTTCTAATTAGATAATATGATACCTTACATGCCATTAGAACATCTTAAAAAAATTACCCAAGTAGACTAAGGCTTCATTTAGGATAAATTTTTTATTACTTTTTAAAATGAAATTTTAGTACCAAAATTAAATTTTTTTACTTTAAGAAGCAATTAACAAAATCGTAGACATTAATAAACTATACAAATATAACTTAGGCTTTGTTTGGGATGACTTTCTTATTGCTTCTTAAAGCAACTTGTTAGTATAAAATTTTAATTTTTACATTAGAAAGCTACTTTAATAAGCAGGAAAAAAGCCGTCCCAAACGAAGCCTTAGCCAGCAGATGTGATCTTTCCTTGCTATTTATTCTATATATAATTGGATAATCTGATATCTAAATATAACAAAAATTTGACTGGTCAGGTAAGAATTTACAATTTAAAGATGGAAATAAATGAAGTAGATGCAATTTGCCAACAACAACCTGTAGCATATAAACCCTAAACAAATCATCATCTTTTCATTTTCATTAATCCAATCCACCAAAAGGAAATAAAATCCTATCTCATTTTTGTTATGAGAAATCATTTAGAGAATGTAGAAATACTCTTTTGAATATAATATAGCCATACAATACAGTAATAAGTTTCTATTGGTCATTATAACTCAGCCTCTGGTGGCAGTTCAGTTATAGGGTCCGAATAAAGTAGTAAAAATTTTGAATAAATAATTCAACAATGAAAATTCAAACAAGGAAAAGGACTTCAATTGATCAGAAGGCCACCACCAGAATATTCAACCTCCTACATTTGTATAGCGTGTATGAATCAGTTGTTGGATGAAAATATGGTAAAACAAGTAACGCTATTGAAGAAGATATACAATATATAAGAATGAAGGAGCATTTGATATTGATTAGATGTATAATATATTTAAACTTGCAATTTCATTGAATCTGATACCAAGTGAATAATTGAACAAGCATTTGTGATGAGATGAAAAGTTAATCATACCGGAGCTGGAGCTAGAGATGAAACCCAATCCGAAGGATGAGTGGGTAGAAGGCCTAATGTGTTCAGCTGTCACAAGATAGAAGCAAATGAAGATTTAAATTTCTTTTTAACTATAGATTGCATATGTATGGAATAATAAATCATGTAGCAGTTACGAGTACAACTCACTTTCCATACGCCCAAACCCAGCCCAGCTAGATTAAGTGCAATAAAGAGTAACTTGGGGGTAATGGTATCTACTCTTGAGTCTTTATAAGGTTCAAAAACTGCAACAAAACAAACAAACATGTATTTATATATATATAATCAGATCACTTTGGCAAGCAGCATAACTGGAAACATACAGGTTTAGCTGATGGAAAACATGGAAATTCCGTTAACTACTAAGGAAGCAAGGCATCAGAAATACAGTAGCCAGTAATGAGAAAAAGGCAATAACAACAGAACAGCAAAGAAGCACAGGAAATACTATATGGCACCCAAATTTGGGATGTTTAATTCAATAAATAAAAAGTTGAAAGAAACCAACATTAGCAGAAACTAATGATAAACAGGCAAAAGATCATTTGCATAACAGCAAGAGCTCAGGAAAAAATCTGATCCCTGGGTTCGGGAATAAGCCGGTGAAAAACGTTCTTTTCAGGAGGAAGATTCAACAGTGATGAAGCATTGCCAATAGATTTTGCCCGCTTAGGACTTCATATTCTGGGTTTCAAGATTTCCCATACACACAAGCTCTCTCATACATAGTTATAATGTTTGTACAAAGATTCTATAAAGAATAGATATGGTTTAATGTTTGGTGGAAATAAGATTGAAGTGTTGAAGAATCCAATAAAGCAGCCTATGTCTCCTGATCAACGAGGACTTGCCTAGATAAATTCAGGCCCTTGGAAAGTGAAAAGTACAATAAAGAATTATTTGAAATTTAGTTCAGAATTCATAATAGTTGTTTGATCACCCGACCTCATCATAGGAAAGACGGAGAATACAAAAGATGTTTTCTTTATGTTTTCATAATTTACTTATTTTTTCTATTTTTTTAGTCCAATTAAATAGGTATTTAAATATTTTGGTAGAAAAACTGATAGGAAATACTTGAGTCCTCAAGTAATCCTATGGTAATACTTGAGTTCCCAAGCAAACTTAACCCAAATCGGTGTGCAACAGCAGCCAAATGGCTGTCCACAGCAGGAAAACAGCAGATTTCTGCTGTTTACAGCAGGAAAACAGCACTTGTCCGGGAAAATACGAGAGAAAACTCAAGAAAAGACTTGTATTCCACTTAGACGATGAATAAAAGAGCAAGATACAATTGATCCTCAATTCAAGAGGAGGATCGATCTCTCCCAAATCTCTAGACGCCGCTAGAGCCCAAAGAAAACCTAAAACTAAGAGATCTCAAATTTCAGTCAAATTCAAGATGCTCAAACCCTAGGAAAATCAACTATTTAATGCATACAAATCAAAAGGAATTCCCTAAACAATCCCTACAATCAATTTCCCACCTAAAATCCATTCAAAAACCTTCCTATTCGGGCGTGCGGCTGAATCGGCGGGCGTGCGTGCGGAAACGGGAGGCGGAACTTCCGCCTCGTTATGGCTGGGACAGTCCCGCGTGGACCGGCCGGACCGGTCCAGTGGACCGGTCTAACAAAAACCCATAACAATTGGAGACTTAAGGTCTTTGACTCATGCAATTAAAACTTTTAGGAATTTCCTATTTCCCTTAATTTTCTGGGTTCAGGAGAATTTTAGTAATATCCAAAAATATCATGATTTTGAAAAAAGATGGAATTTAACATTGGGTGTTTTACTAGTAGTAGATAATGTTAAGTGAATCCTACCCACTAAATGCCATAATTTTGGGCCAAAAATAATTTTTTAACAAATTTATTACTTATATGGGAAATTTAAAAGGTTTTGACTGATATAATAAAAATATAAGAAATTTGGCTTCAAAAGTTTTACGAGAAATAGATGGTTATATATGCTTGAGAGGAGGTTCTCATAAAAATTTAAATTCATTTTAAATATTTCAAAAAATTTGAAAAATGTTCTGGTTCAAGGAGTCTTTTGATAATTTAACCAAATCAATGTGTATTTTGGCCAAAATAAATGTGAGTGTCTTCTGATAATTAACAAAATCAATGTGAGCATCAAGATAGTTAGCGTGTCCCCAACCTATCAGCTTCATCCATCAATTAAGTGATGTGACCATTTCCACCTACAACTTAATAGGTGAGGGGCCAGATCAAGCCAAATTTGTCTTCTAGTGTCTTTTGCGTCATTTCTTACAGTCAATCTCAAGGTAATCACCATGCCCTAACATCGTCCCTCAATCTGCACTCCCAAGTCCTCAAGCCATGATTTAGAGTCAATTTTCCTCTCTCTATGATCTTTCTACTTTTACATAAGATGGAAGGAAATCGAGAAAATTTTCCATGTCTCCTTGCCATTTATGGTCGCATGATAGTTGTGGCCTTGTAGCTTTCTCCATCTAATCAACTATCCACACAGCCTTTTTGGTAGCAAAAAGCAAGGCTGCCAGCTATATATATATTCATCGGCTTCCATAGGCTCTCGATTGTAAGCATCTACAAGCTCTAGCCAAATTCTACTTCTTCACTTATTGACCTTAGTGTTTGATTCCTCAAGATTCTATTATTAGCCTCTGATTATGAGCGTACAAGTTCTCCAACAGTCCAACACTTTAACTTTTTTGTATTCGTCTTCTAACTTGTTAGCTTCCTCGCTCCAACAATGCAATAACCATATGGTCATCTTCCACCCAAATTCAATTCGATGCACACAACACCTTGTTGCCATGCAAATTACCATCTTCTGCATCTTTGAGGCTTGGTCCTCCTCCCGCCCCAACCATACAGACATGAGATGATGTTTCGAATGTTGTAAGCTCCACCAGTTGATAGAATCTTCCCAACATTTCACATTTGCAAGGCCGCCTAGAGCTGCTGTTCCTTATGATCAAACCTCGAAGAAGGTAATCTTTATGCCACCTTTCCTCTTTCTTCTCAACGGTGCACTTCCAACCGCTTCCTATGCCTCCACTAGGTTCTCAACCTAGCAGTCCTTAGCCACTATCCCATAAGGCAATGAGAAAGGGTTACATACCCGAGGATGACCTCAAGGCTTCCTGTAAGCAAGGAATTAAAAACTAGACTAGACCAACTGATCCGACCAACTGACCAATCTAGTTAAGCTATTAAATTAGTTTCATATCAAATAGGCTCTAATCTATAAGAGTCAGTGAATATCAATTTTATATAACCACCTAGTTCACAATGTAAACCAATAAGCACCCAATCTAAAGGCCAGCATTTGATCTATTAAAATACTTCTATAAAATTCGTATGATTATACCTAACTCTATCCCTAAAAACTCATGTTTTTTTCTTTCACATGTAACTTCCATCATCATCTCACATTTGCTAGCTCTTCTTCTTACCGGTCATTCATTCTCTCCCTAGACGATGATTCGCCTACTCAAACTTGTTTATCTTCTCTAGCCACCTCCACTACTTTTCCAATTCGTCGGCTCTAGCTTATTCATGAGCCTGATACCTTTATATTTTAGATCGTATCATTAAACAAACTGAAAAATTATGAAGCAGTTTTACATTTTTTGTAGGTTGAATAAATTTTTTTCTCTATCAAATTTATAGGATCATTTGATTTTAAGAAAATATTAAAAAGATGGAAGGGGAATGCTAATCATATTTTGCATAATAATTTGAATTTTATTATATAGTAAATAGATTTACTTCTTATAGGCCTAATTATTACCTACATTTCGAAATGTTTAGCTCATTCCAAAAAAATTTAAAGGTTTATCACAACTAGATACATTATGTTATTATCGCATCCACATTTGTATGCGTCTTAAAAGAGGTTAGTCATTTAAATATTGATGGTATTTAAATTTAAAATTATTGAAAATATTACTTGTGTATGATTAATATTTCAATTTATAGTTATATTTATTTTTGCCACATATTTGAATTATTACATCATTTAGGACATATTTAAATAATATTAATATTTATTTCATCATAATGTTCAACCTATGATTCAACTCAGATTGAACATTTGAACCTTAAACCTCTCATTTTGATTCCATGTCTGATCTAATGTTCACAACCTTGCTATAAGCACCCTTTGGAACCCTTGAAGACAAGCCTCAATGCCCAATTTAGAAGGATACTCCTCCCAACAAAAAGTCAATGGCTCCATTATATTTCCATCACCTTGGCCACCTCTCTAGAAAGTCCACAGTTATCTAATCGACAAGTAGTGAGCCACTCCCCTTATTATTGTCTTCCGCATAACGGCCTTAGGAAGTTGGCACCTCAAATAAGATAAACCTATCAGCATTTGGGAGATGACATCTTACCATCCCACATTGAAATTACTTGTCTCATGCTAGATGGAGCCTTTAGCTTACCGTGGGATGATGCTTACATGACAAACCATAACTCACCCAATAACTCAAGTCCTCACACATGCCCACCGACCTCACACACATGCCCATCCAACTTTCAATCTTTGCAAATTAACCAACTCACAAGTTTGATGGCTCCCTTACCCAATAGTTTGTCCTCTTATAAGCTTCCAACTTGTGGACTTCCAAGCCAACAACACTCCTAAACACATTTGAGAAGCCACAACCATGTCCGTTCATGTACTAGTATATCCAACTAGTATAACGGACCTTCAACTCACGACATGATGGGTCCCAAGTCCAACACACTTCCATCCAAATGATTTTAGTTAGGTTAGCTCCCCATCCCCCTTTTATCTAAACCTTCTTGTGGATCCATCTGCTAAGATTCACATTGTATTGCTTCTACTTATGTAATAAATGGTCATTTATTTTTAAAAGCATTGAACTATTTAAAGGCTAATGCAAAAGTCTAATGCACATAATAAAATCAATATTTTAGTATTACAAATGTGTTGTTTAGAGAGTAGGATTGAAAATCGAGAGGGTGAAGACTTTAAAAGTGTGATACAATTTCCTTCTTCAAATCTCACATGTCCTCTACGTATAGCTTTTTAAGAACAACTTAGAGATTTATAGAATTTTCAAAAATTAACTACTTATGCATGTGCAGTTCCATTTCTTGGAAGGCAATATTAAACCTCCAGGAAAGATTTTCAACAATGTTAATTTTGGAGTAAGTCGATAATGCATACATTATATATCTCAAAATCAAGTAAACATATAGATAAAAAATCACTGAATATTTTCGTCCCATTGCATGCCCTTAAGTGCATTTTTCCTTCCATATTGATCAACATGTCATGCACTATATTAAAACTCAATTGCATGCTTTAAATCTATAAGTGAAATCAAAAGGCATTCCCCTATTCAAAGTTACAAGTTCTATCTTTATGTTACTCTTCGCATTATTAGGCATTTAGAAGAATGTTCACTTAGCATTAGGTTCCTTCTACTAGTTCATGCAATTACTTACAAATTCTTCAGGAAAACACAAGGCCAATCTCTTTATATGGCCTTTGTTTTGCGACAATTCTTTCAAGCTCTTCTTCACAGCTGATGAAGAATAATCTCATCTTATCATTCGTCAATCTCTTCATGGATGGTAAACCCCACATATATATGCTGACATCATCCAGATGTCTCCTTTTTGTTGTTCTATCCTATAGTGTGGCCCTGTGTGCTTAATTGCCTACATGACCTAATTAAGATAGTTTCTTAGATCCCCTATGTTGTATCCAAGAATAAGAACGAGCATCTCTAATAAAGAATTTTTTTAAATATCGCACTCAATATGTAATTTACTATAAGGGATTGCACTCTTGAACTTAGTACCCCAATCTTTTAAAATCCAACAATAAAGCATAAACCAAATCATTTGGGGGGAGGGGGAGGAACTATGGGTGGGGTAAAAATGAGAGCATTATGGTAGGGTGAGTGGTGATGGATAAATTGAGGAGAGATTGGCGTGAAGATTTCAGGAAATGAAGAGGGCTGACATGGCGAAATGGCTAAGTGGATAGATGAGAGGTGGTTGAGGTGCAATGAACAAAGAAAAATTAGGTTTGTTAAACAACATGTTCATTACCAAAATTAAGTGATCCTATCTACGATGGTACAATCTTTCAGCTTTGAATATCTTTTAAACATATTACATTCCGGGTGTTTTGCATTATTTATAAGATATGCGTGTCAGTAAAATTCAATAATGATAACAAAATCATGAAATCCTAGGACATATGCAACCCCTGGCATTTTGATCCTACAAAATACAGCTAGTGCTCAAATACTATAAAAAAATGCTTGTTATGAGTCCCAAATAATACTTAAGTCCAATAAGCATGTCTAGCAAAAAATACGAGTTGAATTACATTCTTCTACATGGAGAAGGACAAATGAAAATAAAATCTTACCTTTTCCAACACCTTGAAGTGCACTTATTGGCTGCCAAAGAGCAGAGAATGTGATTCCGATACTAAACAAATGAACAGTGCTTCCAGCCATCCACATCATGAAACCCATCATCATTAGGTTCTTAAAAGGAGCTTGAGCCACCTCCCAGGCTTTCTTCTC
The DNA here is from genome assembly GCA_022539455.1 of Dendrobium nobile. Lineage (NCBI taxonomy): Eukaryota > Viridiplantae > Streptophyta > Magnoliopsida > Asparagales > Orchidaceae > Dendrobium > Dendrobium nobile. Next base: position 31,178,670 of record CM039729.1, read on the forward strand.
ATAAGAATATAAGGAAAAGAAAATCATTTTAAACCCATGAAACATTACTAATAAAAGAGTAGAAACAATGTATAAGTTACAACAGTAAACAAATCATTGGAATGTTTGGAACTAGTCAAGATCATCAAGCAAATATGATTAATACATTTATGACTCCCAAATAAAAAAAGAAATGTGCTGCAGTTAAATAGAAATTCAATGAAACATAAAACAAGATTATGCAAACAATAATCAATCCTATAAAAAAGTAGAATCTATTGGCTTCATAAGCAATACTGCTCCCATGCCTCTTAGTATTAGAACTGAACCTAGAAATACTGCAAGAATATCATAATATATTCACCCAGCTTAAATCCATCATGAAAAAAAAAAAAAAGAATAAACCAACAAGTCTAAATATAAAACAAACAAGTCTAAATATTTCATGTCCTTACTAAGGTACCAGGAAAGGTACTATTTATATTATACATTCCTAATTGAATTAAAAAAAAAAAAAACAAATGAAACCCTATTTTTTTTACAAACAAATCCTAATAATTGGTAATAGTACTTGACCAACAGGGTTTTTCTTCTTCGTTTGATTTGTTGAATCCATTATTATTTGAATTGTGTAATCTCCAATTATTAACACTGGTAACTAACCTAACAAAATTTTATTATAATATGAAAGTTTGGACAGTCGTCTACAATAAATGTTGAGAGTCAAGTGATGTCAGCTAGTCTAACTTAATTGTTTGACTTATGAGAGGGGAGATTAGGTGACCACAAAGGCTTACATCAAATATTGGTGGCTGATGAACATCTGACATCAATCTTTTGTATGTGTCTAATGACGATCAATAAAAAAAAGTTAGAGATTGGATTACATTAGGTGGTTGATTTGCTCAACCTTCCTATACAAGGGAATATCAACTGACCAAGAAGGCTTGCATCGGGAGTTGGTAGCTGATGGACATCGCACATCACTTTTTGGTATGCATCAGGCGACGACTAATACGAAAACTGATAGTTAGGCAACTACGGGTAATTTGACTTGGTCATTCACCTTATTCGAACAGATATAGGGCGATTGAGTTAACTTAAGTAGGGCACTGATGGATAACAGACAATGGATTGTGCACTTTGGTATACATCAGGAGGCATTCAATGAGGAACATGATAGAAAGTGCTTGTAAAGATCATATCTCCCTTGGCTGAAATTAAATTATAGCATATCGAAACACAATCTCCAAGAGGAATTAAGAGCAATAATAAGAGAAAACTCTTTTTAATTGATAATATACCGAAGAAAATAATAAGATACAATGAATCTTCTATTGGAGAGGAAGATCCGGTTCTCTCAAATCCCTAGTCAGTGGCTAGAGCCCAAATCTCCCTAAGAACAATCTAAATTCAGCAAATAACATTATAATTTTGAAATCACCCTATTGTTAGACTTAAATAGGCTCCCCTAATTTCCTCCAAAAATTAGTCCCCTTTCCCTAAATAATTTTCTCTCATATTTGAATTAAATCATCTCTCTTTCCCTAATATCATTTCCTCCCAATTGTAATTAAAATTTGATTCCTCATCCTTTCTCTAAATAATTCCCTCTTCAAATAAGATCTCTTACCCTAAATAATTCCTTCCCAATTGTAATTAAAACTTCCCAAACAATTCATCTTTGATAAAAAACCTTCCTAAACAGCTCCCTTTTGATTAGGAAACTTTTTAATTCCCTCCCAAACAAATCAGCCAGTCCATCAATACTCGTCTCCCAAGTGTCACCTTGTCTTCAAAGTGGAATGAAGGAAACTAATGCTGAAGCTCTGAACTAATAGCACCGGACTGAAAAATGGACTATCACTGGATCGAATGATCTATGCCTCCAACATCTCCTTGATTAATCCCTCAATCTCTTCGTTCTAGATTTGGGGATGACGGTACAAACGAACACTGATAGATGAGATTCCTTCCTTCAAGATGATAACATGCTTGCAAAAGAGGCAAACCCTGAACTGGCTAAAACATCCCTCGATATTGTTGTAGGGGCGGCTAGATCATATCTAGTGCTTCTATCTTCTCCTCATCTTTTTCTCCTTCCAAACTCTACAGCTCCATTAAAAATCCCACTCTTTCACCCTTTTTCCTCTTTGGAAGAGGCTCTAAATGTGTCATCTCCTCTTCTTCCTCCAAAATTTCCTCCCCTCTCCTTATCAGATTAGGATTTCCTCCACTCCCTTTGTTTCCAGCAGCTCCCCCAGCCTCCAACAATGTCCCTTTGGTTTGGAACTCAAGCATCTTCCTCATCATCTCCTCCATGATGGCAAACTTCTCATCGATCTTCTCCTAGATTGATGAAAATTACTTTTTGAATCTGAAATCTTTTCTACAAAATCATATTTCAATTGTTCGATCTTTACTTCCAGCACTCATACATTTTTTCCTGCCTTAGGTACCTGGATCTAGGCTCCAAACAACAAAAGAAACAGCAAAAAACAATGAATCTGATCACTAAAATGCAAAAATTAACAAGACGGAAGAAACAAACGCAACAAAAATCAGCAAGGAAGACTTATATTTCAGCCCGAGACATGACTCTGACACCAATTTGATAGAAAGTGCTTGTAAAAATCCTATCTCCCTGGGCTAAAATTAAATTATAGCAATGTGGATACAATTTCCTCGAAATCAATGAACAACGATAAGAAATTAGGAAGAATAACACACTAAAACTCTTTTTATTGCAAGATATATGAAAGAAAATAACAAGATTTAGTTGGATCTTCAATTGGAGAGGAATATCTAGTTCTCTCAAATACCTAGCCGGCAGCTAGAACCCTCACAACCTGAAAAATTCTAATTTCAGCAAACTCAAAACATAATCTTGAAATCACTCTTTTGTTAACCTTAAATAGGCTGCCCTAATTCCATCCCAAATCAAACCACTTTCCCTAAATAATTCCCTCTCATATTTGAATTCAAATCAGATATCTTTCCCTAAATAATTCCCTCTCAATTGTTATTAAAACTTTCTTAAACAATCCCCCATTGATTCCTCCTCCCTTTCCCTAAATAATTTCATCTTAGATTTTGAATTCAATTTAGATCTCTTGCACAGTTGCACTAAATAATTTCATCTCAATTGCAATTAAACTTTCCTAAACAATTCCCCTTTGATGAAGAATCTTCCTAAACAGCTCCCTCTTGATAAGGAAACTTTCTAATTCTCTCCCAATCAAATCAGTTGGTCCATCAGAACGTTGAAAGTCGGGTGACATTCAAAGGAATGACTTGATAGTTATCATGATAGAATGATGTCTGGGTAATAAAAAAGTCTTGCATCAAACAACAGTGACTAATGTTCATCTAACATAACTCTTTGGCATATGTAGGGTGATGATCAAGAAGAAAAGTAAAAGGCAAGGAAACATTGGATTGCCTGGCTTGGTCATTATACTTCTAGGAGAGGAAATAAGATGATCAAGCTTGTATCAAGGCATCTACAACTGCAAACATCAAACATCAATCTTTGGTATGTGATGGGAAACTATCGAAGACAAAAGCCAGAGGTCGAGCAACATTGTGCAGTCAAACTCAGTCATCATCCTTCTAGGAAAGGAGATTAGACAACTGGAAAGCTTGCAACAGAAGTCCATGGTCGACCAATGTCAAATGGTGGAGATCATGAGTGTCAACATTAATCGACAAATAGAGTATGATAGTGCCAATGGCAAGGGTTTGCATCAGTCAAAGACTGATGCCTAGCAATAGCAATGATGAGCATCAACGTTGGTCAATGGCCAACGTCTAGCAGTGGTGACATCAAGCATCAACCTTGGTTGATGTTTGAGGTCTCATGATTTGATGATGAACATCGTTATTGTTCAATGGCCAATCTAATGTTGATCGACAATAGGTATATCATTGCCAGCGAATGCATTGGCAATAGTGACAATGGGTGTCAGAGAGTCGAGTGGTGGTGAATAGCATCAAAGTTCCAGAATTCTCTAAATTCATGAATTTTATGCACCAAAATGCTTCAATAAATGTATAGAACCATGGCTATATCTATAGATTTTTGGAGGGCATATCATTATGATTTCTAATAGTAAATAGCAAACTTTATCAAACGATCTGAATTGAGTCCCCTTAATTATTTGATGTTTGAACATCTCATTTCCTTAATCATCTCATAATTAAACAAGCTTAAGCTCATTGGATTCATCTCATAGAGAAGTTCATTTTCTCTATAAAATTCAAAGGTCAATTTCCCCTTCAAATGGCTTTGAGATATTTCCAATTATGCCTTTGACTACTTAAATAAGCCTAACTGGACTCTAAACAATTTTTTAGTACTGTTGGTTTCATAATGTTGAACTACATTGTATTAACCATTAATTTGGTGAAAATAGACATCAGATTATCCCACTATCAACTGCTTCAGTTTATGGTCCAAATATGTGGTTGCTTTTAGATATGCAATTTGAGTCATCAAAATTCCAACATTTGACTATATGAATTTCCTGAAGACATCGAAAATCATCATAAGATACATATTTTAAAAAGGCCACAAACTACAACTATATTTTAATAAACTCATTAAGCTTGTAGCCTACCATCAATTCTTGTAAATACCTTTATCAAGAACATATAGACAGCATCTCCAGCCAATCAGACAATTAATAATGTTCAGGATTTCGCAATTAAATCAAAACAAGATTATCAGTCAAATTAAGAAGAGTTAGCCTTCCGATAAGGAAAAAACATACAATATTACAAAACTTCATTAACAGATCAAATTCACTAGAAAACCTAGCATATATTTAATAAAACCAGTCTCTCTTAAAAAATAACGAGCAAAAAATAGATCAACCCCCAAGGACAAATCAACAAAACAAATCTTGATCACCAAAAAACTATCCATCGCCCAAACCCTAACTCAAGTACCTGGGATTTCCATGCAGCCTCGGCGTCCTTCTTCTGCCGAGCCACAGTCGAATCATCCTGTGAAGAAAATAGAAATAATATATTCATAATAAAAAAAAATTCACAAGATAGAGGTAGAGGCAAGAGAGCTTTGGAGACAGATGTACCAGATCATGAAGCGATATGTTGTAACCAAGGGGATCTGGGATGCCAGAGGAAGAAGAGGAAGATAACGCGGAGCTTTCAGCGAAGTCCACCGCCCATCGCCGAGCCAAACCCTTGCCCTTCTCCATCTTGTCGCGCCGGCACTCGACTAGCGCGAGGTGATCTCTCTCTCTCTCGCGTTCGCGAACACCAATTTCCAAGTAGAAGACGGTATCGACGAAGCCCACGCCTGACGAATTTATATATATATATATATATATATATATATAATATATATATTATTTATTAAATAAAAATTTTATTTGAATTCAATTCAAAAATAAATAATTATGAAATATTATAAATTATTAATTTGAAGTTTAAAATGTTAATAACTTATCAAACATAATTAATAAATATTAAAAGATATATATAAAAATAGAGTGAATAAGAAAAATAATATTAATGTTAAATAACCATTGTATTATTTAAGCAATATAATTTAAAAAATAAAGAATAGTTAGTTTAACTTCAATAATTACATAATATATTATTTCAACACGTGTGTGTCAAATTCATTAATATTTTTATTTTTATTATTCGGACATATATATTGTGTTAAATGTGTTAACATGTATCACAAGTAAATATATTTTATATGTGTATGATAAGACTTGTCTTATTATTATGAAGTATTGGTGCTTTATAGCTTTTAAGTTAGCTAAACGAACAATTATTACGTCCTCCGGCCGGATGCAGAGGAACATCCGATTGTAGGTAAAATTCTGACTATACTGAAGTGTACCGAGTTTTTTGGAACTTAACTACATTGGTTGCAAAACGAAGTTTTCTACCAAAAAAAAAATAAAAATAATGAGAAAATAGTAGGTAAATAAAAAAGTTCAAGAGCATTAGGATCAATTTTAGCCTTTTTTTTTTGTTCTTATCTTTATTTATTTTATTTATATTTTGATATGAGTAAAAATATATTTGATACTTGAATATCGATTTTTTTATGAATATTGTAGAAGTTGTCAAAGATGATGACAGTGGTGGTGATGGCTATAGTAGCACTAATGACATTCATTAAGGGCTATAATGGTAGCAACTAGTAGAAGTAGCGACTAGCGAACAACCAACCTATTTTTTATTTTAAAAATAATGAAAATGCCTATAAAATATCTAAAAGATATTATCAATATTTAAAAAAATCCTATATTTAAAATAAAATAAAAAAAAAACATAAATGAAGTTTTTTTAAAAATAAAGTAAAAAATCAATTTAATACATGGCATCAATTGTTCTTTGATTGAATTTTTTTTGTCATACAAATGTTTATAGCATTTTCAAACAAGATATATTGCATTTTAAATTTTTATAGCATTTTAATTTTTATAGGATTATTTTGTTGGTTATAAAATAAATTTATGAAATTAAGTTTATGTTTGATTTATTACAAAATAAAATACATCAATACTTAAAAATTTACAAAATATTTATTTAATAAAGTATTTTTTTTACAAATATTGTAATTAAAGGTTATTTAAATAACTTAAGAAATGTTTGTTTAAGTATTTTTAAAATCATATTTTCTAAGTCTTCTGGTTAGAATATCCAAAAGCTCTCACTTGCTGCTAACTGTAGCTTCCCGACTCTTTCCTCTGATCATTTGACAGCTTCCAAGCTGATACCGGAAGAACAGAAAGCTGCCGCATTTAACATTTTTCAACTTTCCAATCGAAATCTGACCGATTTCAGATCTTCGATTTCATGGCTTCGAGGAGAAACCCCAGCTTTAATAACCCCAAACCATGCCCGCACCTCTCCTCCTACCGAGAAAAACACGGCCTTTCCGGCTACGAATCCTTACAGAAGAGCCTACGCTCCTCGCCCAGCGGCCGCACGGTTCTTAGCCGTCTCCAATCGACAAATCCTACCTGCAGCTCCTGCCCTAATACGTCCATCGGCCGTCTTTATTTCTGCTTGATATGTTCTTCCATCTCGTGCCCTAGCCACGCCGCTTCCCACTCTATGTCATTTCCCGGCCACGACATCTCCGTCGACGTCGAGCGCGCCGAGCTCTTCTGCCTCTCCTGCGCCGACCAAGTCTATGATCCAGATTTCGACTCCGCCGTCGTAGCGGCGGCCGCCAAGAACCTTCATCCCCCACTACGCCGCCGGAGGCGAAAGCCGCTGCTGATGCTTTTGCCGCCTCCTGCTGCGATGTCGAGCTTTAGGGGTATAAGGACCGCGTTGAGGCATCCATGGGGGCTGAGGGGTTTGAACAATTTGGGCAATACTTGCTTCATGAACTCTGTATTGCAGGCTTTGTTGCATACACCGCCATTGAGAAACTACTTCCTAGGTGATCACCACAAGCGGGAGGTTTGCCGACAGAGGAGGAGGAGGAGAGGGGCTTTGGCGGTGGCTGGTGGGGGAGAAGGGCCGTGCTTGGCTTGTGTTGTAGAGGGAGTGTTCTTGGATGTGTTTTCTGGCGACCGGAAACCTTATAGCCCTGCCAGGTTTCTTTACAGGTTAGATGTTGATTGATTTTGGGCTGTGGATAGAATGCTGATGGGATTGTGCTTACTGTTATGTTAAAAAGTTGGAACTAAGGTTTTTTGGAATTGTAAATAGATGATTGATTATGTTTGTTAGTGAGGTTAAAGTTTTTATTTTGTTCATTCCTGCAACGCAATTTCTAAAGATCTAAAAGCAATTGTAAGATGCCTCATTTTATTTAAAAATTTGGATGTGATATAGCGGGGCTTTTTGCCACATGTTCCTTGTAAAGGTAACAGTTTGGGTCAAGATATACTTACCTAATTATGATCATCAAAATTGCTTTGAGATGAGTGTATGCAAGATTTGATTGATTACACATGTATTTTGCTCTTCTTAATACAAATTTGATGGCTATAAAATTGACCATGACCAATTTGGATCAGGATATCCGACTCCAATTTTCTCTTTTCTAAATATGTCAGTTGCATTTTCCTTTGGTAACAATCTTTTCGTTAGTGTGATGTGGATTCGGAGGTACTCCTCATTGATCCTCTTTTTATGCTCATTCACCTCTCTCAAAGTCTGTTCTAGTTCACTGATCATGTGTGCCCCAATGAACTCAAACTCACCTAGCTCTAGCTCGCACAATTGAAGCGAAGAGGACAAGTACCTTGACAATTAGAGAGCTCATCGCGCCGGTGATAAAGTCATTACTGAACTAAAATATGGCTCTCTTGTGCAACATGTGGTATCTTGAGTCTCTTAGATGAACAACATATTTTTTACTTTTATGATGGTGGTTCAAAGAGCTCTAACGGTGCTTTGTAAGATCAAGCTTTGCTTATATATATATATATATGAACTTTTGCCTTCACAGTAGGGGCCAAGACTCTCAAGCACGGTGCCATAGAGCTTTGAACAATTTTGCATTTACTTTAACATTTGAGATATTCTCTGATTAGAAAGTTGTTGTATGGATTAATTGTTCACCAATCATATTTTGCTTCATGCAAACCCTCTCCCTCATTTCGAATTTCTATTATTTGTTTGTTTTCTATGCGAGTTATTAATTGAAAACTTGACCTTGAGGCCTTCTCTTGATTGTTGTTCTGAGGCTTATTTTAGTTGCATTTCCTTCACAAGGCAATTATAAAGGAAAAAACTATAAGCCTTGGGATTTTTGTAATTTGGGAAGTCAGTATCATTTAATTCTTTGCAGTAATAGTTTTCCGGGCGGAGCAGCAACTTAAACGGAAAAGAACCAAAGGCAAGAAAGAAGTGTACATTCCAAGAAAGAAATGTACATTCCATTTTTAACTTGTTCCTTTCCCTACTGTGGAGAGGCTGATTGATGGTTGAAGGATCATTGAAGTTTTAAGTGAAAAAACAAAAAGAAAATGGAGAGGAATATTAAGGCTTAAGAAAATTTAAATTAGCAATATCAATTTATTGAAGCCAGAAGAAAAAAGTTATTTTTTTTTTTCGTTTATCAGGAACTCGTATTAGTTCTTGGTGCTTAAAATTATTGTCTTTGAATTTCTTGCTTGTATTCTTCTATCTATTGCAGAATCATTAATCTTTGTTCTCCTCTTAGCAAATAATGAAATACAGGAAACTGAAGTTGTTGTCTATTGGAAATTAAATTATGTGAGCAGTCTATTTGAGATTAACATAAGAAGTCGATAAGGAAATATTCTAACGCAAATTCTGAACCTCCTTCCTGTAAATTCTGCACAGGCCAGGTTTCATTTGAGCAACCAATGAGGTGAAAGAAATGCCTCTGTTGTTTACCTGTTGTGGCTAAATGCTATCTAAAGGAATTATCCATTCTCTCTTACTAAATCAAATTAATTAGTAATTATTCTTATTTGATGGTGCAACCTGAATATTGAGTGCTTCGGTCCTTAATCTTTGAAGTTCAAGAGGATGATAACTCTTAGAAAATCAATTTTATGGTTTAGACGGCTACATTGAGTAAGAAGCATTTCAATTATAATATCAATAATGTCATATCTTACAACTTAGTTTCTATTTTGCTTCATGATCTGAAATATCTATTCCAGTTCTAGAGATTGTGAACACAATATGGATTTAGGCTTCGTTTAAGACAACTTTCTTACTGCTTCTTAAAGCAGCTTTTTAGTACAAATTTCTAATTTTGCATTATAAAGCTCCTTTAAGAAGCAGTAAGAAAGCTGTCACAAACGAAGCCTTAGTATTCTATGTGATCATCCGCGGTCCTAGAAAGTTTAAGAGATTACCAGTATATATGCCTGACTAAAGAACAAAAATTCAAATTTGTATAAACTTGCCTTGCAACCATTATCAGTTTGGCTATAAGGAATCTAAAACTTGTTATCACTTTAAAAGTTGCTTCCATTTTTCTAACTTTATGTTCATGAGCATGAAAGAAATTACCTCTGTTGCAGTTGGTGGAAGCATTCATCTAATCTCTCTGGTTATGAGCAGCAGGATGCTCATGAATTCTTCATTTCAATACTAGACAAGATACATGACAAGGAGTTATCTGGCTTTAATAGTAAAGGTAACTTTTACTTTAATCTTGTTTATCTGCCTCGCATGATTTCAACTGTTATGTTACTCTATCTATATCCTTTTCTTCCAAAGAGATTGATTGCTATATTCCATATTACTTGATTTTTTATTTCCATAGGCATTGTTGATTGTCATTGCATTGCCCATAGTGTATTTTCTGGAATCCTGAGATCTGATATCACATGCACTGTGTGTGGCTTTACATCAACTACCTACGATCCATGCGTCGACATTCCCGTCGACTTGGAGACAGTCTATCACACGGATAAATCTGCAAGCCCAGCTGATAAAACCAGACTATCCACTCTCACAGGAAGCCTTGACCTCTTCACAAGGCCTGAGAAGCTTGGCTCTGATCAGAAACTATACTGTCAAAACTGCAGGGTAAAGCAAGAGTCAGTGAAGCAAATGTCCATTCGAAGGCTCCCACTGGTCCTATGCTTCCATGTTAAGAGATTTGCACACTCGGTGATCCGTCGGACATCGAAAAAGCTTGATCAGTATATGCAATTCCCGTTCTCTCTCGACATGACACCGTACCTCTCATCTTCAATAATAAGAAATAGGTTTGGAAACAGGATCTTTGCTTTTGAAGGAGATGAATCAGATCTATCAGGCGAGATATCCTCAGAGTTTGAGGTTTTTGCTGTGGTTACTCATAGTGGAGGGTTGGATTCAGGCCATTATGTTACTTACCTGCGTTTAAGAAACCAGTGGTACAAGTGTGATGATGCTTGGATTACAGAGGTGAGGGAGGAGGTGGTGAGAGCTTTGCAAGGTTATATGATTTACTATGTACAGAAGGTTCTCTACCACAGGAGTGGAGAAGAGAGGGTGATTCCTTCCACAGGGTGCTATTGAAAGGTGAAGAAGCCTTCAGAAGCAACTTATTTGATAAAGGTTTGTAGATTTAGGATTCATTTGGGGCAGTACTTCCACTAGTTTATCTTTTAGATTTCAGTCATATTTTTTGTTTGGCTACAATTTTTTTAAGCTTTTAAAAAATTTGCATTGTGAAAAACATCTTCTTACAATCAAATCTTTTAGAGTGTGATAGTTGTATAAAAATGTTCAATTTTTTCAAAATGTTGAAAAAGAAAAATCTATAATGCTCGCATCAGCTTTCTAAACCTTTCTTGTGATAAATCCAACGGCTTTGAAACTTATCATTACCCAAGTTTTTTTCCTCATGCTATTGAATCACATTTTTAATTGACTCTTCATTTGTTTATGGTGCAGCTGACATTACACCAAACAGGGAAGAAGAAAGAGGAAAGATTCTAATAGGAGCTATAAATGAAAACTGCAGGTGAAAATCTGAAGACTGTTAAATTGTTTGTTTTAGCTATGTTTTGTTGAGTTCACTGATTTTCAAGAGTTTCTCCAGTGAAGTAGATGATTACTTTACTGGTTTTGAGTCCTTGTGAATTATTCTTTTTTTCATGGTCTCTCTCTCTCTGTCTCTCTCTCTCTGTACATAGTTATATATGAAAGTGGTTTTTGTAGTTAGATGAAATAATTCTCATTTGTGGGATTATCACGTAGTAAAATTTCCTCTATTTTTTTCCTTATATAAATCTATTTATTTATTCTACTCATAATTATCATCATTAGTGTTGTTTTATATAATTGGTATAGGAAGAACTAATACTAAATGCATTGAGATGAGTTTTAAAACTTTTTGAATTTGCACTGAGATTATTGTTATAAAATTTAGGACTTTGCACAGCTCATTTTAATTTGTTGGGTTCGAGTCTTATGTATGCAATGTGTGTGTGAGTTGTCTTAATTGGCATGTATATTAAAAAAAAAAAACTAATTCAGGATATCATATAAAGTATTAAACTCAGCATAGATTGGAGGATTTTGAAGCTCATATTAATGTATTTTGTATCAAAATATTTTGCCATTTTTTTAATTAGATTAAAGCTTCGTTTAGGACGGTTTTTTTCTATTTCTTAAATCAGTTTTTTAGTACAAAAGTTAAATTTTTGTACTAAGAAGCTGATTTAAGAAGCAGAAAGAAAGCCGTCCCAGCGAAGCCTAATTTTATGAATATTTTATCTTTGTTTATCTATTGAGTTGTATGATTGAGTTAATTTAATTTGGGTAAAATAAGGAAGGTGTACATGAGCAAGTGCATGTGGTTAGAGTTTGACAAACCAAAAAATGAACTTAAAATGCTATAAAAATATTCAATAATAGTTCTAATGGGCAATATCTTACATACTTTTTAAATTTTTATTAGTTCTAAAATTAACAACTTACCTTCATTTGCTATTATAAATTGCATGCAATTATTGATTTATTAAATAATATAAATAAATTTAAAGTGGAGGTTAATTATTTTCAATGCGCTGGAAAAAAGGAAATTGGAAAGACATATTTGTTTATATTTTTGTTTCATTATTTTATTTTTTTATTTCATAACTATTTATATTTGAAAACCAAATGTTTCAGCAATTTTTTAATTTAGTTTTTTAGATGCTCTAACTTGTTTTTAAATAGCCCCTTATTATATGCTTCATTTAAGTGAGTGTAACTGTGTAAAAAATCATCACATTTTGATATAATAGAGTAAAATTAGGCATGTAACTGTGAAAATGAGCCAAGTTGGTTCGAGCTCGACTCGTTAACAAGTTCGCGAGACAAGTTTATCTAGTTTCGAGCTCAAGCAAATTTTTGAGCTTGTTGGATTATCGAGCTCGAGTTCGATTTAGATTATGCTTGACTTGATTATTCATAGAACAGCTCGATTAAACGCAGAAGGCGAACTGCACCTTTGCGTGAGAACTATGGAAGGTGAACTGCGGACTAGCGGATTGTTGATTTGATTTATGAGCTGCTCGCGAGCTCGTTTTCAATGGCACGAGCGGGGCTCGAGCATGCCTTTTGAGCTCGATCGAGTTGGAGGTCGGGATTTGACTAGCGTGTCAAGCTAGCTCGAGCTAGGCCTGACTCGACTCATTTGCACCACTAACTAAAACTGTATAACTCTTAATGTGATTGATTTCTTTTCACAAAAATTATTGACATTCATATGCTAAAACTTTATTGCCTCATAGTTAGTACATTAGAATGAAATATTATTAATAGCGTAGCATTCATGATGCAACCATTAACTAACCCAGACCATGTTGGTGTGGGCTCCGAAAATTCGGCCCCGGCCTCCCCGCCGCGCGATTTCTTTTTTGTATTCTGCGAGGGGAGTTTTAACGAAATAAGTTCCGGGGTAAATTTTGGAAGGCAGATGGGTTTGTAGATAAGACACTACCCAGAGATTTCGCCCTCATTTTGCGAGGACTTTATGATCTGAGTTCTGGTTTCCTATAGGCGCAAGCCCCTATAGTTAATTACCCCTCCCAATCATGAGAGAGAACTTTCGATTAAGGCTAGTCGTCAATCAGATACGTAGAATATACGTGTTATCTGGCATATAGTAGCAGCAATGGGTTTAGGATTTAGAAATATTTGGAAGTTTGGATGTTTGGGTTGAAATGGTTTGATATTTAAAATTAGAAATTTCATCATCTTGCACTTAAAGCGGATGGTGGGGGAATGGATGATGGACCCGATCAAGATCCCATGGTTCCGTCATCCCGGGCCATCATGGTCCCTAGTCTACTTAGTCAGAGGAGGTAGTCGACCCAACCTGACAGAAGGATCCTTGTCGGCAGCCATGGGTTGCTTCGTCCAAGGGGACCTTGTAGACCTGGGGTGAATGTTTGTCTAAGGGGACAAATTTGAATCCACCTTAGCTGACAGAGAGCTTTGTGCCCTATCGATCATATCCTATTGATTCATATCTCAAAGATTTGATGCCAACAAGGAACGTATTGGCTATGGCCATAACCAGTATTTCGTGGTGCCATTTGGCGGCAAAACCACTCGGTTTAGAGGGCCCCGGGTCATAACCGTTTATCCTGCGGTGCCATTTGGCGGCAAACCGCCGGTCAGAGGACACGTACCACGTCCTTACTGACAAGAGATTGTTTGAGAATGGATCCTAGTGATATTTTCGACTAGACATTCGTCTCTTTGTGAGCAAAGGTTAACTTTAATTTGTCCACCCCGACAAGCTGTTGCGGAGGGTGGATGGATTTTTGCTTTAAGCAGTTGATGGATTGATTTTCAAATTTAAATATTTTTGAATTTTGGGGTTTTGAGATTTTTTTTGGATTTTTGGATTTTGATATTTTTGTGGAGTTTTGGATAACATTTAAAAATATTTGGAATGGACCCCTCCGGTTGAGATTTTTTATTCAACGCGGCCATCATCGGGGTATGTGGGGTCATTCATTGATTAAACCCTATCGACCCTATCAACTTGCCGATAAGGGATCGGGTTTCGTAGGATTCGTGCCTTTATCATTGAATTCTCTTGATTGTAGACCTTGAAGGCCAAAAATGAATGTATAAAATAAATATCTCAGTCGACCTCGTGACCGGATATTCATTTTAGGGTTCAAGCCTTGTCAACTCTCACTTACCTGCATAGGAGGATTGGGCTCGAACTTGAATTCACTTATTGACCCGCGCAGCATCCCTAGACGTCACATGTGTTTCTATAACATGCTCGCCGGGGCCCATGCGGGTTGAGATTATATTTTCCCCTTTAGTGCACCTATGTGTATACAAGCTACAGTGTATGTGCAAGGGGATTTCAAAATATTTTAGTTGTGCAAGTAATTGTAATTTGAATGCACACGATATTTCATTTGAGAGATTATGTACGCCTTCTGTCTGCTTGTACGAGTGTTGCAGATCCGGTGGCGTATTGTAGCAGTTTATGGATTGAATTGTTTGCTACTTTGTACATGTAGACTGTCGTGCACTACTTACATGATTTGTGCAAGAAGATTGTAGTGCACTAACGAATCTCCTGCCTTGCTCGTAGGCGATGCTTGCATTCATTGTACATTAATCGTCATCACATAAATGGACTACTATATGATTGAAAATTCTTCTATTTTTGTTTGTAGACAACATGTTGCACCTATAAAGGGTCTTTGATAACGATCTATAAGAATTTGTATTTGTTGAAGTCTTGCGACATTTCTGCTATCACTACTTGCGAGTAGATCAACATGCTTGTGTGCAAATCAGCATTGATTGATTTGCTTGTGGATGTTAGCTTCAAGCATATGTGATTGTTGATAAATCACCATATTCACTGCATATTCCTTGTATGCATTATGACCCTTCATCCTCACTTTTGAGTAACATATAACGGATATTGTGAGCTTTTATCGTCATTTGCTTGCTAGCTTTCTTTCAGTGTTCGTTGGTATTAGCATCTTGATTAACATGAAGGTTTTCAATATTTTATCGGAAGCCTCATACTTTTGATTGTAGGATTGCTATGAATGCTACACACTAAATATCATCATTTGTAGGTGATCATGCTTGCATAACTGATATGGATGCTACACACAAGTCATCGTCTTTTGTAGGTGACTTATGAAGTTTCGAAGGCTCCACATGCTTCCTTGTCACCATATCATTCATTCTCTTTAACTATGTGATCTATAAGTGAATCATGTTGGCAACTATATACTTCGTGATGCTTTTGTGTGAGTTGAAGATCATTTGTTGTAGCATTGAATAGGTTGTTGCAACATATATGATGATTCCACATAAGTCCTTTCATTCGATTATGAAGAAATCATAGTCATTGAGATTTCAACATAAATCTTTTGTTGTCCTTCGAGTTCAAACAATGTTGAGTTCAAGTCTTATGTGAGTTCTTATAGTCCAACTCAAATATTTCAAATGTTCAAGTCATGCCATTGTTCATCTTGCAAGTTCAAGTATGAGTTCAAATTGAGTGTGGTCTAAATGGTAAGTTCACTTGAGTTCAAATCAAGTCTTTTGCATGAGTTCACATTCCACTTTTTGTCTAAGTCCTCAATATTTTTAAATGAAAATTCGGCAGCACTCCGACGTCGTCCCCGCGTAGGGAGCTGCATCAGAGTGTGTAAGGCCTTCCCGCCTGCCAAGAAAGGCAGTCACGGTAGGTGTCGGGTGACACCGCGGCCGTAGTTCCAATCCCCGCTTGCTAATAAAAGCGGTCACGGGGTCTTTGAGCACAGGTTTAAAATATGACATTTTCCCCGCCTTGGGTATGCAGCAATCGAGGCGGCGACGGCGGATGACGGCGACGTAGGAACCTTGCTTGGAGGAGGAGGGAGGCCGGCGGCTTGGAGGATCGCAAGAGAGGAGAGGGAGGCAGCTTGGAGTCGTGTGAGGGAGAGGGAGCCGTGAGATTGATCATGAAAATGAGGGAGGGTTCGGTTAGGAGGGTTATGAGGGAATTTTGAGGGTTATTTAGGGTATTTTAGGGATTTTTTATTAAAAGAAATTCATTTTTTTTAAAACCTCTTTCTCTCCCTCTCTATTTTAAAAAAAAAATTTAATTATATTGCACAATAAAATAAATTTTTAATCATACATCGAATGGGTCGTCGCGTCGCCACTCGCACAAACCGTCGTCTCGATTTGCGCGCCCAAAATTTAATTTTTCGCCGACCGGCGATCCTCACCAATATGGGTGTCGATCTTAGCTGTTTCCGTTGCTCCGGACGCATCGGCGCTGTCCGTTTCACGAACGGAGGTCGTTTCGACGATTTTGGGTTTTCGGTCGACACGCGTCGGGTGAGATTTTGCGCGATTTCGAGCTCTTTCGCTTTTGAAACCCTCCTTGCGCGATCGACTCGACTCGACACTAGTATGAGGGTCAACAAATACCCCCCAACAAATATGGTTCGCGCCTAGAGCAAATCACGTTTGTTGTATGCTGATTGACCCTATGGATCTCTAGATATTTGTTCTAGATGTCACACTAGAGCTTTCATTTAGTGGATCTCCAAAAGCTTATTTGGATGTCACACTAAGATTTTCTTTCTCCACAGATTTCTTTGATGTATCAATAGATGGTCGAGTACTGATTTCTTTTGCCCTATGCTTTGTGCTGCGGACAATGATGGAGAATTTCCTGATTTGTCTTTATTGACTTGTCGGGTGATTTTTGTACCTTCCTCCCTATGATTCTTGCTTTGGCGGGCTTGTTGAAGGAGTAAATGCCGATGACCTAAACCTTTAGATTTATATTAGGTCACTGGCGAAAAGTCATCGGTCCAGAGCTTTGTGCATAACGGACTTGTTGATGACATAATCCACTTAGTTCAGCCTAAGGCTGTGTGCGGACTTTGGGATAGTTTTCTTCGGTCCTTTGCTTTGTGCTTTGGCGGACTTGTTGAAGAAAAAATTCCTTCGATCCTGGCTTTGTGCTTTACGGATTTGTTGAAGGAGTTGCAGGTCCTGGATTCAGTTGATAGTACCGAACGTAGGTAGTATCTTGATCATTAACCATTTGAGAAGACTTTAATCTGAGTTACTTGAGTTCATCAGATCAGGAGAGCTAGAATTTGATAGCTCTTCGTCTTCTGGTTGCTGAGATGGGGGTTCCTCTACTACGGCCTTTCTTATGGCTTGTTGAGTAGATGGAGCTGCCAGCGATCCGGCCATATTTGGGCTTGTTGGATCCGACCTCTTACACCCATTCAGGCTTCAGACTTGAGCTATGAGAATTGTGCTCCCCAATACTGATTTTGCTGAAGTTGACAGATATGGAGTTATCTTTCGTGGTTTTAGATTTTGGACATCTGGTAGTTGCTCGAGACTCATCTTCCCATTGGAACTTTGATTCTCCAGTCATTTGAGAGAACTTTAGTAGACTACGATCACTTGAACTTGTCGAGTCAAATTGGCCTTTATTCTTCCAACAGTCCCTACTAACGGGTTGACGAAGTGGGGGTTCCGCTATTACGGCCGTTCTTATGGCGTATTTAGTAGACAGAGCTGCCAGCGATCCGGCCATATTTGGGCGTGTTGGATCCGACCTTTTACACCCATTCGAACCTTAAGCTTTAGGCTGTCGAAAGACTTCAAGCTTTTCTGACTCAATTTGTTGGAGAGTGTAGTTACACAAATCTCTTTCCTGACTTTTGAATCTTGGTACATCGCAGAAGACGGAATCTTAAACTTTTTGAAGATGACCTGTATATACTTCGAAGAGAATTCATTGTATATTCCTTAAGAGAATATTCACATTGGTAATTTTAAATATTTATTCGGGGATCTCGGCATGCAGCGCGATGTCGACCTGAATAAATATTTAAAATGCTCCCTTCTTCAAAGGGTCATTCTAGAATAGAATAAATTTGGAATTTGAAATTTTAAATATTTATTTGGGGATCTCGACATGAGGCACGATGTCGACCCGAATAAATATTTAAAATGCCCCCTGCTTCAAAGGGTCATTCTAGAATGACATAAATTTAGATTTTAAATATTTATTTGGGGATCTCGGCGCATAGCACGATGTCAACCCAAATAAATATTTAAATGCCCCCTGTCTTGTAGGGAGATTTCATGTAAATCTTGTATTTCGAGATTTTAAATATTTATTCGAGGATTTCGGCATGCGGCACGATGTCGACCCGAATAAATATTTAAAATGCCCCCAGTCTTATGAGGGATTTTTGTGAGTTCTTTGAAATGCATTCTTGTGACATAAGAGAATTTCAAAATATAAAACATATATGCTAATAAGCATGTGTGAAATACACAGTGCATTAAACAAAATATTTTCTTGGACGATTTTATGCGAAATACTTCTTTAGATATCGACCATTGATCGGCGGCATAGGTCTCTGACCATGCAGATCGATAAGTTGATAGGCTCCTCCTTGGTACACCTTTTCAATGACGAAAGGTCCTTCCCAGTTGGATATAAATTTGCCACCGATTTTTCTGTGTGGGATGATTGGTCTTCTCAGCACCAAGACCAATTCTCCTTCTTGAAATGATCGAGGACGCACCATTCGATCAAAAGACTTTGCCATTCTTCATCGGTAGATTTCCAGGTTTTGTTGGGCTTGTAACCTGAGTTCATCAAGTGTATCGAGCTCTTCCATTCTGAGGCGGGCATTTTGCTCTTGAGTGAGATCGTTCTGGATTGCTATCCGGAGTGATGGTAGTTCAATCTCTAATGGTAATACGGCTTCAACACCGAACACTAGAGAGTAAGGAGTGGCTTTTGTTGGCGTTTTATAGGTTGTATGATACGCCCACAGCGCTTCTGCCATCTTCGTGTGTCACTCTCTTTTGTTTTTTTGTGAGAATTTTCTTCAACAGTTTCACTAGCGTCTTGCTAAAAGCTTCTGCCAAACCATTCGCTCTTGGATTGTATATTGATGAATACCTCCAATCAATCTTGTGTCGATCAACAAATTTGTAAATTTTGGTGCTTTTGAATGCAGTACCGTTGTCTGAGATTATGCGGCGTGGTACACCAAATCTGTAGACAATATTGTGGGTAAAGAAGTTGATCACATGCTCAGATGTGACCTCTTTGAATGGAGCCACCTCTACCCACTTCGAGAAGTAGTCTGTAGCCGCCAAAATAAAGCGGTGCCCGGCTGATGATGGTGGATCTATCGGTCCAATTATATCTGTGCCCCAGCATTTAAATGGCCATGACGATATTGTTGGGTGCAGAGGATTTGGCGGTTGATGTATAACATCACCGTGGATTTGACACTCGTGGCACCTCTTTGCGTGGTCGATACTGTCCCTCACCATTGTTGGCCAATAATAGCCCATCCTTTTAATTTTTGCGGCCATTTTGGGACCTGACTGATGTGCACCACAAAGTCCTTCATGGACCTCTGTTACCACTTTATCAGCTTCCTTGGTCCCTAGACATCTTAGCCACATTTGATCAAAAGCTCGTCGGTACAACATGTCGTTGACAAATGCATACCGTAATGCTCTCTTCCTAATTTGTGTGGCTTGAGATTTATCTGTTGGGAGTTTTCTTTCTTTGAAATACTCGATGAAGGATTGCCTCCAATCATTTTCTACTTCAACATCTAAGCAATGCAGCCATGATTCTGAAGCTTGACTAGCTTTACGTCTCTTGGCTACATGATATTCTTCTGGATAATTTTCCATAATAGTCTGGTGAAGAGGTTGAGGGTCACTCAGAATTGTATCTCGTTTGCTTGAATCTGATACTTCTTCTGCCCGCGGGAATTGTAACAGTGCGGGTTCTAACACCCGACGGTTATAAACTCCAATATATATAGGTCTCTCCTCGTTGGTATTCGCCATTTCTTTGGCCAATTTGGCCAAGCAATCTGCTTTGGCATTTTGTCCTCGGGGAACTTAAACTATTTTAACATTTGGCACTTACTTCAGGAGCTCAAGGGTCCGCCGGTGATAATGAGCCAGCTCAACCTTACAAATCTTGTAAATGCCCAAGACTTGATTTATCACAAGTTGAGAGTCGCCGAAGATTTGAAGATTTTGAACTTTGATATCAATTGCAATCTCCAGCCCTGCTATTAGAGCTTCGTATTCGGCATCATTGTTGGTTCGAGGTTCAGTCAAACTGAATGAAAATCTCATTATACCTCCTCCGGGTGCCACGAAAAGGAGACCGACGCCGACTCGGGCCCTTGCAATATTTGGAGGTCGGGCAGGCTTAATTGATGATGCCCCTTTGAAATACATCTCCCAGAATGGTAACTTTTCACTTTCCTCGACCTGCATGATTTGCTCGTCAGGCAAATCATCATTAAGCGGGGAGTCTGCTGGGATAGGATGCGCGGCGAGAAAATTTGCCAAGGCTTGTCCTTTCATCGCCTTCTGTGGCATGTATATTATTTCAAACTGCAATAACAATACTGCCCACCTGGCCAGACGACCTGTCAACGCTGGTCTTGTCATCAAGAACTTCAGCGGATCGATCTTTGATATCAATGTGATTTTGTGAGACAGCATGTAGTGGCGGAGCTTTTGAACTGCAAAAATCAGCGCCAGACAATGCTTTTCAATAGGAGAATAACGACTTTCTGCTCCGATCAACCTCCGGCTGATGTAGTAGAGTGCATTTTCTTTTCCTTCTTCATTATGCTGAGCCAATAGTGCTCCGAGGGATTCTTCTAACGCTACCGTATATAGTATAAGAGGCTTCCCCGGAATTGGCGCTGCGAGAATGGGCGGATTCAATAAATATCTCTTGATACTGTCAAACGCCTCCTGACATTCTATATCCCATTTGAAGCGGACGTCTTTTTTCATCAGTTTTGAAAATGGTTGGCATCTACCTGACAGATTTGATATGAACCTTCGAATGAAAGCTAGTTGTCCTTGTAAAGAGCGGAGCTGTCGAAGGTTCTTTGGAGGTGGCATCTCCATGATCGCCTTGATCTTGTTGGGGTCGACTTCAATGCCTCGATGTAGAACAACATAGCCCAGAAACTTGCCGGAAGAGACCCCAAAAGCACACTTGAGAGGATTCATCTTCAAATCATACTTCCTGATCCTTTCAAACACAATCCTTAAGTCATCCAAGTGGTCTCTTCGGGCTACGCTCTTGACGACAAGGTCATCCACATAGCACTCGACCTTTTGATGTATCAGATCATCAAATATGTGAGTCATCGCCCGCTGATAGGTTGCACCAGCATTCTTCAGGCCAAATGGCATGACTATGTAGCAGAAAATCCCGATGGGTGTTCTGAATGACATGTGCTTTTCATCTTCTGGAGCCATCTTGATCTGATTGTATCCTGACGATCCATCCATAAAAGAGAACATATCGTAGTTAGACGTGTTATCCACTAGTAGTTCTGATACTGGGAGCGGAAAGTCATCTTTTGGACAAGCCTTATTGAGGTCCCAAAAATCGATACAGATACGAATCTGACCGTTCTTCTTCTTGACAGGGACAATGTTGGCAATCCAATCAGCATATTTTTCTTCGCGGATAAAGCCCGCTTCTATAAGCTTTTTTGTCTCTACAATCACCTGTTCTTCGATCTCCAATCTCATTCTCCTTGGAGCTTGCTTTACAGGCACTGCATCGTGCTTGATCGCTAACCTGTGAACTGCCACATCAGGGGATAAGCCGGGCATCTCGGCATATGTCCAGGCAAAGCAATCCCTGAATTCATGGAGAAGCCCTTTCATTTTTTCCGCTTGATCTTCTGATAAGAGGGAGCTAATGAAGGTTGGGCGAGGGTCTTCTTCAGTCCCCAAGTTAACTTCTTTTAGCTCATCCATAGTAGTCGTCTGTCCATCATCTTCTAATTCTTTAGGTGCAGGCTTGGCCTCTACGGGCTGATCATCATAAGTATCAACTTCATATATTTCCTCATCATCACTATCATCTAATTTGACTTCCCCGCATGTGATTGCTTGGCAAGTCTCCTTTTGTGGATATTTTTGCACGATGAATCCGAGACCTCTCCTTGCAACAATATCTTTCTTTCGTAATGGACGTGGATGTCTTCCATACCAAATGCTCAGACAAAAGCGGAGTTGTTGTTTGGAGGTAGGAATATTGATTTGATTTCGTAACATTTTACGGATATTTTTGGTAATGAACTTGGGCATTCTCGTAGGTATTAGCTCTCCAGAATCAACGACCTTACAAAACCAGTCGCGATTTGCTTCTTCTTCACGCTCTCCACTTTTATAGAATAAACTTCCTGGCCCGCCCCTTTTTCTATGAGGTGGCACATAGAATGTTACAAGTTCTTCAATATGATGTACCTCTCGGGGAGTAATTTCCTTGAAATGTTGCATGGGAACGCGCGTGACTATGAATACGCTGTCCGAGATTGACAAGTTACCCATTTTTCTTGAGAATACACACTGCACATTGCTCGTGTAGGTAGACTCACAATCATAGTCAGAATCTGAGTATTCAGCCTTCTTTTTGCCTTTGCCAATTAACTGACATGCCTTCCAAGATTTTGTAGGGGTGACCTTATCTTCATCTGTGTCGCTCCCTAGGTGAGGTACATGTTTTCTTTCTTTAGTAGCGATCGCTGCTTTGGAAAGAGTTGGCGTTGCCTTCTTTCTCCCAACCTGCTTCTTTTCACCTTATTGTTTTGGTCGCTTTGTAGTTTTAGTACTCGACAGCTGGACCTCAAGAGAGCTAGATGGCTTCAGTTTCTTTGGAATGAAATACTTGGCATCTTCATAGATTGTAGCTTCGTGCACTGCAAAAGGTTGGATGTCGCCAGAGATCCTGAACTCTTCTCCATCCTTAAGATACTTCATGCACTGATGTAGTGTTGATGGGACAATACCATACTCATGTAACCAAGGGCGACCCAGGAGCGCCTTGAACGAAGTATCTGCGTCAATCACATGAAATTTTGCTTCTGTATGAAGCTCCCCAAATGTTAGGGAGAGCATGAATGATCCTAAGGTCTTCTGCCCTTTCTCGTTGAAACCATGCACCATTAGTTTATCTGACCCGAGATGCTGCACGTCAAGGCATAACGATCTCAGTGCTTTCAAGCTTATAAGGTTGATGGAGGACCCAGGGTCGATCAGAATTCGGCTGATTATCATTTCGTCACTCTCTGCAGTAACGTACAGAGGGCGGTTATGATCCGCTGTCCCAAGCATCATGTCTTCTTCGGAGAAGGTAATGAACGGCTCGTTACGGGCTTGCAGGACTTCCGTCATATTATGTTCAGCAAAATATGCCTCGTACCTTTCGGGATCTTTGAGAGCCTGAATCAAAGTCTCCCGAAGATCCTTAGACATTATCAGAGCATCGTATATACTAAGCTGTGCCGGGATTTTCCTCAGGTGAGACAAGATATTGTAATCTATCCCATTGATCGGAGTGTCCTTCTTTCTAGAGTCCTTGGGGATGATATCTTCATTGACAACTATTTCTTTCCCCTTGTCTTTATTAGAAATTTCTTTCTTCGACGGAGTTGGCAGCACCTTATCGCTTCTTAATTGAACTTGTGCTATTTCATCTGGCACAAGCTCATTTGATGGAGTATCTTCCTCAGAGTCGGCCATCATAGCATCCAAAGACTCATTTTCTAGTTCAGAATCACCCTCCAATCTCACATGCCCCATTTGCGACGCTATATCCTGCTCGGATTCATTCTCATTTAAAAAAAATAGATCTTCTTCCGAACTATAGTCCATTGATGATGCCACAATACAAGTTTCAGAAGTTGCTTCTTGGACGTATTTTTCTTTTGTTGGAGTCACTAGTGTTACTGAAATAACCCGGCAAGTTTCCATAGGAAGAGAATCTTCACCCGCTTCTTCTGTTTCAGCCACTTTAAGCTTTGACATAAAGTCAGCGAGCTTAATGGGACGTCTAACAGTTTGGTAATATTCATCCAAATTGTCAATGACCCTTTGAGTTGTTGTTTTCTTCTCCTTAAGCTTCTTTAGTTTGGTCTTTCTTTTGGAAGACTGTACTTTTCTGGATTTTAAAGAACCGGCTTGGTTGGGATATTGCTTAGAAGTTGATGCTCGTGCCACAAGCATCCCTTTCAAATCCAGCACCGGGTGGGTAGGAGATTTCCACTTCACACATGGAACTCCTTCGAGTTGTTTTAACATTTTTACAGTCTTCTTGGAGACCGCAGTCTCCCACTTCCTTTCTTGGGCTGATTCTTTTTTGTTTCTTTCTTCTTTAGTCGGGGGTACGGAAGAGGACGTAACCATTCGAGCTGACTCTTTTCTGGGGTGTGCCAACACATTATCCGACAATGTGACTTCCCCCTTCTGATATTTTCTTTCCAACCAATCCTTAAAGATGTAGCAATCTTCAATAGGATGACTAAGTACTCGGTGGTATGGGCAATAATTCGGGTCACCAGTATGTTTCGATTCTTCGGGCCTCTTGCACTCCGGCAGTTCTAGGCCAGCTTTTAACGCTTGTCAAAATAACTTGGCAACACTCTCCCTCTTAAATGAATATTCTTTATTCATTCTTTCTTTGAGGGACGGGAACGTTCGATCACCATTTCCCGTTATTTGCCTCGGGCGTTCTCCTCCACCCTGGAACATTCGTGGTTTGTCATTTCCCCCAAGTGTCAACTTTGGTTGGGGGTTAGGGTTATAGACTTGTTTTGGCTTGTCTTCATACTGTATCGGTTGCTTGCCTTTATCTACATTGTAAGCCACTTGTTTTCCTTTATCAATTCTGGAGAAAAATGTAGAGTCGGCATCACCCCTTCTAGCACCTGAGGCTTTAGCCTTCTTGAGCTTATCAGAGTGGTTTTCTGATTTTGATAAGTTCAATTTTTCGAACTTCGCCACTCTGAACAAGTCCTGAAATGTGGTGATGGTGGCCATACATAAGAATGGTTGCATTTTATCATCGATATTTCCCATTAACAATTGCACGGCATATTCTTCTTCCAATTGTTGTTCACATTTTATGCTCAAATTGCGCCAGCGAGTTATATATTTTGTCACTGACTCATCCCTCCTTCGCTTATCTAAGGCGAGATCAGCGATTGTTATCTTTTCGGTCGCGCTGGCGAACCTTTTCACAAACATGGCTTCTAACTCTGCAAATGTTCTCACGGAGTCATTCGGCAATTCAGCATACCATTCGAACGCAGTCGAGGTTAAACTACTGACAAATTGCCTGAAGAGTAGAGCGTCAACACCTCCCGTATTACCACATGTGGCTTTAAACTGAGCCAAATGCTGTTTGGGGTTACTATTACCATTGAACGTGTTAAACTTCGGGACAGAATACCCTTTTGGGTACGGCACCTGATCAAATTCAGCAGGATATGGACGGCCTTTGCTCACAAGTTTTTCTGCTTGATCCAAAGCTATGACAGCTTTAATCTTCTCATTGATGATTGTCTCCAACTGTGCCACTGTCACAGGCTCGGATGTGCTTGCCACATTTTGAGGAGTAGGTTGGCGAACTAAACGATCATTCTCAATTCCTCCTTCATGTGAACCTCGTACTCCCGACACTTGAGGTGCAGGATGAGCTGGCGGATTAGCGAGACCACTACTTATCGCCTGATGATTGGTTTGTTGAGCAGGTGTAGGATTAGCAGTGATATTTCTTTGCATCATCTGCATCATCATAGTCATTTGCGTCATCATCTCAGTCATTTTGGCATTTAACTGAGCAATTTCTTTATCCTTTGCCCTCATCTGACGATGCATCTGCCTTTGCGCTTCTGCTAGTGTGGTAGCATCAGGAAACAACGGATTCTCTTCGAATTCCTCCTCTTCTTCATTCTCCGAGGAGTCAACATCTCTACCAGCAGTGGATCCAGCCCCATATTGCCGCTGGTATACCCGCAAAGGTGGTCGCTCGTCATCATGTTCCACCATATAGACCACTTCAACTCCCATGGTCTCTTCATCATCTTCATCATCATCTTTTCGTATACAGATCTCCGAGCGACGTCTCCACTGAATCTCTGGTTCATTACATGGCACAAAGAACTCTTCGATCTGTGGGCTGCGATCAAAGCTAGTTTCTTCTTGGGATGATGCAGCTGGCTGATGATGGGATCCCCTGGAGGATTCTCCAGGGTGTCGACCATCAAGAGGATTATCAATTGGGACTTTTTTAGGGACCCATTTTTGATGAATTCTGTTAGCATGGGCGGATCTCTGGGAGGCTGCACCAGATGTCACGCCCGTACTTGTTTGTTTGTCAAGTGCTCTTCCTTCATATGGTCTTGACCTCCAAACTTGTTTGTCTTTTTGTTGGGACCTTTCGACGGCGGATTCTTGGACACGTCCAAGTGTCACACCACGATGTGCTTCCTGCAAAGTTGATTTAAATTTTCCTCGAGTCACCAAAGGTGGCAACTCTCTCGGTGGAGATCTTCTGGCCTCAATAACCATTGGCCTTTGGTATTTCTTTTTCATCAAACCCTTTTCTTTCACTGTTTTCAGGACCCTGTGCACTTTGGCGGACAAAGTCTCGGGTTCCATCTTCTTTTGAGGAGCAAGGGCTTGGGGTTGTTGCTCCCAAAATGATTGTTTAAGTTCACCAGTAGAGCTGTTCCGTTTTACCCATTTCAGATTTTTAAACTTATTCTGGGTAGGAACACTCGCTTCCGGTTCTTGAGCCGACAGTGTGGACGGGTGGACTTGTAGCAACTGCTGAGCTCGCAGCTCAGCGTTCATCCTTCTCTTCTGCCTTCCTGATGGCCTTCCTCCAGATGAGGAGGCCTCAGCATCATTCCTTCCAGGCATAGATATCCCAGTTGGCAGAGTGGTGGTAGTAGCAAGAATCACCAAAATTTGTTTCCCGGTCATGACCCTTCTTGTTGTCGGGGTTTCAGAATTTGATAGCCTTTTGAAGACTGAGACCCTCTTCTGAGGGAACTCATTAGCAGTAACAACCCGGGCTGGTTGTGGTCGCTGTGGCACTGGAAGCATGCGACGAGCAGCAACATCAGCAGTATAAGGCCTCCTGGCAGGCTTTTCAGTGTTAATGCCGTATACTGGAACGGCAGCAGCGCTTGCAGTAGCTGCAGAGAATTGTAATCCACCAAATTGAATGGTGGCTCCAGAGTTTCCCGTGTTAATGATAGCATTTGCTAGTTGGATGTTGGCACCACTTCCTAGTTGAACGGTGAAAGGAGTGTTCTGGAAGTCCATTCTGCACAAAATGAAAGATGGGGATTAGTAATCAAGATCTGATATATTCCCCCATACTTTCAAAGCGCAGGGACTCGACAGAACGAAGTGATAAACATATAATCCTTATAATTTCAAAATACTTTTTAGAGAATTTTTAATGAGTTTAATTAAAAAGACATTTAAATCTTAAATCATCAAATTTTGCTGCTACTATAGCTTAAATATATGACTAGCCAAAGATGGAAAGAGAAACCAATCCCCAGCGGAGTCGCCAGAAATCTGTGGGCTCCGAAAATTCGGCCCTGGCCTCCCCGCCGCGCGATTTCTTTTTTGTATTCTGCGAGGGGAGTTTTAACGAAATAAGTTCCGGGGTAAATTTTGGAAGGCAGATGGGTTTGTAGATAAGACACTACCCGGAGATTTCGCCCTCATTTTGCGAGGACTTTATGATCTGAGTTCTGGTTTCTTATAGGCGTAAGCCCCTATAGTTAATTACCCCTCCCAATCATGAGAGAGAACTTTCGATTAAGGCTAGTCATCAATCAGATACGTAGAATATACGTATTATCTGGTATATAGTAGCAACAATGAGTTTGGGATTTAGAAATATTTGGAAGTTTGGATGTTTGGGTTGAAATGGTTTGATATTTAAAATTAGAAATTTCACCATCTTGCACTTAAAGCGGATGGTGGGGGAATGGATAATGGACCCGATCAAGATCCCATGGTTCCGTCATCCCGGGCCATCATGGTCCCTAGTCTACTTAGTCAGAGGAGGTAGTCGACCCAACCTGACAGAAGGATCCTTGTCGGCAGCCATGGGTTGCTTCGTCCAAGGGGACCTTGTAGACCTAGGGTGAATGTTTGTCTAAGGGGACAAATTTGAATCCACCTTAGCTGACAGAGAGCTTTGTGCCCTATCGATCATATCCTATTGATTCATATCTCAAAGATTTGATGCCAACAAGGAACGTATTGGCTATGGCCATAACCAGTATTTTGTGGTGCCATTTGGCGGCAAAACCACTCGGTTCAGAGGGCCCCGGGTCATAACCGTTTATCCTGCGGTGCCATTTGGCGGCAAACCGTCGGTCAGAGGACACGTACCACATCCTTACTAACAAGAGATTGTTTGAGAATGGATCCTAGTGATATTTTCGACTAGACATTCGTCTCTTTGTGAGCAAAGGTTAACTTTAATTTGTCCACCCCGACAAGCTGTTGCGGAGGGTGGATGGATTTTTGCTTTAAGCAGTTGATGGATTGATTTTCAAATTTAAATATTTTTGAATTTTGGGGTTTTGAGATTTTTTTTGGATTTTTGGATTTTGATATTTTTGTGGAGTTTTGGATAACATTTAAAAATATTTGGAATGGACCCCTCCGGTTGAGATTTTTTATTCAACGCGGCCATCATCGGGGTATGTGGGGTCATTCATTGATTAAACCCTATCGACCCTATCAACTTGCCGATAAGGGATCGGGTTTCGTAGGATTCGTGCATTTATTAGTGAATTCTATTGATTGTAGACCTTGAAGGCCAAAAATGAATGTATAAAGTAAATATCTCAGTCGACCTCGTGACCGAATATTCATTTTAGGGTTCAAGCCTTGTCAACTCCCACTTACCTGCATAGGAGGATTGGGCTCGAACTTGAATTCACTTATTGACCCGCGCATCATCCCTAGACGTCACATGTGTTTCTATAACATGCTCGCCGGGGCCCATGCAGGTTGAGATTATATTTTCCCCTTTAGTGCACCTATGTGTATACAAGCTACAGTGTATGTGCAAGGGGATTTCAAAATATTTTAGTTGTGCAAGTAATTGTAATTTGAATGTACACGATATTTCATTTGAGAGATTATGTACGCCTTCTGTCTGCTTGTACGAGTGTTGCAGATCCGGTGGCGTATTGTAACAGTTTATGGATTGAATTGTTTGCTACTTTGTACAGGTAGACTGTCGTGCACTACTTACATGATTTGTGCAAGAAGATTGTAGTGCACTAACGAATCTCCTGCCTTGCTCGTAGGCGATGCTTGCATTCATTGTACATTAATCGTCATCACATAAATGGACTACTATATGATTGAAAATTCTTCTATTTTTGTTTGTAGACAACATGTTGCACCTATAAAGGGTCTTTGATAACGATCTATAAGAATTTGTATTTGTTGAAGTCTTGCGACATTTCTGCTATCACTACTTGCGAGTAGATCAACATGCTTGTGTGCAAATCAGCATTGATTGATTTGCTTGTGGATGTTAGCTTCAAGCATATGTGATTGTTGATAAATCACCATATTCACTGCATATTCCTTGTATGCATTATGACCCTTCATCCTCACTTTTGAGTAACATATAACGGATATTGTGAGCTTTTATCGTCATTTGCTTGCTAGCTTTCTTTCAGTGTTCGTTGGTATTAGCATCTTGATTAACATGAAGGTTTTCAATATTTTATCGGAAGCCTCATACTTTTGATTGTAGGATTGCTATGAATGCTACACACTAAATATCATCATTTGTAGGTGATCATGCTTGCATAACTGATATGGATGCTACACACAAGTCATCGTCTTTTGTAGGTGACTTATGAAGTTTCGAAGGCTCCACATGCTTCCTTGTCACCATATCATTCATTCTCTTTAGCTATGTGATCTATAAGTGAATCATGTTGGCAACTATATACTTCGTGATGCTTTTGTGTGAGTTGAAGATCATTTGTTGTAGCATTGAATAGGTTGTTGCAACATATATGATGATTCCACATAAGTCCTTTCATTCGATTATGAAGAAATCATAGTCATTGAGATTTCAACATAAATCTTTTGTTGTCCTTCGAGTTCAAACAATGTTGAGTTCAAGTCTTATGTGAGTTCTTATAGTCCAACTCAAATATTTCAAATGTTCAAGTCATGCCATTGTTCATCTTGCAAGTTCAAGTATGAGTTCAAATTGAGTGTGGTCTAAATGGTAAGTTCACTTGAGTTCAAATCAAGTCTTTTGCATGAGTTCACATTCCACTTTTTGTCTAAGTCCTCAATATTTTTAAATGAAAATTCGGCAGCACTCCGGCGTCGTCCCCGCGTAGGGGGCTGCATCAGAGTGTGTAAGGCCTTCCCGCCTGCCAAGAAAGGCAGTCACGGTAGGTGTCGGGTGACACCGCGGCCGTAGTTCCAATCCCTGCTTGCTAATAAAAGCGGTCACGGGGGTTTTGAGCACAGGTTTAAAATATGACATTTTCCCCGCCTTGGGTATGCAGCAATCGAGGCGGCGACGGCGGATGACGGCGACGTAGGAACCTTGCTTGGAGGAGGAGGGAGGCCGGCGGCTTGGAGGATCGCAAGAGAGGAGAGGGAGGCGGCTTGGAGTCGTGTGAGGGAGAGGGAGCCGTGAGATTGATCGTGAAAATGAGGGAGGGTTCGGTTAGGAGGGTTATGAGGGAATTTTGAGGGTTATTTAGGGTATTTTAGGGATTTTTTATTAAAAGAAATTCATTTTTTTTAAAACCTCTTTCTCTCCCTCTCTATTTAAAAAAAAAATTAATTATATTGCACAATAAAATAAATTTTTAATCATGCATCGAATGGGTCGTCGCGTCGCCACTCGCACAAACCGTCGTCTCGATTCGCGCACCCAAAATTTAATTTTTCGCCGACTGGCGATCCCCACCAATATGGGTGTCGATCTTAGCTGTTTCCGTTGCTCCGGACGCATCGGCGCTGTCCGTTTTGCGAACGGAGGTCGTTTCGACGATTTTGGGTTTTCGGTCGACACGCGTCGGGTGAGATTTTGCGCGATTTCGACTCGACTCGACACTAGTATGAGGGTCAACAGTTGGATATCATAGATGTAAAATACTAAAATTTATGTTGACTATTTGTTCTATTTTAGAGTATTTTCTCATCACATTTACTTATTCAATGTGTTTATTTTGTCAGACCTATTAAGTTAACCAACTCATTATAGTCAAAGCGACCTATCTATATTTTGTACAATATTCAATGAAAATAAAAACAATATTTATTAGATACAAAATAAGTTATTATTTTATATTAAAATATAACCAAGTTAAATTAAAAATAAAAAATAAAAATAGAAAATGATACTAAAGGAGCCCTTAGGATTCATAATTTAACTATGTTTTAGTTTTTTTTAATATATTTACATCAACTTTGTGTGGAACAAGTATGGCTTAGCATATGATCATATAACATATAGAATGAAGTTTCTTTTGTTATGTTGATCTGAGTCTAAATGAGCCAAGATCGAGCACTTAAAGCATATTTCAAAACTTTGAAATATTAATTCAAGGATCAATGATCTTCAAACTTTGTATGCTTATAGTCAAATCGGCCGCCTTGACGAGAAAAATCAAACGAGCCCAATATCACCAAATTTTGATATCATTTAAGGAGCTTAAATATTGAAAGAAATATCTATTTTCAAGGGAACCAAGATGGATTATCTAACGGAGTGTTCTAGATTTTAGCTAAATTTATCAGGAATGTTACTTCTAAAATCTATAATTAGTCCACTACTCTCTACATGAAGGTGACCATTAGCCAGAGATTCAAGAGAGCTCAGATACTTTAAAAAAATCTTAAAGATCCACTCATGCACCATTAAACCATCTCCCAATCATTGCTATCAGCTGACTGCTTGACCCCGCTATTGGACCACAGCCTAATCTCCATTGTTGGACAACTGCCTGATTGTCGATGTGAGACCATCACTTGATCGCCACTATCGTACCCACGACATGGTACCAATGTAGAGAGGCAAGGTACCTAATCCGTTCGTGGGATGAGTTTAGGGAATGCTTGTTGGAGCACTTTCAAGTCCAGCAGAATGGGGATTACTATGAGAAATTCTTTTCCTTGACACAGGAGGGCACTATGATGGAGTATCGAGAAAGGTTTGAGCTTCTGTCAGTACGTGTAGGGAGGTTATCAAAGGTAGTATTGGAGAGCAATTTCATGAAAGGCCTTAAACAAGAGTTGAGGGTAGCAGTACGGGAGACAAGACCCCGTGATCTGGGAGAGGCGATGGAGTTGGCACAGATGATTGAGAATAGGAAGTCATTACATAATAGTAGTGAAGGAGGCAGCGGAGGAGGCTCTTACCGCACAATAATCGCTTTTCTGGCACCTAGGGTGCAAACCGTACCAATTAAAAGGGAGATGCCAAAAAAGGTCAGTTTGGGATCCTGACTAAAAGAAGATTTCAAGAGGCCGCTTGAGATTGAATTACAAGACAAGAGAGCAAAAGGGAAATGTTTAAGATACAAAGAGAAATTTACACCAGGACATAGGTGTAAAAATCACACATTATAGGTTCTCATTGTGTATGATGGGGAAGAAGCGGATGAAGAAGAGGAAGAGAAGCCCGTGCATTTGGAGGTGGCAGAAGTTTCATTAAATTATATAGTGGGATTTATCCCGAATCATGCTATGAAGGTAAGGGGGCATATAGGAGGAGAGGCAGTGGCAATCATGGTGGACAGTGGGGCTACCCACTACTTCATATCAAACTAGGTGGTAGATAAATTAGGGATGAAACTAGTAGACATGAGAGGGTTTAGAGTGATGATGGGTACAAGAAAGTAGAGAGGAGTAGAGGGATATGTTAGGGCTCGGTGATAGAGCTGCAAGGAATCCACATCAAGGAGGATTTCCTTCCAATGGAGTTAGGAAGTATTTACTTAATCTTGGGTATGAAATGGCTAAAGACTTTGGGAGAGACCAAGGTGAACTGGAAGGCTTTGACTATGGAGATTCAGGTGGAGGGGAGAAGGGTGGTAATTAAGGGAGACCACAGCTTATCGAAGGCAATGGTTTCATTAAAAACTATGGTTCGTGCACTTCAAGGGGAATGAGGGGGATTCTTGGTGGAGCTTCAGAGTCTCGAGGGAGGAGCGACAGAGGGCGAAGATGACATTCTCGACATTGTCAGCCCTTGCTTCAGCAGTTCAGGGAGGTATTCCAACTTCCCCAGGGATTGCCACCCCTACGGGAGCACAAACACTCTATTGTTCTAAAGGAGGGAGTTTCCCCCATTAGTGTTTGGCCCTATCGATACCCCCAGATCCAAAAGGATGAGATTGAGAAACTGATTCTGGAGATGCTTAGAGCTGAAATCATTGGGCTAAGTATGAGCCCCTTTTCAAGTCATGTATTATCGGTGAAGAAGAAGAATGGGAGCTGGAGGTTCTACGTAGATTATCATGCTTTAAATAAGAAAATAATATCATATAAGTTTCCCATACCTATCATCGATGAGTTGTTATATGAGTTGTATGAATCTGTGATATTTTCTAAGATTGACTTGAAATCTGTATATCATTATATTAGAATGCAACCATGAGACATCTATAAGACAACTTTTTGAACGAACGAAGCGCATTATGAGTTATTGGTGATGTCGTTTGGCCTCACTAAAGACATGCCACCTTCAAGTCCTTGATGAACAGGGTATTCAAGCCCTACTTACGAAGGTTTGTGTTAGTTTTTTTTTTAATGATATATTAGTTAACAATAAGTTTGAAGGGGAGCATTTGGAGCATCCAGCTTTTGTGTTATCGACCTTAAGGGAGCACTCCTTATGTGAGAGTTCGTTTCTTTGATTTCCTTCTGGGATCGTCCAGGCCGATTTGGGATCGTCCTGGGACGATCAGATAAGACAAAAATCCCGAGAGCAAGGGTTTTTATCGTCCGAGAAAAATTAATTATCATCCTGAGATATCGTCCTGGACGATTGGATTTTGTTCATATCGTCCTGGACGATGTGGCGATCGGCCGGGACGATCATCTTTGTATTATAAGGAAATCAGCTCGTTTTTTATGAGAGAGAAAATATTTTTATAAAATAAAATATCTGAGGAGAGAGAAGGAGAAGGAAAGCAAAGGAAAAGCTGGATTTCGGAGGCCGCGGAGCGATTTTCGTTAGTCGTCGCTGTTCGAAGATTTGTTTGTCTCGCTGTAAGGACTCCGAATCCTATTTCTGTTTTCGAAGATGTTGAGTTTTGGTCGTTTTGTGCACAGAATTGTGTTTTCGTTACCGATAAACGCGCCGCATTTTGTATTGACTAAACTTTCACCGCACAACTTTTGATATGTTATTGATATGATTTTTCTACACGTTTTGAGTATTTTCTGTAACGATTCTATCGATTATTTTGGGTTCTGTGTGATTTTGATTGAATAAATAAATATCAGGTTGTTGATTGATGTTGCTTCAGTAGAATAGAAGTCTTATAATGTTGTCGTGCACGTTCTGTATTAATTTGGTAAATTGTGATTTTTAGGAATTTTTGTGTAAATTCCGTGTACTGCCGTTACGCCGCTGGTTTTCCGTACGATTTCTGATTTCTGAAATTGATGATTTGAATTGATATGCATACGAATGTGAATTATGATTGAATTATTATTATTATTACTGCATGATCTTATTGATAGTTGTACATGTCACTGGATACAGTTACTAATATCGATATGGATATATGGATATATGGATATTTCTACAACAGCACAATGGATATATGGATATATTTATGGATATCTACAACAGCACTATGGATTTCTACAACAGCACTATGGATTTCTACAACATCACTATGGATTATCGAATAGCTAGTGATTGTACTTTGATCAAATAAATAAATATCAAGTTGTTGATTGATGTTGCTTCAGTAGAATAAAAGTCTTATAATGTTGTCGTGCACGTTCTGTATTAATTTGGTAAATTGTGATTTTTAGGAATTTTTGTGTAAATTCCGTGTACTGCCGTTACGCCGCTGGTTTTCCGTACGATTTTCGATTTCTGAAATTGATGATTTGAATTGATATGCATACGAATGTGAATTATGATTGAATTATTATTATTGTTACTGCATGATCTTATTGATACTTGTACATGTCACTGGATACAGTTACTAATATGGATATATGGATATTTCTACAACAGCACAATGGATATATGGATATATTTATGGATATCTACAACAGCACTATGGATTTCTACAACAGCACTATGGATTTCTACAACAGCACTATGGATTATCGAATAGCCAGTGATTGTACTTGTTCAGTAAGACTATTATATGGAATTGCATGTGTGTGTGGTTTTGGCCTGTTGATTTCGTTTTGGATTTATAGAGTTATGGATATCGCTAGATTTCATCTACGGATTTATTGTAGTGAATTGATTTATTGTTATCGATTATGGATTTGCTGACGGAGTGCTGGGCTTACTGTTATTGTACGATTTCATTGATATTCGTATTATGTCACTGAGCTGATACTGATACTGTTATGGATTGATATGGAGACTGTAGGGATGCATGGATATCGACACCGACATTGATTGATTATATTGATTCAGGGATACTATTGATAATACTATTGATCCATTGATACATTGATTCATAGTACCGATCATTGATTGATTGATTGGGTTGATTGATTATATTGATTTATTGATTTGATTGTTGTATATGATTTTATTGCATTGATTGATTTCAATTGTATCTGCCGATTATATTGATTTAATTTCAACTGCTCTTACGATGTATGGATTTGATCGTTTTATGGGATTCTATGCCGATTGATATTATTGACCGGAAGTAATTGTTTTACTGATTTGATTGATGCAGTTTCACTGTTGTAGCATCGTTCGTTGTCGTCATTGGATTGTTCTCGTTGTGGATATGGATACATACGCTGCCGTACTGACAGGGAGCAAGTGATATTGAACAACTGATCGAATTGCAAGTGTATGTTCTGATACGATTGTACTCTATTGATTGATAGATAAGACGACTAGACGACTATATTGATATAATTGATGTTATCGACTGCTATGATAGATACTGTAGAGATTTGATGCACGCATTGATTTCTTGAGCTTTATGGATTTCCTACTGTTCACTGATTTTATTGATATCTATTCTGTATTAATTTCCGTATCTGCATCGACTCGTTGATCATGTGCGACTGATTGATTTGACTTAATTTGATTGACATGCATATTGCTTCTATCGTGCTTTGATTTTAGTTGTAGGCTTTGGTGACATGTTGGGCTATTTAAGCTCATTATATGTGGTTAATGATTTCAGGTGCAGAGCCTCCCGCGTGAAGCTTCTTCGGTCACTAGTGTAGTTTTGTTTTGTAGCCGATGGCTATTGTATATATTCTTTTGGACGCTCCTTTTGACTGTATATATGTTGAAATGTGAATTATAGTAGTTGCTGTATTTCTTTTCTTTAATGCAATTATCTCTGGATGTCTGTATTGATCTGAACGAGAAAGAGACGGA
This sequence comes from Dendrobium nobile, assembly GCA_022539455.1. Classification (NCBI taxonomy): domain Eukaryota; kingdom Viridiplantae; phylum Streptophyta; class Magnoliopsida; order Asparagales; family Orchidaceae; genus Dendrobium; species Dendrobium nobile. Next base: position 31,215,577 of record CM039729.1, read on the forward strand.
AAAAGAAGAATGTCAGATGAATCCTTTCACTATTGATATCTGGGATGTTACACCTTATATATAAGAAGAAATGTTTGTTTGCCCAACCTAGGATGGAGTACTTGGGGCATGTGATATCTCAAGAGGGAGTTGCAGCAGATCAGAGTAAGATTGAGTCCATACTCAGATGGCCCATCCCCAAAAATTTGAAGGAACTGAGAGGATTCTTAGGATTCACCAGCTACTATAAAAATTATTAAAGGGATACAGATCAATAGTAGGGTCATTGACAGAACAGCTCAAGAAGGACAACTTTAATTGGGGAGAATCAGCCACCCAAGCTGTTGAGGATTTGAAGAAGGATATGACTAATGTGTCAGTCTTAGCCCTTCCAAATTTTAGCCATCCTTTTTATTGTGGATACATAAGCCTTGGATTTTGGGAGCGATACTTATGTAGAGCTAGAGGTGAGTGGCCTATTTCAGTCAGGTGTTAACGGCCCAAGTCAGGCTCAAATCAATCTATGAAAGGGAACTAATGGCGATTGTGTTAGCCATTTAGAAATGATGATCGTATCTCCTTGAAAGAAATTTTATAATTAGAACGAATCAGAGAAGTTTGAAGTATTTGTTGGAGCATAGAATGGTCACTGAGGAGCATCAGAGGTGGTTTATCAAGTTATTGGGTTATGACTCTGAAATCCAATACCGACCTGGAGTGAAAAACAAGAAGTATATGGGTTATCCAGGTGCATGGTGAAGACCATATGATGGCATTGTCTATGCCTTTGGTGGTTGGCCAAGAAGTACTAAGAAGAGAGAGTGAATTAGATGCTGGCCTGAAGAAAATTAGGGATGAGCTAGCATGAAATAAGGACAACCATCTTATGATGGGTGCTTTGTGCTTCCAAAGACGCCTTCTTACATTCTTTGCTTACTTCATGAGTTCCATGGGACGAATATTGGGGGACATGCGGGGGTCCAAAAGACATACCGCCGGCTATCTGCAGAGTTGTATTGGGAGGGTATGAAGAAGGATGTCGAGAAGATGGTAGCTAGTTGTGACATATGTTAGAGGTACAAGTATTTAGTAATATCTCTATGAGGTCTCCTCCAACCATTAGCTCTGCTAGTAAAGGTGTGGAGGAGGTGACCATGGATTTCATTGAAGGGCTGCCCAAATTAGAAGGGTACACTATGATTATGGTGGTAATGGATCAACTGAGTAAGTATGCCCATTTTATTTACCTTCGCCACCCGTATACTACAATATTAATAGTGACGGTTTTCATAAGGGAGGTGGCGAGATTACATAGGATCTTGAAATCGATCATTTTGGATAGAGATAAGATCTTTCTAAGCCAGTTCTGGAAGGTGTTGTTCAAGTTGCAGGGGACCATTCTTAAAAGAAGCATTGCTTATCATCCTTAGACTGATGGGCAGACAGAGGTGGTCACTCATAGTATGGAAACTTTTCTATGGTGCTTTATATCAGACACATCCAAGTTGGGTGAAAAATGGTTGGCATAGGCATAATATTGGCATAACACTTTATATAATTTAGCAGCTCAGATTACACCATTAAAAGTGTTATACGAAAGAGATTCGTCACACTTGATATATTATGGATATGGTAGCACACTAGTGGCTTCAGTAGACTAGTGTTTTGGGAACAAAGAGAGAATATTAGTAGAAATGAAAGGGTATTTGTTGATAGCCTAGCAAATTATAAAAATGAAGGACATTTAGTTCGAAGTGGGGGATATGGTTTATTTGAAGCTCTGCCCCTACAGACAGAATTCCTTGGCACGAAGACTAAATGATAAGTTATAACAAATATATTTTGGTCCATACAAGATAGTGGAGCACATAGGGGTTGTGGCTTATCGCCTACAGTTACCATCATCACCAGCCATCCACCAGGTGTTTCATGTGTCTTAGTTATGGCTAGCAATAGGAGAGCATATTCCATCCTCTTTACTTCCCTCGACCTTGACGGATGACATGGAGGTGTTATTGTAACTGTGGGCTCCGAAAATTCGGCCCCGGCCTCCGCCCGCTTGCTTTTCTTTCGTTTTTATTTGAGCGAGGGGAGTTTTAACGGAATAAGTTCCGGGGTAAATTTTGGAAGGCAGATGGGTTTGTAGATAAGACACTACCCAGAGATTTCGCCCTCATTTTGCGAGGACTTTATGATCTGAGTTCTGGTTTCCTATAGGCGCAAGCCCCTATAGTTAATTACCCCTCCCGATAATGAGAGAGAACTTTCGATTAAGGCTAGTCGTCAATCAGATACATAGAGATACGTGTTATCTGGCATATAGTAGCAGCATAGGTCTGGATTTGAAAAATGGATTTGGATATTGAGGATTGGAAGTTTTGGAATTTGAAGGGTTTGGAGAGTTTGGTACTTAAAGTAGAAATTGCACCATCTTGCACTTAAAGCGGATGGTGGGGAATGGATGATGGGCCCGATCAAGATCCCATGATTCCGTCGTCCCGGGCCATCGTGGTCCCTGGTCTACTTAGTCAGAGGAGGTAGTCGACCCAACCTGACAGAAGGATCCTTGTCGGCAGCCATGGGTTGCTTCGTCCAAGGGGACCTTGTAGACCTGGGTTGAATGTTTGTCTAAGGGGACAAATTTGAATCCACCTTAGCTAACAGAGGGCTTTGTGCCCTATCGATCATATCCTATTGATTCATATCTCAAGGATTTGATGCCAATAAGGAACGCATTGGCTCTGGCCATAACTGGTATATCGTGGTGCCATTTGGCGGCGAAACCACTCGGTTCAGAGGACCCCGGGTCGTCATAACCGTTTATCCTGCGGTGCCATTTGGCGGCAAAACCGTCGGTTAGAGGACACGTACCACGTCCTTACTGGCAGGAGATTATTTTGAGAATGGATCCTAGTGATATTTTCGACTAGGCATTTAGCTCTTTGTGAGCTGAAGTAAACTTTAATTTGTCCGCCCCGTCAAACTGTTGCGGAGGGTGGATGGATTTTGCTTTGAGTGATTGATGGATTGATTTTGATTTTAAATATCTAGATTTTAGGATTTGTGGAGTTTTTGGACTTTGAGTGGACTTTTGGGAGACAATTGAAAGTATTTGGGAACCCCTCCGGTTGAGATCTGCATTCAACACGGCCATCATCGGGGTGTTTGGGGGTCATTTCCATTTGATTGAACCTTGTCAACCCTATCAACTTATCGATAGGGGATCGGATTTCTAGTAGGCTTTGTGCATTTGTTTATGAATTTTCTTGATTTTAGGCCTTAAAAGTCTAATATGAATGTATAAGATAAATATTCTGGTCGACTTCATGATCGTATATTTATCCGATGATTTGAACCCTGTCTACTCCAATTTACTTGCTTAGGAGGATCAGGTTTCGTAGGCCTCGTGCCTTTGTTTATGAATCTTCTTGATTGTAGGCCTTGAAGGCCTAATATGAATGTATTGAAACAAATACATCGGTCCCCACAACCATGTATTTGTTTGAAGGTTCGAAACCCTGTCGACTCCTATTGATCCGTTAGAAGGATCAGGTTCGAACCTAAATTCACTTATTGATTCGCGTAGCATCCCTAAGCGTTACGTGTGTACCAATAACACGCTCGCCGAGGCCCATGCGGGTGTTTGATTGTGTACCCCTTTAGTGTACCTATGTGCATACAATTTATAGTGCACGTGCAAGGGGATTTTGAAATAATTGTAGTTGTGCGTATATCTATTATTTGGATGCACACAACTTCTCATTTGAGAGCTTATACACGCCTTCTGTCCGTTAGTACGAGTGTTGCGGATCCGGTGGCGTGGCATTATAGATTGTGGACGCCTTTTGTCTGCTTGTATCAGTGTTGCAGATCCGGTGGTGTGGCATTATAGATTGTGGACGCCTTATGTCTGCTTGTATCAGTGTTGCAGATCCGGTGGCGTCGTTATTTGGATGTCATGAGGTATTTTCTCGTCTTGACATTGACTCCCCTTTCTCAATCACCGGGGAGTTATTTTCTGGATTTTGAAGTCCGTCGTGTTCGCTAGGGTTTTGATGTTGACTCCCCCTTTCTCAATCACCGGAGAAAAGATCTTTCTGGACTTTGGAGTCAATGACTGTTGATTTGGAAAGAACTCCTTTTAGATCTTCAGTGTAGCGGACATGTTATTTCCGGTGTTTGTGGGCACCCGAACTGTTCTCTTCTTAATTATAGAACCAAAAAGAGACTTTAAAACACCAGGAAGTTTGGTTCTAATTTATTCAAACATGTCCTTCCTTTTGCCAGGGGGTGTCTTTTTTCGTACATCGGGTTGCCTTTGTACCCGGTGTACTTGGAGATTTTGATCACCGCTGTCGTAGATGATATCAATACTTGTGTCCACAGTGGATCGCTATGCTTACGAGACTCTCACTGTTGTTATCCACAAGTGATTTGTAGTTATTTGCAGTGACTCGTTGTATCCACTACGAGTGCCTGGAACTGTTCGTAGGAGACCCATTGTTGCCTACATCATGCCCACCTGCCACCAATCTCAGGTGGTCGTTGTTGGGTTGCATTTGTTTGTAGAGGACGGTCCTCCACTATTGGTTTCCCGTATTGTCATCTCAATCAACAGGCATTGGAGAGATTGTCGTAGGAGGCTGCGCATCGAGGTCTTGTAGTTTGAGTTTCCTCGTGTATGATCCAAATTTTGATCTTTGCATGTGTTTTGATCCAAATTCAGTTTCATTCAGACTTGAATTCATCAAGTTTGCAAGTCCCCACTTGATGTCGTATAGCCTGAGTTCGAGTTAAGTTTCATTTAGACTTGAATTCAAACTAAATATGAGTCTTCTACATTCATTTAGGTCTCCTATCATCCTACTGAATTCATCCGGATTTGAATCAAATGCTTGCAAATCTGGATTTCACTTGGCGTCGTACAGTTCAAGTTCAAATGCATAAGTTCTTGTTGTCCACATCTTGTTCTAGTTTTGAATTCAGAGTACAAGTTCAAGTCTTTGTTCAGGATCTTCTGAAATCCTTGCAAGTTCAAATGCATGCTCGTATTGATTTGAGTTTGATTTTATTTCATTTTGATTTAAGCCTTGATTAATCATTTAGATTTTTGTTCAAGTGCAATTCCACAATTCATCTGCTCTTCGTATAGGTCCTCTGCTCATTTAGTTGAAGTTCTGTGCATTTTTGTTCAAGTGCGAGTCTTCTATATTATTGCTCAAGAAGGTCTTTATATTGTTCAAGTTCTTTGTGCATTTTAGTGAAAATTTCGGCAGCACCCCGGCATATCCCCTGTTCGGGGGAAAATAGGGGAACTGGGCCTTCCCACCACGCTACTAGAGCGTGTATGGTAGGTGTCCTTGGACACCGCGGCCGTACAAAATTTCATCCCACCACGCTACAAGAGCGTGTATGGGGCCTTCAGCAGTATCCGTACCAGAACAGCAGTGACGTACCCGAACAGCAGTGACTCCCCACCACGCTACAAGAGCGTGTATAAGACTCTCCCACCTCATCGTATGCTTCGCACCGGGCTCCCTCCTACCGTGCTACAAGAGCGCGTATAGGTGGTTCTCCGGTCCACTGCAAACGTCGAGAACATGATTGGAGTTAGAAATTATACCTTACGTAACAGTCGTCGGCGGTGTCGGTGTCGAGGTCGAAGACCGTCCCCACCACGCTACAAGAGCGTGTATAGGGCTTACCCGCCTCGTCGTATGCTTCGCACCGGGCTCCCTCCTACCATGCTACAAGAGCGCGTATAGGTGGTTCCCCGGTCCGCTGCAAACGTCGAGGACGGGATTTAAGTTAGAAATATATACCTTGAAGTCCAGCGAGGTAGCAGTGGTCGGCGGTTGAGGGCGCGAAAACCGAGGCGAGAGGGGTAGGCATGGGATCATTCTTCTTGTTAATTAACTATAATTAATATTAATTAATTATAATTAATTAAGAAATTATTTTTTAATTAATTACAATTAATTATACTTAATTAATATAATTAATTAAAATTTATTAAAATTTATTAAAATTATTAATTATAATTAATTAATAGTTAATTATAATTAATTAATATTAATTAAATTTTAATAAATAATAATTAATTAAAAACTAATTAATGATAATTAATTTTATAAATTATAATTAATTAAAATTAATTTTAATTAAAATTGATTATAATTAATTACATTAATTATAATAATTTAATTAAAATTAAACATAATTAATTATAATTATTATAATTAATTAAAAATAATAAATGTAATTAATTAAAATTAATTAAAATAATTACAATTAAAAAAGCATTTAATTAACATAAATTACATCTCTCCCTCTCACCCTCTCTGATTCGACAGATTACGGGATTTGGCCGGAGAAGAACGCAAAGGGAGAAAGTTACCCTCACAGCCGGCAGCTCCCGTTCTTGCACCCGATCAGAATGTTGTAACTTCCGATCCAACAGGAAGGGAAAGTCGCAGAAGGAACTAAGTCAATCGGCCACAAGGAGCCTTCACAGCCGTGAGCTCCTGAGTTGCTTCCGATCAAAATGTCCTAACTTCCGATCCACAGGAAGGGAGTCGGCAAAGGAGCGAAGTTGGACACCAACGAAGGAGCTGGAGAAGCCTTCCAAAGGGAGAAAGTCACTTCACTGCAAGCGAGCTTAGCGTCGCCACTTCCGATCGGAAGTGTCGTGACTTTCGGACCTATACAGCAAGCGAGCTCCCTGCTGTAGCTTCCGATCAAACTGTAGTAACTTCCTATCCTTCACAGCCGGCTAGCTCCCGTGTTGCTTCCGATTAGACTGAGAGGGAAAGCCGTCGAGTGAGCAAAGTCGAGCGGCTACGAGGGGCTGGAGGAGCGCGTGAAAGGTAGAAAATTAACTTTACAGCAATCGAGCTCCAGTTCTTGCCTCCGATCGAAATGTCGTTGATGGAGCGGAGTCGAACAGAGACGAGAGAGGGAGAATCGGGAGAGTGAGAGCGGGAGAGCTAGAGTGAGGAAGCGAGCGCTCGACCTCATTCTCTCAACCATTTAACGATTCAAGTGCGTCGAGCGTCGAGCGACGTGGGAACGACGTGCGGGATGCGATGTTCGAACGTGTGTGCGATGGCGACGACAGGTACGCACGATCTCTCTTTTTTTTATTCAGTAGGTCAACAGTAACCATTAGAGGTTAAAGGAGTATGTCAGGGAGTAACATGAAGAAAAGAGGTGATATTCATCAGGTGGAATGACCTACCATAGTATGAAGCCACGTGGGAGGATTACCAGATTATTCAACAACAGTTCCCTGCATTCCACCTTGAGGACAAGGTAGAACTTTTGAGGGAAGTATTGATACGACGGGGTTGGATAAGGAAAGAAAAAGGTTAAGGGGGTGGGGCATAGTAGGGAATTAATATATTATATTAGGAGGAAATCAATTAGAAAAATCTTTCCTAATGAGATCCTTTCCTAATTGAATTATTTTCAAATTGAGGAGGGAGATGTATTAGGAAGGAGCTAAATTGAGAAATTCTTTTCTAATTGAATTATTTTCAAGTTAATAAGGGAGATTTATTAGAAAGGTGGCTTATTTAGGAGGGAGGGAGGAAGCCCATTTAAGTATAAAGTAGGGTTTATTTTATTCTTATATAGAATTTTGTCTTCAGTATTATAGGGTTTGGGAGAGAAGGTCCTCCTCTCGAAAGAGGATTAATTATATCTTGCTTTATGTTATTTGATTTTCTAGCAATAAAATTCTATTATTTTATTGAAATTTACTATTGTTTGCTGATTTTTGTGGTTCAAGACATATCAAATAGTCACCCAACCTCTATTGCCACCTAACAATTATTATAGGATTGCCATCACTCGGCCATAACAATCAGAACATCTCTAATCTCTTACAGACTTTATGACATTTTCCACCAACAACTCATATGTTTATAATTTCGTATTCTCTAATTTGGGGATGGGCAAATCTTGATAATCAATGCTCACCTAGTTGAATTATTTTAGCAGAGTTAGACCATATGATTTTTTTTCTTTCCTAGATTTATCCCGTGCATTTTTCATTTAATTGTTTGTGTGGAATTTTCACTCACATCCTTGAATCTAAATCGAAAGAATAACACATTTTCATTATTTTTCAATCAACTAAGAGAGCACACAAATTGTATTCATAAAATATAAATAACAAAAAAAATAAAATTATATTTCTATAGTCAATATTTACACCCAGACCCAAAGTCCAAAAGAATTATATAATCGTCATGATATGCAATTAATAATACTACATCACTGTAAATGCATCATGACTATAAAAAGAAAGGAAGACCAAGATATGCAGAAAGATACTCTAGCTTGTCGCCCAGAACAACCTCAATCTTTAGGATTTTTATTCTTGCCTGAAAACATGTAAAAATCACATAATGTACACATAGTTCATCAAGTAACAAATATCTTCCATTGAAGTTGATACATCAAACATAAACAATAAACATATAACAATAATAACATATAGTAATTAATACAAGTGGTATCATATCTATCATGTAATTCATATGTAGTCTTATTATATACATATCAGCCATATCTTTATAATATATCATATATTCATATCATCACTTTATCAGTATAACTGCATGTTAATCCTATCAATCAATTATGTAATCAGTCAATTAATAACTTTATAGCATATATCACATATCATCCATCTTATCAATCATCAATCATCAGTTATATATGTCATCAATCTATCTATCTTATATCTTATCGATCTATCACATCTATCATCAGTTTATCTATCATGTAGAGGAAATATATATAGTAAGTCATCTTTATTCTCTTAATATAGTGCATTCCAATGGCATGGCTTCTATATGTTCAAAGAACTAGCAAGCTTGCATAAGCAGGTAAGCGATATGAAATAAAGCTTTTCACTTTTGGCATCACAATTTAGATATGTGTTTATTTTCCTCATCTTGACTGGGTGTTATGCATTGCTATGGAAAACTAGGAAACTTCCTCTTTACCTACAAAGTCAACAAAGGTTATTTCATTGACTTCAATTTAGATAGTTGAGTTCTATTAACAACTGAATTCTTAGTGTGGATTATTTCTTACGATTTTACCCAATTTGCAAAGAGTTCAAGAATTAATTTGGATTGATATGGATAACCAAGTCAAATAAAGAATTGGAGTGTCGTGTTGATAAAAAGATCATAGATATTGTTCTTGTTCTATGGGTTTAGAGTTGGTGATAAAACATCGTTGATGCTCCTAGGTGGTGGTGTTGGAGGGCATTCAGAAGTAGTTGTTGCGTTGCATAAAGGAAGATGAACCAATGCCTTTTAATTATTTGCTTGCCTACACCCCAAAATTCTTTCTTTCCCAAATAACTGTCATGTGGTCTGGAAATATTTTAAAAAGTTGATTTAGTGCCCTGCGTCATGATGCCCAACTTCACAACACCGATGCGTTGCATGTTGATCCCAGAATTACTATAGAATAGAGATTGTGATGCCTCGTTGGCAGTTCCTGATGTCGTAGTGCTGTGCGATTCTGCGCTTGTTAGAATGGTACCTGAACGATATATGTTGGATCTAAATTTTCGTATTTTTCATATAAATTTATTTAAAGAATTTTGGGTTATTATTTTTTCATACTTACTTATAACATAGAACTCTCTCAATCAGCTGCCTAAAATTTTCTAGCACTTAACAACACTAATAACCTTCATGTTCCATGATCAAGGAATTTTATTCAGAGCCAACAACATAAGTGTTAAGCAAATTTCTTTCTAAATATTTCAACAGTATTTTAAATTAAAAGAAAAAAAAATCTAGAGTTTACTATAAAAATAAACCTCTGATTTTTACGTTTATTATTCTCTCTCTTATGGTTTGTTTGGAAAAGCTTTCTTACTATGCTTTTTCAGACCACAATCACAATTTTTATTTGGACTTTTACAATAGCTTTCAAAGAAAAAAAAACTTTCCATGTAACAACTTTATAATCACCTTTACAAGAGACTTCCGTCATCTCATAGAGAACCTCAGTCTTCTTACACATTACTTTCTTCACTCTTGATGCTTCATTCTCTTAGACTTTTGCATGCCAAAAATATTCCTACGAAATGAGATAATGAAGTGGGGTTTTGAAAATCTTCTTAGTTCAAAATATTTTACACGCACATATAAATAATTAAAAGGAGAAATATTGGAGATGTAATATTTCTTCACTAAAAAATAAAATAAAAAATCCCGAGGTCAAGCTTAGATAATAAAAAATCATGAGGTCAAGCTTAGATGATGAACTTTCACTATGAATAATATGAAGTTGTGGCTCTGATCTTCCTATAACTATTAAAGGAATGCAATATAAGATTCATAATAATAAGATATATTGATTTTGTGGTCGTGATCAAGTTATGATAGTTTAATATGTGTTCTGAGGTTGGGCTTGCTATTCTGTTAGATATGATTAGGTCAGCTTGAGTATTAATAATGTGACTTAGGTTTTGTTTGAAAACTAGAAAGCTGCTTTAAGAAGCAGTTAGAAAGCCGTCCCAAACAAAGTTTTAAGCTTTGTTTGGGATGATTTTTTTTATTGTTTTTGAAAGCAGCTTTTTAATATAAAAATTACTTAAACTAAAAAAATTTGTACTAGAGAGCTGCTACGAAAAATAGCAAGAGAGTAGTCCCAAAAAGAAGCCTTAGAATCTATAGTAAATGTTGACCTACACCTATGAGGATTGCTAGTTTTTGTTTAGTAATGAAAGCCTACTTGGTGTATGTGAGGGAGATTAATACAGTGTAAGTAATGTAAATGTGAGATACTCTGATGCCAAAAAGATTATATATATATATATAAATATATATATATATATATATATATATATATATATATATATATATATATATATATATAAATAAAAAGAAGATTCATTATTATTTAAAGAAAATGACAATATAAAAATTTGCACATAATACCTTTTAGGAAACTTATCGAAGAACTCTGATGGAAAGAACCCATTTGTAAGTGTGGGTGTTAAAATAACAAAAAAATAAATGAAATATGAACATACTTGTCCCATCCTATGATGCACCGACATTTCTCCTCAAAGAGGCGTGCAGTGTCCGACACCGTATCCGACACAGCACTCGCTCGACACTCCTCCGACACGTGTCGGACACCCCGAAAACGTGTCCTATTAAAAAATATTAAATACAAATTGGACACGCGTGTCTGACACACGTATCTTAAATGTTTTATGAATTTTTTTAAATATAATTTCTTGTATATATTTGAAGGGATTTAAACTAAATTTCTTATTTCCTATCCATAACACCAAATCAACGTCTGCACTTAATACTCAGTCATCGAATATTTTCATTTTCATTTATTTTTGACATTGAAGGTATTTTATCTCTTCTCTCGGTGACTGCTAAATGACATCGACGCCTGACTCTCGACATCCTAATACTAATCATTTTCAGCATAAATTTTAATTAAATGACTTGTTATTTTCAAATTATTTTAAAAATTACACTTATTTAATTTTTATACACTTTTTAAAATATAAAAAATATAATATTGTGTCCAAATCATGTCCGCGTCCTACATTTTCAATAATTGACGTGTCCCTTGTCTGTGCATGATAGGTCCCATCTAATTATAAGTTAGCTTAAATTTGGAGTTAAACTGAAAAACATGTTAAAGAAGAAAATTTATTGTTAATTCTTTAAGTACTTAATGTCAGGAGTCCTTATTTAGTTCTCAAAGTGTGATGCACAAAATTATACAATTAAAAAAAAACAAATAAAAAAACTAACCCAAATCAAACAGAGATAAAGAGCAATGGAATGATATAATAGACTACAAGACTGAAACAAGGTTGCTATAAGACCATAGCAACACAGTATCACATTACTACCATAAGCTTAGAAACCTTCCGGCAATTATTCACAGCTTATATATCGCATCAGATCAGATGGTTTGTTGGAGATATTTACATACATGTTACATGTACAAAATAGCCTAAGAAAAGTCTATTCATATATTTACAGTTTGTTTTCTTCCTTCATTTCAGGCAGAGGCAGGATCAGGAAGGAGTAGAATGAATGGTATCAGGTAGCATAGCAATTGTTACTATAAAGTATTCACAGCCAACAGGAAGCCCATATGGGTTAGAAGAATTTTTACCCGAGCTTTGATCATCTTGGCTGACTTGAGAAGAAGATGGAAGCCTTGCAATTTGTTTCTCTATGTGGACAATTTGGCCGATTATGTAAGTTGGTCGGCTCAAATGGTCGGTGAAGAGGGCAATGGATTCAGAGGAGAGGAAGTAATTTGGACGGTTTCGATTAATTGCTTCATAATTTCCAGCGGGGTTTAGAATAAAGGCAGCAAGCTCATGAACTTCCATATGGAGAAATGATATCTTGTCCTTGCTTGCCTGTTGCGGAATTCAGAAAGAGTTCATCAGTCAGTCTGACAGAATGAGTGCAGTTTCAAATGAGAAGGAAAATTTAGAAAAAAAAAAAAAAACTTAAAATTTTCATCTATGAGTATAACACAAACGATGAAACTCAGTGTATAAAGTTCTCATTAAGGCCTGAGGAGGGATTTGTGCTTTATGTTAACGAGGATATTTTCATGACTCAAATCCTTGAACTCCGAATCACAAGAGAAATTGAATCATTATTTCAAGTTCCCGCCAACCCGCCCGCTTGAGTATAAGACGAGAAAATATTTATACAACAACAACATCAAACCTTTGTCCCACTGTGGGGTCGTCTATATGAATATTTTTTTCTCCATTGTGTCATGTTAAAAGTCAAATTCTCATCCAAATCTAATAAAGAAAGATCATTTCTAATATTTTCTAACCAAATTTTTTTAGGTCTACCTCTACCTTTCTTAAGATAAGTCAAATCTAATATCTCAACTTTCCTAACCGGGTCAACGGAAGGCCTCTGTTTTATGTGACCAAACCATCTAAGGCGACTCTCTTGGAAAACATTTATAAATGGTGAAAAAAATAGCTTTACTGCATGAATTCTAGTATTAGAAAACAAATAACTCAGTGACAACTATGCCTGAACTGAGAATGTTTGGATAGATGAGGTAAAGACTAAGGCTTCGTTTCAAATAGTTTTCTTACTGTTTTCTAAAATAATTTTTTAATAGAAAATTTTTTTTCAAACATTTTTTGTACTAAAACGTTGCTTTAGAAAGCAATAAGAAAGTTGTCCCAAACAAAATCTAAGATGGATAGAAGTAAAATAATTGTATTAGAGATATTGAGGTTGGCAAATATTAAGCAAAAGATAATAGAATGCAAAATATATGAGGTTTTGGCAAGTAAAAAGTAGGGATATGAATTAATGAGAAAGGCAAATCAAGTAAAAAAAGATCAAAAGTAAATTATTTGTTGCCTCAAAACTAGCGTGAGTTTGAAGTTCTGAACTTGCACCACCCAATAGGGATAGATAGGTACTAACAAAATCACCCCCCACTAACTAGATTAAGGCGAGTAATTTAAATTACACTTCAGCCAGTATTTAGTATTAAAAATAAATAAAAGAATAAACAAAACCACCGTTCATCTGGTTTTGATGAACTTCCAAATTGTCATCTTGGGTAAATACCTGTTTCTCAAGCTGATGCTTTCTGTACAAGGTTTCAATTGATTCTCTTTGATGCTCCATTTGCTTATTAAGATGCTCGGCACGACGGAAGAGAAGGCCCGTTTTGTCTGCAATGACCATGATGCATTTTCTGAAGTTGGCAGACACATCATCCTCATCATCCACAGACCCGCTGAATGCAATGTGAAACATGAAATTTCAGAAAAATGTAGCACAGCATTTACAACTTAAAAACTGTAATCTCAACAATTTTGGTTTAGGGCATTCAATGGGCCTCTAAAGTCATTAGATTGGCAGATAAGTATAATTTATGGAGAATCAACCAAAACAGTTTTCATCAGAATATCCTAAAGCTAATTCTTTTAATATTAATAACAACAAATGAGAACGGAGGGATGAAGTAAAGATCCTGTACTGAAAGGTGGGGAGCAGGAACCTGAAGAGTGCCAGTAGTATTGAAGAGGAAACTTCTTTTAGAATACATACAATTTCTACTAGCCAAAAAACCTCAAAAAGCTTTGAACTTCATTGTTAATTTACTAGAGCAAATCTAGCATTTCAAAGCATGTATCTGCCTACATGAAAATGCACATCTCATTATCAATTCACAGGGAAAATTACAATTAAACATATCTACTTGATCATACAACAATAACATCAAGCCTTTGTCCCCCTACGTAAGGTCAGCTATATGAATCCTTCTTCTACTCAGTGTCATGTTAAAAGTCAAATTCTCGTTTAAATCTAATAAAGAAAGATCATTTCTAATATTTTCTAACCAAATCTTTTTAGGTCTACCTCTACCTTTCTTAACATAAATCAAATATAATAACTCTACTTTCCTAATCGGGTCATCGGAAGGCCGCCGTTTTATATGAAAGAATATTTGCATAAGACCATCATCATTGGGGAAAAAACCTCTTATTTATAGCACAATTGCAAGAACACAGAGCACCAGCCTGAGGGGGAAATTTCAACAAACTGAAAGATAATCAGTTTGATAAAACGGATATTGTAAGAGATCATAAGCAATTTAATGAGTAAAATCAGTAACAATACCTTCCCAAAGAAGTAGCGAAAGAGCGTAACGAGTCAGCAAAATTAACTGCTCCATCCAATGCCATGACACAGTTCCGAAACCTTTCAAATAAACCGTGCATCTTCACAGCAGTTGCCCGTAAAGCATTATATTCTGATGCCCTTCTTTCAGCAGCACAAAGATTAGTACGAGCCTCTTCTCTTGCTTCATGTAGACAGTTTTCTAAGTGAGCACAATTCATCTGTTTTTACAGTAAAAAAAAAAAGTGACATCATGAGATCTACCAATTTAATGTATGACAAATTGCCAAAAACAAAATCACAGCAGCAAACATAATCATTTTTACTTATTAGGTAAGACCACTAAAATTTCATGACTTGTTAAAATTAATTGGTGCAACATCAGAACAATTCAAAAGGATAAAATCCAACCGCCTTTCCCTCACCACAGTTGTCCGTCGTGTCGACCTACACAGCACCCAAAATTGTGGTCTGTTGTAGTTGCAACCGCTCCACAACATAGGCCGAGCCCTTTGCAACCTGAAGAGTACCTACGTCAATGCTATTAGCAACTACTAACACCAACGGTTTCTCCTGCGCCTGTTATAGCTGTCTACTGCTACTATCAAACACTGGTTAAGACCGGCAATGCAGGGTAACAGCAATCTTGATGGTCGTTTTCAGTAATAAAGAGGCGAAACCGATATGGTGTTTGCAATGAACTGTAAAATAAAGAACTAACCTAGGAGAAGTCATTTACAGCAATAAAAAACTGTTGAGGTACCATTATTTGATTGGTAGGTCATTATGAAACCTATAGAAAATTCTTAAAACCCCTTTCAAATACATTCTAGCCTTGTATTGTGGACTCATTTCATATCTTGAAGAGGTTACTATTGGATCACAAATAATACATATTCTCTAGAACAAAAACCTATGTAAATGCAAAATAAAGGACATGGCTAATCCATTGATGGCTTGATCACCTTTTGAAAATTTTACAACTAAAAAAAAATTTAGAGTTCCCTTTAATTTTTTTTTTTTTTTTTTTTTTTAGAGTTTCCTTTATTTGAATCAAATAAATTCCAAATTTCAAAATAAGTTTTGTTTTTCTCGGATCCGGAAAAATGCATTAGCCCAACGCCAAGTAATCAGAAAGCTTTCAAAAATAATAAATTATAATTTTACCACTAAAACAACATCTAGCTGTTAAAAGGTTCAAAAATAATTTAAAATTATATTTAATTTAATCAGAATGCGCAGTGCAATACAAATGCACTTCACTAATACATACAAAATAGGTGGCTTAAAAAAGGAAAATTATCAATAAACAACAACACTTCCAAAAGAAAAGTAAAAGAACTATGAATTAAGTAAATGACAAAGCTGCTCAGGAAAAGCATGCTGCATGTCAGTAACCACACCAAATAGAAATTGGTGATAAGCATAATAAAGATATTTTTCCCCTCAAATTTAGCCCAAATCAATTAACTTATAATCCTAGATCTAAGACAACAACATTCAGTTAAAGGATTAATGCTATAGTAACACGAGCAAACTGAAGTTATAACAAACTTTCTTGCCAATTAGACAATCAAAATCAATAATATCTTGAATGAAAATCAATAATTCAGAAAACAAAACAGCAGAACATATATGGCAATTAAAATCATTAAAAAAAAAACCCAAAATGATTCCTAGATTATTCATATATGGTTATATTCCCATACTATCACCTATCTCCAATGTAGTCTCAACTCCTCAAAATTAATCCCAAATGATCCCTGGCTAAAATATGATGGAACTTTCAGGAATAGTTGATGCTAAAGATAACTCAATTATGTAAGTAGATTCCTTCGCAATGCTCGAATCCTCACCGAATTTTGATGGAGCTGTGGAGACCAAGCTGGAGATGGAGAAAGGAGATCGGGTTTAAGGTGAAGGCAGTGGATCAAGAATTTTATTTTTCTTTACATAACAGTTATGTCTAGAGCTCCGTAGTTCTGACGAAAAAAATTTAATAGGAATAAAAGAACTCAGACATGCATGTTAGAGTTTCAAAAATCTATAAATATAAAAATAATGATCAATTATCATTTTTTTATAAAATAAATAAACAATTATTTATTTCTAAAATTGTGATATTGTAATTTTTTTTTAAATACCAATCTCGAGCTAGTTTTATATAAATTCCCCACAAACTAATAAAGAAGCTTTACTTACAACTAGACTGTTTCATGGGAATATAAAGTAGATGTTAATCTTTTCTCTAAAAATTAGTAGTTATTAAAACTCCATACTTCGATAGGAACTAAATAAAAATAATTGAGACATCAAGTTGATGTTTCATAAAGCCAAACAAATTAAGGCCTATCTTTTAATATGGTTGTTCTTCTGATTTATCAAAAAAAAAAATCCAGGAACCATTCATTAAAAGATCTATTCTATGTAAGTAAAAAAGTATAATTATAAATTTGTTAATTTTCCTAAAATACTCTCCTCCAACAACTTTTGTGACTAGCGACCACCAACTTTCCATCAATTTGAACAGCAATTTTAATGGAGAGATTATTTGTGATCAATCTTGAAAAGTCGAGGGACTATATTAGAGACATGTGATAGTTTAGGATTATATTAACCACATATGAATAGTTCAGAGTCTCTCATAAAATATGTTTAATTTAACTGCGAAATATGTTTAACAAAAATTAACCCGTGCAAATTACCTGGGATTCATCAAGAAGATTTCGTCTAATCTCCAGTTCCCTTTTGAGAGAGCATATCTCCTCTAAAGCAGTTTTGAGCTTGTTTTCAGCCATATCAAACTGGCTGGACCTTTCTGCAAGGGCGGTCTGAAGTTCTAACACAACATCATCATTTATTTTCGAGTCCAAACTAAGGTCAGTTGAGATTCTACCAGGGAAAATGCCACGGACTCTCGTGCTGCCATCAGAACTATCTGAAGTCAAACTAAATTGTGGTGCTTCTTTAACTGACTCTGTCTCTGTTTCACCAACTTCTTCTTTGTCTTCCTGACCAGCTCTCTCTTCTTCATCATCACCACAAGCTTGGTGATCATGTGGTGGCTCTAGCATAGATGCATCTATAACCTTTTGTAAAGGATCTACAGAGTTTACATTTAGCATACCCGATAAATCAATCATGTTTTCATCACCACCATCACCAAGTTTACCTGTTTGTGCACTTATAAGATCAAGCCTTGGATCAGCAGAAGTACAAGAAGCCTCTTCCATTGTTACAGTCGACACATAAGCATTGGGAGTCTCTTCATCTCCATAAATATCGCCTCTATAGCTCTCAATTTTTAATGCAGGCATTAATGACTCAGAAACATTTTTATTGGTTGAAATTTTCTGACCAACATTATATTGATCTGTCAATCTCTGCTCAAGCTCCCGAATACGTTTTTCATATGTCGAGCATTGAACCTGCTTCATGTTCAGCATTGATTGGATATGCTTTATATACTCATCTTTAGAATGCAGAGCCTCAGTTGTCTTATCCTTTATGGTTTTCAGCAAATTGTCTGAATCTACTTCATCAAAGGTTTCATATCCAAATTCTGCATTAAAAGTACATATGACGGTAATTGCAGAAGCAAGATCAGCTTTTAGTCTCGCATTTTCAACTTCTAGCTTGCTGGTTCCGGAAATATCTACTGGTAGGCAACCTTCAATCAGGCCTTCTAACTCGACCTTCTCCGAAGAATCTACACGATTTTCTTCAGATGTAGTTAAATTAGAGCCATCAACAGATGTTGCTCTGTAGCTCCTAATTGATTTACTCTTCTCATATCTAGGCTGAATCCCTGTTATCGGCTGGGGCGAATAGTGATCAACATCAACAACATCAATATCAATCAAGTTTGTATCAAAAGGAACTATGTTAACATCACACTGACTAGGAGAGTCGAATAACCCCATAGAAGCTAAGATATCATGTGGGATGTATTTACTCCATGCTTTACAAAATCCTTCACGTCTTCGAATCTCGGCCTCCCTCTCTGCTGCTAGCCTTTCTGCCAATTGACCAGCTAGACCCATATACAACTTTGAAGATGATTTTCTCCTTGCTACCTCAGCAAGACAGGCCCTGTAAGCATGGCTAATTCCATTAACGAGTTTTAAATTATCAAATTCCTTTTCCTTGTGTCCCATTACTTCCTGGAAAGCATGAAGCTCATTCATCATGTCTTTAATGCTAAATTGTGCAGCCTTTACTTTTTGCATGCAGAAATGTACTAAGATGTTCATCTCATTTTTCTTTGCTGTAGATTTATCAAGAAACTTTGAAATGGCGTGATCACAGTTCTGCACCTTGGGAAGATGATTTTTTTCATGAACCTCATACATGGGGCCAAGAGCTGAAATGGCATCATGAGGACGAAGCGACCTAGATGGTTGACAAGTTAAGCAATCATCCGCAAGCTTTTTGACGGTGTTGATGTCTTTGCTGCACAAGTACCAATTAATCTAAATACCTCTTACAAAACTTGGCAAAGAAGAAAAAATACAAAGAGTTGGATGAGCAATGGCAAAATCACAACCGGAAAAGAGAAAATTAACTAGTTTATCCATCAAATCAAAATGATTACTATGCCAAATGAGCATTGTATCCAATTTAAAAAAAAAAAATCATTCGTGTTAACAAATAACCAAAGTATGAATGTAAACCACAGTTGATCATACAGCCTTGCTCCCATAGAAACAACATGGAGCAAATCATGAACCTCCCATGACATTCAAACTAATATGGATTATATAATTGCAATCATCAATAGGACCATTTGACTTAAGAAAAGCATGAGACCTCAAAAATACAGCTTTGGTAGAAGGAAAAAAAACCCTCAAGCGCCCATGGTGATCTATAGCAATTAACAAAAAAATATAAATAGAGGATGATTTCACAAAACACTAAGCCCTGAAACAGCCATGGTGACCCACACGTTGGCCTATCGCAATGAACAACAAACTCAAATGAAGGATATGAATGGCACAAACATGGACAGGCCCACAAAAACCTTGAAAAACTAGGATACAACTGAAATACACAGCGAGTTTTATTTTATTTTATCAGACAATTTACGTCTGAAAATATATCAAATTCCTTTTTTATTTTATTTTATTTTTTTGGGGATATTTAGGTCAATTAAGACGGGCTCACACACATCGCATACACAAGACTCGAACTCAAAACCTCTTAGTTGGTAGCCCAAGCTCCCAACCAATAGACCAAGGTGAGCTGTGTTTTTTTTTTTTAATTAAAAGGCATGCATCTAACATAGTAAAAAACAAATGCTTTAGGCCAATGAAACAAATTACTACTAGTTTTCATTGGCAGAAATAACAGCAAAAAAGAAAATCAAGTAGATAACAAGTTTCAAAGTATACATGGTAAAACACCAAAAAACAACTTATCTGACTTAAAAACTGAATTGTCATTCATCAAACATATCAACATAGTATTGCACCTGAAAACAAATATTCAAGCATCAATCTTATTTAAAAGGCTGGTTGAGAGGAAACTTTCTTTGGAAATGACATATTTCGGCTTGGACCACCTGCTTCCATTTTTGTAGTCCCATCGATAAGATATAAACACAAAAAAGGAAGAATCACACTTCAGTGTGGCATTTCTCCTTTCTCAAGTCTATACACAAACAATTAAACATCATTCATCAAAAATACCAATCAGAAACTGTGTGTGTGTGTGACATTAGAAATAGAGAAAAAGGGAGTAGCGAACAATGGTTATTAGGTTAAAAAAATACATTTAGGTGAAGGAGGGCAGAAGATGCACAGCAGCACTAGCAAAACGACCACAAAGAGAAAATTTGAGAGAAAAAGAGGAAAAAAGAATGGACAAAAGGTTGCATGACTAAAAGCTGTGGGAAAAAATAGCACAATCTAAAACCAAAACTCAACCAAGAAATGGAGAAAATTATTCATAAAACTGGCCCATCATTATAATAAGGCAATGGATGATGATAATATTTTTTCATGATTACAGGTGAATTCAAACTAAACTTAATTAAATAGAAAGGATGCCTATGTTTTAACCTAACAAAACTAAACCTGATGTAGATTGCCAGGAATTAAAAAACTAGTAACAATTTCATGCAAAAATAAATATTAACTACCTTACAAAGCTACGTATAATAAATACTAAAATCAAACTTGTTTACAAGCACGCGTGCATCAACAGTTCATAGCAAACAACAACAACAACAAAAAAAACTATCTCAAAAACTAAGAAACAAACTAATTGTCACTTTCATTTTCAACCAATAGAGAAACATAAAATCAAATCCACAATAAGGGTTAAAATATACATAATAACGTAACAAATAACGTTAATAAAAAATACCAATCAACATTGTCATTGTACCTGTAATTAAGTATTAAAACATCAAAACTCATTAGACATTTGGTAGAAAACTCTATTCATGCACATGGGCATTCAATTTTTTTTTTTTTGGAAAGTGATTACGACTTTGTTTGAGACGGCTTTCTTATTGCGTCTTAAAGCGGCTTTTTAGTACAAAAATTAAATTTTTTGTACTATAAAGCCGCTTTAAGAAGCAGTAAGAAAGCCGTCGCAAACGAAGCCTACATTAAGTTATTGGCGACTAGGATATTTACATATATCAAAATTCCAATCTGACTGCCCCCATTAGCAATTTGTTGCACATTTAACCCACTTTGTACTACCACGATTCAGAAACAACCACAAAAAAATGATTCACATCACATTGTATGCGCTTTCCCCTCTCCCAATTCTCCAAAAAAAAAATAATAATAATAAAAAAGAACTATAGCTCCCCAATGATGAAAGGATAAATAACATAAAGAGAAATACTGAAATGGCAACAAAGCAGCTTGATATATTTTGGAGTTTAAGGTTAGTCAACAACAAGGACGAACTCAAACTAGATTTAAATCAATGAAATTTCCAAATTTATTAAACCCAAGGCAAGATGGACTCTCTAATGAGACTGTTTGACAAAGGTCCATTTGGAGCAACCAACCACTCCAAAAGCTAAATTAATGGATAAGGTGCAACCAAAACTTTATATCGTAAGGTCTAGCCACGCAAGATTCACAAGTTTACTCCCAAGTAGCCATAACTTAGTCATGGGAGTCAAACCCATGATTTAATGATCTATGTTGGAAAACCAAACTACATAAAAACTAGTTGGTGCTACAGCTAGACCAAAGAACAATTTGAAGAAAGCACAAACAAGGTTTTTTATCCAAAGTTTCAACTAGGCATGGTGGTGCCTAGCACTCAATAGCTGACCATGGTTAAATGAAGACCATGACAAATTCATCAACTGTGGTCCGCAAGGAGCACCATGGGAAGCATCTTTACATGTTAAATAAATACAAACAAGACTTAGCATAAAGAAAAGAAAAATGTCACTAATATAAAAAGAAAATACTAAAAATTATTAAAAGCTCTTATTTCCTAGTATAATCTACGGTGGATAATGATGGCGACATTGAACAGCTTGGTGAACTCTATCAGTGCTAAAGTGGCAACCATTAAACGTAAGGTAATGGAAGCTAAAATTAGGTGATCTAGGCGTGAGCAAAAAAAAATAGAAGAAGCTCTGATAACAAACACACAAACAGGAACAAATTACTGTAAAAAATAAAGGAAAGATAAAGGGTACCCAAACATTACAATGTTAGAAATGGATAAAAATGTGAGCAGAAAGTTTCATAAAGTGGTACTACACTACCATTCAAACAGGAATGATATTTATGTTTTAACCTCACAAAAGCAAAGTATGGAGATTAGTAGGCTGTTAAACTGTTCAAACTAGGAAATAAAATAATATTTTAGAATCAAGAAAAACCTTGAACTTTCTTGGATACGACTTTATAGGATTCAACTACTAATACAGTAAAAACTTGAACACATTCACATTTTACTTTTGTATCCAAAAGATAACTATGTGAACAAGTAAATGAAGTCTTGCTCTGAACTAGATTAAATGCCAAAGAAAAATATAATCAAATGATCTGAATATTTTCTTTCAAGGTTAAAAAGTTCATGTTTTCAACAGCTCCATAAGATCATATGTTATCATGCTTGAACATGTAAAATGAACAAAACAAAGTACACAATGTTGCTAAATTATCCAGCATGCATATAACTTAAATAGCAAGTGATAATTCTTAAAAACATGAATATCTGGAAGAACAGGTTAAAAGAAAGATTACCATACTGTGCTACTAAAAAATAATAATGGACATCTAAAAGAGATGCAGTAAATCATGCTTTCTATTTGAATTGAAATGATCCAGACCAAACCCATAACGGAGAATATGAACTTGTTTTTCTTCTATTTAAAAATAAGGTAATGATCTATGTTAACCCAAGGAAATTTTAACTTCAGGTTGTGACCTAGAGTTTGGTTGCCTTAGTGGTAATGAGTTTGAATCCTGTAGAGAGCCTTTTGCACTGCAAATAGAAAATTGTACATCCCCTCATTATACTTTGCATTGAAGGAGCCTCATACATTGAGAATAACCTTAAGAAAGAATTGTTTGTAGAAGGTGTTTGCATGATTGTAGTTCATCCTTTTATTTAATGGAAGTTATTGCACATGTTTCTACTCTTAACACTATAGTTGCCTTTTTCAGGCCAAATATTTTGTGTAAAAAGAGGAACAGCAAGGCATAAAAAAGATAGTTAAAGTTAGCATATGCAAACAAAATCTGAAACACTTCAAGTAAACAAAATAATGAAGTTTCATCAACTACATAATGGAATATGGGAGGACGCTGACAGTATAGCAGAATATGATTGTAGTTCATCCTTTTAATACTAACCTTAACGACTGCATTATGCTTTTCTGATCACTTAGGACTTTCTCATGGTCTTTCAGCATCAATTCCAAATCCTTAGTGCCAGTAGAATCCATATCAAGAAACACGTCATCCACCCTTCTATTTAGCTCAACAAAATTCTGCTTCAACTGTAAAACTTTATTTTCGAACTGTTTATGTGAAGTGAAACAATTATCCGCACATTTCCGCAGCTCATTCTCCTTGACAAGATCCAACAAACATTTCCTTGAATCATTTTGAAGCAAAGGAAGAAGCTTAACAGTCCGCAATCTCTCCACATCCTTCTCAAAATTAGTCAAGAGTTCAGAGTGATAACGATGCTGCTGGTTAAAACACCTTATGAATTCAGCATATCTTTGTTGTAACTTCCTAAAAGTATGGCCCAGATTTCCCTGAGCAGTTTCTAATGCTCTCTCCTGAACCTGTTTCTCCCTGAACAGCCTTTTGCAGACCTCGAATTTTGTACGTGTGCATCCATATATGGCGTTTGCATACTGGAAATGGTAACGAAATTGACGCTCATAAGAAGCCAAAGCCTTTAGAGCAGGATCCGACGCTTCATCCAAGGGGTGAGGGCTCTGTGACGGCGAAGGAGGAGCTGGGATTGCGACATTGGGTATGTCAATAGCTTCAGGCGATGGACGAGGAGAATCGGTATGGAGTTTGGACTTGTTGTATAGGAAAACCTCGCTGTCATCTTGTGGGAGCTTGTAATACGCTAACGACTGCTGAGAATCCAGTGACGTGTTACGGCAAAGGAGGAGCTGATCGCTGATATGCACCCCGCAAAGGGATTCAATCGACCTTTGGATCGCCTGCACGGGGGTCGATCCATCGCATTCAAACTCGTAGCTGTGGCCATTCTCAGATATATGAACCAGCAGCTTTCTACCGGGGACGAACTCGTCCGTAGAAATGGTAGACCTAGAACTCATCTTCCCACCTCCTCCGACAGGCAGAGCCTTATCGAGCGGAAACCTAACTAAAAACTCCAACCTTCAACAAAATTATGCAAAGCAAAGCAGAATTCAAAAACCCTTTTTGCAAAAGAAGGCAAAAAAAACTCCAAAACCCTAACTTTCTCAAACCCGACAGAAAAATCGTGAGACAATCGCAAATGACAACGATTCAAGGAGAAATACAAGTTCAAAATCCACACGCCTAGTACCGCAAGGAAACAAAGAGACGACTTGAAGAATTTTCCCGATCCGTCGGGCAAGAAAGGGAGGTGTATGACAAGATTCCTCCAACAAACGGCCAAAAGAAGAAATTTTGGTAGATTTCCGAACAAAAACGCGCCGGTGAGGAGGACCAAAGGGGTAGAGGAAAAGAGGAAGTCCGTTAGGAAAACAAATTAACTTGTGTATAAGGAAGAGAGAAAATCCAATAAGCAATCGAGCACGGAAGCGAAACCCTAAATACGTTTATTTAATTCCTAGGAAAGTTGAGAAGGCGAAGGGTTAGGAAACTTCTGCGGCAAGAAACGAGGCTTCGTCACCCCTGGGAGATGAAGGCGCTCGCTCATTCCCCTCCGGGAAGAGGATAAAAAAAGGAAAAGGAGCAATTTTGTCCGATTAAACGGTGAGCATTTGGTTAGCTATCCTTATAATTGTCCCAAATTGTCGCATCTATATTGAAATAGTAATACCCTAAATTTGACATTTATAGCATCATAATTATCCTAATTTAGTAAATTCAAATCCTTATCATAAAATTATTAATTAATTATGTATTTATATACTTAGAATTATTTATAAATTATTTATAGCATCTTTTTAATTTCTAAGTATTCTAATATCATGACTCACTATAAATTAAATTTAAAATTTTTACTAACAATCAAAATTAAGTTGTTCAATATAAGTATATTGGACACCTATAATTTTGATAAAATTTCACTATATTTATTTGGATATCTCTATAGTTATTAAACTCATTTTGAATGAATAATAACTCATTAATATTTAATGCAAGGTGATTGTTCAAGATCTTAACAAAACTACTTCACTCGAAATAATTATGGAGTATTTCCTTTTTTTCATTAATAAAATTAATGGATCATTGTACATGTATTTATAATAGCTATTATTTTTTTGGGAGGAACTATAGAAGGCTGTGTTATAGTGAAAAAAGTTGATGATATAAGGGTGTATTTATGAAAATATGCATGTGCTATAGAGTTTTGATGTTAGAGGAAGTTCTGGTGTTGAATGAACATGGAGTCATAAAAGGCTTAAACTTTTAAATATATGATATGTGCTAAGTATTTGAGAGTCATAAGGGCCTATTTTTTATATGTTAGCAGAGAGAGTCATAAGAGAATGAAATTTGATATTTATTTATAATGGGAGGTATAAGGGCCTAAAAAATGATTACTTTTTGCTCTAATATATGAAGTACTTATTTATTTATTTTTTATATGCAGTTTGCTTTATTTCAATTATATGTGATTAAGATTATGCCCAATACGATACATTTCTTATGAACTATGTTAAGTTCAATTTAATGCATAATAAGTGAATTATTGAAAATTTAGATCGATGAGTGTGATTTATTGAGTTATGGTTGTTCAGACCTATTATGTACTCTATTTTAGGTCTGGGGAAAGTGATAGAGCTAGTTTAGTAGATGAGTATGCATGATTTAATTTATCTTAGCTAGTAGAGATTTTTTTTTAATTTTTGGTGCAATTATGATGTAACGCCCAGTGATTAAATTTTGAAATAATTGCTTATTTTAATCTATTAATTAATCAATGAGAGCTTCTATGAATTCATCAATAAAAATCAATCCAACGGAAGTAATTAAGAAGTATATACATCAAAATATAAAACTATATTTTTCCCTCAAAATTTATTCATAATAGCCAAGAGTTTAATCCATACATTCATTAGTCTATCTTTTATCTCTTGAGTGTAAAAGAATAAAAGTAAAGAAAATGAAAAAATAAAATAAAACTAGAATCCCTGATCCATCCTCACTCCACTGAATCATGACCACTTCCTGAAAATATGTAAAACCACTGAGTGAGGTAACAACTTAGTCGGTTCCTATAACTTATAACTGAAATCAATGCAATACATTAGAAATAATATGCATGTAATCATTCAATCAATATAAGTATGAACATATAATTAAAAATATATATAATAATCAATGAAACAATAATGTATCATATGATTAGTAAACATCAATACAACTATATATCTTAAGAGGAGTGATTAATAATCGATAATTATACACAAGGTGTCACTAAACTTTATCATATATATACCCATTAATTATAGAACAATTTATATATATCTTAGTTCATAAAATATGTATACTTGTCCTATTCATATGCATATCATACAATGTCGATACTATGTATATATTCATTTAAAAAGCAAGATAAGACATCCAACTATCTGTGGCATTTTTCCTATATTCAATCATGTATGTCAACTCTATAGGAATCAGTCTTAATTATATCAGTCTAGTTTTCAGGAAATAAACATATCACAAATCATTTAGGTCGGTGTCTTTGATATCAAAGTAATCACTTCCTACCTATCAGCATATCATACAATATCAACATGTCTCTTTATGTCTCCATTCTTATATCATTTAGGATTACACCATAAAGCTTATTTTAAAGGAAAGCTTGTTGGCTCACCCTCTCATACATGGTAACATATCTAAAACAAATCTGAATTAGTCAATCATTTATGACCAACCTTTCTTACATAAACACATTTCACAACATATATATCATAATAAATAAGTGATATTATCCTTAATATTTAGCTCATTGCATCAATTTAGTACCACTACAGAAAATTCAGCTGTTGTCAGCGGCATTGACCGACGGTTATATAGCCGCCGGTAAGAACGACAGTTTAGCCGGCGGTTTGGCCGCCGATTAATTTCGGCAGCCGAACCGGTGGTTATTTAAGAATAGGCCACCGGAACTAGCGGCGGTCATATAACTGCCGGATCAACCACCGGACTTCAAATATACCGGCGGCTAAAATCGCCGGTGTTAAGTAATTTTATTTTCGGCTGCTTAAGCCGCCGGAACGCGGCCGGTAAAAGCCCTAAAATTAACAAGCCCGAGCCTCCCATTTCATTTCTCTTCTTCCCTTCTCTCTCTTCGGCCGTGCTCCCCTGTCGCCTCTGCAGCCTCTCGCGCGACCGAGCGGCTTGACAACTGCCAACATTTGTCTCCGGCCGTCGAACCCACACTGGCCGCCCTAGAAGCCTCACTGCCTTGCCGCCGTCGATCTCACACCGGCCGGAGGCTTGTTCGTGGGAGTTGAAGGTAAACCGGGAGTTGAAGGTAAACTTGAATGATTTTTTGTGATTATTTATTCTCACTAGACATTTGCAAGAATTTGTAATCTAGTATATGTTTTAGGTTGTAATCTAAATATTTGCAAGAGGTTGTAATCTTGTAATCGTTTGAGAAGATCTAAAATTGAATTTATTAAGTGTAATTTTAGTAATGATAGATATAATGGGTGGATTGTGACTTTGGGTGAGAACAAGATAGCAAGAGAGAGATTGAGAGAGAGAGAGAGAAAGAGAGAGAGAGAAAAAAAAGAGAGAGGGAGAGAGAGAGAAAAGAGAGAGAGAGGGATAGAGAGAGAGAGAGAGCAAGTGTGAAAGCCATTTTTCCTTCCAGGATCGTCCAGGACGAAGTTGGATCATCCTGGGACGATCGGTACAGGTTGTGAAGAAAATTTCTGGCTGGAAGGTTCGTCCCAAGACAAACTGGGGTTTGTTTGTACGAAAATCATACAGAGAGCAAGTCGTCCAGGTACGATGTTTAATTTCGTCTGAACGAAATTCGTCCAGTGGGCAAATCGTCCCGGGACGATCTAGGATCGTCCGGGACGATCATACTGGATATATATGTAAACGAGATCTTTTTGAAGAGAGAGAAAAGCCTAGGAGAGAGAAATTCGAATGAAAAAGAAGAAAAGTGGATTTTTGGGCGACTTCGGTTCATTTTCGTCCGTCGCCATAGTTGAAGAAGTTGACTGACTCGAAGTAAGGCACATTCCTCCTTTCTCAATTTTCAGAAATGAGATTTTTGACGACTTTTTTGTTTCGAATTTTATTTTCGTTAGCGAATATTTGGTTTCGTTTTGCACTGATAAAGATTTTACCGCATAACTTTTGGTATGTTTCTGAGATGATAATTGTGCACGTTTTGAGTATTTTCTGGAATATTTTTACCGAGTATTTTGAATTCTACGAGGTTTTGATCGAATAACAAATTATCCGAATGTCTGAATTTACTGTCTCAGTATAATGAAAGTCTTATAATGATGTTGTGTACTATCTGTGGTAATTTGGTAAATTTCAAAATCTGTGAATTTTGTGTAAATTATGTATACTGCCGTTATGCCGCTGACACTTTTTCTGACAAAATTTAATTTTCTGATTTGAATGATTTGATGTGCTGTGATATCAGAAGGGAGTTATAAGGGGTCAGAATCCTTTAAGATTCTGTTTGTGTTAGGGGAATTTGAGAAATCTGAAAATAAGTTCTATTCTGAAAATTCTGTATATCTATTCTGTTCTGGTGCTATAAGCACAAAGGGAGACATAAGTGGCCATAATCTGTCGAGATTCTGTCAGTGTCAGGGAAGGGAGACATAAGGGGCCAGAATTCGTTGAGATTCTGTCAGGGTCCGGGAATCTGATATGTGAAATGTGTTATCTGAAATGTGATTTTATCTGATTTGAATTCCGATTTATACGATCCGATCCGTTCTGTAATTTGGAAGTTTTATAAGTTTTATAAGATTTGTTCTGCACTCTGATTTGAATTCATGTATTTGTGATTTGAATTCTATTTGAATAATTGCTTCTGATGTGAATTTCTGGAGATTTTGATTGGCGAGTGTTGTCTTGCTGAGCTGTTAGCTCATTCTTGTTTTCTGCGTGGTTTTCAGGTTCTAGGAAAGGGAAGGAGATCTTGGATTAGTAATTTTGTGTCTGATCAGTCATTAGGTATTTTGTTCTTTTGATTTTTGTACAGTCATGGCTTGTATGTTCAGTTCTGTTCTTTTTGTCTGCAAGCCATGAACTGCATTATACATGATTATTTTGATGAAAGAAATATAGATGAACTGTTCTGTATATTTGGAAGTCTATAGCAGCTCTGTGTTTCTATTTGTTTTTACATTTATAAAAAAGTTCCGAAGTAAGTCCCAAAACTAGATCCTGGATTTCAAGTTTCAAGTTCTGTCGCGACCCGATGCGAGCGGGATTCATTCCGGTCGGGTTGGGTCGTGACAGCAAGAGAGATAGATAGATAGAGAGAGAGTAAGAGAGAGAGCTAGAGAGAGATATATATAGAGAGAAAGAGAGCAAGCAAGTGTAAGAGAGAGCAAGAGAGAGGGAGAGGGAGAGAGGGAGAGAGAGATAGAGAGAGAGGGAGAGAGAGATAGAGAGAGAGAGAGAGCGAGATAGAGGTAATAGAGAGAGAGAGAGTGTGTGTGTGTGAGCGAGAGAGAGAGAGGGAGAGCATGGTAGAGGTAGACCTTCAATGACTTGGTTAGAAAATATTAGAAATGATATTTCTTTATTAGATTTAGATGAGAATTTAACTTTTAACATGACATAAGGTGGTTTGACCAAGTACTTTCCTTATTCAATTGGATTACATCAAGGATCAGCCTTAAGTCCATATATTTTTTGCTTTAGTCATGGATGTTCTCACTAGACATTTGCAAGAGGATGCACCAAGTACTTTCCTTAGACTTGAATTATGAAGGTCAACTTTAGAGTCTAAAGGTTTTCTCTTGAGTATATCTAAAACAGAATATATTGAGTGTAATCTTAATGGAAATAGACATAGTGAGGGGATTGAGACTTTGGGCGATCAAGTCATTATTAAGATACACGTTTTAGATATCTTGGATCTTTTGTTCAAAGTGATGATGAAATAGAAGGCCTTCTGATGACCCGATAAGGAAAGCTGATGTATTATATTTGACTTATGTTAATAAAGGTAGACGTAGACAATGCATTCCTATTCAAGTAAAGTATACTTATTTTAAAGTATAACACGTACACTTGTTAAGGTTTACACCTGGGTTCTAATAAATATTTTCATAATTATGTAGGGGGGCGTTTGCTTCAACGTCCAAATAACTATCCAAGAAGAGAGATATTGGATGTATAATAGATTATTGACGGGTCAAAAATGATTGATAGATGAATTTATACAGTGAGTTGAAACTTTCATTAAAGTTGCATCTCAACTGCCTTTCTTTCAGTTTAATAAAATGTTTAGATGTTCATGTTCTAAGCATAAAAATATAGTATTCCCCAAGCCCGATGATGTGAAGCTTGATTTATATCGTAGGGGATTTCTTTCAAACTAATGTATTTGGACATTAGATGGTGAGTACGAGCCACACAGAGATGCTCATGCCAGTTCATCTACAGCTTATGAAACATTAGATGAAGATCAAATAAGTAGATCCTATGAAGAATTTATTTTTGATGTAGCATGTCCTAATTTAAGGGCTAGTGTGGAAGAGCCACCAAATGCAAAAACCCAAAAGTTCTTTGAGTTATTACATGCAACTCAAAAATCAATTTAGGACGATTGTAGTACCCATTCAAAATTATCCATTACAGTAAGGATGCTAAGTATTAAAACTGAGCATAATATTCCCCATAATTATTTCAATGACTTTATTGGTCTTTTCAAGGAAACTAATCCAACGGATAATTTAATTTCCTCAGACTTGTACCAAATGAAGAAATTAGTATCCAAGTTGGATCTCACTGCTCAATGGATGTATGTTATACTACAAGGATGATGCAGTAGAAGTTTATTGTCGCACTTGCAATGCTCCTCGGTTTAAGCCAGACTCGAGAAAACAACGTCATCAAAAGAAAGATGTTTCATATTCTTGTTTATTTTATTTATCAATCATTCCAAGACTTCAGCGACTCTATGCATTAATGAGATCAGCATGTCATATGAGGTGGAATAAGAATAAAATAGCAAAAAGTGATGTTTTTTCTCATCCATCAGATGCTGAAGCGTGGAAATATTTTGATTGAGTGCCTGCTTCATTTGCTGCTAAACCCTACAACATAAGATTGGGATTATGTGCCGATGATTTTACCCCATATAGTCAAACAGCCACACCATACTCTTGTTGGCCAGTTATATTAACACCGTATAACCTTCCACCAGAGATGTGTATGACTACTCCGTACATGTTCGTAACTCTTATAATACCTGGACCACATAATCCGAAAGCAAAAATTGATATTTTTTGCAACCATTAATTGATGACATCAAGTTATTATGTGAAGAAGGAGTGCTCACATATGACATATCAACAAAATAAAATTTTCTCCTTCGAGCTGCATTGTTGTGGGCCATTGGTGATTTTTCAGCTTATAGTATGTTGTCTGGTTGAAGCACAGCAGGAAAATTAGCATGTCCTTACTACATGGAGAATAGTAAAGCTTTCACACTAAAACATGGAGGACAAAATACTTGGTTTGATTGTCATTGTATGTTTCTACCTGCTAATCATCAGTTTTGGAGGAATAAGTAAGCATTCGTTAAAAGCATAGTTGAGCGGTCGCCTCCTCCACCCAGATTAAGTGGTGATGATGTACTACAGAGATTTTTTAACATTCCAACAATTATTGATTTTCCAATGCTATCAGAGTCTAAATATTCGGGATATGGTATTGAACATACTTAGATTAAAAAAAGTATTTTTTGGACATTACTAGATTGGAAAATTATTTTGATAAGACATAATCTGGATGTTATGCACACATTAAGAAGAACTTTCTGGATAATATTTTTAATACAATTATGGATGTTAAAAGTAAGAGTAAAGATAATGTAAAAGCAATGATGGACATTAAAGAGTATTGCCAGCAAAAAAATCTGGAGTTAGTAACATTAACTGACGGTAAAATAATGAAGCTCAAAGCACCGTACTCTTTCACGTTAGAGCAAAAAAGATCAATATGTCAGTGGTTTAAATGTTTAAGAATGCCTGATAGCTATGGATCAAATATTAGCCGATGTGTTGACATGAAATCTACAAGGTTATTTGGACTAAAAAGTCATGATTGTCACATAATTATGGAGGTTCTTCTTCCAATCATTGTATGTATGTTACCCGATTACATATCAAATCAGTTGACTGAGCTTAGCATTTTCTTCAAAGACCTATGTTCATCTAAACTAAGTGAAGATGCTTTACAGAGGAGCGAGAATAACATATCAATCATCCTCTGCAAGTTAGAAAAAATATTTCCCCTAGGTTTTTTTGATTCTATGGAACATCTTCCGGTCCATCTACCTTACAAAGCTAGAGTTGGTGGACCTGTATAATATCGGTTGATATATCCTTTCGAGAGGTAAAACATATTTTTATTAAATCTCCAATATTTTTAAATAAGTTGAGATAACATATTTTAATTAACTTGATAATTGTAATTATTTAATAGATATTTGAACAAGTTGAAGAAATATGTTAAGAATAAAGCACGACCAGAAGGATTGATATGTGAAGCATATTTGTCTCAAGAAACCACTCACTTTTGCTCCTACTACTTCGAGCCCCATGTAAGCAGTACAATAACAAAGATTGATTGCAACATGGACTTCGATGTTGAAGAACAATCACATGTTGCACTATCAGTATTTAAAAGTCATGGAAAGCCCAGTGACAAATGTATTGAAAGATTTCTCAACGATTTAGAAATCAAAACAACGAATTTGTATGTGCTACTGAACTGTGAAGAAGTTGAGTCATTCTTAGAGTAAGATCTTGCATAATGTCAGTAATGAGTAATGTTTATTTAAAATTGTGCTACTGAACTGTATTATTTATCAATAGGTATTTCGTAAGCAATTTGTATTTGACAGATTCGAGGGATATTAAGCAAGTTGTTGCAAATGAATTTCCAACTTGATTTAGATCATATGTGAGTTCATAAATTTTAAAAATTTAATTTGAATTACATCTTATTTATTACAAAAATACTAATATTTTAAAATATTTATAGGTACAAAATCCTGATAACAAATATTTCGATAAAGGTTTGCAAGCACTAGCATGGGGTCTAATGCAAAAAGTAAAAACTTGGCCAATATATATAGTGAATGAGTTCATATTTCATACCAAGTCGTAGAGTGAAGGAAGAAAAAAATGAAAATTGTGGAGTTGTGTTAGAGGGAACACTCATGAAGAAGATGAGTGTGATTATTACGGTATTCTGAATGAGGTTCTTGACCTGGAATACCCAGGCGAAGATGAGAACTTTGTATGCTTGTTTAACTGTCAATGGTATGATCCAGTACAGAATAGAGGCACAAGGGTTCATCCTGCGTATAGTTTAATCGATGTAAAACATAGTAGAAGATATGGGAAGTTTGATCCATTTGTGTTAGCAAGTCAAGCTATTCAAGTTTATTTCAGCAAATATTCTAGTGGTCATAGAGATAAATAAGATTGGCTAGCTGTCATAAAAACAAAAGTACGAGGAATAATTGATCAACAATACATTGTAGTAATTGCACATCAAGATGATGAGATGTCAAGTTGTAGGCCTATTGAAATTAAGGAGATGCCACCTATAACCTCTAGTATTGAAATATAGTTAGAAGATGTGAATAGTTCAATTAGCTCAGGCTAAGATGAGAACGAGGATGAAAGTGAAGATACCATGGAGAGCAGTGAAAAATAGTTTTAATTATGAGTAGTTTTTGTAATTTAGAATTATAGTTTTTTATAATTTAGAATTGTAGAATTTTACTTTTTGTAATATTTTGAATAGTACTTTTTGAATTTGAGCAATGAAAATGTTAATTATTTATTTGTATTCTAGCATTATTTATTTTTGTAATTCATTAATTACTTCTTTTATTTGTATTATATTATATTTAGAATTGTAGAATTATAATTTTTTATTAATTTCTTCTTTTATTTGTACTTTTTATATATTACAATGCTTTACTAATTATTTCTTTTAATGCAGATGGCTTCAGGTGATGATCCTCCTCGTAAATCATTTGCCTCAAAGTTCCGCCGAAAGAAGTTGAGTGTTACTCCCAGCATAGCCATACAGCCTGATGAAGGTGAGGGACCTTCAGTTCCACCAGTTGTACCTACACCACCACCAACCAGGGGCCAGCAGTAGTCCCCGAGTGAGCAGGGTCAGGGTCAGTCAGATCCACCTACTATTGTACCTCCACACTTTCCTGGCTACTTCCCTCCTCCATCGACGAGTCCTCACTTTCCCTCTCCATATAAGGCACATGCTGCTCCATTCTATCCATATTATCCTCCATCATCATCACAGGCAGCAGGTCCATCCACTGGTCCTCACCCTCCTTACCCCTACCCATATTATTACCCATATCCGGTGCCACCAGAACACAGTGAACCATCTAGACCAATAGAGGGTGGCGCTTGGGGTCAGGCAGCTGCAGCAGATAAGTGTCAATACATTGAGCCTGATGGCGATAAGTAAGTTCAGTTTATGTTATTAAGTTGATTGTATTTTGATATATTATATGTTATTGACAAAGAAATTAACCGACATCTTTAATCCTTCAAGGCCACCTATACATAAGATCCGGGATATTATAAAGAACAAATATGATGCTCCTTAATTATCCTGGAAGAAGATCCCTGTTGACCTCTTTTTTATATGAGGTCATCAGGACCTTTCAAACTTCTAATTACACATCTAATGGTGGATAGCCTGTCACCTGTCAATCATTTCAACAAATTCAAATCAACCCATTAAAGTTCAAATCAACCTTCAATCCTAATATTCAATCTTTAATCAATCAAACTTCATTCGACCTTATAGCCTGCATTCAATCAAATCAATCACACCTTCAATCAAATACACATCAAACCACTATCTCAACATGCATTCAAATCAATCATCAATCACTCAATCAAAATTCAATCAACCTGCATACACTTAAAATTGCAACCAATCATTTGAACTACAATTAAATTCATTGAGACTTCACCCATTCAATTCCTGGTCAGTAAGCCTCAATCTTTCAATTCAACTCTGGATCACTTCTAGACTTCACTAGACTTCCTCAAATACTTCTCCTAGTGATTAAGACTTGACCAATCATCTTGATCTCATCAACAGTTGACTAAATCAAAGGAACCCAAGCTAGCCCATTCCCTCCTAAATCCATTCCAGCAATTCCATTTAATTCCCAAAGCTCTTCCCTTGTCACCTCAGCAAGGCTTGACCTGTTGACTGGTCAAACTAGTCAACAAATGGTCAAGAGACCATTGAACATTTCAAGAATTAATTCCATAGCATCCAAACTCCATTCATTAGCTCCAAACCCATCATCCTAGAAATCAAGAGAGCCTTGCATGCCACCTCATCAGTCAACATTCCAGGTTGACTGGTCAAACTGTCAAATCAAGTATTAAATGGATTACACATGGTCAAATTAATCCCTTAAGCTAATCCATTCAACCCCAAATTATTCCAGCAGCTCTAAGGTGCTCTAGAACCTTCATAGACTCTATCCTAGCCTTTGATTCAAGATCCAATGGCTCTCAATCCTCCCATGTGCTCAAGTGAGGACAAAAATCCCTTTACACATAGATTGTCCTTGCTTGTCCTTTGATTCTCTGCACCCCAACAACCTTCAGGACACATGGAAACATCTCAGCAGCTTGCCAAATGCATCTCAGCCATCCATTTGGCCTGGGATCGTTTGAATAGCCAAAAAAACCCTAAAATCAAATGGATTTCGAATCCCCATCTTCTCTCACTGCCTCCAGCCTCCCAAGTCCACGTTGTTTTTCGTTCCAGCTCTCCAAAGCCTCCCCTACCTTCCCACTACAAAACCCAAGTGGTTGCACGTCATCGGCGGCGAGTTCTCCGGCGAGTCCACCACCCATTCCGTCCCAGCCTCTTAGAGCTCGATCCAGGCGTTTTCGAGCTCAGATTTGTGCTAAGGATCTACATTTGGACAATCTACAAGCTCAACCATCCATTAAACGGTCCAAACCGTCCACTAAATCGAGGTCAAATCCAAACCCTAGTTTAGACCATCCGTGCTAAATAGCTTTGTCTAGGGTTCATCTCAAACCAAACCAAATGTCCCCCATTGTTTCTGTACATCTCCCCTAGCTCTGTTTAAAATTTTGTTTGATTTGGTTCATCGGGTCGAGAGAACGAGCCCGAAAACTCATTCCAGGGCTCGGACCGTGCAGTCCTCTATTGTACAAAATCTGGGCCGTTGATCATTCCGATCAACGGTCGTGATCTAGTCAGAAACCGCTGCGTCTTACGACCGCGGTCTCTCTTTGACCCGCCAAATGAGATCAGGGCCGTTCATTCCTAACAGCGGGAGATCGGACGGCCGAGAGCTCGATCCGACGTGGTTAAGTGCCGCGGGTCTCGGTCGTCGCCGTCGCCAATCATTGGTAATGATTGCGCGGCGGCGCAATCATTGCCAATGATTGGCCCGCCGCCGCGCGGTTTCATTCTGGCCAATCTGCAGCCGGCGCCGCCGTTTTGATTAATAACCAGAATAATTATTTAAAATGCATTTAAATTATAGAAACTTTGAAAAATCATAGTAAATAGTATATAAATCCAAAAAATGTGTATAATAGCTCATTTTGTTCATATTTTAATCCTCTATTTTATAAAATTATTTTTAAATTACATTGTTTTATATTCTAGAAGTAATTTAATAAATACTAGTTGCTATTTTTATTTTATATTTAAATAAATAAAAATCCTTTTGGACTGAAATTTGGCATGTATTTTCCTTTTAACTTGCCTGACTTCCAGTAATTTTTCTAGATTTATTTGAACTATATTTTGATAGTTATTGAATTTCTCAGTGTAAGGGTGATTATATAATATATATATTTTAAAATTAAACTAGATTAAAACTTAAATTCATTTGCATGCTTTCCAATGTTCATTGGAACTTCTAAGCAGAGCTATGTCATCATCAAATAGAGTTAATGGGGAATGCTCAATGGTTTGGGGAGCATTAGTACTATCATTATCACTTGATTGAATTTTCAAGTAGTAGGATTACTATTTGATCCTAATATTTGAGAATTCATCAATCCTACATCCATTTTATACTCTTAGATTTGGTTCACACTTGTTCATGATTGTTATGTTTTTTTGTGATTGTAATTTAGTGTCCAAAGGGTTAGAAGAATTTGATTGCTATCCTACAACCTAGTGACACTAAGGACAACAATTAAGGACTTGGTTTTAGTCAATTTAGCCAATCTAGGAAGAACTACACATGAATCCCTTTTGGGATTGAACATAAACATAGAAAACTAGTGTCATTACCCCTTTAATCAAATACATCTTGATTCGACATTAATTAACCTCAAAACAACTAGTAAATTAGGGTTTCTTCTTTCTCTTTGATCTTAATAAACCCAATTAAATCAAATAAAAATATCCAAAAATCTAAATCAACCCCAAATCATTCTAACTAGCTTTAAAACACATATCAAATCTTTTAAAATCAAAATATAAATCCATAATTCGCTAAATTTCATTAAATCTAAATCAACTCTTAATTAACCTTTAATTAACCCTAAACTTACAGAAATTGTAATAAATCAAGATTAAACCAAAAAATCATAAATAATACCTCTAATTGACCAGAATTAAACCCTCAACCAATGAAAATTAAAACCAAATTAATTTAACAGCAAATTAAAGCCTAATTTAATTTTAAACAAAATTCAACATTAATTCATATTAATTAAATAATAATAATTAAAAATTCCAATAAATTCCCAAACACTTGGAGATCCCTCCTTAGGTAATCCCTGACCTTTGGAGTTGATTTCAAGAAGTTTGGAATCCATCTGGAACAAAATCCATAAAAAGGGACTTAATTAAACAATTTCCAAAATTCATTAAACACCTTAAAACTTTGAAAAATCATAACTAATTCAAGAAAAATCCAAATTAACCAAACTCAGTTGCATTCAACTCATAATAAGGCCTAATATTTATTTAAAATATAAAAATTCCAGAAAACCTTTAAATTCAAAAAGTCAACAGATTGGTCAACCGTAGGTTAAAATCAGTTCAAAACTTCAAACCTTCATAACTAAATCCAGAAAAATCTAATTTCAGCAAACTTACCTTCTGACTGATCGTCTTAAGGTCTAATATTTTAATAAAATACTAACTTTACAGAAAACATCTTTAATAAAAAGTCAACTTTTGACCCCTTAATTAATTGATTAAAATATTCCAAAATTCCTAAAAATTCAAGAATTGTTCTAAAACTTTAAAAATGACTCACCAACTTCTAAAATCAGT
This sequence comes from Dendrobium nobile, assembly GCA_022539455.1. Classification (NCBI taxonomy): domain Eukaryota; kingdom Viridiplantae; phylum Streptophyta; class Magnoliopsida; order Asparagales; family Orchidaceae; genus Dendrobium; species Dendrobium nobile. The sequence continues at coordinate 31,254,461 of CM039729.1, forward strand.
AATCTAACACATTTCTAATAAAATTCATTAATTCCTAATTCCTAACTAACTTAAGCTACTTAACTATACCGGGTACCACTGGGTAACCCAGGCCTACGAGGCTATTAGCTTAGCCCCAAGGAAGGTGAAATAAACTTCACGGCCTCGGTGTGAAACAAAGGTGGGATCCAACCAATATTAAAAATCAAATCTCTTTAAATCAAACTTCAAGTCCTTAATAATTCAATAAACCCCAATTCTTAAGATTTCTGAATATTATTAATTAAAATTCATTAATTATTTAATTAAATTCTAAATTCCTTTAATCTAAATTAGTTTGATAACTTGATTGGCTAAGATTTATCTTAATCAGTCAGATTTGATAATTAATTTAGATTAAACGAATTTGGGTCTTCTATGCCTAAAGTTGGATTCCTTTTGGAGGACTTCGGGCATTTTAATTTCAAAAGACCCCTAAAACATTTAAATAACAAAAAGATCTCCTATGGATTGTGCACGACTCCTTTCAGGAAGGCACTAATCCATTTGGATTTAGAGATCTTCGAACAAAAATAATAAACTACCGACCTTATACGATGTACTAGATTCCTTCGGGAGGGTATGTTGTATTACACTTGTAAGGTCCCTTCTTCTCTCCTTAATGAATTTTTAAGGACTCTCAAAATAAATACCTATCTTTTGTCTAAGATGGGTATTTATTCTGAAAGTTCTAGGATTTATAAATTGATGATTTTCTGCACTTAGGAAATCATCAATCTATAAATTCTTTATAACTTAAGCTAAATAACTCTAACATTCAAAATTGGAATAATTCTTAATAAATCTAAATATACTTTACTTAAACTTTAACCAAATTCCTTCGACCTATAATAAATCAATCATAATAATACATGCAATTTGAACAAATAAACCCATTAGGACTTACCCAAGCCACACAGCTTTCTTCACACACTTAGATGCTTGCTAGGACAACCAACTTTAGCCTAGGCTAGGCCGGTGGTTTGTTGTGGTTTGTTTGCGGGTGTCTTGCCTAGAGGGCACCTATGTGTGATTGCTTACTTTTTTGTACTACATAAACATAGCATATCTACTTTTTCTGTCTGTACACCAGAGAGCGGAGTGAATAAAGTGAGGGCCGCTGTACTTACTTTTCTGTCTTTACTTTCCTGCATTTATAACTATACACTACGCACTCATAGCATGTATCATTATATATACAACTGCTTTATTTCCTGTCTTCTATATTACTGCTGCAGTAGAATGTTCTTAGGATTTGATGTACTGCTTTTATTTTCTAGAATTATTGTATATAGATTGAGTCTGTACAACGTCTGGAGTCTGTCAAAGAATTAAAGATAACTGCTTATAAATATATAAATGGGGATTCAAAAAAGTAATGTCCTTTCCCTAAAAGGATGTTCCTTTTTTTGGAATTCCATAGAAGACCCGGAGCCCGAAGACCATAAGCAGTTATATTTAATTCTATTTTCCCGTAGGCTTAGAACCCAGGATTGTTGTCGGTGGGGCCTGGCCACCATTACTTTATTGCAAATTCTGGGGTGTAACCGAGGAAAATTATATAAATAAAATCAGCTCTTTTATTTACAATTGTTTCATGCATCATCAGCATACGAGTAGATTTTTGGTTTTTGTAAGATGTTGTCCTTCGCATTAAATTCTTTAGTAATTTTCTTGATTCCTAGGATAGAGCTATAACGACCCAAGATCCGTGTAGCGAAAGGATTCATCTGATCGTTCTATTGCTTCTTTTCTTTTTTTTTTTATTCTGTTATTCGCATCAACATATACATCCAGAGCCAGAGATAATTACATTACAGAAAAGAAACAGCAGCGGATACTATAATTCACATATAGTACAACAGAGTACAGACAAAAAGCGTCCAAAAGGTCATATACAATAGCCGCACCGGCTACAAAAGAAAGTCTACCAAGGCTACAAAACAAAAAGCTACAGAACTAAAAGTTACAGAACTCGGCAGAAAGATCTTCAAGCTGGAGGCCCTGCACCTGAAATTATTAACCACATATAATGAGCTTACTAGCCCAGCAGGTCACCAAAGCCTACAACTGAAATCAAAGCACGACACTGAAAAGAATATGCTGATCAATCAAATCAAATCAAGACTATGATCAATGAATCTATGCAGGTACGGAAATCAAATCGAATCAGATACGTCAATAGTCAATAATCAATACAGCGATAAAAGCATCGATAAATCAATACTCCAGCAATCAAATCAATAAGTGCTTTCAGTCAATGTCTATCCATCGTAGCCGTGTCTATCAATCAATACTATCATTTCAATCAATCGTGCCGTCTAACCGTGCCGTCTAGTCAATTCGTTGTATCTATATCATCTATTAAATCAGTCAATACTCTTGCCAATCGATCAATCCAATTATTCTATATGATTTACTCGATGTCAATATGCAATATTCAATAACACTACGGCAAATTCAATCATGACGACGTACGATGCTACAGTAGGAAAATCATCTCAAAGTCAATAGAGCACTTTCCAGTCAATTATATCAATCAGTTGGGAATCCATAGAACGATCAAATCAACATATCGACAAAACAATCGAGATCAAATCCGTAGAATGAAATCGTCAGGTCAATTGAAATCAATACAATCAATTCAATAAAGAAATCTATTCTACAATAACTCAGATCTATATGGCAATAATCAATTCAATAAAGTCGATCCAGTCGATCAATCCAGTCAATCAATCAATCATCGGCACGATGAATCAATGTATCAATGCATCAATAGCATATCAGGATCTGTCGTATCAATAGTATCCATATGTCCATATCATATCCATATCGATGTCGATGTCGATATCTATCAATCGATACAATCTATATCAATGTCGATGTCAATATCTATGAATCAATACACAGAATCCATATCAATGTCGGTGCCGGTGTCTATGAGTCAAAACAATCGATAGCGATGAATCAATGCAATCAATAAATCTGTCGATGAAATCCATACAATATCAATAAATCTATAAATCAACGTCTCGATAAATAAATCGGAAATCAATAAATCAATGCACATCAGGAAGTCCATACGATGCAAGATCATACAATGTCATACAAGGGTCTTACTCGACAAGCACAAACACTAGTCATGATCAACCAGGTTAACTGGCTATTATCAATAGTGCTGTTGTAGAATCCGTTGCTGTTGTAGTCCGTACGTTGGTCTATCAATAAGAGTCGTCACTCTTTTTGCCCGTCGGCCGCCCGTCGGCATATAAAACTCCTTATAACTCCCAATCGTTATATCAATGATCAATGGTTTAAAGGAAAGCCCGTCGGCCCACCATCCTGTACAGGTCAAGTCTATCTTCACCAACGTTCAACTAGGTTCCCACTTGTCTTTCAGTGACACAATCAATTCAATAAATAATCGATGCAATAAGCAATATTAAAGAAATCTAGAACAATCATATCAATAGTCATACACGTATCAATTCAATCTATCAATTTCAGACAAATCAGAAATCGTACGAAAAACGGACAGAGTAACGGCAGTCTACAGAATTTACACAAAAATCTCCAGAAACTACAATCTACCAAATTAATACAGAACGTGCACAGCAACATTATAAGACTATTCTTCTACTGCTCAAACCAATTCGGACATCATAATAATTTGCAGTCAAAATAAAACCCCTCAGAATCAAAACGGACCGGACGAAATCTTCCAGAAAATACTTAAAATGTGCAGAATAATCATCTCTACAACATACCAAAAGTTACGCGTGAAATCTTCGCCAGTACCAAACCAGGTACGAAAATCACTTACAAAACATAAATCTGAGCACCAATTTGCAAAACCTCAAAATCTTCGAAAACAGAAGTAGGGTTCGGAATCCTTACAGCGAGACAAACAAATTATCCAACAGCAACAAACGACGAAAATCGCTCCGCGGGCCCCGAAATCGGACTTCTTTCCTTTGCCTTTTTCCTCTGTCTCTCTCAGGAAAAGATATTTTTATTTTTATAAAATTTCTCTCTCCTCAAATCGAGCTGATTTCCTTATAACATAAAGCTGATCGGCCCGGCCGATCCACCTAATCGTCCTGGCCGATCAGAACAAAACCAATCGGCCCTGGACGATTTCTCAGGACGATGCGCTCGGGATTCTTGTCGTATCTGATCGTCCCCGGCCGATCCAAAATCGGCCTGGACGATCCAGTCCAGAAATCACTCCAGAGAACATTCCAGAAATCAGCCATTTCCAATGCATTGATCGGCCTGGACGATCCTCCCATCGTCCCGGCCGATCCTAGGAGAAAATCACTTTTCCAGCAGCTACAGCAAAGGAACGAGGTCTCACAAGAGCCACCCTAAAATCTTGCATCATCGGCGAATTGTTGTGATTAGGACTGTTAGCTGGCAGCCCACTCTAGGCAGGTGGTGTAATATCAGTTTAGCTCCAGGTTCGTCCGTGACGAATTTGGATCGTCCCGAGACGATCAGTACAGGTTTGGTCAGAATTGTGAAAAATTGAGCAGTTCGTCTGGACGAAAATTTAGATCGTCTGGACGAAAATTCTCCCGAGGACCTGTCGCCGGGGACGATAATTACATTTCGTTTGGACGAAATTCGTCCAGAGCATATATCGTCTGGGACGAAGTGCGATCGTCCAGGACGATCAGTCTGGATATATATAGAAATGAGATATTTTGAAGAGAGAGAAAAAGCTGAGGAGAGAGAAAAATGAAGGAAAAAGTGGAAAAGTGGATTTTTGGACGACGCCGAGCTGTTTTCGATCGACGAGACTGTTCAGGAAATTGCTGTACGCAAGGTAAGGCACAATCCGACCTTCTAAATTTTCAGAACCGTCGCTGTTGACGATATTTTCTGTCCGGATTTTGTTTTTGTTAGCTATTTTCGTCCGTATCTTCTGACTGGTTTAGTTTTTACCGCGTAACTTTCTGTATATCATTGACGTGCCGGGTGTGCACATTTTGAATATATTTTGGAGATTTTTGTCCGGACCGTTTTGATTTGACGGCGTTTTATTCCGACTGTATTTTTCTGTGTGAATATTAAATGCTGTGACAGTAGAATAAATGTTCTGAAATATTGTTATCTACATTCTGTGTGAATTTGGTATTCTGTGATTTTTCAAGAAAATTGTGTAAATTTCATACGCTGCCGTTATGCTGCCCGATTTTTGGGTGATTTCTGAATTGTCCGGATTTCTTCTGATTTGATATGCTATCTGTATATGCTATAAAAAGGGAGTTATAAGGGGCCTGGATCCTATGAGATTCAGTTAGTGTCTGGGAAATCTAAAATGAGCTCAATATGAAATCTGATATCTGTTCTGTTCCGGATCCGAGGAAATCTGTTTATGTGCTATAAGCACTATATATGTATTCTGGTACGATAAGTACATTTGTTCTGGTGCTATAAGCACATCTGTTCTGGTGCCGTGAGCACAAAGGGAGGCATAAGGGGCCGGAATCCGTAGAGATTCCGTCAGTGTCAGGGAATTTAGCTATTAATTATATATCTGATATCTGATATCTGAGAAATGATTTCTGATTTTCTGTATCTGTTCTGTAAGCAAATCTGATTCTGATTCTGATATGATTCTGATACGATTCTGATACGATTCCGTTCTATTCCGATATGATTTGAATCTAATTTCTGTACGATTCTGATTCCGTTAATGTGATAGGTTTGATCTGTTCTGTTTCTGATTTGATATATGTCTGTTTCAGTTCCGATCTGATTTTGATCTGATATATGTCCATATATGTTCTGATTTGATCTGTTTTGTTATGAACTGTCTGATTCTGATGTCAGTACGAAGAGTCTGATTTTTGTCTGATGTGTTTGGTTTTGGATTCTGAGAATTTTGATTGGAGGTTTGTTGCTTTGCTGAGCTGTTGAGCTCACTCTTGTTTTCTGGTAGTTTTTCAGGTTCTGGGAAAGGGAAGGAAGTCCAGGACTAGATTTCAGAGTCTGATCAGTATAGGTATTTTGTTCTTTTTTATTTTTGTACAGTCATGGCTTTTCTGCTCTGTTTCTTTCTGTCAGCCATGCACTGTATTTGTAGATGATTGTTTTGAGGAAAAGAAAGAAAAATATAGATGATTTGTTCCGCTGCATTTGATATTTGTTAGTAGCTCTGGTCTGTTTTGTATGGATAATATTTAGAAGATTTCGTTCAATAAGCAAATTCCAAAGCCAGATCCTGGTTAGTCTATTTGGCTGGTCGCGGCCCGGTGCGGGCGGGATCCGTCTCGGGTCGGGTCGTGACAAAGCCTTTTTGGTGGTATCAGAGCATTGGTTTTGGAATTTGGTTGGATTGTAAAATAGAGCTATAGGAAGTGATCTGTAGTGAGTTGGTCTGGGGTAGTTTTGGTTTGTTTGGCTTTTTATTGTGTTGTTTTTGTGATAGTTTTCCGGATTTTCTGAATTTTTCTGTATGGATCAGCCAGACCCAGACATGACTGACGGGCAGAGTGCCAGTCAGGCAGCTCCAGTGGGGAGTACAGCCCCAGTGGCTGGTGCTGATACATTGTCTCAGTTTGCTACGCTTGTTGCTCAGATGATGAGCGAGACTCAGAGTAGAGCTTCTACTATCAGATCTGAGGATATTGATAGACATCTGCAGTTGTTTTTGAGGTTGAAACCTCCGAGATTTGAGGGCGCTGTTGAGCCCAGAGCTGCTGAGGAGTGGTTGAGGAGGTTGGAAAAGACTTTTGACGGGATGCAGTGTCCTGCGGATAGGAAGGTTCCATTAGCTATTTTTCTGTTGGATGGAGAGGCTGAACACTGGTGGGAAGGCCAGCAAGCAGCCAGATTTCAGGGCAGATTGAACTCTCTGATCACTTGGGAAGAGTTCACTGAGGTGTTTCGAGACTGGTTTGTTCCCCCTTCTGCACGACAGCAGATGCAGGAGAGTTTTCTGAGACTTATTCAGGGGAGCAAGACGGTGATGCAGTACGAGGCTGAGTTTACTGCATTAGCCAGGTACGCTCCGCAGCTGGTTAGTACTTATGCTGAGAGGTGCTACAGATTTCTGAGGGGATTACGAGATACTTTGAGGCAGCCCCTGATACCATTCCGGATCATTGACTTTTCTGAGCTTGTGGAGCGAGCTCGATTGATAGAAAACAACCTGATGGCTACTCAGCAGCGGTGGACTACGAGTAGGAAGAGATTTGGAGGTGAGGCTTCAGGTAGTGGTTCCTCTGGAAAGAGGAGATTTGTATCTGGACCTGGTTCTGGATCTAGTGAATCCAGGAGGAGTGGAGGGTCATCTAGTACTGCTACCAGTACGACGAGTTCTGGATCTGTTAGTTCGGCACCTGTGTGCCAGAGCTGTGGACGACGATACCTTGTCCAGTGCTACAGGATGGCTGGTCTGTGCTTCCGATGTGGTCAACCAGGACATCGGATTGCAGAGTATCCACAGATGGGATTTGATCGGCGTTCTGAGTTCCAATCTAAGGGCTCTGTTAGACCTGCTGGTTCAGTAGGGAGACCGAGGACTGTTCCTTCGCGTCCTGAGGGATTTTCTGGTAGAGGTGGTTGTTCTAGTTCTGGACCACGGAGACCACCTACTGTTCAGAGGGAGCAGAGTAGTTCTGTTGCTTCAGCTCCAGCTCCAGTGCAGCCCCGAGTTTACAGCTTGAGTCAGCAGGAGGCTCGAGATGCTCCCGATGTTGTGACAGGTACGATTTATATTTCTGATCAGCCCTGTCGTATTTTGTTTGATTCTGGAGCCAGTCACTCTTTTCTGTCCGAGCACTGTTTTGAGATTTTGCATTTGGACTCGTTTTTGCTTCCGATTTCTTTGTCTGTGATTTTACTGGCTGGAAATCCTTTGATTGCTCGGAAGTTTTGCTTGTGTGAGATTGACATTTCTGGCAAGAAGTGGAAATCGAGTCTGATTCTGTTGCCGATTTCTTCATATGATGTGATTCTTGGCATAGATTGGCTGAGTCAGTATGAGGCCCAGATAGACTGTCTGAAGAAGCAAGTGAGTTTGCTTATGGATGGAAAGAGATTTGTATTTCAGGACTTGCGAGGTGTTCTCTCTAGTCTGATTTCTGTGTTGGAGGTAAGCAGGATGTGGAAGAAAGGATGCCCAGTGTTTTTGGCTTCGGTGCGGGATCTGAACCTGGAGGTTGGTTCTGTCTCTGAGATCCCAGTAGTACGGGAGTTTGCTGATGTTTTTCCTGAGGAGTTGGTTGGTTTACCTCCGGGTAGAGATGTGGAGTTCTCTATCGATATTTTTCCGGGTACCGCTCCAATATCAAAAGCTCCGTACAGGATGGCACCGAAAGAACTTTCTGAGTTGAAAGTTCAGCTTCAGGAGTTGGTAGATAGAGGCTTTGTCCGTCCTAGTGTTTCGCCCTGGGGAGCACCTGTTTTGTTTGTGAAGAAGAAGGACGGGACACTCCGTATGTGTATTGATTACAGAGACTTGAACAAGGTCACGATCAAGAATAAGTATCCTTTGCCTCGGATCGATGACTTGTTTGATCAGCTTTCCGGATCTTCTGTGTTTTCTAAGATTGACTTGCGATCCGGATATTATCAGGTGAAGGTGAAGGAATCTGATGTGATGAAGACAGCATTCAGTACTCGGTACGGGCACTACGAGTTTTTGGTTATGCCTTTTGGGGTAACCAATGCGCCTGCTATTTTCATGGATCTGATGAACCGAGTATTCAGGGAGTATTTGGATCAGTTTGTGATCGTCTTTATCGACGATATTTTGGTATATTCTGCTTCTGAGGATGACCATGTCAGACACTTGAGGATTGTGTTGGAGACTTTGAGGCGGCATCAGCTGTATGCCAAGTTCTCCAAGTGTGAATTATAGCTGAGGAGCATTTCTTTTCTGGGGCATGTGATTAGCGGAGAAGGCATTTCTGTTGATCCCTAGAAGATTCAGGCAGTTGCTGATTGGCCGAGGCCGACTACGGTATTTGAGGTACGTAGTTTCTTGGGCATGGCCGGATATTACAGGAAATTTATGAAGGGATTTTCACAGATTTTGACGCCTCTGACGAGACTGACGCAGAAGTCAGTACCTTTTGTTTGGACACCGGAGTGTGAAGCTAGTTTTCAGAGACTGAAGGATTGTCTGACTTCCGCTCCAGTGTTAGCACTTCCGTCAAGCACGGAAGGTTTTCAGGTGTTCAGTGATGCTTCACTGAAAGGACTGGGATGTGTCCTGATGCAGCATGGTCAGATAATTGCTTATGCTTCTAGACAGTTAAAATCACATGAGAAGAATTACCCGACACATGATCTGGAATTAGCTGCAGTGGTTTTTGCTTTGAAGATTTGGCGTCATTACCTGTATGGCGTCAGATGTGAGATCTTTACTGATCATAAGAGCCTGAAATACATTTTTACTCAGAAGGATCTGAATCTGAGACAGAGAAGATGGCTCGAGTTGATCAAGGATTATGATCTGACTATTCAGTACCAGCCTGGGAAGGCTAATGTGGTAGCGGATGCTCTGAGCAGGAAGTCTTCTGGATTATCAGGTATTCAGCTTACTTCTGATGACTTTCTGATTCGAGACATGGATCGCTTGCAGTTGGAGGTGATTCCCTCCAATGGTTTGGATTTAGCTCAGATGAGTATTCAGTCTACTTTGGAGACAAGGATTCAAGAAGCCCAGAAGTCAGATTCTGATTATTCGAAGTTGATTGCTCAGATTGGATCTGGTAAGACTCCTGAACTTCGAATTTCAGATTCTGGTGCTATTTTCTGCAAGAACAGGTTGTGGGTACCTGTGTTTGGGGATTTGAGGCAGGAGATTCTATATGAATCTCATCATTCTGGCTACACTATTCATCCAGGCAGTGGTAAGATGTATGCTGATATGAAGCTTTTGTTCTGGTGGCCTGGGATGAAGAAGGATGTGGCGGAGTTTGTGTCGAGATGCGAGGCCTGTCAGTTGGTGAAAGCAGAGCATCAGTGATCAGGTGGACTGTTGTAGTCGTTGCCTATCCCTGAGTGGAAGTGGGAGGAGGTGACGATGGACTTTGCGATGGGTTTTCCTCGATCACGGCAAGGACATGATGCCATCTGGGTGATCGTAGATCGATTGACGAAGTCTGCCCATTTTCTTCTGATCAGACAGACTGATTCAGTAGATCGCTTGGCACAGGTTTATATTAAGGAGATTATCAGATTGTACGGTGTGGCTCGCGTGATTGTATCTGATCGAGACGGACGTTTTACTTCCAGACTTTGGAAGGGTATTCAGCAAGGCTTGGGTACTAAACTGCATTTTAATACAGCTTTTCATCCTCAGACTGATGGACAGTCTGAGAGGACTATTCAGGTACTGGAAGATCTGTTGAGGCTTTGTGTTTTGGACTTTGGCGGAAGCTGGGAAGATCATATCCCTTTGATTGAGTTTGCTTATAACAATAGTTTTCAGTCCAGTATCGGTATGGCACCGTATGAGGCTCTGTATGGCCGGAAGTGCCGGACTCCTTTGACTCTGACGGAAGTCAGAGATAGACAGGCTTTGGGTGCCACTTTTGCTGATGAAACTGTTCAGAAGATCAGCTTGATTAAGGAAAGATTGAAAGCGGCTCAGGACCGACAGCAGAGGTATTATAATCAGAAGCACAGATTTGTTGAGTTTCAAGTTGGTGACTTTGTATATGTCAAAGTCAGCCCGATGAAGGGTGTGAGCAGATTTGGCCAGGTGAGCAAGCTTAGTCCAAGGTATGTTGGACCTTTTGAAATCTTGGAAAGGATTGGAAAATCTGCTTACAGACTGTTGCTTTCTGATTCGATGCCCGACGTGCATAATGTGTTTCACGTATCCACTTTGAGGAAGTGGGTATCTGACTCTGGAAGAAGGTATCTGCTGATGAGGTTGAGATTCAGGAGAATCTGGCGTACAAGGAAGAGCCAGAGTTGATTTTGGCGTACGACGTCCGAAAGCTACGAAGTAAACAGATTCCGATGGTTAAAGTCCAGTGGAAGCACCGTACTGCACGGGAAGCGACTTGGGAGAAAGAGTCGGACATGAGGAAGTCGTATCCGTATCTGTTTTGACGGAGTTTGATTGGACAATGTCGAGGACGATATTTTTTTGAAGTTGGGGAGATTGTAATATCAGTTTTGCTCCAGGTTCGTCCGGGACGAATTTGGATCGTCCCGGGACGATCGGTACAGGTTTGGTCAGAATTGTGAAAAATTGAGCAGTTCGTCTGGACGAAAATTTGGATCGTCTGGACGAAAATTCTCCCGAGGACCTGTCGCCGGGGACGATAATTACATTTCGTTTGGACGAAATTCGTCCAGAGCATATATCGTCCGGGACGAAGTGCGATCGTCCAGGACGATCAGTCTGGATATATATAGAAATGAGATATTTTGAAGAGAGAGAAAAAGCTGAGGAGAGAGAAAAACGAAGGAAAAAGTGGAAAAGTGGATTTTTGGACGACGCCGAGCTATTTTCGATCGACGAGACTATTCAGGAAATTGCTGTACGCAAGGTAAGGCACAATCCGACTTTCTAAATTTTCAGAACCGTCGCTGTTGACGGTATTTTCTGTCCGGATTTCATTTTTGTTAGCGATTTTCGTCCGTATCTTCCGACTGGTTTAGTTTTTACCGCGTAACTTTCTGTATATCGTTGACGTGCCGGGGTGTGCACATTTTGAATATATTTTGGAGATTTTTGTCCGGACCGTTTTGATTTGACGGCGTTTTATTCCGACTGTATTTTTTTGTGTGAATATTAAATGCTGTGACAGTAGAATAAATGTTCTGAAATGTTGTTATCTACATTCTGTGTGAATTTGGTATTCTGTGATTTTTCAGGAAAATTGTGTAAATTTCATACGCTGCCGTTATGCTGCCCGATTTTTGGGTGATTTCTGAATTGTCCAGATTTCTTCTGATTTGATATGCTATCTGTATATGCTATAAAAAGGGAGTTATAAGAGGCCTGGATCATATGAGATTCAGTTAGTGTCTAGGAAATCTGAAATGAGCTCAATATGAAATCTGATATCTGTTCTGTTCCGGATCCGAGGAAATCTGTTTAGGTGCTATAAGCACTATATATGTATTCTGGTACGATAAGTACATTTGTTCTGGTGCTATAAGCACATCTGTTCTGGTGCCGTGAGCACAAAGGGAGGCATAAGGGGCCGGAATCCGTAGAGATTCCGTCAGTGTCAAGGAATTTAGATATTAATTATATATCTGATATCTGATATCTGAGAAATGATTTCTGATTTTCCGTATCTGTTCTGTAAGCAAATGTGATTCTGATTTTGATATGATTCTGATATGATTCTGATACGATTCTGATACGATTCTGTTCTGTTCCGATATGATTTGAATCTAATTTCTGTACGATTCTGATTCCGTTAATGTGATAGGTTTGATCTGTTCTGTTTCTGATTTGATATATGTCTGTTTCAGTTCCGATCTGATTTTGATCTGATATATGTCCATATATGTTCTGATTTGATCTGTTTTGTTATGAACTGTCCGATTCTGATGTCAGTACGAAGAGTCTGATTTCTGTCTGATGTGTTTGGTTTTGGATTCTGAGAATTTTGATTGGAGGTTTGTTGCTTTGCTGAGCTGTTGAGCTCACTCTTATTTTCTGGTGGTTTTTCAGGTTCCGGGAAAGGGAAGGAAGTCCAGGACTAGATTTCAGAGTCTGATCAGTATAGGTATTTTGTTCTTTTTGATTTTTGTACAGTCATGGCTTTTCTGCTCTATTTCTTTCTGTCAGCCATGCACTGTATTTGTAGATGATTGTTTTGAGGAAAAGAAAGAAAAATATAGATGATTTGTTCCGCTGCATTTGATATTTTTTAGTAGCTCTGGTCTGTTTTGTATGGATAATATTTGGAAGATTCCGTTCAGTAAGCAAATTTCAAAGCCAGATCCTGGTTAGTCTGTTTGGCTGGTCGCGGCCCGGTGCGGGCGGGATCCGTCTCGGGTCGGGTCGTGATAGGTGGTAAGTCCAGATCGTATACACATTTCTCTGCACATTTCTTCTTTTAAATCAAATTCTAAATCTTTTTAAAGTCAAACAACAACTCTATAATCTAAAGCCTGATCGTGGAAATTTAATTACCCAAATATTTAATTAAATATATATAATTTTGGAAATTATTTAGTCTTCATTTAAATCGAGAGTGTTCTCTTAAGAGATGTAATTAACTACAGGGGCTTGCCCCTGTAGGGAGTCTAAAACCCAGAATAATCTAAACCCTACCGAAGTTCCTTTCTGAGGCAGGGGAAAGATCTGTGGACGTAGATTTGGTTTTATTCACGTTTAGGAGTTATTTCTATAATTAAAAATATAGATAGATAGTTGGTTTGTTTCTTGCTAGCGAACCAAATGTCTTCTATACTTTAATTATAGAGATAAACCTACAATTCATTGACCTAATCAGGTATATTAGAGAATATACTCGTCATCCCTTCAGGATGATCTGAATATTCTCTATACTACACCTGATTAGGAGAATGAATTGTACGGCTTCTCCCTTTAAAATCAATAGGAGGATATTAGTCTGTCCTTCGTGGCAGTATAATATTCGACTATGTAGATCTAATCGGGAGAAACATACCCTAAATATAAATAAAGTGAATCGTGTGAGAAGGTAAAATTCATATTTTTAAATAGAAAACTTTGTTTTATCTATACTTTTATTTAGATCAATTCCTTACAATCAAGAAATAGATAAGTATATGATTTACCTTCACGAGTAAATCAAATATCGTATGTATACTTGATTTTAGGGATGAATCAATAATTCGTTAATCTAATTAGGTAAGTAGGGAAGATACTGATCATACTTTTGGGTGATTTGTATACTCCCTACGTCATACCCGATTAGGAAAGCGAATTGTTTGTTCTCTTTCTTTGGAATCGACAGAAGGATATTCGCCTGTCTTTCGAGGCAATCTAATATCCAACTATACGGATTCAATTGAAAGAGAACGTTCAAAAATATAAATAAAGCAAACTATTTTCCATAAATAAAATAAGATATATTTTAAAAATTATTTTAAAAATCTATCCATTTCTTCTTCTCTTTCTCTATTTAAATAATATAGACTTATTATAGAATATAAATTTTATATATTCTATTAAATTAATTATTAACATAAAAGAATTACATTTAAATAAAAATAATTATAAAAAATAAAGTTAGTTTAGAGATTTTATTTTCTCACAATCCCAAAGGAGGTTAGGTATATGTGGTTTGGAGAATTTCATGTATACTTATTTGGTATGATTTCAAATATTTGATTTAATTTGTACGAATCTTTTTAGTTATATCTAAATTTTTACAGAAAGAATTTAGGTGGTTGCCTGAGCATAGCATGAGGATCAGAACCAATTTTGAGAGGAGAGGAGCGACTCGTCTCAGGGACATGTTCACGGACATTAGAAAGTCCGGGCAGCGTCCATTATGGATTGGAGAGGCCGTATGGGCTGATCTGAGTAGTGCTTGGGTGACCCCTGAGTTTACAAAAATAAGAGAGCAGAATAAGCAGAACAGAGCCTCTGATTATGGGGGTTTAGGAAGCTCTCTTCATACTAGTGGATCTATTCCTCATACGAAACATAGACGATGACTTGTAAGAGTTTTAAATTAGTTTATTAAATATATCTATGTTATTATAACTATATCTTAAATTTTCAAAAAGAGTACCTTGGTCGGGAGCCAACACCACTGGAGTTGCATACAAGAACTCATCAACATCAAGCTGACAATCAGTGGGTTGATCAAAAGGCTAAGAAGGCTCATGTGAGTATAATTTTTTAGAGTTTGAGAATAGATATTTATTTTAATAAAACTAATTATAATATCAATATATTTTATGGATTTATTCTCGTAGGATGATTTTGTACGAGCTCGGAAAAGTCAGCAGTCCACTGGCGAGGGATCATCTTCAGGATCGACCCAGATTTTTTAGTATCATACATGGTCAGATGTTGTTGGTGGAAGACAGAGGGGGAGGGTATATGGCCTTGGTTCACAGGGCTATGCTTATGAGGGTAGTTTATCCACCTCAATATTTTATGATCTAAGTGGAGCTGGAGAAATTATAAGTCAGAGGGTGCAGCGCTGATTTGAGAGATTGAAGAGATGAGAAAGGTACAAAATGAAATGCAAGCAGAGCTGAAATCCTACAGAGCTGAAAATCAAAGAAAGAAAGAGTAAGAGGAGCAGCCACATGTATCTCTAGATAGTGAGGATATAGCTGAGGATTATGACTTCTTTATGTTTGATGAACTTATTTAGAACTTGTGAACATGTGATTGTAAACTTATTAACTTTGGAACTTGTGAACTTGTGAATTTGTTGTTTTATTTGGTTGAACATATTAACTTTGTTTACATTTATTATTTTCTTTGGCTGTACTTATGTATATATTTGTGATAATTAATTGAATATAGCTGCGTGTTGCCCAAAACTTGTTGTTATTGCTTTCTGTGTAGGTTTAGAATTTAGGGTGAACCTCCCTCAAATAAGGGGGGGGGGGGGGGGGGGCTGTCAATTTTTATTTCAAATGCTATAGGTTTTCGGCGGCTAACCGGCGGTTTAGCCGTCGGAAACTACGATACCGGACGACTTATTTTATGCCACTAGAAATGTACTGAAGATTTTGATAATTTTTTAAACCGGCAGTATGGGTCGTCGAAAAGTCGTCGGAGAAATAAACCGCTGGAAAAAGGCCGCCGCCAACGGTTTTGTAACCGCCGGTATTATCAGGTTAACTGCCAGAAAAAACCGCCGGTAATAGATGAATTTCCTGTAGTGTACATATAGAATGTACATATGAATCATGATTGTATATTCATAAGAAAAATCAATATACTTATATCCACATATATATAACCACAATGAATTAATTATATCAAGTATGCATGCAATACTCTGATATTATAAGATTTTGATAATTTTTTAAACCAATTTTCATATTTATCTAAATTTCTCAAATTAGGATATTTCCTTAAAATACAAAAATACATAGTGAAATTTTAATCTATTCTTGTTAATATGTGTAGAATTATTAAAACTATAAGATACTAAAAGTTATACGGTAGGCATTTAATAAAAAAATGAGATATAATAACTTTTGTAAATTCTAACCAAATAAAAATTAAGAAAACATAAAAAATATAAAATCACTAAAATTAGAGGTAGGGTAACAGTAACCTACCTTGAGATGAACAATTTTTTTGGTTTAAATGACAAGCAAAATGACACTTAGACATCTAAATCTTAGCTTCTCTCTCCTCTCCTTTCTCTTTTTCTTCTTATTTTCCTTCTTCTCTTCTTTGGTTTGGGGAAAATGAAATGAAATGTCATGTATGAAGATTTTTTAGTGGAATTTGATTTTTATAATAAAACAAGCTAAAGGGTATATTGATAAGTATGTTAATTGTTTAGATTTTAACATAAAATTCATAAAATTTCTTTTGTATCTTCAAATTGAGGGATTAAAAAATTATGAAAAAATATACATAAAATAGCCCAGTATGCCGAGAATGCTATGATGAAATCGGTTTGTAAAATAAATACCTAACCCTAGAAAATTCACTTATACTGACATGTGTAAATTTTTTAAGGAATTATAATAAAATAATAAGTTTCTTGCTTTCATATCTACACTATCCATATAATTAGAAAAAAATTACTATAATTAGAGCACATTAATATCTATGATATGGCAAATATGATTTAAAAATTAGACTTATAATGACTTCTAAAATATTATTTTGTCTAGGTAAGTTGACAATGCCACCTCTGTGGGCTCTTGGCCCTCCCTTGCATGTGTCTTAGTTGAGTTTGATATTGCCAAAAAGTATACGAACAAAGTCTGGCTAGGACCTTAAAATTTGACGTACATTCAGATGATTGAGATAGAAGAATTTTCGTCATTTTGTGTTTCTTGTAAATGCATTGGTTATATTAAGGGTGAATGTCATCCCTAGTCTTTTGTCCCACCGATTATTTTGACTATTACTTTTAATCCTCCTACGTCTGAGGGGAATGTTACTGGGAATGCTACAGCTATATTGGAAATGGTTGTTTTAGAAGAAAATGTTATTGCTCACATATATAATATTGGTAATCCTTTCCCTTTTGTATGTCATGTTTCCTCTATTAATGGAGTGTTGGTTAATGGGTGTAATGGTGGTGTTTTTAGTGTTGCTTCTGATCTTGGGGTGGTGGTGTCTAGGATTGATGTTCCGGTGATAGTGAATTTTAGTGGCCTTTCTAATGTTGATGGTGCTACTGATGGGGGGTTTAGGTTGATCCTGCAGTGGTGGGAGTTCCTCCATTGGTCTCTAATTGCCCTGTGGCTTCCTCATGTGTCAATAATGAGGGTATTTCTGAGGATTTGAATCATGAAGCTTGTATAATTAGTTTGATTGTTAGCCTACTATGTCTCCCGTTCCGAATTCTGATGGTTTTTCGAGATCTTTGGAACCTGCTGGTTGTGATGCCTCTAGTCAGTCAGTTGGTTTGGTTTCTGATGTCCCAATTGAGAGTGGTGTTGCTTTGGTTAATTTGGGTGTTTAGCCCCGTCGATCTTGATAAGGTGGTTGAGGATGTTATAAATAATCCCTTTGTTTACCCGACTGCTTGTACTGAGAATGAGCCATTTTTTGACATTTTGATTATGTTTATCTCTTCTAATGACTTGAAATATCAATTAGCTTCCAATTTAACTTGTGAGGATCAATCAGATTAGCAAGCTAGATGAGCACTTCCCCTCGCTATGTGGGAAAGCTGGGGATGATTTAGATGGTTCGAATGATGTCTTTCATGAGATGTGTAGTTTAAATATGAGTTGAAATATTCAAAAATATTTTTCTCATAGTGGTGGTAAACGTCGGCGGCAAAAAAAAAAAGTAATTTGATATTTTATTTGCTTTTTGGTCTCTCAGCCTTTCCTCATGTGTTGAGTGTGGTTGTCTTGGGTGGTTTTCTTTGGCCCGGTTGGTCGAGTGACCTGCATTCCTTTGTTGGTTGGTTTAGCTCGATCATTGGCTTCTTCGGGGGCTCCTGCTTTGTGTAGTTCTGAGGGTAATGTGGTTCTAGGCATTTTTTTGCTTTAGCCTGTTTCTGTCCTTTTTTTGAGGTGATTTTTCCGACTTGCTCTGGCTCTCCCAAGATTTTGCTGGATGCAGGCTGCTGCTCCTTTATTTGATTCAATCGTTTGGGCTGGCTTTGGTTTGTTTGTTCATTTTTTTTGTTTAGTTGTAATAGATATAACAAATAGTTAGGTTTTATTTCAAAGGCTGTATTTTAGTTGAGCTTATGGATATTTAAGGACTTATAATTCTCCTTTTATATTAAAGCGTAGGCCCCTACTCAGGTTTTAACAAAAAAAAGGGTTCAAAGCAATCTAGCCTACTCCTTAGCCAACTATAGGCAAATCACTTATGGCTTGATTACCTAAACACTATGAAAAAGACATGCCTTAGTGATTAGATCATTTGGTTAAGAATCACCAAATAAATCTAGGACTAAGAGGATATTAGGTTTAGGTTGAACACATGTTAAATTAGGGCTCGTAGGCCAAGCTCAAACAGTCTCATAATCAATTACACTACACAAACAAGTAACTAAACAATGAAAATAAGATTGAATATAGATACCACCAACTATGTCTACCAGCTAGAATTATTAGTGTTAAGCATAGAAAAGGATCTACCTTGAAGCTAGCTAGGGTCAAACCAATTTGAAGAGAAAATAAATTTGAATTTAATATTATATGTAATTGGATTATCATTGGGTTCATCCTATGGTCTTTTCTACATTCAAAAAACAATGGATGTATAAAATGTAAAAAAACAATTTCCCATTAAAAAATTATAAAAAATAACAAGAAAACAGTCATCAAACTGAATTGTAGCACAGATCTAAAAAATACAACAAAAGAATTTTTCCATACCAATCATAAATAACATGAAATCTCAATTTGATTTTTAAGTGGGCCCCACAATTAGATTAAATCACCTTATAGCCATTAAAATTTAAATATTTATAAGAAAATATTCATAAGATTGCTAAGAAAAAAGGACATTAAATAAAACTATAGCCCTATCATTTTCTCAGCAGAGCAACAAAGAAAAAAGTGGCCCTCATTAACTAATATATGAATAAAAATAATAATAATGGTGAAAAACGTGTCAAAATTCGTGTCATATCAAATCAGCTTTTTAAGATTTAACATCAAAATTCGTGCATTTATTCAATTAATTTTGAACTTTTTTTCTTAGTTATTTAAAGCTCTTCCCATTTGGTACACTTCTTCTGATTTGATAATTATATTCCTTAATTAAGCGGTTTGTCACAATATGATGAATAGATATTGAAATTATGAAGGCGACGGCACCATGAAATGGAATAAGATTATCAATTTCTCATAATTTCAACGTGCGTGTGGACTCCAATGTTAGGTGTCAATTATTACAATTATTATTTTATTTATTTTTTAATTGTTTAGTTTTATATGACTATGCCCGATTTGAATCTTATAACTTCATAAAAAATGATTCTTGTGTTAGCTCGGATTTGACTTGATAAATAGGAGCTGAGTTTAATCTTTGAGCTAGCACTGACTCAGCTCTTGAGCTAGCCCTGACTTAACTCGTGAGCTCATGAGCAGGCTTGTTTAATAAAATATGAATATAAATACACTTAAAATATATTAGACTTATTAATTTTGGTATAATTTCTTTTCAAAATTTCAAAACTTATTTTTTCTATTTATATTTTTATAATAATTACTTGAATAAGATCAAACTCGGCCCATAAGCTGAATCAAATTACTTCAATTAAGTTTGAGCTAAAACTAAACTAAATAATTAATCAAGCTTAAATCCAATATGCGGTAGCTCAAATTGAGATAGTTGATTGATGAATGAATGTAGTAATCTTTGGAAAAAAAGAGTGTGTATTGCTTTCATCTAAGAAGTTTTTTAGCGCCATAGAAATGATGAATGTGGAATTTGGCTTTAGACATGAGAAAATCATAAAAGATTACTTCTTAATCTTTCGATGCCTAAAGGATAACGAAATATTATAAGCAATGCTCTAAAATTAAGAAATTATTCAAACAAGATCAAGTTGTATGAAACAAAAGCCATGTCTCACTTATAGTGGCAACTCATGTTATAAAATTGTTAGCTTTCTCACAATTTTTTTCTATAGGCACAAAGGGACCACTCACAACCTATAATTTAATAGTTACAAGAAGAGGGCATTCACTATGTACATTTATCATAAATTTGATGTTATAATTTTAAAATTAAAATTTGATGTTATAAAATATGTTGGGATTCATGCCCTGAGAAAATCATAAAAGATTATTTCTAAGGTTTCGTTTGGGATGACTTTCTTACTGCTTCATAAAGCAGATTTCTTGTACAAAATTTTTAAGTTTTTAGTAGAAAATTGCTATAAGAAACAGCAAAAAAGCTGTCCCAAATGAAACCTAATCTTTTGCTGCGTAAAAGATAACAAAATACTATAAGCAAAGCTCGAAATTAAGAAATTATTCAAACAAGATCAAGTTGATCGATAACTTTGAATAAAACGAAAGCTATGTCTCACTTATAGTGGCCACTCATGTCATAAAATTGTTAGCTTTCTAGGCACAAAGGAGCCACTTATAACCTATAATTTAATAATTACAAGAAGAGGGCATTCACCATGTACATTTGCCATAATTTTTATGCTATAATTTTAAAATTAACATTTTAACTTCTATTAAACTTATAGTAATTTGATTGTGACAAACACAAATATATATATATATATATATATATATATATATATATATATATATATATATATATATATATATATATATATATATATATATAGATATTTGTATATATTATTCAAATAAAAGATATTATTTTTTATAAATAAACAAAATTTAGATATCATATATGCAATATCAAACATGTTTAAAGAATAAATAATTAATAAAACAAACAAAAGAATATTTAAATAAATTATTATTTGAATTTTATGATTAAATAACTACCCAATGATTTAGATTAAGGGTTAGAAAAGTATGATATAAACTTTCACTTTACGAAACTTAAGGCTTCGTTTGGGTGACTTAATGTTTTTTAAAATAATATTTTAGTAAAAAAAAATTATACTAAAAATTTACTTTGAAAAATAGTAAAAAATCATCTAATCTTTTTGAAAAATAATGTAGAAAACAATGGCAGCGAAAATTTTGAGGCAATTCCGCTGGATTAATTGAGAAACTCTAACCAATTATTTATTGGAATGTTATGGCTCCAATGAATGTGGACAACAAAGCCGTTTTCTCCCTGGCCATGCAAAAATACAGCCAAAAACACGAGTGAGATGGCTACCCCACCAGATAATATTTTGTGAGATAAACGTATTAATAGTGGACACCACAGAAAAAATCATCTCAAATCCCACAAAATAAAAGCAAAAACAATAATAATCGATTAAGACAATTCTCAACAGAGCCTTACATTGGGTACCCATTGTAATGAACCGTTGGGTGGCCGGTTCAACTGAACCGGCCAACCCGCCTTTTAATAGCTGCGACCCCAAAAAGGGGCCGGTATTGGCTGTTTCACGAAACAAAGTGCGGAAGGGGGCGAACGACCGGATCTTCGCGTGAAGGCTTGGGGAGACTTTCTTATGCCAATTTTAGCAAACGAACGCGTTTGAGGGTGAGATTTAACAACTCCTTTTCGTTCTTATTGTTATAGAAGCAAAGATTTGGGGGTAATTCCTAAGAAAAGCAATGGCAGAAAGAGAAGAACATGTTTACAGAAGACGCAGTGCAAATGATAACAGGTAAATTAGATTTTTGTGTTTAGTGGCTCTTCAGTTTATAGAAAAGTTTTTGATGATGAGTTATTTTATATATTTGGAAATGTACTATCGTCCGCCTTTTCATACCTGCCTCGTTAGATCGAGCATCCGGGACGGGTCATGACACCCATACCCACACCCACCCATGTGTACCATATCCAATGGATATGAGTACGCCCATGACCTTGTGAGTGGGTATGGATGGGTACTCAGCATCGGGGGATAAATTGATTTACACTGCTAATCATCATATATCTTATATTACTGCAATCCTCGCTATGTAATGTGCAGCTCTTAACCACGCTGCGACTACAGTAAATTCTGATTTGTGACTTGAAGGTTTGCAATCATAGAAAAGAGCAACAAACCTCAAGGCCATCAATCCGTGGCAGACTGCGTTCAAAAAGCATGAAAAGTGGGTGAGTATAGGTGGATACGACAACCCGAAAGTCAATAAAGTATGGGTACCCAACTAGGACCCCATATAAGGCTTTGATTCTCAAACTTTCTTACTATTTTCTAGTATAAAAATTTATAATTTAAAAACAAAATTATCCTAAAAATCATTGTGAAAACTATGATAATAATCATAGAAGCCACCACTAAGATGAACTTGATATATTTCACTCGTTGATCTTATTTGTATTTTATTTACTCTGCGATGATTTGAATTACCAACCTCGCACATGGTGCTTGCCTGCTATTAGACAAAACACAGAGAATTCTATGCTAACACGTGAGTCACCTTATGATATGACGGTGAATTGATAATATCTTTTTGGGCAGGTTATGAGATTTGAGCGTGAACAGCTAAGAGGACTTTCCATCTGTAAACCAATGAGCCACACTAATCAATCCCCGGAGTGATAATATGACTATAACATGCTCATCCTTAATTAGCATGAGTTCTCATTATTATTATTACTTTTTTTTAGAGAAATTAAAATGATCTTCAAATATATTAAAGAATCATTTTGATATTTTAAATCCTTAACAATTTTACCGCCGTTCCAATGTACCCTTTGTCTACTTTAGGCTTCGTTTACTGTATGAAACATAAGCGAGAGGTGGTTTGGGAGTATACGTTCGTGCTCCGTTCTTGAAATATTTGCGTCATGAGGTTGCTTCTCACGTCCAGCGGAAGACTGCCGCATTTCGACTGCTTCCCGCTATTCGTAGCTATGAGAAATACTTTAATGCCCTTACTCTGCGAACTACCCTCATTCTCTTCCCTTATTTTAAAGGTAATTTATTCATATATAGCTGCAGCACAACAACTTTACAGTTATATTGTCCAAATAAAATGCACTGCTTTCTATACAACAATTTGAAAAAGCAGCTTTATGTACAACAATTTCATAACATACTTTACCGACAGCTGCAGCTGTCCCAAACGCACCCTTAGTTTGCTCGTTCACCGCACTGACTGAATTGAGATTGTGCAATGCAAACAATGCTAACATAGATCAAAGAAATACATTTGGAATATCAAACGTAATATTCATCTGCTAAAGGAGAAACATTAAGTAACCAACCTAATATTACAATTTCAAAATACAATAAAATAAAGAGACTCTCAAGTCAACCTGTTGAATCTAAGTTTGTCTGCTGCTATTATGTTGATTTTACAGGATTTCAGCAAGTAATTATATGACAACTTAGGCTTCGTTTGGGACATCCTGCTTACTACTTTTTAAAATAGCTTTCTATTATAAAGATTTCTCAAGTGAATAAGAACTTTTTATACTAAAAAACTGCTCGAGAAAGCAGTCAACAAGCTGTCCCAAACAAAGCTTTAAAGGAACTACAGAGAATAATAACTATAGTGGAAAGTTTTTGTAAACACTCAGCAGCCCCAATGAGAACTTGGTGCACTATTTATATTACTTCTCTTGTTGAGTGACAAATAAATCATACAGAAGAAACATTAAGTGCCAGATCAATTTGGGGTTGTTAGGTCTACGAAAAAATAAAAGGTTTGAACAGAAGAGATCTAACCACTTGCCTCATATGCTTGTGTCGATTTGATTGCAAAACAATATTGTACATTCCTGCTTTTGAATACTGCAGTGAGCATGTCCAGCATGACTTTGAGATATTCTGCTATCTTGTGAAGGAGTTTGGTTGGTGAAAAAAATAAATACTTGAATTATGCAAGCAGAAGCTGTAGAAGTTGGAATTAGAGACCAGAGAATTGCAGATCACCACCTCTCATAAATACAATCTATTAGTTGAAAAAATAAGGAGATTCAAGAACTTTTCGAAGGTCAAAATCGCCTCGGTCGGGGAGGGGAGGAAAAGTTAACGTTGGAAAGGATGATTCAAAACTCTCAAGCAACTGCAAAGATGCAAAGTTTAAAATAAATTAGTAAGAATCTAGCATAAAAGATTAATTTTTTTATGTTCTGCATGAAATTTCAATATTATATCTGGAAACTAAATGTAAATTAGAACTATATATAATAGAGAAAGGGAAATGAAGCCCATTCAAGGTAGGATCGGCTCACATTTTCGAGGATAGGAATGTTGTAGAGCTCCACAAACTGTTCTCTTAGTATTTGATTCATTCTGTTCACGTCGCATGCATGCGTCCAGAAAGAATCATGGACCCCTGCAGCCAAACGTTCAAACCTTTCAAATCTGACAGATTAAGTACATCTCAGTATTCATAATTCAGTTTCAACACAAAGAGAGATTTACTATGAGATTAGCTGTATCTTGAAATGAAAGCCTTACTAGAAGAAAGTTGTTCACTTTCCATTGAATACTATACTATCTACAAAAATTGAGGCATCTTTTGATATGCTAGTTTTGTTCTGCTGCTCCTAGTTACAATTCAAAGAAAGCGGTACATTCTAAATTACACTATGAAGCCTGGGATAACAAGAAAATATGTTACATCGGTTAAAACTCTCCTGTTCATTTTTTTAACATTCTAAATTGTCCCCTCTTCTCTTATCCTCTCCTAATACTTCAAGTAATTCTTCCTAGATTCCATAGCAGGTAGTAGCAGAAAACAACGATCCTAAACTTAAACTAAGAAATTAAGCATAGCTTCTCTTTCATACTGACTTTTCCCTCCAAAAGAAGTTAATTCATTGTAAACATAGAAAGGGAAACTCTTTTTTTTTTTAGTGTAAGGTTTCGTTTGGAACAGCTTTCTTACTGCTTCTTAAAGCAGCTTTCCAAACAAAGCCTAAGAGAACAAGAGAAAGCATTTGAACTCGTTGTGCTTATTTAATCATTTCTTCTCCACTTGATTTCTCCCTTTCGCAACCTAAACTAAAAGAACTGAAATTGCTACCATAAATAAAATTACATGCCTCACAATTCCCATATTTATAGATGAAAAAATAAGAACAAATTGCTAATAAATTTAATGACACAGACTAAAATAATTCTATTAATATTCATAATAAAATAAAATTCAAAATTTACATCTCCATCTCCATCCATCTCCATCACGCCGACCTCTCCATCTGAGCTATTGCTCCCATGTAAAGTTACCATGATATTAAAGCTGTTCCTATGCAATTAACAGAATTATTCTAGAGAAGAAATTGGCAAGGGAGTTAATTTACTTGGATGAAGAATATAAAAACTAGAGAAATTAGTAATTTTGGATCGAAGTTCCAGAAGAGGTTAATTTAATATTATGTTTTACCTACATTATACCTAAAAGCAGTGCAGACAGTGTCGTAGATCCATCACAAGGAGATTCAATTATATTTTCGTCAACAACTATATTGCCCATAACCATAAGCACGAGACGAATGTATTGGGAAATTGGCATTTGAAAAAAATAAGGGTAAAATCAGATATCAGAAGGATTCACAAATCTGATGAACGTAAGGAACCTATACAAAATAGTTTTTGATAAATAACAAATATTCTCTAAGAAACCAGACCAAAATGGTTAAATAAGAGATATCCGTCAACTTAATGTTTATTATTAGACAATTATTTCATAGACTATTAAACAATTTCAGATAAAGCTTATATTGAAGGCATTATGATTACGTTCATGTCAAAAGAAAGGCTTTCAAAGTTGCTTATCAAGGAATTCAGATTTGACCTGCAAACTTTAAGCCAGAATTCTTGCAGGAAATAGCTGTCATCATCATATGAGAACCATCAAGAGAATGCACGAAATTCGGAGGAAAAGCTGTCTTTTGCTGCTTAGCTGCAACCTGAAGAAAGAAAAAGCAGGCTCAAGACAAGCACATGATAGACAAAAGATGTGTAGCATGGATCATTAGAGAATAGAGACGCACCAAGCATCCATCCCTTTTTAAAGCCAAAACCTGAAGGGATGTTCTTATCTGCAAACATCAAGGGAAAAAAAAGATGAGTTAGCAAGAAATGTTGAAGAACCGTATTGAGATAACCAATTATTTTGTTTCTAGATAAAAAAATAAAATTACAATAATGTAGGAGACATCAAGACAAATGTTTAAAACTAGAGGACATATAAATTTTTTTGGAGTAAAAAATACTTTTTAGTGTTATTTTATATTTTTATTTAAATATCTTATAATTTTAAGCAGCCAACCCCATCTAGTGAGATAAATACTTGATGATGATGATGATGTTGTTGTTACATTTAAGCATTTTCATTTAATTTTATTATTCTCCTTTTCTCATGTTATAAAATATATAAAAAAATCATGATACATTTTATTTTTTCAAATGCGAGGGACTTGCTCAGCCCAGAAGGATCATATTGAAACCCATGATAAGTGACGAGAAGTGCAGCTTCTACCGATAAATCAAACTTTGAAACACTTCATTTAAATTCTTTAAGATAGTCCATTGGATTATTCTAAGCATTTTGAGGTTTGTACGGCCTTTGTCATCCTTAATAGGAAAGTTATCTGAACCCAACAAGTGTGAAAAAAGGAAATTTTAAAAAGAAAAAATTTAAGGAATCAAACTAATATATAATAATTCACCAAACCACGTAAAAAGCAAAAGCTTATCAAATATGGTATAACCAAAATGAAAGCTTCCTTTTTTTTCCTTGAAATTCAGTTCAAAATGAGTTTTAAGTGATCGGAGAAGTTCCAGTCATGAATCATACAAGTAATAAATAGCATATAAACTGGGGAAAAAAATTAGAAAACTGTCATTAGAAACTTGCGCATAAATTTTTTGGGCAAGCTTGCATTTCTCAATGATTTTAGTGACTCGGTAAAACCAATCTGACTCACAAGATGTCTTTCAGAATTTCTGTAAGGCTGAACAACAGGCAATCCAAGGGGAGTAGTCCACGTTACTGGTTGATTCTCAGAAGCAATAATCTGTTTATGTATAAAATAACATCAATAAGTTAGTGCAAGTGAATAAATTAACTTCAGACATCACACTGACCTTTCACTAATAGTAGAACATTTAAACGCGTAATTGTGATTGTATTTTACAATTGTAAAAATTTTTAAGTTGAACCAACTATATAATGATAAATATGATCTCAAATGAGAGGAAGGTTGAGAAAGCGGTTCTAACTTAGAGTTTAGTAAGAAAATTTCTTTAAATTTTCTCCATTGGATTTGGATGTTTATGGAACTAAACATAGGCCAACTATTCATATAGACCATTATGAAATCTATAGTTTCAACTAAATCAACTTTTTTTGGGAGATTTACATACATAACACTCAAAGCTTTCCCATTTACATATTTAAAACCTAAAATTCAATATTTAGGTAATCCAATACCTTTCTTAACTCTGTTAGCCTTGCCATCCTTTTCCCTAAGTCAGTCTCATGAATACATGTTGTTGTAGCAGATATATCTGCTGGATTTCCTTTTCACTTTGTTAGTCCATTGATGTATTTCCCTAGAGAGCTCCATTACGACTTCCGCATGATTCATCCAGGAAGTTTTTAGGATTTAAAGAGGCGAAGCTACAACATGTTGGCGTCCTGTTTATACCAGCTATTCACCTCGCACACGTTTGCTTTCCAAACGACGTGACTACACACGACTCAACTACCCCTCATGTAAATCCCCTCATGGTAATAAAACTCCCAGATGAACCGCTCGCCCTTTCATTCAAACTCAACCACACGCAAGGAAGTTGAAACCCCCAGCCCGCTTGCTCTACCTCGACTCCTCTACTTGTGCCCGCGCCTCCGGGTCGACCCGCCTTCGTCCTTCTTGATCTTTCGCACCTGTGTTGTACCGTCCAGCACAAGCCCCAGGCGCCGGCCCAATCCCAGCCACAGCCCAATAGGCCTCCCAATTCGACTCCTTCCCACTCACAAGCAATCAAGACCGATCAACTCGTGACTTCGTCCCGATCTTACGGACCTGCATTGCTCGTCAGGAATTCAACTACGCCTGACCCGACTCCTTCAGCCAACCTCGTCGCCAACCCTCTGCCCCACACGATCCAAGCCCACCGTCCCAATCTCTTGCACCCGATTGGCCAACCATGACCTTTCAACCCCAATGACACCCGTAATCCCTTGCTCTCATAGAACCGACCATCTTCTACTCCTATCCTGTGAGTGCGCAATAGTTTGTATTAAAAAAGGAAAAAGGTGTCGAGCAATTGAAGACTCAAAGACTTGTGCCATGAATAATCATCATGAAGCCCTCACGCCATCGTATCTTAGATCCAGCCGGGCAAATTGAAAGGCAAGTGTCTTTCCTACCTCCCTTTGTGAGAAGGGGATGCCGGGAGGCTGCCGAAATTTTGAATGGCAAGGGACCCTCACACAATTTATTTGTCACTTTAAATAATTATATATATATAATACAATTAATTATGTATAGTTTTAATTAATAAAAAAGAGAACCACACCTAGTAGCTTAAAGAAAATAGCATAAACTGGAATTTAATATGAATGTTTCAAATCACTCAGAAATCCTAAGTGTTTAATCTTTTTGGGGGTGACGTTATAATTCTTCTCTTTTGGAGGACTAATCTTCCAAGGATTCAAACACTCCATAATCAAACCAGCCACATTTGTGTACTACAACCTCTTCCAAGCCAAAGGACAACACTTACAAATACAAATCCATTCTTCTTAGTCACATATATACTCTTCCTTGTATTAGATCTACTCTTATGAGCCAAAGGACTACACTTCCAAAGCATGGATCCATTCTTTTAAGCTAAAGGACTAATTCTCCAAAATACATATTCACACTAAATTCTATAATAATTGTGTATGGAGATGGTCGAAGGACAAGTGAAATGAAAAAGTAGTATATTGAGTTTCAGCACATGGGCATTACCTTGATCTGACTACATTCAATATTTTAATTAATTCATATGGTAAGACTGGAAAGTATGAGAAAATGAACAAAGTTATGAATTTTATGAAGAGAATGTATTTTTCTCCCAACATAATTACATTCAATACATTGCTTGAATGTTTTTGGAGAGCAGAAAAGGTTGGTAAGATGGAGTATTATTTTAAGTTAATAAAAACTCAATGAATCAAACCAAACTTCAATACTTACGGTGCACTTGTTAGTGGGTACGCCAAAGCAGAGCTTGTAGAGAAGGTTCCTTTCTTCATTAGAGAAATAGAAATCACTAAATACGGTGTTGTTCAAGATACTCCTTTCTTTAGCAGTGTAATCAATGCATATGGGCAGCCTAGAGATATTGATGTAATGAAAGAAATGTCCTTGCTCATGAAGGAAAATAAATGTAAGCTTGATTATATCATCCTCACCACAATGATAAAAACACATAATAGCATAAGCATGGATGCAGAGGCCCAAGAGTTGAAGGATAAGATGCTTAAATTGAAAATTGAAATCATGGTTAATGGAGTGATACCACAGAATTATTAAATCCATAAATATAGAGGGGGATAATGAATGAGAGATGATTACCCTGAAAGGTCAATCATAGAAAGAGCTAGGCCGTGGAAACATTTTGAAATTGTCAATCCTAGAAGGCATAAGCAATGTATTATCGCTGAGAGAGCTGGCTCGACATTGTATATCCCTTGCCATTAAAGAGTCTTGGGCCGTCGTCAATAAGGTGTTAGAGGAAAAATTCAAATGGTTTCCATTAAACCGTGGAACTGTGGAAGTAAGGTTTCCACCCATTTGCTTGAAGCAATTTTAGATTCCACATGTACTCAGATCATTATATCAAGCTCCTAAATACGAGATCTGAGAATAGCTCCGATCTATACGCTAAAATATATTCCACTTGATATTTATGTCAATCTCCTAAATGCGAGATCTAAGACTATTTTGCGGATTTGTTTAAAGTGATTGCAAAATTACACCGATGATGGCCGTGTTGACAAAAAATCTCAACCGGAGGAGACCCTATCTTTCAAAATACTCAAACCCAATGCAAAATACAAAAATATTTAAAGTGAAAATAAAGTTACCCCGATAATGGTTGCGTTGAATGTAAAACTCAACCGAAAGGGTCAATTCTGAAAGCCTATTAAAATTTCAAAATCTAATATCCAAATTCTAAACATTTAAATGAAATTTTAATCACCAAAAACTTTAAACTAAAATACATCCACACTTCGCAACGGTTTGGCAAGGATGATGAATTGAAGAATCACTTCTCCTCATAAAGAGTTGATGTCTTGTGGAATGTATCACTACAATTCATTCTCAGTTGATTCATCACAATAGGGACTTGGCATGTGCCCTTTGATCAAGTGGTTGTGCTGCAAAATGGAACCACAATATTATGGTCAAAGCTCGTATGTTCTCTAATGGTTAAAAACCCCTTAAATAATGAATTATAAGGTGCGCTCTATAAGATATAAGACCCACTATTAGCTAAGGTTGACTTAAATTTATCACCTTAGACAAACATCCACCCGAGGTTTATGAGATATTCTTGGACAGAACAACCTATGGCTGCCTACAAGGTTCCTTCTGTTAGATTGAGTCGACTACCTCCTCTGACTAAACAAACCAGCGACCATAACAGCTCGATATGACGAAACCATGGGATCTTGATCAGGTCGGTCATCATTCCCCCATCACCCGCTTTAATTTTATGGTGATGAATTTCAAATCATGAACTCAAAAATTCATAACCAAATTCAAACCCTAAAAGTGTTGCTACTATACACTACGTAATGATTAGACCTATTTAATAACTAGTCTTAATTGAAAGTTCTCTCTCGTTATTGGGAGAGATAATTAACCATAGGGGCTTGCGGTTATGGGAAACTAGAACTCAGATGATAAAGTCCTCAAAAAATGAGGGTGAAATCTCTAGGAGTGTCTTATCTAAAACATAATTTACCTTTTGAAAATCTACTATGGAACGTAAACTTATTAAAACTCTCACTACAAAAAAGAAAGCGCAGAGGCTGGGGCACGAATCGGAGCCCACACCAGCATTATGTGAAGGTGTCAACAAGACTAATGTGCAAAGGTGAAGTTGACGGCATGCAAAGGTGGCGATTGGGTCGACATCATGCAAAGTTGGCAAGAGGACCAGTGACATGCAAATGAAGGTGAAGTCAAAACGTGATCTAGCAGCATGCTAAGGTAAGTGGTATTTTTATTGATATTTAAAGTTTTAAGTGTGTAAATAAAGAAGTTTGGGTGTTAAAAATATAAAATTAAACTTTTATAGCGCGCACCGTATTTGTAAATCCCCTTTTCTTTTTTTAGATATGGGGACTATCAAAGCCTGTCAAAAAGGCTAACAATAGCAATATATTCATAAGACAAAAGTTGGTTTAACAGACGTACTCAGCATGCTGAAACAAGTAATGAACAACATGCTAAAACAAGTAACGAAAATGAGGTTTTTTAAGATTTTCCGAACTATTGTGTGCATTGTCTTGCTTTGGGACATTCTAAGGCTGGGTGTAGGATTCTTCATCCTAATCTTGACTCTGTTGCTTTGCTGAATCCTTCTATTTCGTTGGGAGTTGGTGACCGTGTGGTTAACCCATCTAATTCTATGGTCCCGACTGTTGGTTTTGAATCTGCTGTGATTGATTTACCTGTGCCATCTAATGCCCCTGCTTTTGTTTCTTTTGATTTGTTTACTCCTATTCAAGTTGTGAATGATATGGAATGTGAGGAGGTTAGTCTTGTTAATTTAGTGGATTCTGTTGAGGGTTTGAAGGGAGTGGCCCTTGTTGCCAAGCTCCCCCGGTTGTGTTTGAGTGAGCCTGCTATTTTGAAAGGTGGCTTTAATTCGAAATCTTCTTTATCTTGTGAGGGTAGGTCTGCCCCGAGCAATTTGGTTGTGGATGTCTCTCCTCATTCTCCTGGTCGTGGTGTGGACTTGTCCCCTGTGGTTATTGACAGTCCTGTTACTGTCTCTTCCTCTTTTAATTTGCAGGCGAACTTGCAGGCTATTCCTGTTGCCTGTGAGTTTAATCGGGCACATTATGTTTCTAATTTAAATTCTGATACTTTGGCTGTTGGTGAAGCCTCTGCTCGTTTGGTTGGTCCTTCTGTTAACTCACCTGTGATGCAGACTATTTGATGCTATCAAGGATTTATGTACTTTTTATTTTGTTTGAACAATAGTATATTTTGTTTTCTATTTTATTTTCTTTTCTTTTTTTTTTTAGCTATCCAATGATGGGAAAGCATCCAATGATCATGGTAAGTAGTGCATTTGGCTTGGTAGGCCTTTGGTTTGCTGGCTAGATTGGTCCCTGGCTGCTGGTGGTTCACGGATTGGCTGTTTTGGAGCATTTGGGTTTGAGCTGGTTCTCTAAGTTGCTTGAGCTGAAGTTTAGTAGCTCATTATTATCCAAAAAGGTACATCATTATGAAGCTTACTTTTGGAGTGGCCTTGTCCCTTCCCCTTCCCCTTTTCTTCTTGCCTCTTGGAAAACCGTGGCTTGTATTATTGGGAGATGACTTCTATGCATAAGAATTAATGTTGGGATACTTTACCTTTTTGGAACTCACGGCTGGCTCCTTTTCCGTGTGGTTCCTTCGTTTCCCACGGCTGTGGCTCTCGGTCCGTGCGTTCTCCCTCGTCTCCCGTGGCTGTCTCCTTGGTTCCTGTTGTGGGTGTTTTCCGTGAGCTTTGGGGAAGAATTCTATGCTTATTATTATGGAAATTTATGACATGTGGCTCTTGGCATTCCTCTCTCTTGCCTATAAAAATAAGATGAAGTTGTGAAGGAAAGCAGTTGATATTTGTGAAGCATATTGCTATTGAAACCTGCGGGTTTACTCCGGAAATCCTGCGGGCTCTTTCCACCCTTCTTCTAATCCTCTACGGAAATCCTGCGGGCTCTTTCCACCCTTCTTCTCGGCTTCTACCTCTTCGTCTCTCCGCAAGTGCCACTCCATCTGTATCCTTCTTCTCAAAAGTAAAGCAACTTTAGGGTGTCGTATCAAAGTTGAAGTATCTGTTGGGGAAAGTGGACAATCTTGCAGTGGTGGACCATCGGTTTGCTAGTCTTATGCACTTTACTTATTTTACTACACATTCGATGCATGTGAGGAACCCGTTCTGACGGTTATCTGAGGATAGCATTATTTTAAATTTCTTTATTTCTCTTAAATCTTCTAGTCCTTCTAGTTGTGTTTGTCAAAGTTTCATGAGTCTGTTTTCATTTCAACAAAGTTTATTTTAAGATCTTCTCATTGTATTAGTTTTCTCTTGTTTGTCTGCATCAAATTGGTATCAGAGCAAGTTCGTATTTGTTTTGGTTTTTGGAGTCTTTCTCTTTCGTGTCAAAAAAGTTAAAAAAAAAAAAAAAATGGCTAATGAACAAGGGGGTTGGCAACAAATGATGCAACAATTGAATGATTTGCAATATCAAATTAATACAATAGCTGAAGCCGTTGCTAATCTAAATGTCAATCAAGCTAACGTTAATCCTAGTATAATATCTTCTGGGAGTGAAGAGGAAGAACCTAGAAATCAAAATAGGCGACAAAGAAATTGGGATCACGGAATTAAAATCGACGTTCATAATTTCGAAGGAAAATTACAACCTGAACAATTCCTAGAATGGGTAGAAAAAATGGATCAGTTTTTTGAATGGAAAGAAATTCCGGAAAATCGAAAAGTTAAATTTGCAAGTTTAAAACTAACGGGACATGCATTAACTTGGTGGAAAAACTTACAAAACAACAGATTAAGAAGAGGCAAAGAAAAAATTCAAACCTGGGATAGAATGAAGGAGAAAATGAAAGGAAAATTTTTGCCAACTGATCATGCTCGAACAATATTCAAAGATCAACTCAATTTGCATCATATCATTAAAACTGACAAGGCTTATCGTATTGCTTCAAAATTGGAAAAACAACATCAAAGGAAAAAGGGTGACAATAAAATCGTGGAAACGTATAAACGTCGTTCAACTAGCGGAATTAAATCTCAATCTCAAACTTCTGGGGGAACATCAGGTCTGAAATTTAAAGCTTTTGAAAGTCAAATTCAAGAAAAAGGAAAAGGAGTAGCAGGAAATAAACCATTCGAACAATCTAAGCAAATTAGACCTTATTACAAATGTGGGTTATATGGTCATGGTCACTTATCAGCTACTTGTAGAAAGAATAATCCTCCACAAAATAATTTCATAGAAGATGAAAATGAGATAGAAGAAGAAGAGGAGAATGAAACAGAATCTGAAAATGAAGCTGAATTAGAAAAATTTGATTTAGAAAGAGATGAAAGTGAAAAGTCTTTGGTAATTCGACAAGTTCTAACAACAACAATTGACAAAGGGGATAGATGGCTAAGAGGAAACATATTCAAAATATCTTGCACCATCGAAGGAAAAATTTGTACCCTTATGATTGATAGTGGAAGTTCAGGAAATTTTGTTTCTCAAGAATTGATCGACAAACTTAAACTCAAATCAAAACCTCTTGCAAAATCCTATAAGATCTCTTGGTTCAAAGAAGGAGGTGAGGTTCCAATCACTAAACAATGCACTGTTAATTTATCAATTGGGGGATCATTTAAAGATCAAATTGTTTGTGATATTGTGCCTCTTGAAGTTTGCCATATTTTGCTTGGACGACCTTGGCAGTACGACAACAAAACTGTTCACAATGGAGAGAAAAACACATATACTTTGATGAAAAATAATAAGGAGTTTACTCTTCATCCTCAAAAGAATGTGCTGGATTCACACGTTAAGGAAAACACAGTTGCTAAAGTTACTTCTCCTGAATTGCTCTTAAATGATAATGATTTGAAACATTTTGAGGTTACTTATTTGATTTTGGGAAATGAATCTGATACTGTTTTACTGGACAAGTTTTCTGATATAACTTCTGATGATTTTCCAATTGGATTGCTTCATATGCGACAAAATCATATTGACTTGATTCCTGAAGCTTTTTTGCCTAATCTTCCTCATTATAGGATGAGTCCAACTGAACATGATGAATCTTTTAAACAAGTATCTGAACTGCTGGAAAAAGGTTTAATCCAAGAAAGTCTGAGTCCTTGTGCTGTGCCTGCTTTGCTAACTTCAAACAAGGATAGAATATGGAGGATGTATGTGGATAGAAGGACAATAAACAAAATCACCATTCCTAAACTGAATGACATGCTTGATATGCTGAGTGATGACTTTTGGTCTTTCAAATACTTCGAGTACTTTTATGAGAACTATGAATCATATTTTGACACCTCTCATTGGAAAGTTTGTTATTTTAAAGAAATCGTTCGTCTGCATGGTATTCCTCGTACTTTTACTTCTGATCGAGACACTAGATTTTTAAGTCATTTTTGGAGAACTTTATGGGCAAAACTTGGAACTACTCTTCAGTTTAGCAGTGCATATCATCCTCAAACTGATGGGCAAACTGAAGTAGTAAATCGAAGCTTGGGAAATTTGTTAAGGTGCCTTGCTGGAGAAAAATCATCTCAATGGGATTTAGTGTTACCACAAGCTGAGTTTGCTTACAATAATTCTGTTAATCGTTCTACTGGAAAAACTCCCTTTGAAATCATTTATGGTCAGCCTATACCTCATATTTTGGATAGAAATTCTTTATCTCTACCTAAAAAAACTAGTGCTGAAGCTTTTGAAACATTTGAACATATAAAAACTGTCCAACAACAGGTTTTTGAGAAACTTAAAAAGGTTACTGCTAAGTATAAATCTGATGCTGATAAACATCGAAAAGAGAAAAGTTTCAATGAAGGTGACTTAGTTATGGCTTATTTTTGTCGCCAAAGGTTTCCTGTTGGCACTTTTAGAAAACTAAGTCGAAAGAAATTTGGTCCTTTTCGTGTAATTCGAAAATTGGGAACTAATGCTTACTTGCTAAATTTACCAAATACTGTTGGCACTTCACCTGTTTTTAATGTTTCTGACCTATCTTTGTATGAAGGAGATTCTGACGATTTTGTAGATATTGAAACTTTACCACTCTCTGCTCCTTTGGTAAAGTCTGAAGATCAAATCGAAGACGTTATTGATGTGAAGGTTATTCAAACAAGGCATGGAGAGCACAAAAAGTTTTTAATCAAATGGAGCAATCGGCCATTGACTGACTGTACCTGGATTAATGCTGCTGATCTAAAAAAGAAAAATTTGGAGCTTTATGAACGAGTTGCTGATACGTTCTCATCAGGAGCTGAGAATTTTCCACCAGGGGAGAATTGATGCTATCAAGGATTTATGTACTTTTTATTTTGTTTGAACAATAGTATATTTTGTTTTCTATTTTATTTTCTTTTCTTTTTTTTTTTAGCTATCCAATGATGGGAAAGCATCCAATGATCATGGTAAGTAGTGCATTTGGCTTGGTAGGCCTTTGGTTTGCTGGCTAGATTGGTCCCTGGCTGCTGGTGGTTCACGGATTGGCTGTTTTGGAGCATTTGGGTTTGAGCTGGTTCTCTAAGTTGCTTGAGCTGAAGTTTAGTAGCTCATTATTATCCAAAAAGGTACATCATTATGAAGCTTACTTTTGGAGTGGCCTTGTCCCTTCCCCTTCCCTTTTCTTCTTGCCTCTTGGAAAACCGTGGCTTGTATTATTGGGAGATGACTTCTATGCATAAGAATTAATGTTGGGATACTTTACCTTTTTGGAACTCACGGCTGGCTCCTTTTCCGT
Source organism: Dendrobium nobile (assembly GCA_022539455.1). NCBI lineage: Eukaryota > Viridiplantae > Streptophyta > Magnoliopsida > Asparagales > Orchidaceae > Dendrobium > Dendrobium nobile. Next base: position 31,291,392 of record CM039729.1, read on the forward strand.
GTGGTTCCTTCGTTTCCCACGGCTGTGGCTCTCGGTCCGTGCGTTCTCCCTCGTCTCCCGTGGCTGTCTCCTTGGTTCCTGTTGTGGGTGTTTTCCGTGAGCTTTGGGGAAGAATTCTATGCTTATTATTATGGAAATTTATGACATGTGGCTCTTGGCATTCCTCTCTCTTGCCTATAAAAATAAGATGAAGTTGTGAAGGAAAGCAGTTGATATTTGTGAAGCATATTGCTATTGAAACCTGCGGGTTTACTCCGGAAATCCTGCGGGCTCTTTCCACCCTTCTTCTAATCCTCTACGGAAATCCTGCGGGCTCTTTCCACCCTTCTTCTCGGCTTCTACCTCTTCGTCTCTCCGCAAGTGCCACTCCATCTGTATCCTTCTTCTCAAAAGTAAAGCAACTTTAGGGTGTCGTATCAAAGTTGAAGTATCTGTTGGGGAAAGTGGACAATCTTGCAGTGGTGGACCATCGGTTTGCTAGTCTTATGCACTTTACTTATTTTACTACACATTCGATGCATGTGAGGAACCCGCTCTGACGGTTATCTGAGGATAGCATTATTTTAAATTTCTTTATTTCTCTTAAATCTTCTAGTCCTTCTAGTTGTGTTTGTCAAAGTTTCATGAGTCTGTTTTCATTTCAACAAAGTTTATTTTAAGATCTTCTCATTGTATTAGTTTTCTCTTGTTTGTCTGCATCACTATTCTTGTGCCGGCCCGTTTGTTGAGGTTTCTGTTAATTTTATATCTCATGAGGCATTGTTTTCTCACGTGGGTGCCAATATGGGGAAGGATGTTAGAATGCAAATAGATTGGCTTCATGGTTCGTCGGAATCCTCTTCGGAGGAAAGCGGGGATGAAGCTCCTGGGGATAATTTTGTTTTGCAGAAAGACCGGTCTATTGTGTCGGTTTCCCCTCAACGGAGGGGTAGACATGGTAGGAAATGACTTTGGGGTGCCTTGGCTCTTCCCTAGCCAGTTGGTTCTCATTGTGGTTGGTTTCTCTCATTTGAGTTGTGGTTGTAGGCAATTTGGTTGAATGGCTCTATAGGTTACGTTTTCTTCTATTTTGTTTGGTGGTTGCAGTTTTGTTGGAGCTTTGTTTAAAAATTGCGGTTGCGAATGGTTGTTTATGGGCAATGATGTGCTAGGGCTCACCATCTGTTGCCATGGCTCGTGGCAACGTTTGGTGGTTCTCCCCATACTGGATGGTCCGAGCCTGGCTTTGGGTCGTTGGTAGCCTCTGCCAATTACTGAGCCTAATGGCCCGAGCCTGGCTTCGGGTGTAGACGATAGACTGCATGGTTGCTGGTGGCATGTTTAAAATTCTGTTGATTGGGTTTTTTGTGGCTTGTTTTATATTTCTTTTTGGTTTGATTTTGTATTTAGGTTGATTCCGAGGCTCTTAGGTTTTGATTCAAATGTTGTATTTTAGCAAGCTCTAGAATCATTAAGGACTTGTAATTTTGATTTATATTAACTCGTTGGCCTCATCCGTGAGTTTTTTTTTTTAATTAAAAAAAAAGTAATGAAAATGAGGTAAATAATCAGATAAGAAAAAAAAAGGGGTTTTCCTGGTTCCACTTGAGCTAAAAGGTAAATGGGATTTTAAATTCTACACAGCGCTATCTTCAAGCTTTTTCTTTTCTAAAGATGCAAAATGCAAGAAAAAAAAACTATGAGATTAGTTAGTTCTATCATGCATTCAACCATATTCATTAGCTTCTTAGTAGTAATTGCTAACAAAAGAAAGCCCATTTGTCAGAAAGTTTGAGCCAACACATCAGAAGCTCAGCATTTTATGTTAAATTAAGCAAATATTCAACTCCACAAGCTCTTGGACAAGGAAACAGTCCAAACCTTTGCACAATCACCGAGCCATTTCATTATACTTCGTGCAGCTTGGAACATCTCACCCAAAGCATTCAATGTAACCTTCCAAGAAATGGTCACTTCAGCCAATGTTAGATGTAATTCATCAATTAACAGTGAACAAATGTTATGACTTTACCTTAGCTGCATAGCAAGATACACGAAAGAGTAACCTGTCATCTGTAATTTTTCCTTTTTCTATCAGTCTCCTTTTTATCTGCTCTCTGGCACCAACATATGTAACACCATAGACTGATGTCATAACAGTCTGCTTTACTAACTTCCTGTCCACCTGAAAGCTAACAAGGTCCAATCATAAATGACAAGATGTATTAGAATATCGATAAAGTCAACCCTCCAAAGGCCATACACTGGATAGAAATTTGTATAACCATGGATAATGTAAAAGGCACAAACCTGATCAACTAAGATTTTAGCCAATGAAGCAGTAGGATCACTAGCTGGATCTTTCTGAGAATCTTTCTTTACTATCTCATAAACCCTTCAAATTGAACATAACAAATTTAATTACCACAGGCGGAAACTTCAAGAGAAAATATACGGTAAAGATGAGCATTGAAATGTAAAAATTATAAATCCGCCAAATTCCCAACTAAACTAAGTTGGTCTTCTTGAAAACTGCAAACATAAAAAATTATTGTTTTAACATTAAATTGATGATGAGCTGTACAAACGAGTAGTGCTATTTCAAGATCACATTGCTTAACCACCTAAAACAGGAAGCATGATTACAAAACTATAATTTTACCATTAATATTCTGACACTAAATAATAATAAGTATATTAAAGGGGTGAAAAAAGATTTGATAAAATTATAAAACTATACAGTATGAGCCATGATTCCGAGAGTTCAAATTCAGCAGAACAATTCCATAAAATTTCGACATATGCAGAATCTCTAGCAGAATAAGTCATCAGCCTTCATTAAACCACGTGGCTGAGCAATCTCACCTCTGTCACTGATATTGGAAAACATTTGACTACAGTGAAACTATAAATCTTGAAATATTCCTATTTGGAGCATGTGGGTTATCGATTATAATAGCCATATGATAAGTCCAATAACTTCGAAATTATTCTATTAACATCAAAACTTTCTGGGTTGATTAAAGAGCAGTCAATCTAACAAGCATAGAAGCAATTTCCTTTAGCACACAAAAGAACTGCCCTTTCGAGTGAAAATTTTTAAAAAGAAAATGCTTTCCGATTTCTAAATACTTACTTCAAACATGCATCAATTTAACTCACCATCATCTCTGCATTAATTCCCTTCGTGACATTTTCTAAATATTTTCATAATCCATCAATTTTACTCTCTATCATAACCCAACTCCACACATACAGTCATGTATATCACAACCCATACTCTCCATCATTTCTACTTAATTCTCCTCCCTCATGCTTCTGATGGACCGGTTCACCCGGTCCATCCTAGACCCGTGCGGGTCTATAGGAGGCGGGCGGACCGGCTGGACAAAAAGGGGCCCACCCACTTAAGTGGGGGTAATTTGGGTATTTGAGGGACTTTTGGATTGTATGAAGGGGGCCATTAGGATTTAGTTGGAGGCATTATGAAAAGTGTATTCTCTTTCTAGTTTTCTTCTTCTAGTTTCCTTCTTGTTCTTTTCTAGGGTTTTCTTGTGGGAGATCTTGTCCTTCTCGAAGTGGACAAACTTATCTTGTTTTCTCTTGGCTTTCTAATGCAAAGGTTCTTGCTTTTCATCTCAACCCTCTTGTGATTGTTTCTCTTTGCTTTTGGTGGAGAAATTCCTCATTTTTGGGGGAAATTAGGGCAAAACTGAAATTGTGGAACCCTAGGGCGTATCAATTTGGTATCAGAGCTCTCGATCCTAGACGACATGGCATCAAAGAAGGTAGAAGTTTTGGAGGGGGAAATGGGCCAATTGAAAGAGGAAGTGGGTGAGAAACTTTCTTCGTTGGAGGGAAAATTCTCAACCCTAGAGGAGAGATTTGGGGGAATGGAAGAGATGATCCGGAAATTGTTAGAAGCCCAAGTTGTTTCATCAAATCCTAAGGAAAAAGGGAAATCTCCGGTGACAAACCCTAACCCTAATTTCCCAATTAGGGAAGAAGGAGTAAATCATAGTGAAAATGGCATGCAAGGGCAATGGTCAAGGGAAGGGGAAGAAGGGTCTGGAGTGGGCGGCCTTTGGGGAATGATCGGTAGTCAAGGGGGCCGGCAACACATGGGCTCGGTGGGCCTCCACAGCACACGTGAAGGGTGGCCGAATCAGATGGGGGGATTTCCGGAAGGGAACCGTGCCATGTGGGAGCAGGGAGGAAGAAGGGATGACTACGGCATGGGTTATGGTGAGCCAAGAGAACCACCATGGCGGGGGATCCAAAATCCTTACCCGGGGGAGAGGAGGGGAAGACCACCGGGGGAGGGATTCACTCAGGGGACATGGGGAGATGGAAGACCCTTCAACCGAGCCGACAACCGCATGAGAAAATTAAAGCTTCCTATTTTTGAAGGAGAGGATGCTTATGGGTGGATCTACAGGGTGGAACGCTACTTTGCTGTGAATGGAGTCACAGAAGAGGAAAAGTTGATGGCGGTTCCGATGTTTGGAGGGAAAATCATTGGCCTGGTTTCAATGGCTTGAAGGGAGACAACATGTTAGGAGTTGGGAGGAGTTCAAAGACCTCCTACTTCATAGATTCCGGGTGTCTAGCGAGGGTACATACTATGAGCAGTTTCTGGCTCTAGTGCAGGAGGGCACAGTGGCGGAGTACAAGGAGCACTTTGAGCTACTCTCGGGCCGATTGAGAGGGATTCCAGATGACCTTTTGGAGGGGAATTTCATGAAGGGGTTGAAGCCCCACATCAGAGCAGCCATCAGAGTAGTTGATCCACATGGGTTAGTGAAGATAATGGAGACTGCACAGCTGGTAGAGGACAAGCTGAAGGTGGAGCCACCGAGGAGATCAGGGGTATCTTACCCCACTTACCGACCACCACTCATGACAGGAGGCCCAAAGGCGGCTACCATCCTTCCTCCTAGGGAGGTAGCCAAGGAGAAAATCACTATGGCAGTGAACCAAGGGGGGTTCAAAAGATTGACTGATTCAGAGCTGAAGGAAAAAAGGGCCAAGGGCCTTTGCTACCGATGTGATGAGAAGTTTACACCAGGACATAGGTGTAAGGAGAAGACACTACATGTGATCATAGTGGGGGATTCAGAGGAGGAGGAAGGAGACACAGGGGCAAATGAGGAGGATGGAGAGGAGGAAGAGCACCCTCAATTGGCTATGGTGGAGGTCTCACTCAACTCCATAGCCGGACTGACATCGCATTCCACCATGAAACTGGAAGGGGAGATTGCAGGGTACAAGGTGATGGTTTTGATTGATAGTGGGGCCACCCACAACTTCATAGCTTGCAGATTGGTGGAGAGGGTGGGACTACCGGTGACCCAAGGGAGAGGGGTAGGAGTTATTTTGGGCACGGGGAAGAAGGAGCGCTGTAGCGGGCAGTGTAAGGGAGTGACCCTTACATTGCAAGGGGAGGAGACAGAGCAAGACTTTCTATTGTTGGACTTGGGAAGCACTGATGTGATACTCGGGATGCAGTGGCTCCAGTCCCTGGGTGAGATGAAGGTGAATTGGAAGAAGTTATACATGGAGTATGGAAAGGGGAGCAGGAAAGTGACACTACAGGGAGACCCCAGTTTATGCAGAGCCAGAGTGGCCTTGAAGTCCATCTTCAAGACTTTGAGAGATGAGGGAGAGGGCTATTTGATAGAACTACAGCAAGTGGGCAGGGAGGGAGAAAGAGAGCCAGAAGTCATACCTGAGGTGATCCAGGACCTTCTACAGCAGCACTCCTCCGTGTTTCAGATGCCCCAAGGGCTACCACCTATCAGATCTAGGGAGCATGCTATTGTGTTGAAGACCGGGGTGGCACCCGTCAGCGTGAGACCCTACAGATATCCTCATGCTCAGAAGGAGGAGATTGAGAGGTTGGTAGCAGAGATGTTGGAGGCTCAGGTGATCCAGCCCAGTGTGAGCCCATTTTCCAGTCCTGCATTCTTAGTGAAGAAGAAAGACGGTAGTTGGCGATTCTGTGTAGACTACCGGGCCCTCAACAAGGAGACTGTGTTGGACAAGTTCCCTTTTCCTGTGGTAGATGAACTTTTGGATGAACTTGGAGGAGCCACCATCTTCTCCAAGGTGGACTTGAAGTCGGGTTATCACCAGATTAGGATGAGGACTGAAGACATTCAGAAGACGGCCTTCCGGACACATGAGGGCCATTATGAGTTTCTGGTGATGCCGTTCGGGCTCACTAATGCTCCCTCCACCTTCCAAGCCCTGATGAATCAAGTCTTCCATCCCTATTTGAGGAGGTTTGTTTTAGTCTTTTTTGATGATATTTTGGTGTATAGCAAATCTCTGCAGGACCATATCACCCGTCTTGGGGTGGTACTCACGACATTATTGGAGCATCAGCTATATGCCAACCAGAAGAAGTGTGCTTTCGCTCAGAAGGAAGTGGAGTATCTGGGACACATCATTTCAGAGAGTGGGGTGGCAGCTGACCCCACCAAGATAGAGGCCATGGTGAATTGGCCTACACCAAAATCCCTTAAGGGACTAAGGGGATTTTTGGGACTGACTGGCTACTATAGGAGGTTCATCAAGGGCTATGGTTCCATAGCCGGTCCTTTGACTCAATGGGGAGAGAAGGCAGAAGAAGCCATGAAGACTCTGAAGGAAGCCATGACTAGTGCCCCAGTTTTGGCACTTCCAGATTTCACCCAGCAGTTTGTGGTTGAGACGGACGCTTCAGAAGTGGGCTTGGGAGCAGTACTCATGCAGAATCGTAGGCCGATTGCCTTCTTCAGCCGGATCTTATCTACTAGAGCAAGGCTGAAATCTGTTTATGAGCGGGAATTGATGGCCATTGTGTTGGCTATTCAAAAATGGCGGCCTTATCTATTGGGGCAACGATTCATAGTTCGAACGGATCAGCGGAGTCTCAAGTACTTACTAGAACAGAGATTGGTGGCAGAAGAACATCAGAGGTGGCTAGCAAAACTCTTGGGGTATGAGTTTGAGATTCAGTATAAGCCCGGGGCTCAAAACAAGGCGGCAGATGCTCTTTCCCGTGTGGAGTGCTCACAGCTGATGGCACTATCTGTACCACAATTGGTTGATTGGGGTGAAATGGTGAAGGAAAATCAACAAGCAGAGGAGCTAGAGAGAATTCGGGCGGCTATCCAGAAGGGAGGAGGGTTCAAAGGGTATCACCTCGAGAACTCTCTCTTGTTATACAAGAGGAGGTTGGTACTACACCGTGACTCAGTGTTTGTTCTCATTCTTCTACGGGAGTACCACGATAGCCGTGTTGGTGGACATTCAGGGGTGGAGAAGACTTATCGGCGGGTGAAAGCCGAATTTTTTTGGAAAGGGTTAAGAGGTGATGTCGAAGACATGGTAAGCAAATGTGACATTTGTCAACGGAACAAGTATCAAGCTTGTGCCCCTAGTGGGTTGCTGCAGCCCTTGGTGCTTCCAAACAAGATTTGGGAGGAAGTTACCATGGATTTCATTGAGGGATTACCCAAGTCTGATGGGTATACGGTCATAATGGTGGTAGTTGACCGGTTGAGCAAGTATAGCCATTTCATTCCACTACGGCACCCTTTTTCAGCTCATACTGTAGCATCTACTTTCATCAGAGAGGTGGTTAGATTGTATGGGGTCCCCACTTCTATTGTCTCAGATAGGGACAAGGTATTCTTGAGCTCTTTTTGGAAGGAGATCTTCAAAATGCAGGGTACATTCTTGAAACGCAGTACAGCATACCACCCACAGACAGACGGATAGTCAGAGGTGGTGAACCGGAGCGTGGAGACTTACTTGAGATGCTTCGTTGGGGATAGGCCTAAGCAGTGGGTCAAATGGCTACCATGGGCAGAATACTGGTACAACACTTGCTACCATACCGCAACTCAGTTCACACCTTTCAGGATTCTTTATGGAAGGGATCCACCACCGTTGGTGAATTATCAGAAGGGGACGACCCCTGTATATCTAGTGGATCAATACTTGGAGGAGAAGGATAAGGTGTTGGGAGAATTGAGGGAACACCTATTGAGAGCCCAATAAATCATGAAGACCAAGGCGGATGCTCACCGCAAAGATGTGACATTTGAGGTGGGAGAGATGGTATACCTGAAGCTACGGCCTTACCGACAGAAGACTTTAGCTAGCAGAAGAAGTGAAAAGCTCTCTCCCCGATACTACGGGCCTTTCGAGATCGAAAGGAAAGTTGGGATGGTGGCCTACCGTCTCAAGTTGCCTCCTCATTCCTCCATCCACCCTGTATTCCATGCATCACTATTGAAGAAGAGCATAGGGGATCATACCGTGACCACTCCTACTATACCCCGAGGCCTCACCGAAGATATGCAACTCTTACTAGAGCCACTACAGGTGATGGAAGTGAGGAAGAAAAATCAAGGCAAAAGGGAGGTTCTCATCGCGTGGAAGGACTTACCGACACACGAGGCTACTTGGGAGATATACGAAGCCATGCAGGCGCAATTTCCAGATTTCAACCTTGAGGACAAGGTTGATCTTCTAGAGGGCGGTATTGATGGACCGGTTCACCCGGTCCATCCTAGACTCGTGCGGTCTATAGGAGGCGGGCGGACCGGCTGGACAAAAAAGGGCCCACCCACTTAAGTGGGGGTAATTTGGGTATTTGAGGGACTTTTGGATTGTATGAAGGGGGCCATTAGGGTTTAGTTGGAGGCATTATGAAAAGTGTATTCTCTTTCTAGTTTTCTTCTTCTAGTTTCCTTCTTGTTCTTTTCTAGGGTTTTCTTGTGGGAGATCTTGTCCTTCTCGAAGTGGACAAACTTATCTTGTTTTCTCTTGGCTTTATAATGCAAAGGTTCTTGCTTTTCATCTCAACCCTCTTGTGATTGTTTCTCTTTGCTTTTGGTGGAGAAATTCCTCATTTTTGGGGGAAATTAGGGCAAAACCGAAATTGTGGAACCCTAGGGCGTATCAGCTTCCTCCAAAGAACAAATACACCCTCTCTGCCACAAGCCACTTCACCCCATCCATACGACCACCATCAAGACAAAAGTTTCCTTTATCCATGGTAGCATCTACAATCTATTCTAAACCCTGAAGTCCTAAACGTCAGCACCTATCATTGCTTCTCCATAAGTGCAGCCACCATCTTCGTTGTTTGTTGTCATAACCCCCAAGGATGTGATCAACACCTCACTCAAATGCAAGAACATCGATTCAAATGCTCTAGATCTATGATCAAACTATTGATGAGGTGGTAACGCAGATTCTGAGAAGCTTTATGATTCTAATAGTAGTATTCTAAAACAACAGTGGATATGAGGTTTCAAATCTTGTTCGTTAGAAGAGGCATGAGTACCAATACATCTTTTTTACATTCACCAAGGTTCACCAACCATCAAGCAAAATGCAATATAAGAGAGTTTTTTACCATCTTCTCATCCATCAGATGGATACTTTCTACAATGTCATTGTTATCTTTAAGTAAATTTTATTTAATTTAACTTTATCATTTGGTAATTATTTCTAATTGCATCACGCTATCTCATTTAGATGATTGTGTTAACCTCCATATATATGCCAAAATCAATGCCAGTGAAGACAATGTGAATGATGACCGACAAACACAAGATCGCACGTGGCCAGCCTCGAAGTGCCTCGACCGCTGTTGAAGTATCCCAAATATCGTCTGATCACAAAGCGAATCACGCCAATATACTCATGTCATCAAATTTGTTAAAGAAGAGTCATTCATGCACAACTCGATAAAAATGATGATAAAAGCAACCGCTGTCGGGTGCAATGCTATACACGAAACTACCTAAATGAATTTGGACCGTGTCAATGCATCCGAGACATTAAATTTACCCAAGAAAAGATCTCTCGTGGTCAGTTCGAGCAAAGGTGGTTAAAATTGACAGACTAAAGGTGTGATGATGCGCACGTCTTCCGAACAACGTCTGTACACAAAATAAACTTAGCCATTACGTCTGGAATGTCGAAAATACTTAGAAATGGTTGTAATATTGCTCGAGTCTCAGCATAATTCAGAATTTTAAATCTCATCCACGCATGAGCCGACATCACTCATATCAACGTGCACAAATAGAAAGAAAATTGTGCAAGAGGGGTCAATTATATTTTATTACTCTTTTATATTATTTTAATAAATTTAAAATAAAAATTAGTTATATATATATATATATATATATATATATATATTCTTCTAAAAATCCTATCCTCTGTCCCAACAAAATCTCAGCAATTCGGAGCTATTCAGCTTATGTAGATGTTCTTTCCTCTCACAAAGCTACCGCTCATACACCTACAAGAAAACTCCCCCAACTCTCATTCTCTCCAATTCACTCTCATATCCAACCGGCCAAGCCCTTCTCCCGCTCAAACATTCCCTATCTCCATTCACCTGCACATGCACTCATTGTGCTGAAATCCCTCATGCCCATCCCTGCAACCACATCATTTCAGCACCTAACAAATCCAGCCTCCTCTGCACTCCTCAACTAGAGCAGCCGATAAACCCAACATTCCTCCTCCACTACAACAGCCAATAAAGCCAGCAACCTGTTCCCAGTTACTACCTCTCCTCTCCTCTTCATCCGTCTGTTTGCATAAGCCCAGACAGAGCAGCACACTCAACCTCCTGCCAACTCCACCTCACAGCAAGCACCTACAACTTGAACTGAACTCTCCTCTTCTCCTCCTTTTATCCAAACCACTGCAGCTCACGTACCCTAACCAACCCTCTTCACAGTACCTCTAAAAATCCTCCCCACTACTCTCTCCCTCTTCTCCAATCTATACCGCAGGTTGTTATTTGCTTGCTCCTCTTTAACTCCAACATACCGAAATGTGCAAGCCTCCTATACATTCCATTGCCTGCTGAACTCACTACACAAGCCATTCCATTAACCTTTCACACCACCTCTAGCAAGCCGCACCCAAACAGCCTCCCTAACTTAACTCTACCCACCAAACACTTCTCCACTCAGCCACCCACAAGGCCACCTCATTATATGTCAGATGTCACAATCCAACCCGATATGACCCACAGATATAGGTCACACAATGTCAGATGGTGATAGAATAGAGGCGGAACCGAACAGACCAGGATTCTTTATTTGGAGAAAATCAAATTTCTTTTTAGATAACAGACACCAGAGCTTCTAATTTTTTCAATACACATAAATTAACTCATCCACAAAAGTTTCTTTGTTTCTATCTATCCACAAAAGTATAGATTAAAGGCTCATGCTATCAAAATCCCTAGCAACAGACATATATAGGGCGAAAAATATAGAGATTTCAGGATTGTTCAAAATCTAAAAAAAAATATAAAAGGTAAATATAAACCAAACAACCCAAAAAATTTGTTGGCCTCAACTACTCAACCGGCCCTTTTTCCCTGCCCTAGCCTAAAAAATGAAATGCATAATATAGAATGAGCTAACACAGCTCAGCAGATTACATTACCCAAATCATTTCTTAATAATTGCACAATCAATAACTTAAAATAAAAAGTTATTCCAATCTTAAGTGACTTCTAGTAGAGTGGTGTCAAAACAAGACAAGGTTTTGCCAAGCAGATTATAGAATTCAGAGCATATGTTGAACATAATATAAAATATGCCGAATGGAATGTAAAATAACATACAGTACAGAGCATAGAGTAACATAACTCCAAACCCTTATGCCTCTCATTTAGAACTCCTAGCCCTCAAGCTTTTCAGAACTCTCAACACATTAAGAATTTTTGCAACAAAACTCCTCGGATATATATATATATATATATATATATATATATATATATATATATATATATATATATATATATAACAGAACTCCCCCCGAACTCATAGGATTCATACAGAGATGCACAAATGCATGGTTAACATAAATTAGACTATTTCCATTTGAGAGATTTGTCCTATGGGCAGCATTTTAGCAACTGGACCAAATATAGTGTAGTATATTTCAGATGTTTAATAGTTTTACAGTACTATATTTCAATGCACGGATAATTTCTTATAGTTTTAGAAAAAGCAACGTTTCAAAATATACTAAACAAAAATTTTATAGGAAAATACTTAAATGTTCAGAACTATGTTCTCTACAACATACCAAAAACTATGCAGCGAAAATTTTCCCGTTTAAATGAAATCTTAGTTCAAACACTAGAAATATATATGATTTTAATCAGGAAAATTCTGAAATTATCGAATTATAAAAAACTGAGATAAGCAAAATGCAACCTACATTGAACCGGACAACTTTTAAAACTAGGCTGTCGACAGAAAATGACCCAAAATGGTTGAAAACTAGCTTTCTCTCTCTAGAAATTCTCATATCTCTAACCGACTATTGTGACTAGGTGAAATAAATTTGAATAGTGAAAAAAATATACTTTTGATATTAAAATTCGACCGAGTGCTGTGGCGACTAATCCCTCAGGGAGCCCACAATGTCGTAGCATGAATTAATTTGTCAAAATTCTAGAGAGCTTAGCATTGCGGCGCCGCCTACCCAAGCGTTGCGGCACCCGGGGGAAAAATTCCAAATTTCACAAACTTGCACACAAACTCCTAGGACCCACTTCAAAACACATATAGGCTTTCATATGCATATATGACATTACTAAACACATGCAGATGGGTTCAAACATAGAAATTCGGTAGATCCCCATTTTCAAATTAAGCTAGAATAGGTGCAACTGATCCTAATTCAATAGGTGTTACACTACAGTTGCTTCCAAAACAGCAACCTCCTTCTCTTCCCCTCCTCACAACCATTTTCACCTTATAAACTTCTATTCAACCACATAACCCTAGCCCATTCCATTTCACATTATCCGGCAAACTCACTCCCTACACTCCACCCAACTACCACCTACAGCACTCAACATCTCCCTCCCTTACTTTCAGCAATATATTTCTCTCTCACTAATTACTCTCCCCTTTCCTCTCTATCTCTCTCTTTCTCCACATATATATATATATATATATTAAAAAAATGAAGAGCTGAAAGTAAAAAAAGAAGGGCAAATAAAATATAAAAAGAGAGATTTGCGTTTATCGACCACTCGCTTAACCTTGCAGTTTCACCTCACATCGCCTAGTATGTGCTGAGGCATAACGCTTGCAAAACTTGAAAACTCCAAAATCTCGTTGGCAACACTTGCGGTGTGCAATGAGCAGACCCCTGTACGCACATTTTGAAGCACAGCGGGAGAAAGATCGTATGTGATGCTAGAGGAGAAGCAGGTAGGCCCTATACGTGCTTTTCATAGCATGACAGGGACACCCCTAAATACGCATATGCGCTTTCGTATGAGCTTTTGTGCATGTACCTTAAATACCCATACATGCTTTTCATAGCATTATGGGATTGAAAACACCAATCGTAGTGTCATCCGATATCGACCATACATATTTTTCATAGCATGGTTGGCAGGACAAACTCTCCCCAAAATTCCCCCTACGTGGGTGAGACGTCAGGAAGCTACCGAAATTCAAATTAAGCATATTTATAAGGAAACATATCTAAATAAACAATTGAGTTAAAATTATAACTAATTAAAATTTATAAATTTTAAAAGGGCAATAGAAGGAGACCTGTAATGTATACGACAACTCACGGATGAGAACTGAGAAATTGTATTGAACATATCAGCTCGCCTACATGAGAATACAAAGACATCTACTGAACAGAGTAGTTCGCTTATGAGCAATATCCATGAACCTATAATTATCACTACAATTTGACTGTGAGTAGGAGCAGATAATTTGTAGTGAACAAAATAACTCTCCTACTCATATCGAACTAATTAGCCCGCCTACGGGCGAGAATAGGGGAACTCGTAGCATACAAGATAATTATCATACCGGTGAGAACAAGGAACTTACAATGAATGTGATAACTCGCTTACGATCAGCAACAAAATCTCCTTCCTATCGCTGGATGACGAACTCTATAAACTACACTAAATAAACTGAACTCTACAAACTACACTAAATGACAAGTTTGAATAAGACTAAATGAACTAAATGTATCTCCTACCTATAATTAAAAGAAGCCTAACTCGTCTTTATATGCCACCAGATATGCAACACTCATACGAGCGGACAAAAGACATCTCTTGAATTTCAAATAAAATTGTACATACATTTTAATAACCACTTGCGCAAATAATCATATTTAAATATTTTAAAAAATCTCCCTGACGCGTTAAAATGCAATTTTTTAAACCTAAACATGTCACTACCTCGAGAGGCGTGCAATGGCCCCATGAAGCATGTGAAAGCCCTAAGAAGTGTGCTACCACCTCAAGAAGTGTGTTACTATCTCAAGAAGCATGCAACAAGCTCGCAAAGCACACTGCTAAGACATTGAAAAACGTGCAAATAAATTGAAAGTATGTAAACACGTTATGCAAATACATCAAAAAATGTGCAAGTGTATCATGTGAGCACATCATTTAAAAATAAAATTTAATGCCTTGTCTGCGCTCTGTCAAATGTGTTAAATGTGCAAACACAAATGTTTGATAATGCCGGGCGGTTTTAAAAGCTCGTTAATTTAATATTCGTTTTTTCAAACTAATTGATGTAGGCAAATGGGGGGTCAAATCAAACAAAAAAAAAATGGTTTTGACTTCCCTTGAGTTTGCTAGCTCATTAATGTTTGAACTAAAAGTTAGCTCATTATGAGCTATGTTTTTAGTTCACTTATTAATTTATTAGTAGCTCATTATTTTTTGTCTCTTCTCCTTCCCCTTGTCTATTCGTTTCCCGTGGATGGCTCTTTGTTTTCCATACCTTGGCTCCTTGGTTTCCCCGGTTGGCTGTTGGTTTTCCGTGCTGAGTGGCCTTTCCCGTGCCTTGGTGCGGGCCTCCTTGGCTTTTGCGGCTGCCTCTTCGGGTTCCGCCTGGGCTATTTTCCCGTGGCTGTGCGGGGGCTTTTCCGTGGCTTGTGGTGCTTTGTTTCCTGTGCAGTTTTGGGAAATGTTGAAGTGGATGTTGGCTTTTCATTTCCCTAAATCTATTTAGCTTTTTAATTAATGTTTTATGGCTGTTTGTATTCCTCTTTTATGCCTATATATAGATGTTGTGGCTGTTTTAAGTTAAGTTTATGATGTGATTTTTGGAAAGAAACCTGAGGGTTTTTGGAAAAGCTTGCGAGCTTTGTCCACTTCTTTTTCTATCTCTTGGGAAGACTTGCGAGTTCTTTCCACCATTCTTCTCGGCTTCTAACCTCTTTCGTCTCTCCACAAGTTCGACGCCACTTGTATCCTTCTTCTCAAAGAAATGCAACTTTAGGAGTTTGTCTTGTTTGAGTCATTTGTAAGTGTCAAAGTTTGTAATCTTTTATATTATGAAGAAAAGTTGTTGTTTTTAGTTTATTCGTCTATTTTAAGTCCTTTTGTGTCTTTTCTATTACTTAGAAAAGTTTTTATTTTGTGATCAAAAATTTGGGCCCCTCTCACAAATTTTTGATTACACCAATTTGGTATTAGAGCAAGTTAGGAAGTCCTAGGTTTATGAGTCGTGTGTGCCTTGATGTCATAAGTTATTTGTGAATTCTAGTGAGTTTTGTGGTAAATCCTAGGTTTGTGAGTCAGTTTGTCATATGTGTCTTGATGTCATGTTAGTTGTCATGTAATTTTTGTTGTTGAGTCATTCCAATGTCTTGTAAGTCTTGTGAGTCAAGTCAATCTTGGTGAGTCAAGTTTTGTCATGTGAGTTTTATGAGTCATGTTGTCATTTGAGTCTTGGTGTCAAGTGAGCAATCTCAAGCCTTGGTGTCTCTTGATGCAACACCTTCAGAACAAAGCTAACTCATTGGGAGATGAGTTCTCAAGAAGGGGAGTCTGATGTAGGCAAAGGGGGGGTCAAATCAAAAAAAAAAAAAAAAGTTTTGACTTCTCTTGAGTTTGCTAGCTCATTAATGTTTGAACTAAGAGTTAGCTCATTATGAGCTATGTTTTTAGTTCACTTATTAATTTATTAGTAGCTCATTATTTTTTGTCTCTTCTCATTCCCCTTGTCTATTCGTTTCCCGTGGATGGCTCTTTATTTTCCGTACCTTGGCTCCTTGGTTTCCCTGGTTGGCTGCTGGTTTTTCGTGCTGAGTGGCCTTTCCCGTGCCTTGGTGCGGGCCTCCTTGGCTTTGCTGCTGCCTCTTCGGGTTCCACCTGGGCTGTTTTCCCGTGGCTGTGAGGGGGCTTTTCTGTGGCTTGTGGTGCTTTGTTTCCTGTGCAGTTTTGGGAAATGTTTCAGTGGATGTTGGCTTTTCATTTCTTTAAATTTATTTAGCTTTTTAATTAATGTTTTATGGCTATTTATATTCCTCTTTTATGCCTATATATAGAAGATGTTGTGGCTGTTTAAAGTTAAGTTTATGATGTGATTTTTGGAAAGAAACCTGAGGGTTTTTGGAAAAGCTTGTGAGCTTTGTCCACTTCTTCTATCTCTTGGGGAGACTTGCGAGTTCTTTCCACCCTTCTTCTCAGCTTCTAACCTCTTTCGTCTCTCCGCAAGTTCGACGCCACCTGTATCCTTCTTCTCAAAGAAATGCAACTTTAGGAGTTTGTCTTGTTTGAGTCATTTGTAACTGTCAAAGTTTGTAAGTCTTTTATATTATGAAGAAAAGTTGTTGTTTTTAGTTTATTCGTCTATTTTGAGTCCTTTTGTGTCTTTTTTATTACTTAGAAAAGTTTTTTTTTTTATAAAAAATTTGGGCCCCTCTCCCAAATTTTTGATTGCATTACTAATTATCTGCATGTGCTCTAACAAATATGCTAAATTTATAGACAAACATGTTTGAGAATGATGTGTGGTGTTAAAAGATTGCTAATGTTAAATTCTACTTTCAAATTAATCACCCGCATATGCTCCGACAGATGTGTTAAACTTGTAAACATTGACATCTGAGAATTCAAACTAATTACCAACATATGCTCCCACCATCACACATCATCCACCCTACGGAACTATTTGGTAAGGGCGATGAATTCAAAGATAAATTCATCTCACAAAGAGTGAATGTCCAATCAAGAATATTATTAAAAATTCATTCTCAAATAATATCTTATCAGTAAAGACATGACATTTGTCCTCTAACCGATGACTTGACCGAACGGCTCCACAATACCCGTAGCTTGGTCAGACAGCTCTACACAGTAAACTGTTATAACTGGTCCTAAGATCTGTGAGTTGGCTAGACGGCTCCACAGAGAACTTGTGGTTTAGCCAGAATAGCTCAACGTAGTAAACAATTATAATCATGACCCTCTGACATGCTAGCTTGGTCAAATAACTCCACTATATTACAATCAAGGCTAAAAAGCTCATATGTTCTCCAATGGCTAGCTACCATTGAGTAATGAATTATAGGATATAATCGAAAAAGCAAAAAAAAGCTCTTTGTTAGCTAAGATTGACTTGAATTTATCCCTTAGACAAACATTCACTCCAAATTTACAAGAAACTCTTGTACAAAGCAATTCAAGGCTGCCGACAGAATCCTTCATTCAATTTAGGTTGAATACCTCCTCTGAGTAGACTAGAGGTCATTGTGACCTGAAATGACAAAACTATGGGATCTTAAAGGGTTCATCATCATTCCCCCTACCATCCACTTTAAGTGACAAGTGATAAATTTCTAATTGTAAATTCTAAATATATTGTTACTATATGTTGGATACTTAAATTTTGTCTAATGACTAACCTTAATAGAAAATGTTCTCTCAGTATCGGGAGAGATAATTAACCATAGGGGTTTGCGACTATATGAAACCAAAACTCAGATCTTAAAGTCCTCGCTAGCCAAATCTCTGAATAATGTCTTGTAAAGTTGTAAATGAACCAAGCTGAGCCAAGTAGGTGTATGTTTATGTTTGAGCTTGCTTATTATTAGCTTCTTCAAGATTGGTTCGAGCTTGATTTGAGCTATTTTATTTGTGTTCAAGCTTTGTTCATTTAAAAGAATAGATATTCATGTTTAGTTCGTTTATGCTTATCGAGCTTTAAAAATAAAAGCCTTATTAAGCCTACTAACAAATCACCATAGCTTATTCACAAACATATATAGGGTATGTTTTTGATCTACCAAACGAGCTTGTTCACGAACAGGAGAACTGTGGGCTCCGAAAATTCGGCCCCGGCCTCCACTCGCTTTCTTATTCGGCGAGGGAGTTTTAACGGATAAGTTCCGAGGTAAATTTTGGAAGGCAGATGGGTTTGTAGATAAGACACTACCCAGAGATTTCGCCCTCATTTTGCGAGGACTTTATGATCTGAGTTCTGGTTTCCTATAGGCGCAAGCCCCTATAGTTAATTACCCCTCCCGATCACGAGAGAGAACTTTCGATTAAGGCTAGTCGTCGATCAGATACGTAGAGAATACATGTTATCTGGCATATAATAGCAGCAATGGATTTGAGATTGGAAAGATTGGATATTGGTAGAATTTGGATTTGAAAATTGGGTTTGGATTTTGGAATTTAGAAATGTTTGAAAAGTTTGATATTTAAAATAGGAAATTTCACCACATATCACTTAAAGCGGATGGTGGGGGAATGGATGATAGACCCGATCAAGATCCCATGGTTCCGTCGTCCTGGGCCATCGTGGTCCCTGGTCTACTTAGTCAGAGGAGGTAGTCGACCCAACCTGACAGAAGGATCCTTGTCGGCAGCCATGGGTTGCTTCGTCCAAGGGGACCTTGTAGACCGGGGGTGAATGTTTGTCTAAGGGGACAAATTTGAATCCACCTTAGCTTACAGAGGGCTTTGTGCCCTATCGATCATATCCTATTGATTCATATCTCAAGGATTTAACGCCATTAAGGAGCGTATTGGCTCTGGCCATAACCGCTATTTGTGGTGCTATTTGGCGGCAAAACCACTCGGTTCAGAGGGCCCCGGGTCATAACCGTTTACCT
Source organism: Dendrobium nobile (assembly GCA_022539455.1). NCBI lineage: Eukaryota > Viridiplantae > Streptophyta > Magnoliopsida > Asparagales > Orchidaceae > Dendrobium > Dendrobium nobile. The sequence continues at coordinate 31,310,313 of CM039729.1, forward strand.
GCAGTGCCATTTGGCGGCGAAACTGCCGGTTAGAGGACACGTACCACGTCCTTACTGGCAAAAGATTGTTTGAGAATAGATCCTAGTGATATTTTCGACTAGGCATTTGGCTCTTTTGTGAGCTGAAGTAGTATTTGAATTTTTCCACCTCGGCAAACTATTGCGGAGGGTGGATGGATTTTGCTTTAAGCATTGATGGTTAGATTCCATTTTTTAAATATTTTTGGTAATTTGGGATTTTTGAGAATTTTCTGGATTTTTGGGATTTTTGTGGAGTTTTGGATATTTGGGTGGAATTTGAAAGTGTTAGGAATGGACCCCTTCGGTTGAGATCTTCAATCAACGCGGCCATCATCGGTGTGTTTGGGGTCATTTCTCTTTATGGATTGAACCTTGTCAACTCTGTCGGGCTGTCGACAGAGGATCGGGTTTTGTAGGCTTTGAGCCTTTATTAGTGAATTCATATTGTTATAGGCCTTGAAGGCCTAATATGAATGTATTAAGACAAATATGATGGTCGTCACAACCGTATATTTGTTTTGTTGGTTCGAACCCTGTCGACTTCTATTGACCCGTATAGAAGGATCGGTTTCGAACCTGAATTCACTTGTCAACCCGCGCAGCATCCCTAAACGTCACGTGTGTACCAATAACACGCTCGCCGGGGCCCATGCGGGTTTTATAATTATTTTTACCCCTTATAGTGTACCTATGTGTATACAATTTATAGTGCACGTGCAGAGGTACTTTGAAATAATTGTAAACGCCTTCTGTCTGCTTGTACGAATGTTGCAGATCCGGTGGCGTGGCGTAGCAGCTTCTGAATAGAGTTGTTCGCTGCCTCGTACAAGTAGACTGTCGTGCACTAGTTGTTGATTTTTGTAGGCAGGTCATAGTGCACTAACTAATCTCCTGCCTTGTTCTTGTAGATGCTCATATTCGTTGTAGTTGTTTGGCGCTTGTAGTACCTCCGACATTGTTATGAGTGGATAGATAGATATATTCCTTCACAAACTGAAATTGACTTCAGGATACTGCATTTATTGAAGTCTTTCTGCATCTACCCATCGGTGGCACATACATCAGTCTTTGTAGAAAGTTTGCATGTGTTGCAGATCTTTTATATTTTTCTGTAGATAGTGCGTTGCATATATGAAGAGTCTTTTATAATGACTGGGATGAGTTTGCACTGTTGTATTCTTCACCATTCATTTCTTCATGTGCTGGTTGTTGTCTTTTATGTGTGGGGAAGTGTATTTGCTTGTACTTGAATGATCACAACTTTTGACATCTTCATTTAAATCTTGCATGATGACTTAAAGGTAGGCTATCACATCTCCTCCCACTATCTTTTGTTGTTTGTGCGCAAATTCTATATGCAGATCCTTTGTCTTCAAATGTAGTTCAAATCTACTTGTAAACTTTTATCTTCAAAGATAGTTCACAGGATACATGATGAGTTTAATACCAATCTCTTCACTCACATTTATTATGGGTTGAATATGTTTGCCCAAATAAAACTCATGCCAAAGCTTGTAGTGAATTTGTGCACGAATCCTTTGTTTGGATGAGATTTGGATAGGTCTTTCACCTTAATCTTGAGCTTGTTTCTTATAATTCATTCAAGTCGGATTCTTTATGACTCATTGAAGTCCACATTAAGTCTCTTTGCATTTGTTCACTTGGATTCAAATTATGACAATCTCCTTTGCATTTTCTTGAATATGAGTCCGAATAATCCAAGTTCCAATTGTTCAAATCTTGTTCAAATCAAGTCCAGGATTAAAATTTGTTCGTGCTCAAACCCAACATGAGTTCAAGTTCTAGTCCAAAAGGAGTCCTCTGCGGTCCGTGTCTTGTTCAAGTTCGATGTCCACAAATCCTCTATTATTTTCTGATTTGAGTTCGAGTGAGCCTTGGAGTTGTCCCAAACTATAATCTCAAGTACAAGTTCTATGTCTTCCGCGGTCCAAGACTTTTGAATTTTAGTATGAATTCTCCATGTCCAATTTAAGACTTCTTATACCCAATTCATTGTATTTGAGCTCCAATTTGTGTTTGTGTTTATTGTTCTTTTGAGTTCAATCAAATCCTCTTATATCTTTTTCAAGTCCAAGCCCTGACGGCTTAATGTTCCAATCAAGTTCTTGTAGTCTTGTTCAAGTTTGATGTCCACAAGTACAAGTTTCAAGTTCTTTGTCATTTGCAGTTTGTTCAAGTCCCCTGAGTCCTTCTTGTAAGTTCAAGATTGAGTCTAAGCTCAATTCTTGCTTGAGTTCAGTCCAATTTCATTTTACTTGGGTTTAATTCTTTATTAGATCATTTAGATCTTGTCCAAAGTCCAAGTACAAGTCCTTCATTGTTCTTGCATGTCATTCGAGTGCAATCAAGTTCAAGTATAGCATTGTTCTTTTGAGTTCAAATGAAGTCCAAGTGTAGCAACATTTTCACCCGAAATTTCGGCAGCCTTCCGACGTCTCCCCCGTTTAGGGGAAAACTACGGAAAACTGGGCCTATCCCACCACGCTAAGAAAAGCGTGTATGGTAGGTGCCCTCTTTCGAGGACACCGCGGCCGTGTAAATTTGATCCCCCACCACGCTAAGAAAAGCGTGTATGGGTATTTTGAAAACATTTTGCAAGAAAGTCATTTTTTTTAAAGTATTTTGCAAGAGAGCAGTTATTTCCCCGCAAGCGGGTACTTATGGGTATCCCCGCTTTGTCATACGCATCGCACCGGGCTCCTATCCCACCACGCTAAGAAAAGCGTGTATAGGCGAGGTTTCCAAGGCGATACGAACATCAATGAGGGATTTCAAGTGATCACCCGATTCGTTGAGAGCACCGCGACTAACTTCCTCCCACCACGCTAAGAAAAGCGTGTATAGGTGGTCGTTTCATCTCGTCACAAACATCGAAAATGGGTTCTCGGAGTTTTAGGGTTTAGAATGATTATACCATGGCGGTGGGTCGTTGGCACGAGGATCGAGGCGAGAGCAAACAATCATAATTATTCATTTAATTATAATTAATTATAAATAATTAATTAACTAATTATAATTAATTATAAATAATTAATTATAATTTAAATTATTTAATTAAAAATAATTACTCATAATTATTTAAATAATTATAATTAATAACTGATTAATATTAATTGATTAATTAAGATTAATTTATTATAATTATAATTAATCAATAATTAATTAGTTATTAATTATAATTAATTAATAATAAATTATAATTAATAACTAATTAATATTAATTAACTAATTATAAAAAATCCCTCTTCTCTCCCTCTGATTCAGCTGGCTTACGGGATTTGGCCGAGCAAGTGCGTGAAAGGGAGAAAGTTAACTGCCCAGCTAGCGAGCTCCCGTTGTTTCTTCCGATCCGAACAGGAAGGGAAAGTCGCAGATGGAGCGAAGTCGGAGGGCCAGGGGGGAAGGGAGATCCGGCAAGAGGCGGAGCTCGGGGCGGCTTTGGCTTCGGCAAGGTAGGCAAGTCCTTCTCTCTCTCTCACTCTCTCTCTCTCTCTCTCTCTCTCTCTCTCTCTCTCTCTCTCTCTCTCTCTCTCTCCCTCTCTCTCTCTCTGTGAGTCGAACTGATCGGAAGCAGCGACGGGATAGGGCAGGGAGTCGTTCGTGTGGAGTCGGAGGAGAGGTCGGTCGGGAGAGGGAGTGTCGGTCGAGCGTGGAGAGGGAGGATCGGAAGCAGCGACGGGCTTCGTATATGGAGAGAAATGAGAGTGTCGTGGGAGAGAGCAGATTTTCGAATGGAAGAACCGTCCCAAAGGCCTCGGCTGGCTTGGTATTTAACGACATTTGTGGTCGTTTGATGGAGGCGAGTGCGGGAATAGCGGAGAAGTGACTGAGCGGCGTCGAATGCACAGGATTTCCGGAGAGCCTCGGCGGGATTTCTTGCCGAATTTTGGGAGGGATTACGGGATTTTGCAGAGACAGGTATGATTTCATTTTTGTTTCCTTTGGACATTATACGAAGGTCAACAAGAACTCATAAAATGATTATTCTTATAAACAAGCTTGTTCATGAACACTTTAAACAAAAAACACTGCAAACATGAACAAATTCCTCTTGTTTATCAACAAATTCATTATATTGAAATAGTATTACGTAAAAAATATGTGGGCTCCGAAAAATTTGGCCCCGGCCTCCCCGCCGCGCGATTTCTTTTTATTTTTGGCGAGGGAGTTTTAACGAACTAAATTCCGAGGTAAATTTTGGAAGGCAGATGGGTTTGTAGATAAGACACTACCAAGAGATTTCGCCCTCATTTTGCGAGGACTTTATAATCTGAGTTCTGATTTCCTATAGGCGCAAGCCCCTATAGTTAATTACCCCTCCCACTAACAAGAGAGAACTTTCGATTAAGGCTAGTCGTCAATCAGATACGTATAAAATACGTGTTATCTAGCATATAGTAGCAGCAATAGATTTGGGTATTTGAAACGTTTGGAAGTTTGGGAATTTGGGAAAATTTTATATTTAAAACTGAAAATTGCACCATCTTACACTTAAAGCGGATGGTGGGGGAATGGATGATGGACCCGATCAAGATCCCATGGTTCCGTCGTCCCGGGCCATCCTGGTCCCTAGTCTACTTAGTCAGAGGAGGTAGTCGACCCAACCTGACAGAAGGATCCTTGTCGCCAGCCATGGGTTGCTTCGTCCAAGGGGACCTTGTAGACCGGGGTTGAATGTTTGTCTAAGGGGACAAATCTGAATCCACCTTAGCTTACAGAGGGCTTTGTACCCTATCGATCATATCCTATTGATTCATATCTCAATGATTTAACGCCATTAAGGAGCGTATTGGCTCTGGCCATAACCGCTATCTGTGGTGCCATTTGGCGGCAAAACCACTCGGTTCAGAGGGCCCCGGGTCATAACCGTTTACCTGCAGTGTCATTTGGCGGCGAAACTGCCGGTTAGAGGACACGTACCACGTCCTTACTGGCAATAGATTGTTTGAGAATGGATCCTAATAATATTTTCGACTAGGCATTTAGCTCTTTTGTGAGCTGAGGTAAATTTTGATTTATCCGCCCCGGCAAACTGTTGCCGAGGGTGGATGGATTTTACTTTAAGTGATTGATGGATTTATTTCATTTTAAATATTTTTTGGATTTTGGAATTTATGGATTTTTGGATTTTGAAATGGACTTTGGATATTTGGGAGGCATTTGAAATGTTTGTGAACCCCTCTGGTTGAGATAAACATTCAACACTGCCATCATCGGGGTGTTTGGGGTCATTTCTTTTTGTAGATTGAATCTTGTCAACTCTATCGAATTATCGATAAAGGATCAGATTTCGTATGCTTTATGCCCTTGATAGTGAATTCTCATTGTTATAGATCTTGAAGGCCTAATATGAATGTATTAAGACAAATATAACGGTCTCCACAACCGTATATTTGTTTGTTGGTTCGAACCCTGTCGACTTCTATTGACCTGTATAGAAGGATCGGTTTCGAACTTTAATTCACTTATCAACCCGCGCAGCATCCCTAGACGTTGCGTGTGTACCAATAACACGCTCGCCGGGGCCCATGCGGGTTTGGGAGCATTTTATAATTAAACCATGTCGACTCATTTTTACCTGCTAAGGAGGATCGGGTTTAAAATTTGATAACCCGCGCAGCATCCCTAGACGTCACGTGTGTACCAATAACACGCTCGCCGGGGCCCATGCGGGTATTTGATTACATTTACCCCTTTTAGTGTGCCTATGTGTATATAAACTATTGTGCACGTGCGGGAGTATTTTGAAAGTGTTTGTAGACGCCTTCTGTCTGCTTGTACGGAGGTTGCAGATCCGGTGGCGTGGCGTAGCAGCTTCTGAATAGAGTTGTTCACTGCTTCGTACAGGTAGATTGTCGTGCACTACTCGTTGCTTTCTGTATATGGATCGTAGTGCACTAACGAATCTCCTGCTTTATGGTTGTAAGGACTTGCACTTGTTGAAAATCTTATATATTTGCTTGAGCATAGCACTTGTCATATTCTTCATGCATTGTGAGTTTTGATCTTTTCGGTACAGCCACTATTGTTGCATGTAGGTAGGTAGATGTCTTCCTTCTCAGACTAAAATTAACTTCAGGATACTGCATTTACTGAAGTCCTTCTGCATCTACCCATAAGTGACATATTATACATACATCCATATTTGTCAAGAGAATGTATGTATTGCAGATCTTCTGTAGTGACTTGTAGGAGTTCGTATTGTCGCTTGTGAGTGAACCGACATTTCACTTCTATTTGGGATTTTTAATGAATGACCTTCATTCATTCATTGACCTCTTTATTTGCAAGGGATACATGTCTTCTACGACGACCTCCTGGGAGTATTTTGTAGAAGCTCCATTGTTTCTGCATCGAATCCACCCTTTCACCAATCTCGGGTGGTTTGCTGATTGTATTTTGTAGAGACGGGTCATATTTGATACTGTCTTTTAAAGATGCCCGTAGGAAAGTCATCTGCACCAGTACCATCTCGGCGATTCTACTTGCTTGCAAGGACGAATCTTCTACTATCAAGTATTAATGCTGCCTTCTCAATCTACAGGCATTGTAGGAATTGACGTAGGAGATTTACATCTTATTGTGGTCATTTCACATTCGTAGACATTTGCACTTAGTCTGCTAATCAACTACCTTCTAGTTGCATAGAACATGTGTGTCTGTCCTCGATCGGATGGTTATTGGCGCTAACGGGCATTTGCTTTCATTGTGTGCTACGCTGAATACATTCGTAGGAAGTGTTGTGGTTTGATTGGTGTCGAATGTGAGGGCCCAACGATGTTCAAATCGGACTCAAGCCTGGATTCTTCCAAGTCCAGTTCAAATCAAATTCATGAGCTCAATGTACAAGATCATTTCTATGTCTGTTGTAGTCCAACTCAAGTACTCACTTGAGTTCGAATTGTTCAAGCCATTAATGTTCAGGTCCAGAGTATAAGTTCAAGTTGATTGTTCATTCACATCCTTGCTCGTCGTGCAATCTCAAGTCTTATAATTTGATTTGAGTTTGAATGCTCAATATCAAATTCTTGCTCGAGTCCAGTCCAATTTCATGTTCTTTTCAATTTTGAATTTGAATTAAGTCTTTTATTAGTGTCTTTGGAGTTCAATCAAGTCCAGGTACGAGTCTCATTTTTGTTCATTTGATGTGCAACAGGTCCAAGTACGGTCCGTCTTCACCCAAAATTCCGGCAGTCTCCCGGCGTCTCCCCCGTTTAGGGGAAAACTACGAGAAAACTGGGCCTTTCCCACCACGCGCAATAAAGGCGTGTATGGTAGGTGTCCTCTGACGAGGACACCGCGGCCGTGATTTTTTGTTCCTCCCACCACGCGCAATAAAGGCGTGTATGGGGTCTTTGACGGTACCTGTTTAAATGCACAGTTTGTTTTTCCCCTGCTCGGGGGTACTTATAAGTGACACAATTTGCTTTCCCCCCGCTCGGGGGTATTTATGAGTGACCCCGTCTCGCCGTAGGTGCCGCACCGGGGTCCCTTCCCACCACGCGCAATAAAGGCACACGTATAGGCGGTTTTTCGGTGCGTCACGAACACCGAGGTAGAGTTTAGGTGATTGCTCGCTTCGTCGTAATCATCAGACCGGCGTCCCATCCCACCACGCGCAATAAAGGCGTGTATAGGAGTTTTTCCGGTATGCTGCAAACAACGATGCGAGAAATCTGAGTTTAGAAAGTTCGTACCTTTGCGGGCTTTGCCGGTGGCTCGTTTATAAATGCGCAGTTTGCTTTCCCCCCGCTCGGGGGTACTTATGAGTGACCCCGCCTTGCCGTAGGTGTCGCACCGAGGTCCCTTCCCACCACGCGCAATAAAGGCGTGTATATGCGGTTTTCCGGTGCGCCACGAACACCGAAGTAGAGTTTAGGCGATTGCTCGCTTCGTCGTAAGCATCAGACCGGCGTCCCATCCCACCACGCGCAATAAAGGCGTGTATAGGAGTTTTTCCGGTCTGCTGCAAACAACGATGCGAGAAATCTGAGTTTAGAGTGTTCGTACCTTCGCGAGCTTTGACGGTGTGGCACGAGGATCGAGGGAGAGAGGCAAGCATTTGTAATTAATTAATCATCTAATTATAACTAATTCATTAATTACTTTTAATTATAATTAATATTATTTAATTATAATAATTATAATTAAATGATAATTAAATAACGAATTAAAATTAATAAGAATTAACTATTTGATTATAATTAATCTATTAATTATAATTAATTATAATTAGTTATACCTAATTATAATTAAAAATAATTAATGCTAATTAATAGTTAAGTGTAATTAATAATAAATAACAATATTTAATCATAATTAATTATAATTAATATAATTAATAATTAATTATAATTTAAAATAATTATTTCATTAATTATAATTAAGATTGATTAATTATAAATAAAATTAAAATAATTACCTCTCCCTCTCCAATCTCTGGTTTAACAGATTTATGGGATTCGGCCGAAGCAGCACACTTAAGGGAGAAAGTTACCTTCCCAGCTAGCGAGCTCGTGTTGTTGCTTGCGATCAAAATGGTATAACTTCCGATCCGCAGGAGGGAAATGTCGTGAAAGGAGGCGGGGAAGGTTCGCGTGCGGGAGGAGCACAGCAGGAGTCTGGGGAGGCTTAAGGAGATCGAGACTGGATTGGCGGCAGAGTGGCGATGGGTTGGGATTCGGTCGGCCGGGAGTTCAGACAAGGCTCGGGATCCGACGGGTAAGGTGGGTTCGGCGTCGGGTTTCAATCGGAGACAGAGGTCGGACGTCGTCGCTTCCGATCGAAGGAGGTCGGACGTTGTCGAGGCTTCCAATCGGCTTTGGCTAGGTAAGAATGAAAGCTTCTTCTTCCTCTCTCTCTCTCTTTCTCTCTCTCTCTCTCTGCTTCTCTGAGATCGGGATCGGCACAGGCGGTGGTCGGGAGTTGAGTGCGGGAAGGAAGAGAGGTCTGGGAGGAGGCTTTCGGTCGGAGAGGGAAGCAGATTTGCGAATGGGAAAAGATGAGGGAAGAGCGATCGTTTCCTGAAGGCTTCATTCATTCGACTTTTAAAGGCGTCGAAGAGCGACGATCGAGGGTAGTTTTGCGGGATTTGAGCAGAAATTACGGAGAAGCGATGGATTCGGCGCCGCTCGCAGAGATAGGACTGTAGCAGCGGGATTTCTTGCTGGATTTCAGGATCTCTTCGATCGAACGAGGTATGCGGATTTTTTGTTTCCTTTGGACATTATACGAAGGTTAACAAAATATAATTAATTTTTTATATGATAAGAATAATTTAGGAGAATAAAACTAAAAAATTATGTGAAAATATACAAAATAAAGAGGATGTATCTTGGTGTATGCTTTTTGCTGATGATATTCTTCTTGTTGATAAGACTAGAGAAAGAGTTGAAGGTAAACTTGAATTATGGAGGTCAACTTTAGAGTGTAAAGGTTTTCGCTTGAGTAGATCTAAAACTGAATATATAGAGTGTAATTTTAGTAGCAATAGATCTAGTGAGGGGTTTGTGACTTTGGACGATCAAGTCATAAATAAGAGTACACATTTTAGATATATTGGATCTATTGTTCAGAGTGATAGTGAAATTGATGGGGATATTATCAGCAGAATTCAAGTTGGTTGGTTGAAGTGGAGGAATACATCGGGCTTATTGTGCGATAGAAAAGTCTCTCTCAAACTTAAGGGAAAATTCTATAAGATGGTGATGAGACCTGCAATGCTTTATGGTATCGAATGTTCATGGCCATTAAAAGAGAAGCATAATACTAAGTTAAGTGTTGCGGAGATGAGGATGCTTAGGTGGATGAGTGGCTTGATCCTTAGAAATAGGATACGAAATGAGCATATACGTGAAAAAGTTGGAGTAGCTCCAGTGGAAGACAAGATTAGAGAGAGTCGCCTTATATGGTTTGGTCACATTAAACGGAGGCTTTCCGATGACCTGGTTAAGAAAGTTGAGGTATTAGATTTGACTTATGTTAAGAAAAAAAAGTAGAGGTAGACCTAAAAAGACTTGGTTAGAAAATATTAGAAATGGTCTTTCTTTATTAGATTTAAATAAGAATTTGACTTTTAACCGGACACAATGGCGAAAAAGGATTCATATAGCCGACCTCACATAGTGAGACAAAGGCTTGATGTTGTTGTTCTTGTTGTATACAAAATAAAGATTTAATCAAGTTTCTTAACGAGCTTGTTCACAAATTTTAGTTGATATTGTTCGTGAACATAAACAAGTCAAATGCACAGTTGTTCAAATTTGTTTATTTAATAGTTGAGTATTTCAAAAATTGTTTAAACTTGTTGATTACTTAAACAAATGATCATGAACGAGTTGTAATCAAGCCGAGCCACGAGTAGCTTAGCGAATGCTTAATTTATTTGCAACCATAGTGTTTTGCCTCTACTTAATCTGCATTCTAAAAATCTTCCTCAGAACATAATCCGTTAAAACTCCTCCCGGATATATGCAGAGAGATCGGGGTCCCTAAAGCTCAAAATTTGGGAGCTCACAAACTGTTTATAAAATTTTACTTTAAAAAAACCACCATCTCCATCCCCATTCCCACAGCTACCATCAAATCCTTGCTCTATATCATTTACTGTCAATAGCCTCCAAGGAACCTCTCTTGAGATATGACATTAAAGCGTTCAAATGGCCAAAACGTATTCAGAAAAAAAGGTGTATGCATGAAACAAAAAAATGCACAAAGTAGATTATTTCGAAACTGAGGAAACCAAGTTGTAACATCATCCAAAAGGCAACATGCACAAACTACAAAACCTAGAAGGCTTGTGCATGGAGATTTGTGGCAATAGCATGTAAATCTGAGGTGTTGATGAAGATAAAACGAGAAGGCAGAAAAGTGGAACATTGCATCAACAGCAAATTATTTGCTGTAGTTTAGCAAATAAATTCCTTTTAAACTTCTAATTATATGGAATATATAAATCATTGTAACTTAAATGTGAACGATTCCTAAAGGATATATTTTGTGTTAATCCAGGCTATTGAAATAAAAAGTAAATAAATTTTAGGAACAGAACACTATAAGCACAAAATCATCATGGGATCATCAGAAATGCTATAAAAATGTCAATCCAATATTCTTTAGATAAAGATTACAAAAAATATTTATAAACACTCAATATTAGGCAGAGTAAGGCTACCTTGCAGCTATTCCTGAATAAACATCAGCCGGCTTCTCTTGAGCAACCAAGTTTACTGCAGCAGCTTCCAACTAATAAATTGAAATTAATCAAAAGTACAATAAAAAGTTAAAAAACAAAAACAAAATGCATAATTAATTCAAAAGAAATAAGAAAAATAAAACGAAATTAGCCTTTAATTCTACAAAAAGTAATTTGAGGTTGAAAATGATAATTAAACATGAAATATATTGCTCTGCTTCTTAGGATAAGTGATAAAAAAACTCTATAAAGTCATTATTGGCCTGTAATGTTAAATTTTTAAAGGCTTGCTCAAAGCTTTAGTTCTGAAGGTTGAGTGCACCCAAGAATAATGCCGATCATAAGAATAGGAAAATAATCTACAAAAGAAACACCCAGAAAATAATATAAGCAAGTTCATATGATTTAGTGAGATTCACCTACGTGCATGACCACATAAAGAGCTAAATATCCACTAGTCCAGAGTTAAAAACAGAATACAAATATTTGCTCTCAAATGCTTTCCTCACATTTATCTCACTAGTATTCTTTTGATACTAGCATGGAATAAATAAGAATGAGAATAGAAATATGAAAGTTAAATTATCATTTTGATACTAGCATGGTACATATAATGATTGAACACTTCATAATAATATGTCATTCCTTACAGATATTCATACTTATTGCTTATGGCTGTATTTTTTACTTATCCAGTTGTTAGATCATGCATTAATTAGATGTTTATTGCACTGAATTACTTTATCCACTTGTGGACCCGACCCGGAACCCGACCCGAACCCGACCCGAAAAAATCCGGGTTCGGGTCAACCCGTTTGTAAAACGGGTCAGGTTCGGGTTCGGATTTTTTACCCATATGAAAAATGGGTCGGGTTTGGGTTGACCTGAAACCCACGGGTCGACCCGGATAACCCGACTAACTCCCCTAGCCTAGTAGCCTGTTTCGGCTTCCGGGTCGTCCCAAGTCCCAACCCGCTGGCTGCTAGGAGCTAGCACGCGTCCACAGGCCACCTCCGCATGACCGCACGTGCGAGTGCGTGACACGCCCAAGTCCATGTGGACGGCGGATCACGCTCAATCGCCTCGGTCACCACGCCTTCAGCTTTCGCTTTCAGTCGTTCAGCTGGCCCTTCACCAATCACCATAGTACACGACTCCACGCCCAAGTCCCATCCCACCTGACCGCCCAATCACCTTGATTCAAGCCGTCACGTGCCTCGGTCACCATGCCTTCACCTAGTCCTTTAAACTTTAAACCCAAAATTCAAAAAAAGGTGGGTTGGCGGGTCGTGTTGGATCAACCCGGTAACCCGCTCGGATCGTGTCCGGGTTGATAATTATGACCCGTTTAGCTAAACGGGTCGGTTAGTTTCAACCCGTTTATGCTTGGGTCAACTCAGGTTCGACCCGAACCCGACCCGTTGACCCAAATTGACACCCCTAGATCAATCTACCAATCACTTATCCAACCTCTGCCTTTACACCCATCTAAGTAAATTGGAAGAATGAGTGATGCCTTCCAACCATTAGCTTTTTCTCATTTTATAAAGTAACATATGATGGCAAGTATGAAGGACTAGGCGTGAATATGATCTTGAGGTTGGAAACCGCCGAACTAAAAAAAAAAATCTTATCCAAGGCATTGGGATCAAATTGGTTGAGAGAAAGTGATCAAGCTACATCATCATTATGCTTAAATTTTATAACACAAAGGGAAACTGGCAATATTAGAGAAAATTTGGTTCAAAGCCCGTGAACATGAAACACATGCATGAAGCATAGATGAACCTGACATGAGACCAAAGATAATTTTTCAAAAATAATACATTATATCTAGAAGATACAATTACATTGCATACTTAAACAAATTTGGACAAAAAATGGTAGCACACATATGACAAATTAAAGTCATATTAATGATACAACATAAACTTTTGAATGCTTACGTTTAGAAAAAATAAATTAAGAAAAAGAAATGAAAATGTGCATGAGAACATCAAAATACAAACACACGGTTAGACTTTGAGGTCATGCAATTTTTTTTGTAAAACATTTAGGCAAACTATATGCAGTAGTTCTAACATAGGTAATAATGACGATATAGACATTAGGAAATAATCTTACACTATCTCTTCCAAGTGCTGCATAATGCTGCAAACCATTGCATGAACCATCCTACACCGAGAAATAAAATGTTATACCATGGAAGGATTTGAAGTTGTCATGATGAAATATGATAAACATATCACATAAATGTACAACTAGCATCTTGCTTAAGTGGAATGTTAATAAAGATTTTATAAGCGTCATTTTAAAGGTATCATGACCTAAGAAATGTAGCACATACACATTTCTGAACTTCTGGTACATAAATGCTCAACAATCAGACATATCTTGGTCCAAGATAAGAAAGAAGGGATCCCCATATATGAGGCTCACAAGGGAGAGGCCAAAATGTTTGCATTTCACAATGGAGACAACCTAACCACTGATGATCGTCTAAGATCATCAAGAAAAGTTCTACATGCTCAGAACATAACAAAATGTAAACCTAAAAATCTCTTACAGTTTAACAATGTTTAATTACCTGATGAATGGGAAGGTATGAGATCATACTATGCGGTGATGAGCTAGTTAAGGCATCAGAAAGATTTATACATGCAGCCAAACATTGAAAAGGATCTTCAGCATGAATCCACCATCGCTTTCCATCAACAGGATTCATTGCGGAATCAAATATATTATTTAAATGGTTCTCCACAAATGTCAGTCGAGCATCATAGGAGAGCTTTTCAACACCCCCACCATAAATGTTAGCCAAATGAATTTTTAACCAGCATAACCCAGACTTGCCAAGTTGTCTGCCTTCAGCGAACTCGAGAATTCCTCGGCATAGATCAGAACTTAAATGATTTAAATGTGAATGCATTGGGTATGCACGACCACGGAAATCAAGATTATGAGGATAGTAAAATCCTTCCTCATCTTGCATCTTGCGAGCAACCTGTTTCAGAGTTATGTTTTTAGCTTCAGAGAAGAAAAAATCTAAACCTAAAAATAGAATACATAAACTACTTCAAAAATAGAAACAAAAAAACATTCAGACAACACATGCTGCCCTCCGAACGCTAAGAGGACCAACTTACAGAAAGCTTAAGTTCTGTGTCACATCGCTGAGCATGCATCTCACTGTTAGCCTTTTTTGCTTTTCTAGCATTCCAGCGCCATTTTTTAATCTCCATGGAATCCTCCAAGCCAGGTTTCTCTTGTATGGGAATCTAAAAAATAGCATGACGGGGACATGACAGAAAAACTATTAGAGCACAATAAAATGCTAAAAAATTAAGTGACTTAATAAACTTAAAAAAAAAACAGAAAAGGTTTAACCATAGTTCTGCGAGAATAATCTTATTACGTGTTATCAGCTAAACATCAGGGTACACACCATTAGTTATATTAGGACATGTTTTAGCTACTCTTGGTCTCTTCCTAACATGAACCGTCAAAATTTCTTTACTAGTAAAAAAGTTGAAAACATCAAAGAAGCTTTCCTTGCAGTTTTGAAACACAAAAAAGGTAGGACCGGGACAGTACTTGATAGACAGATCAATTCCAAAATGGATAACAGCTAGAATTTCTTCTAAACCTCATTAATTCTGAGTGATTAACAAGGGTAGATGTTAGACCGGTCCAATCGGCCCAGCACAAGGGTCGGCCCCTTGTTCATGCCAGTTTTTCTTGCCCGCTATTTGAATAAAAAAAAGAGGAGGGGGCAGTTTAGGAGGGATTTCAAATTGGGGAGGGCTGTTTAGTAAATTGGAGTTGTATTTGTATACTTTAAATATATGTGACTGCCTAGGGTTAGGATCATCTTGGTTGTTTGCTGAATTTGGGAATCTTCTTAGGTTTGTGGGAGCCAGAGCTTCCTCTCAAATTGAAGATCCATTGTATCTTGCTTGCTTTCTTTTATCTACTATCAAATAAAGAGTGTCTCTATTGTTATTCCTCTACTTTCTTCTCAAAAGCTGTTTTGCAAGTTGCTGAGTACAGATTTCAGCAAGGGAATTCTTCTATTTTTCACCAGTATTTCCCATTAAATTGGTATCAGAGCGCTTCGATCCAAGGTTACCAAAGGCCGAGAGGAAAGTAAAAGTTGGAAGGGGAATTAGGCTAATTAAAATCAGATTTTGTGGAGAAAATTTAAGAATTCGAGAATCAATTTTCATTTATTCCTGAGAAGATAGATGAGAAGTTTGTCATCGTGGAAGAAATACTGAGGAAGCTGCAGGAGGCCCAACCCAAAACGACAATGTCTGAGGTGAAAGGATCCATTGGCGGAAAACGAAATGGCAGTACCCTAATCCGCTAAGGAGAGGAGAAAACTAAGGGGTTGAGATTTTGGAGGGGGAAGATGGGATGCCTCCCCTAGAGCCTATTTCTAAAGAGGAAATGAGTAGTAGGAATGAAAGGATGG
Organism: Dendrobium nobile; assembly: GCA_022539455.1. Taxonomy (NCBI): domain Eukaryota; kingdom Viridiplantae; phylum Streptophyta; class Magnoliopsida; order Asparagales; family Orchidaceae; genus Dendrobium; species Dendrobium nobile. Next base: position 31,326,023 of record CM039729.1, read on the forward strand.
GTGTTGGTTTTGCAAGAAGAGGGGCATATTTTGAGCGTAGGGGTGAGGATTGCGATAGAATGAGAGAACATTTTGAAGAGGGGTTTGGGTACGAGCGCAGAAGGGAGGATCAGGACACTTGGGGAGGCCCACCCCTTCGTGGAATGGGAGGTTATGAAGGATTCAGAGGAAACAGAGGAGATCTGAGGGTGAGGAAGCTGAAGATGTCTATCTTTGAGGGAGAAGATGCATATAAGTGGATCTACAATGTGGAGATGTATTTCACTATCAATGGATTAACTGCGGAGGAGAGGTTGACGACTGTTGGCCTATGTTTGGAGGGGAAGGCTTTGGCTTGGTACTAGTTGAGGGACATGAGATGACATATACGGAACTGCAGGGAGTTTAAGGACTGTTTGTTGGAACGTTTCCAAACCAACAGGGGAGGGGGGTTTATATGAGGAGTTTTTCGTCTTGACACAAGAGGGATCGATGGTAGAGTACCGAGAGAGGTTCAAGTATCTTACTAGCAAACTGGATTGGCTTTATGAGACCATGTTAGAGGTAAACTTCATGAAATGTATCAAACCAGAGATCCAAGCAGCAGTTAGAGTGATGAGGCCTCGTGAATTGGGAGAGGCTATAGATATAGCATAGTTGGTGGATGACCAGAAGCATCTGGAGAGGGGGGCCAAGAGTAGCAGCTCAGGAAACTCATACAGGATGATCACCATATTTTTAGCATAAAAAGGGGACGACACCAAGTGGTCTACGAGAGGCCCCAAAGAAGAAGCCCATAAGAGAGGGAATCGGGGAAATTTCAAGAAGTTCACTGAGAAGGAACTGCAGGAGAAGAAGCCCAAGGGGTTGTACTTTAGATGTGATGAGAAGTATACATCGAGACATAGGTGCAAGGACCAAACTCTTCAAGTTCTCACCATCTGCGATGATAAGGAAGCTGATGAGGGAGGGGAAGTGAGGCTTTGGTAGAAGGGAGGGTGGGGGGAAGAGCTTCATCTTGATATGGCGGAAGTCTCCTTAAACTCGGTGGTGTAATTCACTCCAAATCACACCATGAATGTGAAGAGAGAAACAGCAGACAGAGAGGTGATGGTGTTGATAGACAGTAGGGTTATGCACAATTTTATCTACAACCAGGTCATAGACCAATTGGGGGTGAAATTGGTGGAGATAGAATGATATGGGGTGATGATGGGCACTGGGAAAGAGGAGACGGGCAAAGGAGTGTCTAGGAGAGTGGTATTGCCTATACAGGGGGTCCAAATGAGGGAGGATTTCCTCCCATTGAAGCTAGGGAGCACTGATGTCATCCTGGGGATGAAATGGCCACAGACCTTGGTGGATACCAAGGTCGATTGGAAAGCACTGATAATGGAGAGAGGAAGGATGGTGATAACAGGAGATGCAGTACTGTCCAAAGTCATGGTGTCTCTCAAGACCATGGTAAGGATTATACAGTAGGTGGGAGGAGAATTCTTGGTGGAGCAACAGAGCTTTGAGGGGATTAGAATGAAAGAAGGGGGGCATTCCCCTTCTAGAACAGCCACTCATACAACAGTTCAATGAGGTCTTTCAATCACCTCAAGGCTTACCACCACCAAGCAGGAGCACGTCATCACCTTAAGAGAGGGAGTGTCACCGATTAGTGTTTGGCCTTACCGCTACCCTCAAATTTAGAAGGACAAGATTGAGAAGCTATTCCAAGAGATGTTGGAGGTGGGGATCATCAGGCCAAGTGCGAGCCCTTTTTCTAGCCCAGTCTTATCGTTTGTTGACCCCAATACTAGTGTCGGGATCTAGTCGACCGCGCAAGGTAAATTTCAAAAGAGAAAGAGCGCGAAATCGTGTATAATTCACCCGACGTGTGTCGACCCAAAACCCAAAATCGCCGAAACGATCTCCGTTCGCGAAACGGACAACGCCGATGCGTCCGGAGCAACGGAAACAGCTAAGATCGACACCCATATTGGTGGGGATCGCCGGTCAGCAAAAAATTAAATTTTGGGCGCGTGAATCGAGACGACGACTTGTGAGAGCGGGGGCGCGACGACCCACTTGATGCATGATTAAAATTTTTTTTATTTTTGTGCAATATAATTAAAAAATTTTAGAAAGAGAGGGAGAGAAAGAACTTTTTAAATAAGAAAAGATTTTTTCTAAAAAAAAAAATCCCAAAAATATCCCTAAATACTCACTTAAACCCCTCATCCCAACCCCACTCTCATCTCACGACCAAACTCACGCAAGAAGCCCCCCCCCCCCTCTTCCTCTTGCAATTCCAAGCTCTCCAAGGCTAGCCTCCTTCCTCCCTCCAAGCTTCTCCAAGGTAACTTCTCTTCTTCTTCATCATCTTCTTCCTTCATCCTCCTTTCTCCTTCTCCTTCTTCTTCCTTTCTTCTTCTTCCTCTTCCCCATTTTTCTTTTTCTCTTCCTCCCCCATTATTTCCTCTCATTTCCTTCTATTTTCTTCATCTTCTATCTTCCCTTTCTTCTCCTTCATCATCATCTTCTTCCTCCAACATCTTTTTCTCTAAACCTAAAAAAACTCTAACCCTAATTTTTTTTTTCTTCACATCCACCCACCAAACCATCCACATCCCTTCACAAAAAACATTTTCCTACACCTTCTACACCCTCCCAATAAAAAAAAATCCATCATCCCTCACTTTCTCTCTAACCTAGAGGGAGAAAATTTTCTCTCTCAAGAATGATAGTGAAATCTCTTCATGTATGGCTCCATTTTCACCTCAAGCATCTCTCCTCTCCACCATGCTTCCAAATTCCTTTACTAGAGAAAAAAAATTCCCTTCTCTCTCTCTCCAAAAATTAGAAAAAGATAGATTTTATCTCTCTAACCTCACTTCCCCAATCTCCTACACATCCTAAGCCTCTTCCACCAAAAAGCCCCATCAATTCTTCTCTTTCCCTCTCCTTCTCTCTCTAGAAAGAGAGCTCCCTTCTCTCTTTCTCTCCAAAAATTAGAGAAAGAGAGATTTTCTCTCTCTAACTTCACTCCCCCAATCTCCTACACACCCTAAGCCTCTTCCACCAAAAAGCTCCATCAAATTTTCTCTTTTCCTCTCTTTCTCTCTCTAGAAAGAGAGCTCTCTTCCCTTTTTTCTCTCTCAACACTTTGTTTTAAATAAGAGAAAGGACATATATGATTAATTAAATTGCACAAATATTTTAAAAAAAATTTAAATTGTGCATCACAGGTCTCCCACCGTCGCTACCATCCGCCGTCACCGCCTCGATTACTGCACACCCAAGGTAAAAAGCCCGACACTAGTATTTTACATTTCTATGCATGAAATAAGTACTCGTGACAGTTTTTTTTAGCAGGCGAGGAAACTTAAGTACCCGTGACCGCTCTGAGCGACCGGGGAAATTCGTATGCATGAAACTTAAGTACCCGTGACCGCTTTTTTTAGCGAGCGAGGAAATTTGTTATTTGTAGAAAAAAAAATTTAATTAAGTACCCATCACTGCTTTTAGGCGGGGAAAATGCTATGCTTTAAATATGTGCTCAAAGACCCCGTGACCGCTTTTGTTAGCGAGTGGGGATTGGAACTGCGGCCGCGGTGTCACCCGACACCTATCATGACTGCCTTTCTTGGCAGGCAGGAAGGCTTTACACCTCCGATGCAGCCCCCTACGCGGGGACGATGCTGGAGTACTGCCAAAACTTTCAGCAAAACCCGTTACTTAGAAAATTTCAAATAAAATCAAAACCCACCTAAAAGTTTTAAGTCAACAAAAAAAGATAAAATGCACGACACCCTAGGCTCCCAACACTGAAAACAAATGCAAAAGGAAATTCATATCATAATATGATGCAACTTACACTAAATTCGTAGGAGAATCAGTTGTCACCAGCAAGTAGGAACCAAATCTTTTCCTCCTAACCCTTGACTTGCGCACACCTAAACCCCGTAGCAATACTTCTCACTAAAGCTCTTTGCAGAAATGAAATGTGAATGAATGAGCTTAGCCTCCTTCATATTTATAATGTTGGATTCACATTATTCGCGGGCCCCACTAGTCTAGGATCCCCTTGCTACAAGATAGGGAAGGTACACCTGTGGGCCCCGCTAGCCTAGGATCCTTTGCTAAAGGACGGAAAAGGTACACCTGCGAGCCCCACCTACTTAGAATCCTAAGATGCCATTTCGAGGCTCTGGCATTAGATTCCTAGAGTATTCACTAGCAGGTGAAATACAAGCGTAAATACGAAAGTAAATACGAGTTTAAATACAAGTGAATACGGCTGGTAATTATCTTAAAAGAGGGGGTAAAAGTAAAAGTAAAAGTAAAAAAAATTATCTTTCCTACAAAATGCTTTTGTGTTCATTGTAAACACGTAGGAATCCTCGCACATCCCCGGTAATTTTCTAATTGAACCCCTTGTGATAAAAAATATATCCGTCACATTGTAAGTCATAGGTGCTCTAACTAGCGTGCGCGCCAGTTGTTAAACTTAGGCGGCTCGTACAGCCCATGAACATATGTCTTCAAAAAGAAGCAAAGTAGCGCACTCTTATGTGTCACGGGTTGTACGACCCCTAATTAAAGTAGGCACATCACCACTGAAAAGTTTGTCGCCTACGAGCAAAGCAGGATATTCGTTAGTGCACTACAATGCCCCTACAGAAAATAACAAGTAGTGCATGACAGTCTACCTGTACAAAGTAGCAAACAATTCAATCCATAAGCTGCTACAACCCGCCACCGGATCTGCAACACTCGTACAAGCAGACAGAAGACGTACACAATCTCTCAAATGAAATATTGTGTGCATTCAAATTGCAATTACTTGCACAACTAAAATATTTTAAAATCCCCTTGCACCTACACCGTAGCTTGTATGCACATAGGTACACTAAAGAGGAAAATATAATTTGAACCTGTATGGGCCCCGACGAACATGTTATTGGTACACATGTGACGTCTAGGGATGCTGCACGGGTCAATAAGTGAATTCTAGTTCGAACTCAATCCTTCTATACGGATCAATAGGAGTTGACAGAGTTCGAACCTTCAAACGAATACTCGGTTGTGGCGACCAGTGTATTTGTTTTAATACATTCATATTAGGCCTTCAAGGCCTATAATCAAGAGAATTCACTAACAAATGCAAGAAGCCTACAAAACCCGATCCTCCTAAGCAGATAAATAGGAGTAGACAGAATTCTAACTCTCAAATAAATATACGATCACGAATGTGATCGGAATATTTATTTTATACATTCATATTAGGCCTTTAACAAAGAAAATTCACAAACAAAGATATGAAGCCTACGAAACCCGATCCTCGGTCAATAGCCTGGTCGAATTGACAGGGTTCAATCAACAAAGAGAAATGACTCAAACACCCCGATGATGATCGTGTTGAATGTAAATCTCAACCAGATGGGTTAATCTCTCAGATATTTCAAAATGCCCTAAAACTTCTACAAAATCCAAATTCCACAAAAATCCAAAAAAATCATCAGTTTCTAAGATATTTAAATTTGAAACTAATCATCAAAACATTTAAGGTAAAATTCATCAACCCTCTGCAACAGTTTGCTAGGGTGGACAAGTTAAAAACTACTTCAGCTTATATTGAGCTAAATGCCTAGTCGAAAAAATCACTAGGATTCATTCTCAAACAAACTCCTGCCAATAAGGACGTTGTACATGTCCTCTAACTGGCGGTTTTGCCGCCAAATGACACCACAGGATAAGCGATTATGACCCGAGGCCCTCTGAACAGAGTGGTTTTGCCGTCAAATGGCACCACGAAATACCGGTTATGGCCAGAGCCAATACGCTCCTTAGTGGCATCAAATCCTTGAGATATGAATCAATAGGATATGATTGACAGGGCATAAAGCCCTCTGTCAGCTGAGGTAGATTCAAATTTGTCCCCTTAGGCAAATATTTACCCCATGTCTACAATGTCCTCTTGGACGAAGCAACCAATGGTTGCCGACAAGGATCCTTCTGTCAGGTTGGGTCGACTACCTCCTCTGACTAATTAGACCAGGGACCACGATGGCCCGGGACGACGGAACCATGGGATCTTGATCGGGTCTATCATCCATTCCCCCACCATCCGCTTTAAGTGCTAGGTGGTGAAATTTCTTGTTTTAAATATCAAATTTTTCAAACATTTTCAAATACCCAAATTCAAACCCAATTTCCAAATCCAAATCCATGCTGCTACTACATGTCAGATAACACGTATCTATGTGTATCTGATTGACGACTAGCCTTAATCGAAAGTTCTCTCTCGTTATCGGGAGAGGTAATTAACTATAGGGGCTTGCGCCTATAGGAAACCAGAACTCATATCATAAAGTCCTCGCAAAATGAGGGCGAAATCTCTGGGTAGTGTCTTATCTACAAACCCATCTGCCTTCCAAAATTTACCCCGGAACTTACACCGTTAAAACTCCCCCTCACCAAATAAAAAGCAATGCGCGGCGGGGAGGCCGGGGCCGAATTTTTGGAGCCCACATTGTTCAAGATAAAGATGGGAGTTTGGCGATTGTTTGGACTATCAGGCCTTAAATAAGGAGGCTCTGTCGGACAAGTTCCCCATCCGGTGATTGATGAGTTGTATAGAGTAGTGGTGTCCACCTAGATGGATATGAAGTCGGGATACCATCAGATCAGAATGAGAGAGGATGATGTCCAGAATATTGCATTTCTGGATACACGAGGGATACTACGAGTTCTTAGTGATGTCATTCAGCCTCATCAACGCCCCTGCTACTTTCCAGTCCCTTATAAACAGGTATTTAGATCATACCTCCGGAAGTTTGCTTTGACGACATCCTATGTACAGCATGTCAGAGGAGGAGCATTTAGAGCACTAGTGGGTGATCGTAGAGGTGTTACAGGAGCAGCAGTTGAGGATCAACATGAAGAAGTGTTGTTTTGCACAGGCCAATATGGAGTACTTGGGGTACATGGTATCTCAAGAGGGAGTACCCATCGATAAAGCCAAGATTGAAGCAATGCTAAAATGGCGTCTACCTAGGAACCTGAGAGAGATGATGGGGTTCCTAGGGTTGACGGGATATTAAATAAGATTTGTGAAAGGATACAATACAATAGCATGGCCACTCACAAAGTAGTTGAAGAAAGATTATTTCTTGTGGGGGGAGGCAACTACCTGGACTTTTGAGAGATTGAAGCAGGCCATGACCATAGTACCGATGCTGGCCCTGCCAAATTTCAACTAGGTTTTTGTAGTAGAAAATGATGCCTTAGGGTACGAATTAGGGGCAATGCTTATGCAGAATCAATGACCCATAGCCTACTTCAACCAAGTATTAATGGTCAGAGCTAGGCTGAAGTCAATCTATGAGAGAGAGTTGATAGCCATCGTTTTAGTGATTCATAAGTGGCTACCTTACTTGTTGGGTCGACATTTCATCATCAGGACAATCAAATGAGCTTGAAATGCTTGTTAGAGCATAAGATGGTGACCAAGGAGCATCAGAGATGACTGTCAAAGTCGGGCTATGACTTTGAGATCCAGTACATGTCAAGATTAGAGAACAAGGCAGTTGATGCCTTATCTATATATATGGGGGAGCTCCGGGAGATGGCCATTTCGATACCACTGATGGTAGATTGGGGGGCTATCAAAAAGGAAAGTGTGCAGGATAAGGAGATGAGGAAGATTAAAATTGATCTACTGAGGGATGAGAGTAACCACTCATGCTATTCCCTGAAGGGAGAGAGATTACTGTACCAAGGGAGGTTTGTGCTTCCATGGACCACAGTTCATATTCCCCACCTGATGCAGGAATTCCATGGAATCGCTGTTGGAGGCAATTCTGATGTGCATAAGGCATACAAAAGATTAGCAGCAGAATTGTATTGGAAGGGGATATACATAAGAATGTGGAGGGGATGGTGGCTAGGTGTGAGGTATGCCAAAGAAATAAGTATATGGTTATGGTTTCAGGAGGATTACTTCAACCCCTGGCTCTTCAAGACAGAGTGTGGGAGGAGGTCATCATGGATTTTATAGATGGGCTACCCCGATCTGAGGAGTTTACACTGATTTTAGTGATAGTTGACAGATTGAGCAAGTATGCTCACTTCATTCCCTTACGACACCCTTACATGGCAGTTACAATGGCAGCAACATTCATCAAAAAGGTGGTCAGGTTGCATGGAATATCGGAGTTGATAGTTTCTGACTAGGATAAAGTGCTCCTTAGTCATTTTTGTAGAGAGTTGTTCAGGCTGCAGGGAACAGTGTTGAAGAAGAGCAACGCTTACCAACCTCAGACAGACGGGTAGACGGAGGTGGTAAACAGGAACCTGGAGACTTACCTGCGGTGTTTTTCTTTAGAGACACCTTGTTTGTGAGCCAAGTGGCTAGCATAGGAGTACTGGTACAACACATCATACCACTCAGCTTCCCAGATGACACTTTTCAAAGTGTTGCACGAAAGAGACTCTCCACACTGGTGCATTTTGGACATAGTAGCACACCAGTCTCTTCAATAGAGCAGTACTAGGAGGAAAGGGATAAAGTAAAAGATGAATTAAAAAGGCACCTGCTGAGGACTCAGTAAATTATGAACAAGCAGAAGGATGAGCACAGGAAGGACATCCAATTCGCAGTTGGGGATAGGGTGTTCTCGAAGTTGTGGCTTTACAGATAGAAGACAGTATCCAATAGGAGGAATGAGAAACTGGCCCCAAGGTACTTTGGCCCTTATGAGGTATTGGAGATGATTAGAGCAATGACTTATCGCTTGAGGTTATCCTCGACCGCTACCATATATCCGATTTTCCACATGCCACAATTGAGGAGAGCAATTGGGAATCATGTAGTTAGCTCAGAGTTACCGGTGACACTAACTGAGAATTTGGAAGTGGTGTTGGAACCACTAGAGTTAAAAGGGATACAATAGGGAAAGGGGGGATCAAGGAAGTGTTGATCAAATGGAGGAACCTACCAGACTACAACGCCACATAGGAGCCATATGAGAAAATGAAGCATCATTTTCATCCTTTCACCTTAAGGATAAGGTGATTCTTTGGAGTGGGTACAGTTAGACCGGTCTAAGATGGACCCGTCTAGCCGGCCCCTTGTTTATGTCAGGCAGACCAAGGCAACAACCCACCCCCTTGTGGGCCCACTGTTTGAATAAAAAAATGAAGAGGAGGGGTGGTTTAAGAAAGATTTGAAATTAGGGATGGCTATTTAGTAAATTGGAGTTGTATTTGTATGCTTTAAATAGATAAGACTGCCTAGGGTTAGGGTTATCTTGGTTGTTTGCAGAATTTGAGAGTCTTCTTAGGTTTGTTTGGGCTTTAGCCACCGGCTAGGTATTGAGAGAGCCGGGTCTTCCTCTCAAATTGAAGATCCATTGTATCTTGCTTGCTTTCTTTCATCTACTATCAAATAAAAAGTGACCCTATAGTTATTCCTCTACTTTCTTGTCAAAAGCTGATTTTCAAGTTGCTGAATAATGATTTCAACAAGGGATTTCTTCTATTTTCATAGGTATTTGCTATCCGTAGACTGCAATAAAAGTCACGCAATACATCTGTAACAATAGAATCGCTATCGGAGAATGAGGTTACTCACATCTTCACGATCAAATTATCCACAATACTCCAAAAATAGGAGAAAATCAAATTATGAAAAAGAAAAAAAAAAAGTCAAAATGCCCACAAGAAGAAACCAATTTGAGTTGCTCACATCTTCACGATCAACTAAACCTGCAACACCTCCACCTTCACTCCAAATAGTCTCTACTACTTGAAGGATTTTTCTGTTCACTCTCCATTTCGTACTTCCTAGAGTATCTAGGGCCTGAAAAGAGAAACAGTAGATTAAAAACCTTTAAGCTGCAATTGCTACAAAATTGTAAGAAACTGTTTGTAAACAATATTTTGATAATTTCAGAAGAAAGAAGAACTTGAGTATCTCAGAATTGGGAGATAACTGAAGATAGCTAACTATGACGCCCATTAGGACGCTCATACTCTCTGCTGGGTATCAGAATTTGCCATCACTTCAGGATAAATCATTAATTTGTTCCATAAATCCATAAGAAAAAAAAGAAAGAAAGCAAGCAAGTACCACGTTTCTTCTGTTAAAAGCAGCAAATTAATAATCAATGAATCAAAACAAGTGTTGTTAAAGGTGATCCCAGTACTCGGCGAGGCAAGGTAAGAAAATATGCTTAGCTCACCTTCTAAGTGGGTACCATTACTAAGGCATGCATATGCAAGTGCATTGCCTTATGTCGTCAACCAATGGGGCTAGTAAACAACCTTGATTGGAGGGATAAGTGAAAATACATTAACAGAAAGATGAGCTAGCTTTAGATAAGTGAGAAGAAAGGAAGAGATGGAGGTCTATAATCTAGAGAAGAAAGAGAGAGCAATAATGATAACAAAGATTTAATAAATAGCAAAGATTAGATTATTTTTAAGCTACAAAACCTACAACAAAAATAGTTTATTGTGGACAATTAAGATAACCTATTTGCCAAAAATTTAAATTTCGAATACAATGTAACTTAAAATTCCATAATATTCCCCATTTAATATAATATGGCATACTTAAAAAAAAATTATTATACTAAAATTTAGATTGTAGGTATTTACTTATGGCACCTCAATTTACTTGTAGCAACTAATGCATCAGGTAATGGAAATCATATCGCCTTCATAGAGCCTAGGAGCTTTTGATAACACCCACCAAAACCTAATTAAAAAAAAAAAAAAATTGACTGCCAATGAAAGTCAAAAGTTTGCTATACATCCTGTAGACACAAATAGTTCATTGGAGATGTCTAAATTAACCTATTTATGAAGACTTCTGAACTTAGAAATAAGATAAACCTAAGAATCCATAATTTTTCCCATTTATTTTAATGTGATGATTTCACGCTTCAAAACTAAAACATTCATCATACTTAAAATTTGTTTATACAAAATATAGCTATTTTCTTTATAACACCTCATTTTGTTCATGCAAACATCTAGGGTGGCAACTAGTGCATCAAGCAATGGGCAACCATATCGCCTTGAGAGAACTTAGAGCTCTTTATAACACCAGCCAAAACCTTATTAAAAAATATCTTGGTGGCTATTGAGAGTTAAAAAAAAAATTTGTACATCTAGAAAAGGAAATTAATAAAAGCATATTTCAACCTTTAGTTTTGCTTGTGTATGGTTTGCTACAATATCATAGGCTTTTTAAAGTTTACCATGCTAAAACTGCAAACTGAACAAATACTACATTTTCAAATAACAGAAAACCATTTTATTTTAAACTAACAAGACCATAACCTCTTAACTTGTTAACCACTGATGATGTGATACATGCATGGAGTTACAAGAGATTAACAAGAAAATTTATTAGAAGTTAACCATCATAAAATTATGCGTCAAATCAAAGTAAGATATTAAAATTCGCAGTCTTCCACTTGCTTAGGCAAAGAAATACATGAAAATTAACCAGGACACTCTCAATCAAATACAAAGGCGAACGTAATGTAATAGCTTATAATACAAATTCAAAATTTAATATTGACATGTTCACCTTGGGGGTTCACTCTCTCTCTCTCTCTCTACGGTTCTAGGCTTAGCAGATGAAGATCTTCCACACCAGAAGTGAGATGACTACTAGGAAGGATGAGCCGAGGAGCTTGGTTGTTGGGAAGGTAGCCAGAGTTGGAGGAGGCAAGGATCGTCCGATGAGGCAACACGGGATTCTTGGTCGTTGAAGCTCGATGGTCTCGGCGAGATAATAAACGATGCAGTTGACGTAGCATTCTACTGTGCCGTTGTAATCCCAATCCAGTTCGTAGAAGGGTGAGAGTAGAATGTCGATCTCACCTTGGGCGTTGTAAGCAAAGTCGTGATCAACTTCCGGATCCGCCATGCATTCTTGTTGGGAGATGAAGGAGCGTCAATAGAGAGAAGAGGGAGAGGAGGTGGTGGTTGGAGGGTATGGTGTTGGGCCGGCTTGAGGAATAGGAGGGGAGTGGCTAGATTGGGGAAGCACTTGGGGGAAATTTAGAAACCTGAAATTAAATTCAGATTTAAGTGAAATTGGAGGGAATTAATTTGAAATTCAAATTAATCCATTAAAGACTAGGGGCAGCAAGGGAGGAGGCGATTGAGGCTGATTTAGTGGGGGAATTGGGATTAAATTGGGAGAGAGAAAAGTCAAAAATCTGAAATTAATTCTCATATTTAATGAAATTGGAGGGAAGGATTTGAATTTAAATTTAAATTCAAATCAAAGGATTAATGGGAGGTGAGGAATTATGGGAAGTAATTAGAGAGTCTTGATTGCGGGCAATTAATGACAATTGGAGAGAGAGAGAGAAGCAAGGAAAGGGGGGCCGGCCATTTAGAGAGGGGAGAGAGGGAGTTTTAAGTTAAGTATGTGGGCCCCAAAGGATTTAGTAAGGATTTAATTAAATCTGAATTTAATCTCAGATTTAATTAAAATGGGAGGTTTCCTTTCTTAGATTTAAGTAATAGGAAAATATTTGAAACTCCAATCAATTGATTGAATTCTCATCATGATGATTTCCTAATTACCAAATTCTAATTTTGGAAAGAAAGTAATGGGTTATGAAATTTGAATTTCAAATCTATGAATCCAAGGGAGGGGACGGCGGCTAAGCAAGTGGAGGGGAGAGGATGGGGGGAAAGGGGGGGACCGGCGGTTGGGTGAAGGAATGGCTGGCGGCTTGGGCGGCCCAAGGAGCCCGGCGGCAAGGGAGGGGCTCGGTTTTCCAGGAAAAAAAAAGGTTGAGGGTGGTGAGGTTTAGGAGAGGGAAATTGATGCAAGGGAAGAAAAAGAAATTGAAGAACCGCAAACCTTGTAATCCACCAAGATTGACGGGTATTGCTCTCACCCACTAAGGGTTGCTCCCCTCAAGAACTCACCAAGAGATCATGTAAGAAAATAGAGAAATTTTCATTCATAATTCATCATCCGATACAATAGAGGAGGCAACAATATATAGGCCTAATGAAATAAAAATACAATGATGCAAATGCCCCTGGGGCTACAACTTCAAGACAACTTAAAAGAAAGGGTACAATCGTAAATAACAATTAATACATAAACATTAGAATAAAAACTAAGCATCAAAATAAAAGTTGTGGATCGTAGCCATCGATCTGCGCCTCCTGCGCTGATATACTCGTCGAAAATGTCTGTTGATGTCCTCATCAACTGAAGCCTCCACCAACTACAGAAACTTACAATTATTCCATTATTTTCACCATTTTATCTGCTTGATGTCTTGATGTTTCAAGTCACAGGCCATAGTGCGCATGCAAATGAACTTTGCTTTTAGGAATGCATCCAAGAGGGTCTCAAGAACCTCAAAATCTTATAAACCAATTTAAGAAGGTAGTTATATCAATGCTACAATGGGGAAACATCAAGGATGCACCAACGCACGCTATCACCATTGAATCCCACAAAAGAGGACCAACTTAAGAAGGAAGCAGTGTATTGATTGATTTGGGATGGTATTAGGATCGGTTGGATATAGCTGTGTCGTCCCCACAAGCAAGGAATATATTTCTAAGATAGCTCCAAGGCATTTCATTAAATCTTACAACCTTCCCACCATACATCTCTTCCACATTAAATGGATTTTCCTGAACGGCCGCTTGATCATTCCCCCTCAATTTGTGTCAAGTTTATATCAAAGCCAAACGTTCTTGCTGCAGACCAAATAGAAAGATGGCAACAACTTAGGAATGCTACGAAGCAAGAGCAAGGGAAGTCTGAACCAAGAGTCATTTTATAACTGTTAGGATCACCCTACTGCCTTCATGTGACTTGAAAGGTATAACTCTTCAGCAACAAAACTTGAATCTCGTCTCGCATACCTAATTATAATAATCCCGATTCCCAACAGCAATAGAGCAAGCACCTTGTTAACAGACCGCTCAACCTGTACCAACAGAGATTTCTTTCCAAGAGGACAGTCATATCAAATTGGTATTATTGGCCAATAAAATAAAGGAGAAGGTTGGTGATCAGTGAAGAAATAAAAGATGCATCCATCAAGAGAACTTGGAAGAAGTAAAGCATTAATCTTTTAGATTTGAGGAAAGCTATACTTGCTAATTTATGATACGACATGTAATCCTGGTAACATCAACAATTGCTTGGAGCAACTAAAAATCTGTTTTTTAATCTAATGATTACTCCATTTTACAATGAATATCATTATTTGAAAGTTACTTCCCATCTACTTGTATGGGTGTGACTCGTGAAAAGACCAATTATATTTTAATATTGTATTGGGATGAATTCAAGTATTCAACTACACTTGAAGAGTAAATTTGATTCAATTAGTAATAAATAAGAGAAGTAGATCTGATGACAACAATTGTAGCAAAGGCATGGAGTGTTTGAGCTACCACAGTTCTAAGGAAAGCTATTGTAATAGAAATATACTTAATCGGTGTACCACCTTTATGAAGAATCTTGTGGAACTCCATAATAAATTATCAAGGAATTGGAGATTTTCTACACCAAACTCTAGTCAAATGAAAGGGATAATAAAGAAAAAAATGAGTACATCCTTAGTGATGAAGTTGATTTGCCTTAGCTATAGATCAAGTCAACCTACAAGTTTCATAACTAATGGCCCGCGAGAATGAGAAAACCATGTGGAGAACAAGAACTCTTCTAAGTCAACATGCAAGTCAAGGATATGGTGGTATGAGCCATTTCTTATGAAAAGCCTTCACCTTAGAAAAGATGAATCAGAATGGAGGTTCAAAACATCACCATACCGTGCAAGAAGATGGTATCGTGCAAAGGTTCACATATGATACTATATGTAATCATGAGCCCCTATCAAAGGTTCACATCATTGATGATAGAAGATGTAATCCTGCAACATAAGCAAAATTGATCTTGCTAAAAAGAAAAGGAATAGCTAAACAAGTACAACACAGTTAAGCACTTTACCAGAAAACCAACAAATATATATATATATATATATATATATATATTGTGATAAGTGTAAACCATTAAATATAAACAAGATACCAAAAAAGAGAATGGCAACATCAAGAAGCAAGTCATAGAACTTTATGAGCAAGTAGCCATCAAGTTGCTTAATGTGAAAATCTCAAGTTTCCTAAAAGACAAAGGGCTGTAAAAAGTGATGTTATTGTTAGTCAATTAATACAAAGAACATCACTAGCAAGAAGAGGAAATATCGAGATGAACACAAAGTCAAAAATAATAATAATAATAATAATAATAGCTCAGCAAGAATAGAAAAGCAAATGCGAAAGAATTTCATCATCTCCCAACTTTAAGTCATGATAGGTGGGCTTGGCTCAATTGAGTACCTCATATACTGAACTCTTTTGCTAAATAAGCACCTCAAACCTTAAAGGCAAAAACACAAAATAATCCATCTCATGGCCTAGCAAGTAGCCACCCAATCAACCCATTATTTTACAATTTTATTGATTTATTGCTTATAATAGGAGTGAACCACCTAATTGGGAAGCCATGATTCAAATGACTATTGTGGACATCAAAATCCATTACTTAGACATGCGTCCTCTTTGGGGAGGGTACAAGATCAACCACATGTTGGGGGGTTGGGGGAAAGTAAAATCACGCAATGAACACAAACAAGAAAGATTAAATGCAGCGGAAATAAAGAACACAAATTTAACATGGAAAAACCTGAAATCGAGAAAAAACCATGGAGTCACACCACCCAAGAAATCCACTATGAAAATTGAGAGAAAAAACTACATATATCTCTTATCTCTCACTCTCTCATTGCTTCTCTTCTCTCTTCCACCATTCTCAACTTACAACTAACCAAGAGATGCGCAACGCAACAAACACCAAGGCACGCCACCCTTAATGAAAAACGATAAAGAAAAAATGTTAGCCCGCCCCACAGCACCACGATGCCAGTTTGGAGCGCCACAACGCTCAAATCTTTGTCATTCAGTATGTCTGACAGCGTCGTGGAGTCGTAGTTCGAAGCTCCGTAACGCTCAATTCTGTCTTTTTCACACATAAAAATATACAACGCCACGACACTCGGATTTGCAATGATGGGGTGCTCGGGTGCCCAATGATGAGGTGCTCAGGAATGCAGCGCCGAGGCACCAAAACCCAAACAGGGTTAATACTCCATGTAACCCCCAGCAACTTCAACATATTGAATTGAGGTCTGAGGCAATAGTACAACATGATTGATCGACACAATCAGATTCCACACAAAACTAACACCACATCACTAAATAAGAGCTATTTATAACAAAGCCACATAGGGAAAACACCAAGGCTACACTGGTGCACTAAAAAAATAAAAAGCAAAAGGTTATCGGCCAAAGAAGGAAGAAGTTTTCTAAAATGGGATGAATATGAGATGCCGTGGAAATGACTTTGTTGTTTCCAAAAGTAAGAAAGATAACCCCAAATATAGATGATGCTAACCTATAAAAGAATATGAGCAACCTAATCATAAAACTTTAAACTATGGTTTAATCTTAAAATTTCTTCCTTAACAAAACATCAATATCTGTCAATTTATAAAATACTTCCTGAAAACTTCTGCAATGAATATCTGCAATTTCAAACAAAGACATAATCAGGTGGAACTAAGAAATGTGCGGGAAACAATCTCATCATCCCTCCATGCATAAGCAAGCCATTCAAATATGAAATTGGATGGAGAAAGGTAAGTATGACAATAGTAGTGAATCAAGTCCAACTGGTAAGCTAAGTGAAAACTAAATTTTGATTTAATCAAGGATGAAAACAATTAACATGCTTATATAACGTAAAATGGAAAGGCCAATAACCAAGTTAGAAATGACTTCAAAATTGTGAAAAAAAGAACCAACTGAAGCAAGAAACAACAAAAGTAATTGACTAAACAACAATAAAAGAAGTATTTGTTTCAGGCAAGAAGGAATACAGACTTCAAAAACTTTATTTAGCTGCCTTTTAGGAACACTCTTAATCGCATTTTGTTGGTCCTTGGCTCCATGGGTACGCATCACATAGGAAGGTAAGAATAAATGTCCGCCCTTGTTATATCTGATCAGAGAAAATCAAAAGACATAAACAAGTGAACGGAAAGCAAACTGAGTTCTCACTAAGAAAACATACTTAACAATATTAAACCGTGTATGAGAGTTGCATGGATATCCAGAAATTAGCTAAACAAAGATATGGGAGCGAACAGTACTCCATAGTTTGACAATGTATTGAACTATTTAGTTGAAGCAATCTTGTAGTGTTCAAAGAGATCATACTGTATACCATAAAAAATGAAAATGCATAGCGTTAAGTAGATTATAAAAATATGCATTTAATCATACCCTTTCCATTTTTTAGGTGGTATCAACATTGGTAGGTAAGGAATCACCATGAGCCTGGCCTGAATAAAGAGAGATAAAGAAGACAACAAACAAGTCACACTTTAAGCTTACAAAAATACAGCGTAAGATACAACCAAACATAGAAATAGAAATGTTGCACAGACGGCCCGCTAATGCTTTTGGTTGCTGAACCAGCTACATTACGAGTGGGCTCATTGGGGAAAAAAAATAAGAAGAAGAACAACCTGCCTAAAATACAAAACACTAATCCAATATAGGCAAATGTTTAGATAAATGATTAAACTCAAATAAATGCTATGACTTGACACAGAAAGTATGACCGGTCAAAATTATAAATATACAAAGTTGAGAAAAACATACAGTGCTACCAAGTCCCATGTGAACTAATGGATGGCATTCAATAACTCCATACTTGTTCTTTAATTTTCTATTCAAAAAGCAAAAAAATAAAGAATGAATACAATTTCAATAATCTAACAGAATAGAATCAGGATAATAGACATATTTTCTTACCCATCTTCAACTGATACAGCTTTTAATATGTGCCTAAAAGCTGGCAGAATATCTGGTGAACTGTCACCTGATTGGTTAATTGGTGGCTGCACAAAAGCTGATTCTATTAATAGTTCAATCAACCGAGTTCCCAACTGCATGATAACGAGTTTCAGTTACAGAAAAAGAGACCAAAATCATGGTCTAATATTTCAAAGCTAGAGAGAGATACACAAACCTTGGCTTGAGCATCTCGTCCCCAAGGTTCCATATGAATCTCCTCTTTCAATAGTTTCTGAACATTAACCAGCTTTTTCATTTTGATCAACTTCATCACAAGTTTTTGTCGCTTCTGCTGCTCTTTAGTAAAAATGATATCTTGGCACACTCTATTCCCACGTTTCTTAGTCTTCTCAACATAACCATGGATCCTAACCTATCAGTCGAGAGACAAAAAAATTGAAGCTTGAAGCCCAAAAAACACCAAGCAAGCCTCCAAAGTTAATAGAACTAACTAAAGAATTAAAATCATGCATGTAATGCACGTACTGCACTGCAGAGTCATTATTCAACTAAATAAACTTCATAAAGCCTTATATGTATGCATAACCATTAAAGCTCGCAGGATTTACAAAGAGCGTTATTATTTCTGTTTCTTTAATGTTGACTAAGAACTTGTTATATCAAATTAAAAGTGAATCATATTAATTGTGCAAATAAATGCTAGGCAGTTTCAATACATAATCTTGGAATCTGAACATGACCATGGAATCAACAATTCAGTGGATTATACATCAACAACAGATTCATAGGAAAAAAACAATTGTCAGTATACCTGTGAAATGTAAAATGCATGAATTGAACACCACAAGGGTGTATATAATTGGCCATGAACAGTGAAAGCCAACATCCACAGTAGTACTTGTGAGAACTTCTCCCACCAGGGCGTTTGGTAGGAGCTTTAAAGTCAATGACAACCCATTCTTTCAAATCCTATGTTTAACAACAGCAATAGTGGTTGAATTCTAAAAGGGTACCAGATGAATGAAAAAGGATGCACATCATCACAAAATCTTAGGTGCCATAGATGTTCATAACAAACTATTAAATCACAGTAGAGAAGGCAAATAGGGTGGGAGTAGGGGGTTCTTCTGTTAAGACACAAAATTGACAAGGGACTCGATCATAAAGATTAAATGATGTTGAAGAATAAGATGATGGGCATTGGATAATGAAAATGCTAAGAATGAGAGCTTGATCAAGCTATAACTGATCGCAAGTGCACGCATAAGCTTTTAAAAGGATGATGCACTCACATGACTTCTACTACGACCTGTGTTTTCCCATAAAACCCTCTTAAAAATCACGTCACCAAAGTTGCATAATGGCACTCCGCACTCTATTGTACATGACTGCCAAAGGTGGTGATCATAATAATGTGCATTGTCTAATGCCTTCATATTTTACTTCGGCACAACCAAGAGGAGGCTTTTGGCTTTAGAGATATCGCATGCATATGTTTAAATGAAATATAAGATAAGAGGTGTTGATAAAGGGCCAAATAGATGGGTGCAAGCAACAATATTCTATTTAGTATTATTTCATATACAAATTTTCCTGCCATCCATCCAAGTTATTTTTAGAGAAATTAAAAAAAAAAAAAAAGAGCTATGCATAAATATAATAAGAAGGTGAACCATTGATGCGGACATCAATACGAAGATTTGGCGCATCTATCACAGGCGGCGTCGTAAATCGACGGCCATTATTTAAATTTTCATTTATGTATTATTTTCTGAATTTTAGCTCTTGTTTTATGTATTTCCTATTTTACCCCTAGGATAGTTTATGTGAGTGTTTTGGCCCAAGGGGCATTTTTGTAATTTTCTATTTTTTCTCATGTTATGGCCTATAAATAAGGGTATTAAGCTATTGTAAGAGATGGTTGATTGATATGAAAAAATTTTGTGTTCCACACTTTGTTCTTGGGAGAGAATGAGAGTGAGATTCCTATGGGAAGGAATCAAAGTTGTCACCAGCCGCAGGATGGGTCCGGGCTCGTGATTTGAGTCCCTTGGAGAAGGGCAATCGTATCACCCACCAACCTTGGAGACGGCCGGGTTCGTGGTTTTACTCTTTTCGTTATCTTTTCATTTTCTCCTTGTCGACATCACCATCCTCCACCCAAGCCACTGGCCACCTCTTCACCATCCCGCCGGCCACCTTTTCACAACCCGCCGGCCACCTCACCCCCTCATTCTCCCTTGGCCATGCCTCTTTCCAATTTGGGTTGGCAAAATCAAGAGGGAAAATTCATAACAATTTGGGATTTCAAATTTCAAATTTGAAATATTTCCTAATTGGTGTTCCTCCCATCAATTCCCCAATTAAGGCATTTAATGACATCTTAATTCGAAATCAATCTTCAAATTAATTTCCCCCCATTTTCATTCAAATCCTGAAATTAATTTCAGGATTTGAATTAATCTCTCTCCCTAGACCCGCCGGCCCCCTCTTTGGGCTCCCTCCTTTACTCCCCCATTCATGGCATTAATTTCTTTGATTTGAATTTTAAAATTCAAATCAATTCCCTCCTAATTTAACCAAAACTGAAATTAAAATTCAGTTTTTGATTAAATTCCTAATCATAAGCCCAAATTTCCCCTTGCCTTGCTCTACTAATTAATTCCCTAGTCTATGGAGATTAATTACAGGAACAAAAATCCTTTTAATTCCCTGTTTAAGGAATAAACTCTAATAACTTTCCTAAATCCAAACATAGGATTTAGGAAATAATCCCACCGCCTCACCCCATCTGCCACCGATCCCTCTCCTTATTTAATTGCTTTTGAAACCTATCCAGAATTGGAGTTTATTCTTTTGGCAAGATTTTCAAAGCCTGACTGTTGCTGGCCGAATCCCCTTAAGATCCTTCTTTGATTTTTTTTTTCTCCAACTCCTCTAGTTACAGGAATCTGAAAATTATTTCAGATTTCTGTTTTGGGTTCTGTATATCAATTTTCCAAGATTTACCTGCTGCTGGCCGTGACTCTCAAAGTCCCAACCTAGGTTGTTTCTCTCCCTAATTTCCTTGTGTACCTTCAACTCTCCACTTGAGTTCTAAACCCCAAACCCTTTCTCTCCACTTCCATTCTCTCAAGAAGGAAATCTGAGGTTTTCAGATTTTTTGGGAAGCGGACTTAGAGCGTTTTCCCGTCCTGCATCAACCATTCACCTGGAACATCATTGTCTACAATCAATAACATATGACAACACCTTTTTTGAATCCCCTTACTCTCATAAATCAATGTCTTTTTATTATTTGCTTGTTTTCATTATTTAATTCATAAATACATGCTAAGCAGAGAACAAATTTATTCCACTATTACTCATGAAACATTCAATGCTACTTAGAGCTTATTTGGTTGCTTGAAGATGAAAAATATGTTTTATGAAGAGATGATTTTATTATCACTAGTTCTAAATGTGAAATTCAAATCCTCATGTTTTAGGGGTTTTCAAGGTTTTTTTAGATGTTGAACTCTTCCTCCTCACACACTATGAACTCAAATCTATGCAAAGTTAATGAACGTGTCACCATTTACTTAAAGTGTAAAACCTGAAATCATTGATCGTAAGCGTTGCACGCATCTCGATGCGTCACGATGAAATTTAAATGAATTTTTCAGATCCGTCAGATTTCGATGAAATTAATTTTATAAAATTATACGTAAAATTTTGAGCAAATTGATATAAAAACCTATAGTGAATTTTGATTAGTTTGGGAATTAAAAATCGACGAAGTTTTTAACTAATATGGATAATTACTTAAATACCCTTAATGATATTATAAGTCATGCAAGAGCAATAAGTAATTTTAAAATCCCTAACTCCCTAAATCATGAAGAGATTGAATCTCTCCCCATTCTTGCATTTGTTTCATTCAGCCGAACCGAAGGGAGAAGAGGCGCGGACGGGAGAGGGCGACAGGAGGCTTTGGCTGCGTCCTTTGCGGTGGTTTCGGGCGGCTGGATTTGGGGGAAATCAAAGAGGAAGATTAAGAGAATACTAAGATATGTTTTAAGTTAAGAAAATCCTTCTCTTTCTCTAGATTTTTGAAAGAGAAAATTTCTAGGGTTTCGTTAAAACTTAAAATTTCTTTGGGAAACTTATAGGGAATGTTAGGGGAAATGTTTTAATCATAAAAACAAAGTTTTCCCCAAAAATTTTTGAGATTGGAAAGTTAGTGTTTTTCATAACTTGTGATATTTTTTAGAAAACCCTTCACGTTTTTTTTTTTTTTCATAATGACATTGAGAGAGTTGTAATGGTGGAAATTTAAGTTTTTAGCAAAATTTTAATTTTTTTAATAAAATAATCTAAAAATTTAAGTTAACCTAATTATTAATTAGGTTTAGGAGGAAGTTCAACATGATTATTAGATGAAATTAATGAATTTTAGGTTTCCTAAAACTTGAAGTTTTAATAAATCCGAAAATAGAATTTAATTAAAGTAATTATTGAAAATATTCTATGATTAATGCTTAGTATGATTGTATTTACATTTATCATTAGGTGTCGATTAAGGGGACGCCTCGAGCATAATCAACGTCGTTTGAGTTTACAGTACTTGTATTAAAGTAAATTTCATGTTTCTAAATTCTTCTTTTATGTTAAATTTTTCTTTGTATATAAATTTCACATGTTAAAATTATATGCATTTTTAGTATTCAAGAAATGTTAAATTTTTGTACTTAAGTTTATCGTTACATTAAGTGTTAAACCTTTAAGGTTAAATGTTATGACATATTCTTTAACTAAAATTTTGATAGACATGAGAACATTCAAGCATGAAACAGTTTAGGCAACATATATGAATTTCTGAATGACTTAATCACTGTGATATATATTATAATTGCATGTGCATGATGATCCGAAGTACCAAATGATAAAGGGGCTCTTTGGAGCCAATGGTAAAGGGGCTCTTCGGAGTCAATGGTAAATGGGCTCTTCGGAGCAAATGATAAAGGAATGGTCATATTTGACAGTGAACCTGATCAGTACAAACCACTAGTACTTCCGGGACGGGTGTATTATATTATGATTAAGCATTTTATGCATATAAAAGAAAGATTGTGATGAAAGGAAAAGTTTATGAAGAATAAAAAATTTAACGAAAAAGTTAAAGAATACTGTGTGTGAAAAAGATTATACGGCATATGCATATCAAATGTTAAGTATGATTTTTATTTTCTCAAATTCTTCTGAATGAAAATTTCATGCATAACGTATTATTTTTATTGTTTCATGAATTTATAATAAATACTTGTTACATATTGAGCGTTAGCTCAACCTGCTTGTGGGAATGTTTTTTAGGAGAGACTGCTAGAGAGTGATGGCTGAAAGACCGATTACCTAACATCTTAGAGGATCCTAGGATGACAGGTTTTTATGATCATGTTATGTATTGTGTTGATTGATGTATCGTGGACTACTGTAATGTTTTCAGTTTATGTTTTAAGAGATTTCATGTTTTGATGTATTAGAGATATTTCAATTTGAAAATTTAGTGGCTCTTTCTTTCACTGTTCTGTTATTGGATGATTATTGTATTTATGTCATTTATGAATGAAACTTAAAAGTGTTCTTCGTACGACCGTCTGTTTCCGCCCTGTTAATATGGGCTAGTCGGGCCGGATCGTGACATAAAGCATGGTTTCTCCCATGCGAAAATTGCCTAAGTATACAAAATACAAGCAGGATAGCATAACATTGTGATGCATGCACGGGTAAACCAAAATGCAAAATTATGACAAAAATGTAAATGTGCACTGAAGAAGTGTACATACATGCATCAAGAAGCATGAAAGTGGCCAAAATACAACTATATGCGCATGAATGTAAATTTGAGTGCACATTCCAATCAACATGAAATTGTCTAAAAGAGAACAGAAAATTGAACAAGAATAACTTTAAAAAGATGGACATGCTTCTCGAGGTAAAGCTCAATTTAAAATAAGTTGCATCAAAAAGTGTGTACAACTTTTAAAAGCATGCCCAAGCTCCAAAATTTATAATCACGTGCGTATTTCAACGAATATCGCGTCGATGGAAAGAGTATGATTTAAATCAAGATAGCTCCAAAAAGCATATGACCATTATATGATTAAAATCTATCATAGAAACATATCACATGCATGTGTGCCTAAGAAGGTTAGAAGCTGGGGAAATACTCCAAATATTTTAATATATCTAGATAATGAAAAAATAGAAAAGAAGAAAAGGAAAAATATGGGAAAACATGGTTGTATTTCCCTTGATGTACTTATTAATTTGTAGGAGAAATACATTTATAGTCATTGAATTGAGTTTCATTTATTTTTTGGCCTTTTTTTTCAAGTACTCTCTATAGTGCTTTTTAGAAAAGATGACTATTTTTTAATCCTCTCATTTTCCCATCAAATTTTCCATCAAAAAAGATAAATTTGATTTCCTAAAATAAACCTTATTACAAGTGTGCTTTAGGAGTGAAGCAACATGCTGGGCGTTCACATTGCTTGCCTCTGAAGCACAAGCTCCCGACAAAGTATGCATGTCGCACCACATTCCTGAACCACATATTAGCATAGTGTGCTTGGCTCTGATACTCTGACTCAAAACAAAATCATGGTTTATATTTAATGGTTTGATTCAACATATGCCACAAGAACTAAGAACAAACATTTGTTTTTCCTCATTGTTTCTTGTACTTCTTGAGTCATTGCTCATTATTTCTAAGTTCTCTCCCATTGGAACTTAATTCTTAGTGGTTCTTCTTTTCACACTCTTTAGTACACTAGTTTTCATATACGCTTCTCCCTGGTTTTTATTGTTGGCGCTAGTATCTTTTTGTTCACAAGCTTCTTCCCAAAAAATGATTCTTGATGTCTCACATTCATACTCTTTCTCGCTTCATGCTACCTCCGTCCCTCAATCTCTAGTTGGTCAATAAACCTCATAAGAATTCTATTTTTTAACTACTCTTTCATCACTTTGTTATTTATATATTTGATTCGGATAACTGAAAATTAATATTATTGAACACAATATTGTTTTTTTAGAAAATTATTGCCAAATGGGGCTAAAATTTGGCTAGTTAAATTATTAGTATATGCATATAGTATATGAATATATGATACTTGAACATATTGCTTTATTGAAATAAAAAAACAAAGGTTAAAAACAACCAATCAACAAAAACAAAAAGCCAAACAATGGACACTAAAAAAGAGACACACTAAACAAGTAATCTTCCTCAAGAACTTTAAGAAATTCTTGAGGCAAGTACAAAAAAATTTCATCCCCATATTTCCACAAAAAATCACTTTCAATAGCCTGTTGAGCACAAAAATGGGTTGCTTTATTATTCTCCCTCGGCCTATGCACAAACACCTCGGCCTATGCACAAACACCACCGAGTTAAACAATTTTATGCATTGAGCTAGGGGTGCAAACGAGTCGAGTCGAGCTCGAGTCAGAGGGTGTTCAAGTCGAGCTCGCCTGTCAAATACCAAGCTCGAGCTCGAACTCGAGTCAAGCTCAACTCGACAAAGGAAAAAAGGGATCGTCGAGCAGCTCGAGCAGCATTTTGAGCTCAATCCGTCCGTCAATGCCAGCGTCCGCCATCCATCACTAGGGCCAGCATCCGTTGCCCGTCGCCAGCTCCAGCATCCACTGTTCATCGTCAGTGCCAGCGTCTGTCGTCCATTGCTAAGGCCAACGTCCGTCTCCAGCTTGAGCTTCTGTCCGTCGACCTTCCTTCGTTGAGCTTTCGTCTGCATCGTCCAGCGTTAGTTGAGCTTCTGTCTGTGTCCGCTGGCGAGCTACTGTCCGCGTCCTCTAGCTACCGTCGTTGAGATTTCGTCATCAAGCTTCTGTCCAACTAGCATCGTCGCTAGCTTTTCCTATGTGCAAATTCATTTTCCCGCCCACGATTGCATTTTTCGATGCCGATTTCATATGCGAGCTGCTCGACGAGCTCACGCGTTGATGCAGACAAACTAGATAGAAAAGAAAGATAAGGAGAATGATAGGCAAAACTATAACCAAACTCGATTCAAATAGTAGCAATCATCTATAAGCACAAAGCCGATGGATAAAACTAGAAGAGAAATCAAAAGAAACAAAAGAAATTTAAAAAGTCGCTATCCTCAGAACAACCAACAAAACGGTTTCCTCACATGCATCGAAATGTAGGTTAAGTAAAGTATGTGCTTAGGGCTAGCAAACCGATGGTCCACCACAGCAAGATAGTCCAAATGTCAAACCAAACTCCTCCAGCAAATGCTCCCAAATCAGCCAACAAACACCTCCAAAGCTCAAGAAAAATGATACAAATGAAGTGGAAGTTGCGTAGAGAATAAAGAGGTAAGAAGCCCAGACGAAATAGAGGAGAAGAAGAGGTGGACAAAGCTCTCAAACTTTCCAAGAATAAGAAAACCCTCATGTTTTTTAAGAGACAATGCTCAACAAAATTCAACAACCTTTGCCTTCAAAATTCATCTTCAATATATAGGCAAGAGAGGTAAACCAAACAGCCATAACACCTCCAACTAAACCAATTAAATTTAGGGAAATGAAAGGCCAACAGCCACCACATCAGTCCCCAAACAGCACAACAAAACAGAGAAGAGAGATTACGGGAACCAAGCAGAAAAGCCACGGAACCGAGCAGCCAGCCGCAGAACCAAGCAGCCAGCCACGGGAACCAAAGGGGCAAAGGCACGGGAAAATCACCCAGCACAGGAAAACGAAAAGACAAAGGGGAGGAGAAGAGACAAGTCCACTCCAAATGAATCCAAGAATTAATAGCATGCCTTTTTGGATTGATGAGCTAGGAAGTGCAATAAATCTTCCATTTAATGAACTAAACTTCAGCTCAACATTAATGAGCTAGCACATTTGAAAATATAGTCCAACACCAAAGCAACCACCACCTCCCAACATCAACAACAGCTCAAAACCGTAAACAATAAGCCCAACCCGAGAACCATCAGCAGCCCAAGGGACCCAATCAAGCTAGCAAACCAAGGTCTACCAAGCCTAAGCACAACCTACCATGATCATTGGATGCTTTCCAATCATTGGATAGCTAAAAAAATATAAAATTAAATAAAAACTAATACTCAATGTTTGATAATAAAAATACAAAAATCATGATTGCATCACGAGTCGAGCAATGGGTTGTTTGACCATGAGCTCGATAAGCTACCAAGCTCAAAACCGTGTTCGAGCTCAACTCGCGGGCTTGATAAGCTTGTCGCGTCGAGCCTGTTACCGAGTCAAGCTCGAGTCAGCTCGCGAGCCAACTTGACTTGGTTGCACCACTAAATTGAGTTGGTCAGTTTCCTAAGATCGATCTCTCCATCTAACCTCTTTGCACAATTTCTACATATGTACAATAACACTTGCATTATCCCCCTCAACCAAGATTCCTTGCATTCCAAACATCCATCTAACTATTCTTCCAATGTATTTTAATGCAAGAAATTCCACCTCCGTGTTGTCCCAATGTAAAATACTCCAACCAGCCACCATCATTAAGTTTCCTTGACTATTCTGACCACCAATCCAATTCCTCCTGCATTGTTACCATGAAGAGCTCCATTAATGTTTATTTTCAGCCAATTCGGAGGAGGGGCAACATGAACAAAAACCCAACCCATCAGGTTGTACGGAATCCCAGTGCTCTGAATTTCTGCAACTCTTCCGCTGATGTAGCATTTCCACAGCATTTCCAGCAATCACAAGAGGAGAATGTACACATTACCATGCTTTTTATCATTCTTGTTCTTCCAACAAAGGAACACAAAATTGTAATACAAAACAACCCAGGAGATATCTTCATTTCTACATTTTCCAATCTCCATTTGCAATTCTTCAAGACTCCTAAATTTGGATAGCACGAAGCCCCACTTTTCAGCAGCTTCAACTGTCATCCTCAGCTGTTTACAACCAATTGCTACATGATTTAAATCCCCAATACCTTGGCATTCAAACGGACATCCCATACCACCTTGTAGGCCTAGCTTAAGCAGCCATTCCTCCGTAGGAATAACCCCTTTATACACTCTCCACCAGAACAATCGGACTCTGGATTTAACTTGAGCTTGTAAATATTTACCACATTATCTTCCTCCATCTTGAATTGCTTCTCATAAACAATAGAGGAAATAGATCTACCAATCGGTGTCTTGATAAGCTCCATTCAGTCTTCGACTTCATTCACTTGGATAGGAATTTCACATATCTTTCCCCCCCAAAATCTCCCCAAACAGATCAATAATATGTACCTTATCCCAGCTACCATCAGTAGCAATCAACTAAAATACCTTCATCCCTTCCAAGCTTCCCATATCGTCAAATGTGGGCCAATCAATCACTGCTTTATCCCAAATCCATACCTGCTTTAGGACATCAATGGATCTCCCATTACAAAACTTCTATCTAATACATCTCTGCAAACAATCCGCCCCATCACAGATAATCTTCCAGGATGCAGAATCAACTCTTTTGACCATCCTATCCAAAGGATTCCTCCCATATTTAGCACTTAGGCCTTTCCTTAACATCCCATCAGAATTGAACAGAAAGCTCCATGCAATTCTGGCTCTAAGTGGCCCTATCCATTTGGTAGGAGCATGTATACCCCCCCCCCCCCCCCCGCTCTCAAATTTAAGAGGTGTAGACCACCTCCAAGCAGCATAGTATATTCCTCTCTTTCCATCTCCCTTGTCCCCAAGGAATTTCCTAGAAATCTTTTCAGCTTCTATCAGCACTGCCTTAGGGATCAATGAGTGCGTCATAGCATACATCAGAGAGGGCATAAGAGTGGCATTGATTAACGTCAGCCTTCCAGCAATTGCTAACAGCCTGCTACCCCAAGCCATCACACAAGATCTCATCTTCTGAATAAGAGAGTTGTAATCAGATATGCCCAATCTTTTTAAAGATACCTTAATGCCAAGGTACTCAAACTCCTCAATCTTCTTAAAGCCAATTAGAGACGTAAATCTCTTTTTCTTCCATTACGGTGTTCCCTTGCTGAATAAAACCACATATTTACCTTGTTTAATCTTCTGCCCGAACCAAGAACAATAATATTGCAAAGTATTGGTAATATGCATAATCTAAGTCTTAGAAACTCCCGTAGTTTGAGCATCATTTCACTTTGCAGTTTGCGCATCAAAACAAAATGAAACACGTATGCATCACATTGTGCTTAACGCTTTGAAAATATTGTCAAAAATACTCTTTTAAAGCATTTCTTTAATCTTTCCCTCCTTCAATAGAATCTCGCCATTAATTATGCCTCAAAGCATTTTGATATTACCATACAACGATAACAATTACATGAAGTAACAATCAAATTCTTTAAAGAAAAAACAAAATTAAGGTAGTGAAGCGACCAAGTGAGTAGGGGGTGCAAGGCATGGAGGAAGGGGGCATGGGATGGGGGCCAATGGCTAGGGCTCATAACATGAATCTAAGGAGGAAATAATGGTATAATACAAGCTAATAAAAGGAAAGAAATGAATTGTGGTACATAGAAAGTTCTATATATTTCACCTAATATTTTAGTTGGAAAACATGCATCATAAACATATTGTGTATTCTCCAATGATTGCGTTTGCATATTTTGAAATACCTATTGGATAAGGTTTCATCAATCTCATAACTAAGGAAAATTTCCATAGCAACGAGGAACATCATGAAAATATTTCATTCCAATTGCCCGACCCTCTCATACCCCCACCAAACCCCTTCTGTTGTATTCTATTACTTCAATTGTAGCCACAACTTAAACCAATCTTCCCACCAGAGAACAATGTCACTTACCTCATTTTCTACTGCCTCTCCAATGTGAATGGCAGCTTGCACCACCCGAACACACCCCTCCTCTTGCCCCATCATCAGCAACCCCATCATCTTATGCATCACAATCACCGCTAGCTTATCAGCTGGCAAGAGGCTCAAATGATGCGCATAAGCCGCCTTATGTCTTTTTGCCTTCTCCAGCTTCAGGTCCTTCTCTATTGCACTCCGCAGCGGCTCAAACCATCCGAGGAACAGAGACTTCACATAAGGCAAGCTAGGAGCAAGCTTCTTCTCCAGCATCACCCGTTCCAACTCCTTGTACTCCTCCGCTGCTCTCTCCCACGCCTCCGTCTCTGCCTTGACTTGTCTCCTCCTAAGAGCGTTGTACTTCTTCCTCGCTAAACCCAACGACTCGTGAACATTCAACAGATCATCAAAACGCGGCATCCATGGAGTATCCTCCCAGAAGATCCTTTCCAGGGTTTTTCCGGGTGAAATCAGGGAGTGATCGTATCCGAACCACGGAAAATCTGCCTGCTCATCTTGTACAGCAATTGTATCGTAGATAACAGGAGATTCGAGCGTTCTCATGTGCGAAAAGGCAGTTCGAAATTTGACCTCGGGTTCCAAAGAATCTGAGCCGAGGGGAAATGGAGATGAATGGAGCGAATTCTGTGCAACAAACCTGTGGATGGCAATTGACGAACTCATATTATTAACAAACAGGTCGATTAGACGAGGAATCTTGGTTTGATGCGGCTCTCTTCTTCCTTTACATCGCCACAAAATAGGGTTTTCCCATGGAACAACAGGGAAGACGGAAGCACAGGAAGCCATTGCCCGGGGCTGGCGAGTGGATAGAGCGGCAAAAGCCTCTCTAAACCCCTTGACAGCACAGATTTTTTTTTGTACGAAATGGAGACCTGTAAATAGAATTTTTTGGGTAAAAATGTAAATAGAATTGAATTCAGAGTTTTAAAAATTTTACAATTTTTTTTATTTAATTACATGCGATTGCAATTATATACAAATAGATAAATGAATTTAATTAAAAAATATAATTCATTAAATTTTCTTAAATGTTTTATGATATTTAAATTTAAATGATTTTAATTTATATATTTAGCTCTTTTAAATATTAGGATCATACTTATCTTTCAAATAATAAATAATTTTTTTAATTTGATATATTAATTTAGTCCTGCTCTTGATGAACTAGTACAAGTATGTCATTAATATAAATAAACAAATAAGTCAATTTTTAAATTTATTTATTTTTATATATCAAAATTTTACAATTTTTTTTTATTTAATTACATGCGATTGCAATTATATACAAATAGATAAATGAATTTAATAAAAAAATATAATTCATTAAATTTTCTTAAATATTTTATGATATTTAAATTTAAATAATTTTAATTTATATATTTAGCTTTTTAAATATTAAGATCATATTTATCTTTCAAATAATTAATTTTTTTTTATTTGATATAATAATTTAGTCGAGCTCTTGAAGAACTACTACAAGTATGTCATTAATATAAATAAACAAATAAGTCAATTTTTTAATTTATTTATTTTTATATATCAAAATTTTACAATTTTGTTCAAAATAATTTAATTATTTAATTTAAAAACATAAAATAACTTTTTATGAATAAATATGAAATTTTTTGTTAGTTGTATCAATTTGCTATGAGTTCTAATTAGAATCAGCTCTATATTAGTTATAATAATTGCGCAAATGCATTAAATACAATCTCAAAACTTCCGATTTATTTAAAATTCTCGACGACTCAAATTATGTGCATTAAAATTTAAAAGCCAAAATCATTTTGATTAAATTTCAGATTAAATTGCAATCTCTCAATGCGATTAGAATTGGTGTGCGTAAATTGAATTAAATCATTGGTAGATCAAAATTGTTGCTCAACCAAATTTTAAAGAAAAAAATTATGTCAAGATATTCTAATCTAAATTATATTAGAATGAGCTTCAGATCTATTAGATTTATACTGAGATTATTGTTGGATGACTATGGCATCCCAAGAGGGGGTGGAGTGGGTTTTAAAACTTTTATTAAAATAATGTGATTAAAATAATTTTAATGCTATTTGGAAAAGAATAAGTAATCGCACAATTTTTATAAAAATGATAAAGAAAAATATATGCAAGAAACGAAAATAAGAGGCACAATATTGTTACGTGGTCTATTTTGTCCAGATCCTCCCTTTCTTCCACAAAAAGTGAAGGATTTTCTTCGGTGAAATCCCTCTTGTTCATGTTTGTCTTTTTCATTTCGTAAGTTGTTTCACCATATCTTTCTTCCTTTCGTTCTCCCCTTTTTTTCGTTTCTGATGTTTCTTTCTCTTTCAATTTTGTAGTGACAATAGGCGACGGCATTCTGCCTAAATAGTAGACACAGGTGATAAATAAGAGAATACTAAAGATTCGAGCCATAGAATTTCTCAATTCTGACACAAGATACTTATTAGATCGAATAGAATGATTTTGTCGTATCCAGAATAATACCAATCCAACCCATTTCATGAATAAAATGTGACCAATTAACCAACCAACAAAACTACTTGTTAAAAATAAAATCTTGTTGTTGCATCGAAACATATAAATGTTGACTAATCTGGCTAACGTGGAACTTGGTAAAATGAAATGGTTTAATAATTGAAAAATTAGATTATTCAGGAATACACATTGAATGCTGAGATTACGCATTGAATTTCAGGTTTGGATCCATAATAAAAAAAAATTTATGATTGCTCCAGAAGAAATGAAACATAAGATACGGTAGAACTAGGATAATTATTATATGAGGTCTACCCAATGCTAGATGCAGAGGCTCATAATAGATCGATATGAACATCATGAGTTGTCACGCAAAAAAACCAGTTGTTGCTGATACCTCCTCGGTTCTATCATCAGCTATGGGTTCAAATATAAGAGAAATTCGAGATAATGTTTGTTACTCTGAGATTTTCTTGTCTTTCCCGAATGATAAAGAGAAAAAAAATATTGGGTAAAAAAAGTGTTATTTTGGAGTTTTATCAACAATTTTCCTGAGTAGGCGGGATCCGGTATTTTTTGAGTCCTTATGCAAGGAATTACAAAAGAAAAATTTTCAACATAGATGTGAATTAGGAAAGATTGGTCAAAAAAATATGAACTGAAGACTGAATCTTGATATACCCCAAAACAATATTTTTTTGTTACCACAAGATCTATTGGTTGTTGTTGATCATTTGATTGGAATGAAATTGCTTGGATCGCAGCTAGACAAATAGAAGCAGGGCGAAGAGCAATGACCCGATATGCACGTCGTGGTGGAAATATATGGGAACTAATCTTTCCCGAAAAACTTGTTACAGTAAGACATACAGAAACACGTATGGGTTCAGGCAAGGGATCCCCCAAATATTGGCTATCCATTGTTAAACCGGGCCAAATACTTTATGAAATGAGTTGAGTATCAGAACTGTAACCAAAACTGCTATGGAAATAGCTGCATGCAAAATGTTATACAAACTCAATTTGTTATTTCATGATAGGTAAACAAGCATAAAAGAAGATGGGAGGAGTATTGAGAATGAAAAAATAGGGAGAAGAAGTGACAGAATTGGAACATAAATATTATTGAATTCGTCGATCCTTAAAAAAAGAATTAAGCAAAGTTCCCTCGTTGAGGAAACAATGGAAAATTGTAATCCCCACCACGTAATAGTGAGTATATACATCTTCATCGATGTTGTTTTTTAACCGAAAGACCTAGAGCAAACTATCGAGACTTTGGACTATCTTGACACATACTTGGAGAAATGGTTCATGCATGTTTGTTACCAGGCGCAATAAGATCAAGTTGGTAAGGAAAAAATCTTGTTTCCTATTTGGATAAATCATTATAATCTATTATATATAGAACAGAGGGGACCCTTTACCTTTTTATATAAATAGATTATTCTATTTATATAGATATGGTAGAGGGGCACATCTAATCTTTCTCCGTCCATCAGTTCCTAGTTGTTTAGTGCGGAGTGGAGCAGTTTGGTAGCTCACAAGGCTCATAACCTTGAGGTCACGGGTTCAAATCTTGTCTCCGCAACATTTTTGCAAAATCCTCTTTTATTTTGTATTTGTAGTAATTAATGACTTTTTTGTTGAGAGGAAAAAATGGGAAGCAGAATATAGAACTAATACATTCAATTCACTACTATGCATATATAGTAGTCAATTATACCAATCGAATCTTTTTATAGTACATTACTTATTCAAGAGAAGCCCAAAGAAGTGAATAGGGTACCCAAAAAATGATAAATATGTCAAAATGGGTCTAATTATATCTATTCCTAATCCTTAATAGAATGTAACGACGTAGGGATCCATATGTAAACAAAGTATCTATTTAAATACGCTCGAATGACCCCTTCTCATAAGAAGAATGTACATAACCCTATTACGGCCTAGTCCAATCTGGAATGAACTTATAACCTGATGATCGAGTCGATTCCATGATTATAAGTTCATAACTCCAGCCTTCCCCATTTTGGGCGGAAAAGATCTACTAATTTCTAAAAAATAGACCTAGAAGCTAAAAGAGGATATCCTAAGCAATTGCAATAATTGGGTTCATTGATATTCCTATAATAGTAGATGCTATCACACATACAGTCATACTCAATTCAATGGAATTATTTGATCTTAAGGGAGATCTTCTATAATTTTGCACGTGAGGGGTTATTTATTGGTTTTGCGTTGTCATTAATATCTTGATTATTTTTATATAATAGTATATAGAAATAACGCTTGTAAGGAGTCCTATCAAAACCAATAAATATAGGCTTTCCTAACATCCACACTAGGGCTGCAAGCGAACCAAACGTTCGACGAACTACTCGTTGTTCGGTTCGATTAAAGCTCGTTCATGATCGTTTAATTAACTAACAAACAAACTTGAACAATATTTTAAATACTCGATTCTTAAATAAACAAGCTTGAGCACTAATGCGTTCAGCTCGTTTATGTTCGCGAATAACATCAGTTGATGTTCATGAACAAGCTCGATAAAAAGCTCGATTCGAGTTCGATTAAATATAAAAACTTTAATTATACCATAATATAATATAATTATTTTTTATTAATAAATTTTAAAGTAATAAAATATTATAACATATGTTCATATAAATTAATCATATTTTCATTTTAAATATACAACTGCTTTTATTTTAGAAATTTAATTTCATGAACAAGAAATATTTCATATTTGTCCATGTTTGTTAGATTGTTTGTTTAGAATGTTCATGAACAAATTTAATGTTTGCTTGTTCAATAGATTGTTTGCGAGATATGTTCACGAACATAGCTCGTTTAAAGCTCGATAAGCACTAAACAAACGAACATGAACCAAACATGAACACCCTTAAATTAAATGAACCAAACATGAACACAAATAATAAAGCTCGAATCAAACACAAACAAAACATGAACAAGCTAATGTTAAACAAACACAAACATGAACACTCACATACTCGGCTCGGCTCGGTTCGTTTGCAGCCCTAATCCACACCATACTAGATAGAGTTTTCCAAAAAAACCTGCTAATGAAGGAACACCCCCTAGGGATAAGAGATATAGGGCTAAAGAGAGAGCCAAAAAAGGATCTTTCGTGTTTAATCCTGCATAACCTTGAATGTTATCAGTTCCAGTACGTAGACCAAATGATACAATGCAAGCAAAAGTTCCTAGATTCATGGAGATATATAACAACATATAAGTTATCATGCTTATATATCCATCATTTGAGTCTCCAACAATTATTCCAATAATTACATATCCAATTTGATCGATGGACGAATATGCAAGCATATATTTCATACTTGTTTGAGTAAGAGCAATGAGATTCCCCAATATCATGCTAAGAATAGTTAGGATTTTCAAAAGAAGATGTCATTCAGTTGATGAGAAATAAAAGGTATATCAAAAATTCACGTGGTTGAAGCTGAAGCAGCTACTTTTGAAGTAAAGGAAAGAAAAGCAACAACTGGAGTGGGAGAGTCAGAGTCAAAAGGAGGATTCCTCACTTCTTTCTCTCATTCAAAACCGTGCATGAGACTTTCACCTCGCATGGCTCCTAAGTGATAAAAGAAAGAAGAGTAGTTCTTCTTTCTTTTTTTATTACCTTTCTCGCGTATGTATAAGATTGAATCCATTCAATATCTAAAAAGGATTACTAATCCTTAACTTTTTGAGGAATCCTTTATCAATGATTGTTACTACAGGAAATTCAGCTATTACCGGCGGCCTAGACCGGCGGTTGTCTAGCCGCCGGTAATAACGACGGTTTAGCCGGCGGTTTGGCCGCCGGTTAATACCGACGGCCTACCCGGCGGTTTTTCAAGCATATGCCACCGGAACTAGCGGCGGTCATAAAATCGCCGGATTAACTGCCGGAATTAAATAAGATCGGCGGTATACCGGCGGCTAAAACCGCTGGTGTTAAGTGATTTTATTATCGGTGGTGAAAGCCGCCGGAAAGCAGCCGGGAAAAGCCCTAAATGAAACAGCCCGAGCCTCCCATTTCATTTCATCTTCTTCCCTTATCTCTCATCGGCCGTGCTCCCCCGTCTCCTCAGTCCGCCTCTCGCGCGACTGAGCTGCCTCCGGCCGCCGACGATCACACCGGCCGCCCTCGAACTCCCACTGCAAGGCCGCCAACTAACACACCGGGATCCCATGCGCGACGTCGCCTCTGAGGTGAGCTTTTTTTATATGTTTTTCATAAAATATTTGCACATTTTAGATATATAGATATTCTCACTAGACATTTGCAAGAGGATGTACTCTAGTGTATGTTTTTTGGTGATTATATTCTTCTTGTTGATAAGACTAGAGAGGGAGTTGAAGGTAAACTTGAATTATGGAGGTCAACCTTAGAGTCTAAAGTTTAGGGTTTGAGTATATCTAAAACTAAATATATAGAGTGTAATTTTAGTCATATTAGTTCTTGTGGGGGGATTGTGACTTTTGGTGATCAAATCATTAATAAGAGTACACATTTTAGATATTTTGGATCTATTATTCAGAGTGATTGTGAAATAGATGGGGATATTATTAGTAGAATTCAGGTTGGATGGTTGAAGTGGAGGAATGCATCGGGCTTATTGTGTGATAGAGGCCGCCGGAAAGCCGTCGGAGAAATAAGCCGTCGGAAAAACACCGCCAGCAACCGTTTTAAACGCCATTTTTTTGGCGGCTTGACAATCATCGAAAAGCTGCCAGTTTTTTTCAGAACAACCGATAAAACCTGGTAAACCGCCCGAAAAAACTGACGGCAATAGCTGAATTTTCTGTAGTGTGTGAATGAATTAAGTTTTCAATCCTTTTGACCTTGGTTCCATAGGAGCAAGTCAGAAAGATTGAGAAATAGAACTATCTGATTTGATTCGTTCTCCATAGCCATGAGATGATCATCTTGGGTTGATCCTTTTGTCAACGGATGCTCCTATTACACTCGTAGTCTCAGCAAGATGAGAACCAACTATGTAGCATTTACATCGATAATTCAAGTATTGTATACACCATTAGTCTAATCCTTTGTAGAACTACCCGTAATAACAAACTTGCAAAAGGGCTCTGTTTATCATAAAGAGATTCGTTGTTCTTGATCCTGCTTCATCTTAATTGTTATTTGAACAAAAGGATCACAATAAACTTTTGGTCAAAGTGATGCTTGGTCCGAGTGGGGACCTGGATTCCAATCCGACCTCTATCCATGCTAGCCAACTCTTAGGTTGGAATCCACTAATCCCTTGCAAACCTGACTTCTTTAAATCAAAGAAGTTATTTGCAACCTAAGTACTCTCATACACATGGTGAGCACAAACCCAATCTAATTATAATTTATCTAAGCAAATGAAATTTACAATTTGATGTAAATAATAAAAGCTCAAATTACGTTGCAATAAAATGATTAAAATATTTGAGGTGGTCTTACAATTTAATTTTAATCACCTCACTATTTGCAAATGGAATATAAATTTTGCTAACATTAAGATAGATTTTTATTTTGGTAAAATTATAAATAATATTTTAAATTAGATTTTTTTTGCTGATTTAAATTATAACTCCTCAAATCATATAATACTTTACAAAAAATTAGACTTGAATTAAAAATCTATGCCATGTAAATGAAAATAAAAATACTTGTTTTGTTGTCCTTATGGATTTAAAAGATTTAACATATAAAACTTAATATAACATTCTCAACTAGTATTTCATCAAATAATAAATATTTTCAAAAAAAATATATGGTGAAAAACTAAAATAACAACAAGTAAAAATTTAAAGAAAGAAAACAAACTCAAGAACTCCAAGAGATGTACACGATTTAGTGCATTGAAGTTTTCCAACCAAGAATTCGATCTCGCAAATGAAAAGAGCTCTTGAAATAAAAATCAAAGTTTTCCTCTCAAGATTTATCATGAAAGAAAGGAAGAAATGAATAAATGCTGGAATTTCTCTTTTTAATAGTCCTCACATAAAGAGGGATAGGGGCATTTAAAAGGAAATGGTAAGTAAAGTCAAATTTGAATAAAAATATTAATCAAATATTAACTTATGAACTAATAATTTATTATATTTGAAAAAAAATTCTTTTATATTAATGAAATATAAGTTTTGAACGGTTATAAAACGGCTAGTCACATGGACAAGTCAAAAAATCTTCATATACATCCAAAAAACGGCTACCCGACAAATAATATTAAAATTGGATAATATTTAGAAATTCATTATAAATTCAATATAACTCCAAATAGGTCATATAGCCCAATGAAACAAAAATTAATCCAAGTTTTCATTAAAATAATATCATAATCAACAAAATAAAAACTTCAACAATATTCATACAATAAGATGATGTAATTTAGACAAAATTAATTATATATCAGTAAATTTATATGAAACAAGTTTAATTTAAAATGAATTTATCACAAAAGCTTATTACATTTAATTTTTCTAATTAATTATCTTTTCATAATTGATAATAATGAAGCTTATAAAATTTATTTAATAAAAGAATCTTACATATTTCTAAATTAAACTTATTATACTTAATTAATAATATGAAATCATTTTAATTGATTTTTAAGTTTTGAGCAAATCAAACAATGCAAGTAAATATTAATGGACATCTAACATACTCCTACGTTAATATAAAAATGTTCAAGTTGTCCATCTTTAGTTCTTTTAGCTCAAATTTTGATTGAACTTGAGTTATGCAATGTAAATCCCATATAAGCAATGATCATGCACAAACATCAAATCATTACACCTAAAATACTTAGCACACAAATTAGAATATTCAAGCATATATTTGTTATCATCAAAATATATAGAATAAGTCATGAGGTAGATCAACAATTACTAGACTTTCAAGATATAATATATAGTACTAGTCTCAATCTAAATCTCAACTTAGAATTAATTTGTTGCACTTATTTTATTTTATTTTACCTTAAGAGACTGAGCTTGATTGAGCATTTGATGATTTAAGTTCATTAGAGTTAAACATTGGTGATTGCACTTTATTTCTCAATCATAATTTTACTATCATAAATATATTTATATCAACAAATATCAATTTTTTAGAAATTTACATTTAGTTGCTTGTGTGCTTTTGATGTTAGTAGTTTATTCATTATAGCTTATGTAGGTGAGTGCCTCATTTCTATTGAGCTTCATACTTAACCACTCATTTTATTTATATATTTATTATTTTTGTTTAGTATTTGACTATGAGAGTCTCACTTAATAGGATTTCAATATAAGTTTAAATTGTTTTATTGTACACCAAATCTATTACCCCTCGATGTGATTTTAATTATCTGGCTCAATTTAAGTTTGTCGTAGCCAACTTTGACACATTAGTTGGCTCGTTATTTTTTATCCGAACTTAATATAAACCCACAATCAATTTAACAATCGATCAGTTACTTATCAACGAGCCAAATTTAGAGTTCAATCTAAGAATAATATAGACGATGAAGTCACGACCTAATTGCTCCACCATATGTGACAATACAATTATTGATAGATTAAAAAAAAAACAATTATTGATAGATTGAGCAAAATGTTTGTCATATGGATGCCATTCTTCACAAATGTTGCTTTATGATTGAATTATTATATGAGATTTCTCTTTGCTCCTTAGTTGTGCTAGCAAGCATCTTTGTTGTCATTGCTCCCATCAATTCATTCTTTCCAAGTGTAATGAGAGTTAGCAATACTTGTAATAAAAACTGTTAAGACCACTCAACATGACTTGGAAGGATATTTCTCCATTATGCATGATATGCATAACTTGATTGTAGTATTGCTTCTTCGAAAGCACTTAAAAGTTTTTTATAAGAATGTTTAGGATCTATTTGGAATAATTTTTAAGTTGCTTTACTTTTTAGCTAACAACTATAATTTTATTTGATCTACTCTTTCAAAAATTTCTAAAATGAAAAATGTTATAAATAGAGTAGCTAAATTATTTTAAACACAACAATTTTACATTCAATTTTATAAAATGTGCAGTTGTTTCAAACAAAGTATTAATGTGATTATAAAATATTTTAATTATTTAAAAATCAATTGAGTGTTCATTGACCTCTTTTAGCAAATATAACTGTTCAACAAATTTTAGATTCACTTGAAATAAGTTTCTTACTGTTTTTTGAAATAATTTTCTAATACAAAAATTTCTTGTTAAAAAAATTTTGTATTGAGAGAGCTAACTTTTGAAAGTAGTAAAAAAAATTATCCTAAGTAAAACCTTAGTTTACTTTTTTCACCCCATATGTCAAAACCCAAATCATTATCAAAATTTGCCTCAAGAATGTGTTGAATCTCAACCCAATTAAATTTTGATGTCATGAATTTCAAATATATAGTTGAAATTGTGCACTTTTCCTCAATATCAAGAAAATTTTTATGCTATTTTGATTAATAATAAAATATAAATAAAAATTCAAATTATATGAAAAAATAATCGTAAGTTTAAAACGCTAAAACTTTAATGTGCTTTGAAATTAAAAGAATAGATTATTGATGATTTTAGAATTTATTTGACAATTTTGATTGATAAAACAAATGGATAAATTAAGATTTTAAGAGGTTTTTATATGCTATCAAATGATCCTTAGTTTCTTCACCATTAAGACTTTAGAAAGCAATAAGAAAGTTGTCTCAAAGACTCAAACTAAACTTAAGACCAACAAGAATGTAGTAAATTCTGTAATCATCCAGATCAGAAGACAATCAAATAGTTTACTCTTAGGGTTTAGCGTTACAGAAGAAAAAAACCCAAAAACAAAGAAAAATACATTCCTTCACACCCCCAGACATCATATGCTCTAATTTACAATACCTGACAAAAACAGAACTGTACAATATATGACACTGTATTTAGAGAACTTTAAGTATGTATCAACAACTCATAATCATCAGTCAGGAAAGCAGTAAGTGTTTTTTGAGACTATCATCTGTACTAAACTATATTGCAAAGGATAGGATTGCCTGTTCATAAAAATAAAAAGGTTATTTGTTGCAGCTATATAACCAAAAAGGAAAATGTTTCATAAAGGAAAACAAGTATTCAATTGTAGAACATAAGAAGAGAAATTTTTAAATGAAGACTTTCTTTATAACAATAACTAAGACATCATTGAAAAGCAGAGAAAAAAGGCCAAATGTTAAAATTTAAACGGTGCAGCTATAAATACAAAGTTCTCTAGATTAAAGCTTCGTTTGAGATGGTTTTCTTACTGCTTCTTAAAGCAATTTTTTAGTACAAAAATTTTAATTTTTATACTAAAAAGCTGCTTTAAGAAGCTGAAAGAAAGCCGTCCCAAAGACTTCGTTTGAGATGGATTTCTTACTGCCTTTTTAAAACAGCTTATTTAAGTTATTTCATATTAAAATATAAGCAAAATAAAAAATAAAACAGTAGTAATCACAGACAACCCCTATAATTATTTAAGTTTTGTTTTATTTGTGATCAAACGATATTTAAAGTTCTATAATTATGGATGTTTTAATTTGACAAAGAGACTGACTATTTTTTTACTTTTACGTTTTTTTTTTTTTGGGTTTAATTAACATGTAATAAAAAATGACAACAACGTGCTTCTATGATAAGTTTTAAAATATTAAGTATTGTCACACGTCAATACTCTTTAATATATATAACCACTATGGAATACAAAAATAAAGATAAATATTCCGTTAAACAATATAAAATGATCATCAAGCAATGCATACCTCTGTAATAGATACTAACAAAATCTCATCTTGTCTAGAAAGCTGCTTACGTTTTGGTACTTTTGTTTGAGACTGTAATATATTCAGCTGCTCGCGCATCTGCTTCAGTAAGTTTAATTGCTCATTGTTTCTCTTTGATTCTTCTTCCTTCATAACCCATTGATCATTCTCAAGCTTCTGCACCCTTTGTTTTAGCTCCTCAACATCACTATGACATCCTGTAATCTCACAACCCTGAAGAGAATTCATGGAAACTCCTTTCCCTATAGTTGGATATTTCATTGGTGGCCTGTTAGTTAAATCATCACCTAATGATTCTATAAGAACATTCTGCACAGCTCCAATAGAAGTTTTACATGAACCAGACTTGCAAGACTCATTGGTGGTACTATTTGGAATTTCATAGATGTCCTGTATATTCGTCGAGTGACTTGTCTCTCCAGTTGAATCTTTCTCCAGATATGAGAAGCTGAATGAATCAAGCTCTAATCTGTGCGTTTGAGATGGCAAACTTGAACAATAGCTGCATTTTGAATTTATCTGTATGCTTTTGAGATCTTCTTTTACTTCTTGTAATTCTGAATTGGAAGCAACTTCTTCAATAATGGATTTGTTAGGAAAGAATTCGCTTCCTTGTTCACTGAGCTGCTTTGAGCACTCACCAGTCTCACTCCATATTGAAGGTACAGAAGGAATTAAAGGTTCATTCTTATCAATGATATTGATACCGAAATTCGAACTATCAAACCAACAGGAAGGCATAGATGTATGTCTTCTAAATCTATCATTAGATCCTGTCACCTTCAAAAAGGTATTATTTATACTCTCAAACATGTTGGCCTCCTTGACATGATCAGCATTACTTATGCCAACTCTTATTATATTTTGCCTATAGGACTGCACTTGAAACTTGAGAGCTGCAATCTCTATCTCTTTTTCAAGTATAGTTTCTTTGAGAAATGCCAATGATTCCTCGGCATGGATCATCTTTGCCTCTGCCATTCTTTTATACTGGCTAGCTTCCATCTTCTCCATAGCCCTTTCTTCTTGAAGGCGAAAGATCATCGAAAGAGCCTCATCAACCCCGGATGCTGCAGCTTTTCTTTCCTCCTCAAGTTCAGCAGAAAGTTCTTGTATTGATTGAGCTTGCTTGTAAAGGGCTTCTTTTAAAGCAATAACCTCAGCTTCAGCCATGGTTTAGGACAAACCACCTTGAATGGGGTACCAACCTGAGAGAGGAAAACATGTTAGAACCAACTATAAGTACAATATGTTGAATTGGAAATATCAAGTACTTGATACTCATTTGTGAGCTTAAGATTTTGGTTTAAATGTCTTTGAAAATTGATTCCGGAGGCATTACACAAGCACTACCCAAGATGACCATACTAATTCCTCAAAGGATAGGCAAAACATGAAAAGAATTGAAGCTACAGAGTTTGAGCTGTCAATAGATGAAGAGAAGATGAAAAGGTTACAAGAAACTGTAATTGATACAGTTGAGAAGACAATTGCCATTTAGGAGCGAGAATTTATAATTATCATGTATTCATATATGCATGTGATATCATCCTTTAAAGAGGATGTTAAGGTCGAAAAAGATCAGGCAATTCAAGCTCATGAGCTACCATGGGGTTTTCACTACAATTACCTCTCCAGAAAGGTGACCAATCCACATTGATCAACAACTTTGGGCCAATCCACCTTTGGGATGCATAAAATGCTATCAATCTTTCTAGTCCAACTTCAATGGTAGGAGAGGCTATTATAGTCCTTGAGTCAACTTCAATAAAAATGGTGATTATTATTTTAGGTTGGACACATCATTCAAATCAAATGCATTTCATGAGTTGACTATATCAGTAGCATAGACTGCAATAATATTTTCAAGATTGAGTACACCACCAGTGTGTCAAAATATAATTTTTTCTTTGATTTTTGGCTAATGATCATTTGCCAAAAAGAGGATAGGCGTGGTCTAATAAGCACCAACAACAAAAACAACTAACTAAATCATAAGACAAAATTTTAGGGGAAGCTTTTAGAATCTACTAGAAGAAATTTCTAGAACATTCTAGAATACCTAAGATCTTTCCAAAACATTTTGGAATAACCTCCTTTAGAAACTTCAAGAAAAATTTGTAAAAACCTTTTACATCATTCTAGGATGACCTAGAAATTTTTAAGTTGACCTAAAAGACCGAGTAAAAAACCAAGTTGCCATAAACAAGATGGAGGGAATAGGCCATATCAAATCATTTAAAA
Source organism: Dendrobium nobile (assembly GCA_022539455.1). Classification (NCBI taxonomy): domain Eukaryota; kingdom Viridiplantae; phylum Streptophyta; class Magnoliopsida; order Asparagales; family Orchidaceae; genus Dendrobium; species Dendrobium nobile. Next base: position 31,370,354 of record CM039729.1, read on the forward strand.
CCTAATTGAGATCATGAAGGAGCTTTCCACAAAATACTACATGGAAATAATGCTTCGAGTCTAAGTCATGATAGGATGAGGATTAAGACTTCGTTTGAGACAACTTTCTTCTTGCTTTCTAAAATGGTTTTTTCGTACAAAAGTTTCTTGAACTCGAAATTTTTATACTAGAAAGTTGCTTTAAGTAAGTAAGCTGTCCCACCATCCCAAACGAAGCCTAAATCATATTTTCTATAATCAATTAATATTTTATTTCTTTTTTAGATAATTATAAAAGTTATTAAGATAAGTAGATGTCTTATCTAATAATTTATCTGGTTACATGATAAGGGACTGAACATTATGAATTATGTTATCTTTTATGTTATCATTAGAAGACTATAAACAACTCATTATATCAAGCCTTTTTCTTTTATTCAACAATTGAAGAATCAAGTCATCTCTTGCTCTGGTATTGAGACCAATAGGAAAGAGAAGCCAAGGAAGTGAAGCCCAATTAAGAAAAAAAGAATTAATGATGAGCCCAATCAAGAAAAAGGATTCAAGTTGGAAGATCAGCGAAGGGTACAACACTTCCAACATCAAGGAGCCATCAAAAGTTTGGTAAAGCTCTAATTTACTCTCAAAATAAATTATCCATTAGAATTATTTCATGATTTGTAAATCTTAATCAAGGTGTGCATATACATGGGCCAACACACACTTCTAATTATTCTTTTATCCCTCTCGTTTTCACTAACCAAGTGCAAGGAAACCCTGCAGAGTTCAATAATTACTTGAATTCTCACTTCTTCTATCTAGCAAGGTTTCACCCCAAAGATTTGCCACTGATCAACCTTCATACTGAGAGAGCCAATCTCCAAAGGCCAAAAGCAGTCCTTTAAAAACATTACTAATTCATTTCACATATATGCTTGCTTGCTTTATATTCCTTCCATTATTTAAGTTTATTTCAGCAGCTGATTTCATCGTCAATTTCATCTCACTACAACTACTCATACCACACAAACTATTTAATCATATTGAGATCTTGCCAGGCAAAAACATTAACGTCCACTTTAGATCAATACAAAAAAAAAACTAAAAGAATGTCAAAAAACATGCTAAATCACTCCTAACTCTAGCATCTCAACCACTGCCATGGAGCTCACATTCATCATATAATAACATGATAGGAGAGACTGAAGCAACAAAGAAGAAGGAAAAAAAAAAACAAACAACTTTTCCCTTGATGCGCGTCTCAGGTGATATTTAAATCGAAATAACAGAACTTCGAAAGCCAAGAAAAGAGATGTTCAAAGTTCAAACCTGATCAAGCGAAATTTCTCTCTCTAGCTAGAGTCTAGCCCTCAAAAAGCCAGCATCGGAATCCTAAAAGGGAAGAGAAGAGGAAAGGAAAGGAGTAAAGTAGTACCAACTTTCTAAATTGTTCTTATTCGCTGACTATTTATTTTGCCAATATTTTTTTGGCGCAAAGAGAAGAGGCATTTTCCCTGCAGACTACCATATCAGTCCAAATTTCCTTCAAATAGCGTTACTATATATATATATATATATATATATATATATTATGAGTACTGAGTAACGTTTTAATTAAAAAAAAATATTAATTAATTTTAAGTTAATTTTTTTACGATGATCAAAATTAAATATTTAAAATGTTAGAGTTACTCTATTAGAATTATTATTTAGTATTTATAATAAAATTTTATAATGTTTATTTTTATTATTATTATATTTTTTGTCTCTCCTCTTGACTATATATATATAGAGAGAGAGAGAGATTTATATATTAATCAAATCAATAATAATTATTAATATAATTCTAAGTTAATTTTTAAAAAACATTATTGGAGTTTACTTAGTTTCTCGTACTTATTATTATTGCATATTATTTTTGTGTGTACTAGCGTTTCAGGTACAACATATATCAAGTACTGTCAAAGAATTAGGACTCGAGATTGGATAGTCGAGGATTGATGTTTCTAAGAGTTTCTAATTTTATCTTTCTTGAGTCTATAAATTGTAAAGGTATATGTTTAGCTTGACAACCGTACACACACACCGGGGAGTAAAATAAATGTTTTAATTTTTCTGAACAAATCATATTATACCATCTAGGTAAAATTAAAATTAATTAAACCACTTAATAAAAAACTTAATTTTAAATTAATCGTATTGTATGATTCAAATCATATAGGACGATCAATTGTAATAAGAAAATTCCGCTGCCAATTTTATATTAGGCAATATTTTAAAATTTGAAAAATGAACTATTCTTGTTATACGATTACAATCATACTATATGATGTAATTAACACTTTCCTAATCTAATCCTATAATTAAGCAATCAAATTTGAATTAATTGAGATTTGAGATCATATTGTATGATGTCCATCTTCGTACAGTATACCCCGATTAGCTCATAGGATGATATTTAATTGTCAGCAATCAGATGGGACAAAAATTCAATTTGATTGAACTAATCATACTGTATGACCTGTGATCTCCTATTGGACAATAAGTTCAATTCTTTGAACTAATCATATAGACCCTTGTTCAATGTACATCACTAACATGATATATTAAACTATTCGTACTATACGATCAGAGTCAGTTGACTTGAAAATTTAGGATTTTTTGGAAGCCTTGTGTTTAAACTCTCTTAGTAGACTTTGTAAATGTCTTTGGCTATTTGGAGAATTCAGAGAAAGTTTAGTGTGAGAGCTCGTCTTCTTGAGAAAACTTGAAGAGAGAGAACTTAGATCTTGTGAGAGAAAAGGGGGAAAGTTGAGTGGGAGAGAGAAGCTTTGTGAGGGGGTTTCACACGGTTGCTCCAAACAAACTTCTACCTTAGGTCCTCCATATGTCTTCGTTGATCTTAAGGGAAGCTTTGTTGAATAATGCTTTCAAAGCTAAAGATCAATGACACTCTGCCACACCAAGAGAAGGTGAAAGGGATTCATTTTCTCTACCTCACTCGGAGGGTAAAAAGTATATCAGTGCTCTGCCTCAGCCGAGGGTGAAAAGGATTTTGGTTCTTTACATCACCAAGAGGGTAAAAATGATTTTAATTCTTTACTAAGAGGGTGAAAAAAAAATCGGTTCTCAGCCGCACTTCATAAGGGTGGAAGTGATTATGTAAAGATTTCTCTACCTTATTGTGGGAGCAAAAGGAGAATCACTAAAGGTTTAATGCAACACCCAGAGTGGAGGACTCCAGGCAGTGGACCACTATAAAATTTATGGTGTGCACATTTCTTTTTCTTCTTGTATTTTATTGCTTACATTTTTAATTTCATACATGTTATATTCTAACAAATATGGGTTGAAAGCATTGTGATGGTTTTGGATTAATTTTTTAGAGAAAACTAAAAAAAATATAAAATAAAATAATCTAAAAAATTTTCATATTTGTGTTTTCTATAATATCAAAACAAAAGAAAATTTACATTTTAGTTTTATATCATCAGCTTCTGCATTATTAGATCAATCTCTGAACGTACTTTTAAATTGGATGTTATGTATTTATTTTAAGAAGTAATTTAAAAAAGAAAATTTTAAAATTCTAATTTGCACACCCCCCCCCCCCCTTTTCTTGATGTGCCTTGGGTAGTTCAACTAGGTTTAGCAATCTCATTTGAACTTTCAATTGGTATTAGAGAGGATATTAGAATTAGTGATTTAAAAATTCTTGAGAAAATATTCATGACATATCTTAGGAATATGAATACCGCGGAGGGTTATTCTATAACTTATCCATCATTATTCAATAATGTACCGTATAACTTTTGTAAAGTTCACATGTCTATATTTTTGTAATTTATTGACTATCACATGTGGCACATGATTCAAGTAGAATATACTCCATATCACATTGCTAATGGCATCAAGAAAGAAATTCTTTTAAATGAATGTTTCTTTGAGGATGGAGAATATGCTCAACTTAATTTTTTTTTTTTTTTGTGTCTTGAAGTTTGAGGATTATATATGGGTTTCTTAATGTACAATAGGTAAACAAATATGGGATAGGCTATGTATCACTTATGAATGAACTAGTGAGGTTAATTAGTCTAGGCTAAATATTTTACTACATGAATATGAACTCTTTCGCATGAAACATAATGAGACTATTACGTCGTGTATACTAGGTTTACTAAAATAGTGACATCTCTACATGCTCTAGGGAGAGAATTATCTAACTCCGAAAAGGTCAATAAGATTTTATGTTGTATACCTGATAGTTGTGATGCAAAAGTAACTTGGAGGAGTCTAGAACTTCCGATTCAAAGGGAAAGAAAGGCTCAACTTGGCTTACTCAACATGCACGACTTGCATCATCATCTAAAAGAGCTGAGGTGGGGAAAAGAAATAGGAGAAAAGATAACACTGCATTATGAGCATACAAGAGAGAAAGATGGAGGTGGCGTCATCCATATGACGTAGATATGTGAGATTTATAGCCTCTAAAGGATAGAGGACTTACTCGCTGATGAGCCATACTACGAGACACCGATATTAGTAGTCTTGAACCCAAAATCTAGAGTGGATTTTATATTCTACACATAATACTAATACCCATGTCCTAGCAAATGCATTATGGATGTATATTCTGCCTAAAAAGGAAAGCCAATTAACCACCAAGTTGTATAAAATTCATATTGTCTAGTCTTTATAAAAGATGGGTGGGTGGCTGAGTCTTTGAAAATTAAGGTTGACATTTAGAGAGATTCCTAAGCGGCTTTTTACTTATGAAGGGTAGTAAGCTTCTAAAACTAATGCAGTTAAATTTTAATTTTAGTTAGTTTTTAAGGAAATGCATGCTAGTTAAAATCTCAAAATCAGGAATGCATAAAATTTAAAAAAGGCATATAAAAATAATTTTTTTAGAAGACTAGGCTTCCCCAGACTCAGTACCTCATCCTCATAGGTTGAATTATTTGAATTTTGCCAGCAGTCAAGGAAGTGTCTAAACAAGAAAAGAGAGGAATGCATTAAGATGCATGTAACCCCAGATGATCTTCGACTCATTCCCTAAATCATTATCTTTCTATGTTATTTAATCTTTAAAATTTTGAATCTTAATAACGAGTAGACAAGTTTTACCCCTAAAAGTCTAACAAAATCAGGCACATACATATGCAAAAAAGAAATCTTTAAAAAGTATGCAATTTTTCCAGTGCAAATAAAGTAAACAAATCAATAAAATAAAACTATCAACCAAAGTAAAAAAAGTATCCAAAAGTCCATAGAAAGTGCCATATAATATATAGCTCAGTGTCCGTAGAAAAGTAATGGTGGCCAGATCCCACCGATAATATCCTGGATTCTAATCCTAAAGAATGATATAAATCTTAAAAATGGGGCATTTTTAATCTTGATATTCTGGTTATTCTATGGATCGCCTTCCGCCAGTCTTCTTATGGTTAGTCCTCAATAGGGTACTCAAATGAATAGAAATTTCCTATAAAGGGAGTTTCTTTTCTCTTAGGATCCCTGATAGTTTATTAAAATGCTTCATTTTATATTTTTTCATAACTCTTTACTTCAAATACATTACATCAAAAAAAGAAAAATCTAGACTCTCTTGTAGGGTTATCCTAAGCAGTCAAAATAAATATCCAAAGTAATTATATATGAAAATAAAAGTACTCATGCCAGTCGCACTTGGTCATGCTCTTATTTAATTTGGGGCTAAGCGGTTGAAGCACCTATAGCAGTAGGGCTATCAACAATTTACACGACCCGAAAATATGACCCGTATGCCATTTCGGGTCGGGTTCGGGTCAAGCCAGGTAACCTGAAAATGACCCGTTTTGAACCGTTTTCGTATTTACAAATTTACCCTCTTAGGGCATTTAACTAGCCTAATAATCGAGACCGAGAGTATGTTCGTCGTTCGTGAGTCGTGACTTCGTCTCTCTTTGAGCGAGAAAGCCCTAAGCTAGGGCTGGTCGATTTCGCTGAGATTTCCTCCTCTGCGGCTCTTTGATTCTTCGTCATCGACTCATCAGCTCATCGCCTCACTGGTTTCAATTTTTGGTTAACTTTCTTTCGGTTATCTTTGAAGTCAAGTAATGAGTGTTGCAATTTTTTTTTTTTTTTGATTTTTTGTTACAGTTCTTCTGTTCTTCCTTGTTCTGTGAATACAGGTCGTGTGCCTGAAGGTTAAAGACTTGAAGTTGAGCCGTGCTTATTGGTTGAGCAAGGGAATAGTGAAGTCCCGATCATTTTTGTTGATTTGTAATTTGTAAATGATATGTAATTTTTTTGTAAATAATATGTAATTTATTTGTAATTTATTGATTTGTAGTTTGTAAAATGTAAATGATATGTTTTGTTGTACATTTTAAAAAATTGTTTAAAGGGTGTATATTTTAATTGTAAATAAATACAAAAAACTTATTTTAAATTTTTCTGGTCAAACAGGTCGGGTCGGGTTGACCCGGACCCGAAGCGGGTCGGGTTCGGGTCCTGCAAACTGACCCGTTTTGAAAAATGGGTCAGGTTCGGGTTGACCCGTATGTACCCGGGTTAGTTTCGGGTTGAACCTGAACCCGACCCGTGACCCGATTTTGACAGGCCTATATAACAGTCATATATAATTCATTTATTTTAGCTCCCTTTTAAGCGCTACATGAGCATGTCCACCTGTAGAAAACATCATTAGTATAAAAATCATTCCTAACTTATCGGTAATCGATCACATATCATATCATAAAGATAATACAGTAATTAATATCCTTATCATAATAATCATTATAAAAAACTAAAACAACTAGCATACATGCCACATGCAAATCACCACATAAAAAAAAAATCAGCCTAATCTAAAGCTAGAAGTCATATCCTAACAAATAATTTTATGTGTGTGTAATGGGTTGTGTGGTCTTGAATATGTTCTATGTTGGGTAATTAGTTCAAGTTAATTGTGATTTGATTTGTTGAAGGTCAAAAATGAATTTTTAATTAAAGTTTAAACATTAATATTTTGAGATTAATTTTAATTAAATTAGTTGGTTGGTTGATTTTAATGCTTAGGATAATATTTTCTAAAATTTAAATTTGATTAGCAAATTTTGGAACGCTTGGGGTCAACCTATATCTATTAGGTCAAAGGGAGCCAAAATTGACTTTTAAAAACAAGCTAAGTTCTAGAGTTCTAGTTTTTTTATTAAATATTATAACTTATGGGAAGTAATTAGACTTTGAGTTTGCTGAATTTTGAAGTTTTCTATGTAAATTTATAATTTTTAGAAGTTTAGGCTTAGTTATTGAACTACAATTGACCTAGGAGTTAACTTTTTTATTTAGGTTGATTTCTAGAATATTCATATTTTTAATAATTACTAAATTTTGATTGGAGTTGAATTCCTTTTAGTTTATCCAATTTAGATTTTTCTAGAATTAGTCATAATTTTTAGAAGTTTAGGCCTAGTTATTGAACTACAATTGACCTAGGAGTTAACTTTGTTATTTAGGTTGATTTCTAGAATATTCATATTTTTAATAAATACTAAATTTTGATTTGAGTTGAATGCCTTTTAGTTTACCCAATTTAGATTTTTCTAGACTTAGTCATAATTTTTCAAATTTTGGATATTTAATGAATTATTAAAATTACCTTATTAAGGGTATTTTAGGGATTTTCATTTAAATGAAGTACAAACTTCTTAAAATCACCTCTAAAGGTCAATAATGACCTAAGGAAGTTTTTTTAAGTGTTTGAGATTTTTTTTAGATTTTTTAATAATTTTTAATTAATTAATTTAATTTAAGGGTGATTTTTAATCAAAATTAAATTAGTGTTCAAACTAAGGTCCAATTAAGGGGATTTTAAATTTCTTAGATTGAAAATTCAATTCTAAAGAGTTTTCTATATTATATGTATTTTTTGGGTTTAATTTAAATTTATTAGAATTTTCTAAAGTTTTTGTGGTTTAATTAAAGGGGTAAATTAGGGTTAATTAATTAAGTGACTTAAAGGGTTCTAAAAATTCCCAGAAAATTCTTAGGGGTTTTAAATGTCACTGAGTTTAAATATTTTAAGTTTCATATCATTTGGAGGAGTATCCTAATCCCTAGAATTTCTCTAAGTTTTTTAGAAGAGTCTTTAATTACTATCATTAAGGTGTCGCTAGGTTGAATATGTTCAAATCAAATGTCATAACTAACCATTGGGTAACATAAGAAAATGCAACATACAATTACAAGCCATGTCTTTAAAATTATGAGAGCTTAGGCTAAGTGCTCGTGTATCCTAAACATGTTAAGATTAAATGATAATTAATATGACTAATAATATGATTAGTGAAAAATTGGAGTTTAATTATTCACCAACCCTTCACCATGAGCTCTTTCATGTACTTAAGCTATGTTTTAATTTTTGAAAACATTTAATATAATATTTAATTAAATATTAATTAAATATCAAGATAATTAAATAATAAAGATAAATTAAGTTTTTTTAATCTCTGAAATTAATTTTAAATAAAAATATTTAATTATCTAAAGATTTTAAGGTATCACATTAATCTTTATGATTTAAATTGAATTTAATATAAACTTTTAAAGTTTAAGATAATTAAAAGGTATTTCAAATAATTTTAGAAGAATTAATATTTAAAAATAATTATTAAATTAAATTAAATTAAATCATTAAAGGTTTTTAAAATTTTAATTTTTTATTAAATATTATATAAATAATAAAAATTACTTAAAATATGAATATCTCTTAAATTAATTTAATAATTAAATATTTTTTTAAAAAATAATTCTCTAATTTATTTTTACAAAATATAAAAAAAGATCAAGTTTTTATAAATATTTAAATTTATATTAATTAACTATTAAATATTAACAGATTAAAATTATTTAAAATACTTATATAAAATAAAATAATAAAATATTACTTTAACTAACTTTTAGAAATTTTAAAATACACTTTAGAATAAAATTTTAAATTTATAAGATATTTTTAATCATTTTTAATTAATTATTAATTTAAAATACAAAGTGTTTAATAATTAAAATAATTTAAAATATATTTAATATTTTAAACTAATTTTAATTTAGAAAAAACTACATTTAAAAATACATTAAAAGTAATTTAAAATATATTTTAAATGTTCTAGCGATTGGATACCACATGGTGGGGCTTGATTGGCCGCCTCGAACCGCTACAATGATTGCTGCAAGGCACAATTAATGGCCAATGATTACAGCGTGGCAATCATTGGCCATTAATGCTGAATGGCGATGGCGGTAGACGTGGCTCGACTTAACCACGTCATCCAAGGAGTGGGATCGTCCGATCCAGCACAGTTCTGAATCAATGATGGAGATCGTGTAAGATGGAGGGGTTAGCTGTGGGATCGAAGCCGTAGTTGAAAGAGTGCCGCGAAATGGCTATATCTTAATCATTGATCATAAGATCAATGTTTCAAATCTTACTTTATGCTAAGGCTACGTAAATCGAACCCTTAAATAATATTCTGTCTCGTTCTCTCAATAGGGGATCTATGTATGAAGAGCATTCATGGGGGACCATTTTTGGGGTCTAAAATGCACTTTATAAAAAGTTATTTAACTCTAAATGTTCTGGGCTAGGGTTTGAGATTATACCTAATCCAAACGTTGGATTTAGAAGATCTTGGGTTTGTTACACTTATAGACTGTCCACGCTACTATTTGTAGAAGAAATCATATTATGAAAATCTTTAGATCGATGACAAATAACCTTGGAGGATTTAAGGCTCGGTGTGTTGGAGATCTCACCGCCTATGAGATTTGACTGGTGGATTTGGCTTGGGAGAGGTGGAGGAAGACTAGGAGATCTCAATAGAACCATGGCTCGGGCTTGAGGAGACTTAGGGAAAAAGTAAAAATAAGATGCTCTATAATGAAGCCTTAGACCCCTATTTATAGTCTCAACCCTATGATGGACTGCTAGGATGGCTTTTAAGGTTAGTTATGAGGGAATTAAGCTTCCTTTGCCGTATTTTTGGGTCAAGGGGAGGCTTGAATGGGTGTAAATTCTAAAGGGTCAGTGTATTTAACCTAAATAGGTCAAATTTGACCAATAAGGGTTAGGTTGATCAAGCCAAGTTTTGATTAGGTCAACATGGACAATCAAGTCCAAATTGATAAGGGATTGACCAAAGGAGGATCTAAAATTGATTGAAACCTAAATAAGGGTGATTTGGGCTAGTTTTGTTAACCTAGGTTGACTTGGTCAACCAAGTTGACCCAGGACCTGGGTCTAGGCTCAAAAAACTTGGTTTTACCCACTGAACCTAATGGGAGGGGTCTTAGGGTCTGACTTGGTCAATTTGACCAAGTCAACCCCTCTTAACCCTAGTTTAATGAAAAGCCAGGTCAACACCCACATAAGTTAGTGAACCCATTTCATGGGATTAGATTTTACTCTTGTAGTATAATAGGATATGTTTGTAGAGTTTGTTCTATACACTATAGAACACATCTAGTATATAAGATCAAATTATTAGGATCACAACATAATATGCATTCCACTCATTCATCAAAGCATAAAGAGGAATCCAAACTCACTGTTGACCTCATTTATGTATGATATCAATAGGACCTACCTAAGCTCCCTTCTGGTGACCTGATGATTGAAAATCATATAGGTCCAAGTCAAATTCCAATCCAGTCCCTAATCAAACTTTAGTTTATTTTCGAATTCAATTCCTAGTTCAATTTTCAGCTCCAGACTCCAGTCTAGCCTTCAATCAAACTCTGAAACATACTCAATCAATCTCAATCTTTCATTTGATTATGATGGATGTGGGTAATTCAACTCAACCATTCAAATTTAAAAAAAAATAAAATAAAATCCAAATCAAGAATTCTAGATCAGAGCCCTCGATTTGAGGACCTATGCCCTCAAACACTTTATGGGTGATTTTTTAGTCCCCTTGAAATCCAATCAAATGACCTTTAATTTATGATCTATCAATTCCATATTGATTAGGTATATCCCTAGGGTCAACCCTTCTTATTTGAGCTCAATTTGACCCCTTTAACCCAAAAAACTCAATTGATTATGAAAGGCTATAAAACCTTCAAATATTTATAGCTTATGCCAATTGACTTGCCATTTAGTAGAAATTGACCTTTGGACCTCTCCCAGAACCTTTAAATATGCTCATAACCACTATTATGACATGCTGACCAGTAAACTGTACTTTTTTGGATCAATTTGACTCAGAGTTGACTAGGGGTTAAAATGATTAACATGCCCTTGAACGACATTTTTGAACTTTTCCGTAAAACTTAACATGACTCAACCCCATCAAAACTTGATACCTCTTTCAATGTATCCTAAGAATCATTAAGAATGCATTAAAACCCAAACCCACCCTTTTGACCTGGTTGACCAAACTTGCTATGGTTGACCAAAATGTCCCTAAAAGATTTAAACATCAATTCCAAACCAAATAAACCCCTATCCACTTTGGACCACTCCCATTGGATTTAACTCATCAATCCAAACTTAATGAACCTAGCCCTTGAACCTTGGTCAACTTGGTTGACCAAGTCAATCAAGTTTGACCAAGCTTACATACACTTATATCAAACTCAAATCCTTTGACCAAGACTTTCTTAAGCCGTTTCAAACCCATAGGATGATCCATTGGGTCCTTAATAGATCCCTCTTGAAGGCCGAAGCTTTGGGCCCACTTAGGTTAGCCGCATTTATTGAACTAAGTGCCCAAAGATGGTCTCTAATGAGCTAAATTCCACCTTAAGAAAATTAGATCAAAAAAATCATTGCATTAGGTCCCCAATGATCTAATGCACCTACCCTAGTTGACCTAGCCCTTGGGTCAACTCAGGTTAGAAACTAGGCTAATCCAAAGTGGTCAAAACCATTATGGTTTGAGCCATTTCCCAACTTAGACTTCCTCATGCCCAACCAACACCTCTATTAGGTGGCCTTAGGACCAACACACCTATCCTAGTCAGCCCAACCCATGGGTTGACTTGTGTTAACACCCAAGCTAGCCAAAAGTGGTTAAAATCCTATTAACCTGAGCCCATTCTCACTATAGAACAATTCAAGCCTAATTACCACCTACATTTGATGCCCCTTGACTCAACATAACTCCCATATTAAAGTCACCCCCTTTCTTGACCTTGGTTGCACCCAAGTTGACCCAAACTATACAGGTTTGGGTTTACCCGAGCCTACATGTTCTATTGACTTCTCATAAGCCCAATTGAGCTCACTTAACCTCCAATAAGCTTTCCACCTCATCTTGACTCAGCAAGTGGCTGGCGGCAGCCGGAGTAATCAAATTGCAGCTCCGATGCCCCCCCCCCCCCTTGGGCCTCCTCTAAAGCCTTCTAAGTCCTGGGTTTATTAGGATTGAGCTCACGAGACCCTGGATACATATCCCCTTATAGTTGGCAACCATCTAATGGCTCTCCCTAAAAATTGTGGTCGTCCAAGCCCGTGGCTATAACTTGAATATGGCACTTTGATCTTGAGGAGCTCATTCACTTCGAAGCTTTAAAAAATCCTCCCTAAAGCTCCATGAGCACTCCTCTTTATTCCCCCAACTCTCTAGCCTCTTCTGGTCATCAGTCCAAGAGAGCTCTTGTGAAGTCCTTCTGCCCTTTGATCGAAGTCATACCTCTAATCGTCATCTAGTCTTGATATATGAAGGATAAGTGATCGCCATCTTCCCCTCAAGCTTCTTGATAGAGAAGCTCATCCATTGAGGCCTTCTTTGAGGTAAAATCCTAATTCTAAGCACCTAGTTGGCTAGTGTCGATCAAGTGTGAAACAAACCATAAAACTCATCAAAATCTTACCGTTGGATTGACAATTTGTATTATCTTGACCATTCCTATGAAGTTTAGTTAAGATTCGTTGGTGGGATCTAGTTGGAGAAGGCCTACGACTTCAGACACGAGCAAGAGGTTGAAGATATAATACTAGTTATTGATTTCAATCAACAATTTAGATTATATATGTTTTATTTAAAAAGTGTTATTTGAGTTTTGATAACTTAATTTTCTTTGGGAGAATTAAATTCAAAGAATTTTAATTTTTAAATCAAACACGTTATTGTGAATAATATATCACCTCAAAAAGTGAATATATCATTCCCTAATGGATTCAAATTCAGGAAAAAACCACATATGACCCCAAATGGTCAAAATGATATTCGATCTAGTATTTGACTATGTTAATTTGGATACATGGATCATTAATTTTATAATCAAAATTATGATAATAGAATAATATATCTTATCAGAGAAAGAAAATATTATTTGCTATCAATCATTTGAATATGATCATAATGATCATCAAATTAAATATTCCCAAAGATAATTAATTAAAGTTTTTAAAAAGCTTGAATTGAAATTTGATCTGGGTTTGCAAACCTCCTATAAGCACAAGCTCTCATAGTTAATTACATCATAGGAAACCAGAGTTTCCTACCAATACTCTCGATTAAAATAATAGGAGAAATTTCATTTTTGAGAATTCAAGGATTGATATCAAAGGAGGTGAGGATTGAAATTTTCAATTGGGATTAGATCGAAGTAGAACACTTATTTATGAAGGTCAAAGGAGGAAAATTAGGTGGTGTTTGGGATTCTAAAAGAATTTATAAACACCTCAGCCTATCATAAGGGTTATGTTTAAATTTGGATTGAAAGATATTTAAGTTTGATTTATCAATTTTATTATAAAATTAGGATTTAATTCCCGAATATTGAGGTCTTATAGCCTGAGCATACCTCAGAACCTAAATCTAAATTGGGTACTAAAATCAGTGACCCAAACCTAGTTAATACAATGCAGGATTTGGACTTACCCCGCCTGGATTAGGGAACAAGCTAACCACCTAGGCACTTTAAAATTATGAATATGATCTTTAATAAAAGAGTGGGTATGGACATTTAATTAAGTTAAGTTTGAGGAATCAGAGCTAACATCTAGAGCATATCCTAATTTAGCCCCTTGACTTATGTTGGGTAGTATGAAGCTTAAAATAAATATAAATACATTTTGGCTCATTTTAATTTTTATTTAATGCAACATAAGCATATTGACTCGATGAATGCTTAAATTTGAAATGAATTAGTTTTAAATCAAGCTTAAAATAGTTTTATCCTTGATATTTCATAATTTGACATTGACAGGACTGCACCCTAATAAGTCAGGTGGCCTAATAAAACTCGCAGGCGGGAAAGTGCCTAACAAGGAGGAAAAGATTTAAATATGTATGCATGAAAGACTCTTGGTGATCCTGAGCTTACTTCTTAAAATATTAGAATTTCTATGTGAGCTTAAAGATTTTAAATTTAAATTTCAAGTAGAAAATATTTTTAAGCATATCTTCATGAGCCTCTGATCGAATTTCAGACAAAATCAAAATTAATATGTAAGTAAAAATACTAAAAAAATAGGCAGTTCTACTAAATCAATTAAATTAATACTCAAAAGTTTGATTAAAAAAAGTTATTGAGTTTTGAAAAGGTTAATTATCATTGGGAAAATTAATTTTTTGGAATTTCAATTTTGAAATTGAATATCTTATTATGAATGATATATCAACTTGAAAGGTGAAAATATCTTTTCCTAATAAGTTCAGATTACAAAATTTTGAGTTCATCTTAATTACCGTAGTTAAATTCAGGAAATGACCACATATGACCGCAAAGGGTCAAAATAATGTTCGATCTAGTATTTAACTATGCTAATTTGATAAAGGGATCATTAATTTTATAATCAAAATTATGAAAATAGAACGATATATCTTCCTGGAGAAAGAATATATTATTTACTATTAATCATTTGAAAATGATGATAATAATCATTGTATTTGATTTTCCCTAAGAGAATTAATTGAGATTTTGAAAACTTAATTTTGAAAATTAATCTAGGTTTTAAAATCTCCTATGAACACAAGCCATTAGTGTTAATTAAATCGTAGGAAAATCAGAGTTTCCTGCAAATACTCTCGATTAAATTAGTGGTAGAAATTTTATTTAAGATTTCAAGACTTAAGGTTTAAAGAAGCAAAGATTGGAAATTCAATAGGGATTTGATCAAAGTGGAAAACTATTTCTGGAGGTAAAAGGAGGAAAAGTAGGAGATGCTTTGAGATTCTAAAATATTTTAGAAGCATCCCAGCCTATCTTAAGTTTGGATTATCAATTTTATTAGAATATTAGGATTTAATTTTTGAAGGTTGAAGTCTTATAGCTTAAGCTTGCCTCAGAACTTAAATCTAAATTAGGTATTAAAGATCAGTAATCCAAACATAGCTAATATAGTGTATGATCTAGACTTATCTCTGCCTAGATTGTGAAGCCAGCCAATCACATAGGCGCTTTAAAACCATGAATCCAATCACTTATAAAAGAGTGGGTAGGATTGTATAATTAAGTTAAGTTTAAGGAATCGGGGCCGACATCTAGAGCATATCCTAATTGGCCCCTTGATTTAGGTTAGGCAATACAAAACTTAAACTAAAAAAGAAATAAAGTTTTAAACCCATTAAAATTTATTTCTAATGTAATGCATGCTAGTTGCCTCGATAAATGCTTAAAATTGAATATAAAACAATTTTTAAAAAATGCTTAAAAATAGTATTTATCCTAAGAATTGCACAACATCAACTTGACAGAACTACACCATAATAGGTCAGGTGGCCTACCAAAACATGCAAGTAGCGAGGTTGCTAATAAGGTAGAGAAAGTACAATATGTATGCATGAGAACTCTCAACAAATCTGAGCTTACTTCTTAAAATTGTTAGAGTTTCTTTATTATCTTAAAAAAATTAATTTTGTTTAAGTAGAAGAATTTTTTTATCATACCCTCACGAGCCTCCGATCGGGTACCAGGAAAAAATAAATTTAACATGCAAAGTCATCAAAAAATACTAAAAATATACTCCTTATTCATAAAGTAAGTATATCGATCAATAATAAAATCAATTAAATTAATATTCAAATCAAAAGCCCATGTGGCAAGTGTTACTTAATATTATAACCTAGAATTGCAAAAATTAAAGTGGCCATATACTATTAATAATAAGCCCAGATTTCTAATCCTAAGACTCAAGTGGCTTTTGAGAGACTCAAGTGACTTTTGAGAATAGGTCTTCTTATTATTCACTTCTTTATCTTTCTGCGGGTTCCTTGGATCGTTAGGTCCAAATATCTAAATGAAAAAAAAAATCCCCCTCAAAAGGGGTGTTATCTTTTCCCTTTAGATATTTTAAAGTCATCCTAACTAGGAGCTCTCCCCTAAGAGATGTTCCTTACTCTTTGGATTTCAAATTGGATGCTTAAACCCCATATCAAATGTCACTTTAAATAATATAACTCAATTACAACTCAAATTACATTCAATTACATTTAAAAAAGTAAAATCTAGACTCAGACCACCTACAGGATTATCCTAAATAATTAACAGTTAATTTAACATCCCAAGTAATTAATATTTATTGAAATTAAAGTACTCACACTTACAGCCACACTTGATCATGCTCTTTTAATTTTAATGGGAAACTAATACATTCTGAAGCACCTACAAAAAATATTTTTAATTTTAAAGCTTGATTTATTTTTACCCCATTTAAATTTTATACCCTATATGAACATGGCCACCTACATAAGATTGTATTAGCATTTAATTTGTCTCTGGCCTAGGGGTAATTTAATATCCATCACATCAATATACATACTGCATAGAAATCAAATAGACAATCAATCAATCAATACTAACAACCAACATGCAATGAAAATCATAAAAAATCTGTGACACATAAAAAAATTAAACATCAACCTAGCCTAAGATAATAGTTGGTTATCCTAGAAAACTATCTAAAATGTATGAGGTTGGTTGTGTGGATTGGATATGTCCTATATAGGACAATTGGTTAGAGTCATTTGATGTTCTGATTGGTTAAAAGGCTTAAAAGAAATTTTAATTAAAGTTTAAATATTAATGATTTGAAATTGATTTTAAAGTATATTTTTTAATATTAAATGACTACCACCTTTGTTGGTCATTGGGGCCGTGAAGTTTATTTCACATTTCTTGTGACTAAATTAATAGCCTTGTAGACCCGGGTTACCTAGTGGTAATCAATATAGTTAAGTTAATTGAATTGATTAAGATTTGAAGGTTGATAAATTTTAATTAAGGTTGATTAATTATTGATTTTAAAGTTAGATTAAGGTTTTCTAGATTTTTAAAACAATTAATAAATTGTTTAGAATTATTTGAATCATTTAAACATATTAAAGGGTTTAAAATTAAATTTTAGATTAAGATTGCTTTCTAAAAAGTTAATATTTTTTCTAAATAATATACATTAAGATAAGCAATTAGACTATAAGTTTGTTAGTTTTAAATTTTTCTATAGTTGGTTATAAATTTTTAAAGTTTTTTAATTATATTTTGACTTAAGGTTGACCGAATTGTTGACTTTTTTATTTTGAATTATTTTTGGTGGTTTGCTATTTATAATAAATATTAGACCCATTTGAATTATTTATGGTGCTTTGATTAAATTAAGGTGCTTTTAATGATTGGAATCCAAATGAACTTCAAACTCTTTGAATCACTTACAAATCTTAGCAGTGACCCAAGGAGGGATTCCAAAGTATTTAGAATTTTTTTGAATTTTTAGTTTTTTTAATTAATTAAATTAATTAAATATTTATTTTTTAATTAAAATTAAATTAAACTTGAATTTGATATCAAATCAAAGGAGTATTAATTTTCTTGAGTTAATGTTTTAATTTTTATCAATTTGAGGTATTATTTGTAATTTTTAGAATTAAATTTGATTTATTAAAATTTTTTATATTTAATTAAGGGTTTAAACTAAAGTTAACTAATTTAGTGGCTTAATAATTTTTAAAACTAGTGAGAAGTTTTTTAAATTTTGGAGATGTCACTAAGTTTAAATGACCAAAGTTTCATCTCTAATAGACATGTATTTTAATTTTTAAAATTAATCTAAATTATCTAGACAAATATTTTTAATTATTGTCCTTAGATATCACTAGATTGTGTTGGTTTGTAATTAAGGTTCTTGAACCCTTATACACATATACAAATGCACACAATCATCACAATCAAATCCTAAAACTAGAAGAGCCTAGTATAGGTGAGTGTGTGCATCCTACACATGCAAATCAAGGCATAATTTGAATATTTGAGAATAAAGTTTAAGGAATTGGTAATTAAAAAGTTAATTACCCATTAATAATTCCAACTAAATCAATTAATTCAAGTCCAATTCCTGATTAAGATCTCATGTCAAACTCAAAGTTCTTAAAATGATGTAAATATCCATATAATTTTTAAATAATGGCAGGCCGGGATTGGCGGATGAAACATCGAGCAAACATTGGCAATGATTGGGCCACCACGTAAACATTGCTAATGATTGCAGCGACGTAGAAATTAACGCCACGACACTTAACCACGTCGGCATAAGAATCCCCCCGTTAGATCTTTTGCCTTCTGAAATTGATGACTTGTTTTGAGCCAGACTCTTAATCTAATAGATGATTTTTGAGGTCAGACAGGGCACGACATAATGCAATCAAAATCGTTGATCATGAGATTAATAGTTTAGGTTTCAGGCAATACAAAACAGATGTAATCGAAGCCCTAAATGGAAAAATGGCTCAAACTCAACATCAGCTCAATCATTTGGAATGAAATTTTAAACATAGATTAATCTAATGAATAGATATTATAGGGGGTGTTTATAAAGTTTGAAAAGCACTTTACAGAAAGCTACTTAGAACTAAGTATTCTAAACTAGGGTTAGCTTTTGTACCTTATTTAACCTTTGGATTTGAATGAGCTTGAGCTCTTTGAAACTGTAGTTTATCCATGCTTAATATTGCTGAGGACTCCATGAGCTAGAAGTGCCTAGATCAATCCATATAAGCCTTTGAACATAAATCACCTTAGTTCGCTAGGAAGCTTACCGCTGGTAGAGTTTTACTAGTGGACCTGGATTGAGGGAAGGTAGAAGAAGATTTGGGGAGCTCAAAGAAATGGGAGGTTGGGCTTGAGCAGTTGAGTGTAATGAGAGAAGGTGAGAGTTAGAAGGATCCTTCATTCTCACTTTTTATCTTATTCAAACTGCCCTAAGCTTATTGGACGGCTAGGATCGATTAGGAGCACCACTAGATAGCTGCCACCAGCTTTAGGAGTGGTTGAAAAGCTGGATGAGAGGACAGGGCAAGGATAAGGGTATATAAGATTCCTTTTGTCCTCTAGTCCATATGGGATGATTAGGGATGGTTTAGGATATAATTAAAGGTTTAAATAGGTTTAGAGATGTCTTAGGATGACTCTAAAAAGAGCTTGAATAACAGGAGGCATTTAGATTAGAGGGAAATAGTTCAAAGTGGCTATTTTGACCACTTACTAGTCATTTGACTAGTCATTGACCAGTTTGACCAGTCAATGGTCAGTAAGTGCTGAGGTGGAATGGTGGGAGTTTGGAGTTGCTAGTTGAAGTGATTTTGAAAGAGGTTTGATGCTTCCAAGTTGGAGTTTGAATGCATGGGAAGGAATTCAAGCTATTTTGACCATTCCTTATGTTGAATTGGTCAATTTAACTTAAGTTTAACCCATATTGAATCAAAGAAGGTTCAAAGCATTGAATAGAATGTGCTTGAAGTATCTTGAAGCAAATTGAATAGAGGGGCATGTGGAAGAGAGGATTTGACAATCGTTTTTGGTTTGATTAAGTCAAACTCAAAGTGATTTGACTTCAAAAAGATTTGAAAATATTTGAATCATGTTTTGAAAGGAGCTTGAGAGTTTGGAAGACTTGATAGTTTTAATTGGATTGGATTAACCCATTAAACCCTAAAGGGGTTATTAGGTCAATCTAAATTGACTTGGTCAATCAGGTTGACCCATGACGTGGGTTTGGGCTCAACATGTTTGAAATGATGTTTGAATACCAATGGAGATGATTTCAAGAGTTGGAGAGGTCATTTCAGTCAAATGGACTGTTTGGAACCAAAAGGGCCTATTGCATCAACCTGGTTAACGCAGTGCTTAGGTTCGGGTCAAACAGGTCTGGTTTGATGTTTTGAGTCTATTGGGGGTCTCTGGGAGGTCAATTTAATCAAATTGACTGTTTGGACCCTTAAGGGCTTGTTTGGTTAACCTAAATTGACTTGGTCAACCAGGTTGACTCAAGACTTAGGTTCAAGTCCAACATGTTTGGTTTGATAATTAAAATCTACTGGAAGTGGTCTCATACAAAGAGGAGGCCATTTTGTTTGAAATGACATTCAAACCTTTAAGTGGTATTTTGGTCATTTTGACCCCTAGTTAATTGGGGGTCAAAAGTGGGTCCACTAAAATGCAATTTAATTCTTAAAAGGTCATAATAAAGGGTTTGGATGTGATTAAAAGGTTTGGAGAAGGCTCCAAGGTCAAGATCCACTAGATGGCAGGTTTAGTAGCATAAATTGTAAATATTTAAAGATTTTACAGTCTTTGGGAATTAATCAGTTTTTGGGGTTAGAGACCTCAAATTGAGCTCAAATTTGGAAAGTAGATCTTAGAGACATGATTAATCAATATGTAATTAATATATCATGAATCATGTGTTGTTTGATTGGGGTTTGAAGTGTTTAAGAAAATTATGAGAAAAGGCTTTCAGGAACTAGCATTTTAGCCTTTGATTTTGGTTTGGATTTTTGGATTTGAGTTAAATTTTGGATTTGATTGATTAGAATTAAATTATCCAAATCATTTATGATCATTTGGATGGTCATAAGTAATTGGATAGGGTTGAAGCTAGATTGGGGGTTGGATCAAGGTTTAAGCTAGAATTAAGACCTGGGTTGATTTAAAGTCTAAATAGGTTTGATGACTGGGTTTGATCAAAATCTGGATTGACTTGAGGTCTTGATTTATATGGACTCGGGATTGATCCTAGGATCTAAATAGATCCAGGGTCTGGATATATCCTATAGTTTGAATAAATCTTAGGGTCTGGATAGGTCTATGGTCTGGATAAATCTATAGTCTAGGTAGATCCTAAGGTTTGAATAGATCTAGGGTATGGATAGATCTATATTATGGGTAGATCCTAAGGTTTGAATAGATCTAGGGTATGGACAGATCTTAAGGTCTGAATATAACCTAGAGTCTAGATTGGTCCTAGTGTCTAGATAGATCCGAGGGACTGGATTGATCATAATGACCTCATAAAAAAAAGAGGTTAAAATAAATTTGAATGTCCATACAGTAAGTGAAACTTAATAAGGGTCTGTAGAAATAGTTGTGGCCGAGTACCACTGAAGGCAACCAGGATTTTACTCCTAAAACTCAATTGACTTTGAGAATATAATTCTTTTTTTTTTTTTCACTTATTCATCCTTTTGCGGGCTCCTTGGATCCATCGAGTCTATATATTTAAATTAAAAGAAAAAACCCCTCGAAAAGGACATCTCTTTGGATTCTTGAAGTATCATAATCTGAATATCCAAATGAATAAGGATTTTTTAGTAGTGGATGTCATCCTTCTCTTTGGATTCCAAATTGGATATTTAATATGCCATCTCAAATCACTTTGATATTTATAACTCAATGCTTACATTAAATTACATTTGAATAAAATAAAAAAATCTAAACTCAAAGAACCTATAGAGTTATTTTAAGTAAGCATAATTAAATCATCCCAAGTAGTTAATATTAATAAAAAATATTAAAGTAGTTAAATCATAGTCATACTTGACCATGTTATTTTAATTTTTAAAGGGGATTTAAACATTCTGGAGCATTTGTAGAAAACATCATTAATTTTAAAGCTTGATTTTTATTTTGCCCCCTTTAGCTTTTTATACCCTGTATGAGCATGGCCACCTGCATAAGTCTTTATTATCATACAAATCTTCTCTAGCTTAAGGGTTATCTAACACCCATCAAAGCAATACACATATTACATAAAAATATAGATATAATCAATCAATCTAAACTAGCAACCAACATTTAGTGAAAAAACTATGAAAACTTGGCATGAAGGAGGAAAGTAAACACTAGCCTAGCCTAATACTATAGTTGATTGTCCTAGAAAACCATCTAAAGTGTAAGAGGTAGGTTGTGTGCGTTGGATATATCATATATAGGGCAATTGGTTAGAGTTGTTTGATGTTATAGTTGGTTGAAAGGCCAAAGAGAAATTTTGATTAAAGTTTAAATATTAATGACTTGAAATTAATTTTAAAGTATATTTTTGAATTTTAAATGGCTACCACCTATGTTGCTCAATGGGGCTGTGATGTTTATTTCACCTTCTTTAGGGCTAAGCTAATAACATCGTAGGCTCGAGTTACTAGTGATGAACGATTTGATTAAGTGATTTTATTTGATTAAGGTTTAAAGGTTGATGAATTTTAATTAAGGTTGATTAATTACTAGTTTTAATGTTAGATTAATGTTTTTTAGATTTTTAAATAATTTTTGAATTTTTTAGATTATTTTAATCATTTAATTAAGAAGTCAAAAGTTGACTTGTAGATTAATATTAAATTCTTAAAAGTTAATATTTTTATTAAATATTAGACCTTAAGATGAGCAATTAGACTATAAGTTTGCTAGATTTGAATTTTTTTATAATTAATTATAAATTTTTAAAGTTCTGAATTAAATTTTGGCTTAATGTTGGCCGGATTGTTGACTTCTTAATTTTGAATTATTTCTGGTGATTTGATGTTTTTAATAAATATTAGACCCCAAAAAGAGTCCAATTCTTTTAAGTTTGTTCAATTTGAATTTTTTTGAAATTAATTATGATTTTTAGAAATTTGAGCATTTATTAGAATTATTTAATTAATTTAATTTAATAATTTAAATCCAAAGGGACTCCAAACTCATTGAAATCACCTCCAAATATCAGGAATGATCTAAGGAGAGATTTTCAACTGTTTGGGAATTTTTTGGAATTTTAATTAATTAAATATTAATTTTTATTTTAAATTAAATTATACTTAAATTTGATGTCAAATGAAAGGGATTTTAATTTTCTTAAGTTTGAAAGTTCTTGAGGGTTGTTAAACCTTTATGAACTTGCTCGAGGCTAACCAAGAGGGGGAAGGGATTGGTTATTTAAAAAAATTCTTAACAAAAAAAAGAAATTCTTTTTGAAATCTTTTTGAATATTTTAAAATAAATAATTTATGTGGAAGGAGCACTAATTTCTCCATAACATGAATAAGAGAATTTGAGCATATAACAAATCATAAAATAATGTTAAAATTAAATGCAGAAAAGTAATATAACTAGAAAGAATACATTAGATTTAAAATAGTTCGATCAACTTGACCTACATTTACTCATAAAAAACCTCCTTTCCAGATATTGCATAAAAGTAGTGTCTCTCATTTTTCCCCCACAGCAAGTCGGAGAAGCCCTTATAAAATCTTTCCACCGATCTGGTGAGTAGAGTACCTTGAATCCCTTTTCTCCCTCCTAGAGTAGGAAGAGAACCTTGGAATCCTTTTACTCCCTCCTAGACTAGGCATAGAACCTTTGAATCCTTTAATTTCCTCCTGGAGTTGGCAGATAACCTTAGAATCCTTTTTCACCCTCTAGTGAAGGGAGAGAACCTAGATCTGATTTTGATGAAGATCTCCCCAAAGCCACCATAGAACCAAAAAAGCAACTTGAAGAAGATAGTGGAAACCTTGCTTGTAGCAACCTTTATGAATCCCTCACAACTCCCCCTCTCAAGGATTTCTTTCCCTCCTAAGCCCTCTCTCTTCCTTCTCTAAGCTATCTCTAAGATCAACTCAACGGTAAAAGAATTTGCATAAGAATATTAGAAATCCTTGAATAGTAGGCTTCATAAAAACCTTAAATTTTTAGACATCTGTATTTTATTCATATAGTATGATATGCATATCGTACTGTATGATCAGTTCAATTCAGACTCATCCAGCAAGATCGTTCAGATGAACTGTTCAACTTTTATAAGACATCGTATAATATGACCAAAATATCGTACAATATGATCTATAAAAATTCCTTCTGTTCATTTGAGATGATCCTTATGATGGCCAACTTCATATACGGGTGATCATCCAGCACTATGGATATCATATGATATGATCAGTATAAAAATCATGGACTTTGTTTGGTATGATTTGTGGGATAACCAATTTCGTAAACCATTAATCATAAAGTACAAACTATATCATACAGTACGATTAATCAAAATAATTATTCATGATTTGATTATCTGATATCATAGGATTAATTAAAAAGATTTTAATTAGGGAATACAATACAAACCAAATTGTACTGTATGATTAGTACAAAATTATTATCTTCCTTAACATTTGGCTGCTAAAGTTTTGACAGAGCACAATACTTCATACAGTATGAGTTAAAATCGTACATTATGAATTACATTGTATAGTATGAAATCAAGATCGTACAGAATGAATTACTTTAAAAAAAAAAAGACTCTAAAACATTTTTATTTCTCCCCCTATATGTGTGCAAGGTTACTCATCAATGATATCCACCAAATTATAATGATATGGCTCAATAAATGAAAAAATATAGAACATAATTAAAATTGACTATAACCATAGTCTACCTAGTCTTGAGCTAATCAAAATTGCAAGTGAACGGTGGACTGATTTCCTAAATGTGAGTGCACACAAACACAAAACAAAAATATCATAGAAATAAGAGAAAGCAGTAACATACACAAGAATATTTGTTATAATCAAAATCACAGTGTTTGAATCATGTTTGCAACAAATTTAAGGTTTGAATTTTGGTCAATGTAAGGTATTATATGTAATTTTTTGATTTAAAATTAATTTATTAGAGTTTTTAAAATTTTGACATTAATTAAGGGATTAACTTTAACTTAATTAATTAAGTGGCTTGATGATTTTTAAAGTTGATGGAAAATTTTCTATGGGTTGGAGATGTCACTAAATTTAATTGTTCAAAGTCTCATGTCAATAGAAAGTTTATCCTAATTATTAAGATTAATCTAAGTTCTCTAAATATATCCTTAATTTTTATCTTAATGATGTCACTAGATTGTGTAGGATTGAATAAAGGTTTTGCTAACCCTTGGACAAGCATATGAATACATATACAATCACAATCAATTCCTTAAATCTAAGAGAATGTAAGAATAAGTGAGTGAGTAGATCCTACACATGCAAACAGTTAAAGATAATTAACATGCATAAAGTTTGATTAGAGAATAATTGGAATACAATTATTTGCTAATCATTCTCCAAGAATTCCAATCATGCAAAATCAATCCATGTTTAAAGTTTCAAACCCTCTACTTAAGACACTCAAAATTTAATATATATATAATTTTAAAATTAATTTAAATATCTTAAAAATATATTATTTTTCAAAATTCTAAAAAATTTAAAGCAATTCAAAATAATTTTGAACAAATCTCAAAAATAGTTTTAAAATAGCTTCAAAATAATTTTGAAATTATTTTAATAATTTGAGATAATTTAAAATAGAGATTTTGGATTTTGAAAATTATTTGAGTTAAATTTAATTAAATATTCAAATGTTCAGTAATCAAAATTATTTAAAATATATGAAATATCTTAAACTAATTTTAATTCTAAATTAAATATCTTAAGGTAATTCTCTGAAATTTTAAAAAAAATTAATTTAATTTTAATTAAATATTTAAAATATTTAGTAATACAAATTATTTAAATAAAATTAAGTTTTAAATTTTAAATTATAAGATTTAAAATTCTAAAAATTTTGATATATTACAATAATCTTTTTTATTTTTGTTTGAATTTCTTTTGACTTGTCTTTAAAAGTTTTAAATTAATTAAAGTATTTAAAATAACTTAAAATTAATTAAAAACTAAAATATTTCCTAAATAAAATTAAATTAAATCTTAAATATTTTTTAGAATTTTTAAAATTTTAAAATAATTTTCTTTAAATTTTTTAAAATTCTTTAATTTCATTAAATATTAATTTAGTATTTAAATACTTAATTAATTAAAAACTATTTAAAATATAAATTATATTTTAAATTAATTTTTATTTCAAATTAAATTATTTAAAAATAATTTTTTAATTATCTAAAATAATTTATAATAGAGTTTTAATTAATTTTTTTTAATTATTTAATTCAATATTATATTAAATATTAATTACATATTAAGAATACTTAAGTAATTCAATGTATTTAAAATATATTAAATATATTACATAAAATTTTAATTTTGAAATAATTAAAATGTTTTACTCATTTAATTAAAATATTTACGTAATATTTGCATTTTAAAAAATATTTAAATTAATATTTAACCTTAATTCTAATAATATTTAATTTAAAATTAAGTAAATATTTAATTATTTAGGACTTTAGATTTTAAAATATTTTAAATTATTTTAAATTTATCTTAATTTTAAATTATGCTTAATTTGATAAAAAATATTTAATTTTTAATATTTTACTTGAATTTTAAATTTTTTTATTAAAATACATTTAAAATAATCTAAATATACTTAATTATCCTTTGGCAGTGTTGGCGCTACGTGGTAGCTCGGGATTAGTCCGATCAAACCATGGGTAATGATTAGCTTGCAGTGCTATTAATTGATAATCATTGCGCTGCCATAAATAATAAATATTTAAAATGTGCTGAGAATGGGGTCCACATGATTTCATTAATCTACATCAGCATAAGTCACGGGCTGTTCGATCTAGTGTTGTTCGAAGTGGATGGTTAGGATGGAACCAGATGTGAAATTCAATAATGATATGATCCACATGGTTTAACAAGACCATGGAACTGCTAGATCGTGACCATTGATCATAAGATTCACAATCCATATCTCACGCAGTTAAAAATTTCTTAACATGAACCCTAGTATAGAAAAAGGTCTCATTCTCACAATTGGCTCAACCTTTTTCAACAAATTTTAAACGTGTACAGTGAGAGTGAAGAGGATTGATGTGGAATGATTCCCATGGTGTAAAATGCAATTTTTAAAATGTTAAATAACCCTAAGTGTTTTAGACTAGGGTTTAGGATTAGACCTAATTCAATCAATGGATCATAGAAATTTTTATTTCATTGAGCTTGTAGACTATCCACGCTCAATTTCTCTTCAGATCGAGCAGTAGAAGCCTTGAACAAATTTGAGTTTGGTTAACTAGGAAACCTAACGCCGGCGTGCTTTGATTAGTGGGGTTTTAGTCGGGAAGGGTTGAGAGATATCTGGGAAGCTCAAATGAGCTGAGGTCTTGGCTTGAGGAGGCTGGAGTGGAGAGAAAATAGTTAGGTTAGAACGATGCTTGATTTGATGATTTTACCCTATTCAAAATGAACCAAGAAAAATGGACGATTGTGATTGACTTGGGGGCATGCTAGGATGCTACTACATTCCCTAGGGGTTAGTGGGAGCAGGAGAATCAAAGAACATAAGGACATCCTAGGTGGAAAGTCTTTTTGTCCTTTGAAGCACATGTGGCATCATTTAAGCTGGTTTAAACCTATATTAAAGATTAAATTAAGCTTAGGAGTCATTTAAGAAGACTCTAGAAGGAGTTCAAATGGTTGGAGACACTAGATTAAAAGGACATAGCTTAAAGAGGATTCTTTGACCACTTAAAGCCACTTAGAGGCTTTGTTAACTGGGTTGACCAGTCAACCAGCCTACATGGCTGATAAGGTGGAAAATAGGGGTGTGTTAAGTGCTTATGAGAAGGATTGGTGAGGGCTTGAAGGTTAAGTAAACAGGGTTTGAATGAATATAAGATAGTTTAAGGTGATTTGGCCAAGTAGTAAGGGGTTGACTTGGTCAGAATGACCATAATGTGGCTTTTGTTGGATTTAGAGAAGTCTAAAGCACATATTTAAGGGATAATATTAGAGATTTGAAAATCTTAATTGAATTGGGTTTGAAAATAGACACTAAATTGATCTAAATGGACTTGGTTTTATTGGATTTGGAACTAGTTGACCAAGTCAACTAGTGACTGGGTCAGGATGAATAGTCAAGTCCAAGTCAGCAATGTTGTGTTCAAGGGAGTTTGAATGAAGTTTAAATGGATTTAGGGGGTGATTGGGTGTAAAGGAGCTTAAGGGATGATTTGGTCATCCAGGTTGACCCAGGGTCTAGGTCTAGGCTCAAAATATCCTATGGGATATTTTGGTCATTTTGATCCCTGGTCAACTGGGGGTCAAACGGGTCAACCAAAATGTATTTTCATGCTTAACAAGTCCTAATTAAGGGTTTGGATGTGGTTAGAGGCTTTGGAGAAGCCTCTATGGTCAAATTCTACTAAGGGACAGGTCCAATGGCATAGGTCGCAAATATTTAAGGGTTTTATAGCCTTTGGGAATCAATTTAGTTTCTAGGGTTAAAGGCCTCATATTTAGCTCAAATTTGGAGGGTAGACCCTAAAGTCATGCTTAATCAATATGAAATTGATAGATCATGAATAGGAAATCATTTAATTGGGGTTTGAAGTATTTGAAAAACTACTATAAAAGGTTTTC
This sequence comes from Dendrobium nobile, assembly GCA_022539455.1. Taxonomy (NCBI): domain Eukaryota; kingdom Viridiplantae; phylum Streptophyta; class Magnoliopsida; order Asparagales; family Orchidaceae; genus Dendrobium; species Dendrobium nobile. The sequence goes on from CM039729.1 coordinate 31,398,928, forward strand.
AAGATAAGGCTTTGAACTTAGATTTTCTCCTAGATTTATGGACATAAGCTGGATTTTGAGTTTCAATGCTTGAATTTAATCATCCAAACCAATTAAAATCAATGGGATGATCATAAGTGATTGGATAGTGTTGAAGCTAGATTGGAGGCTGGATCAAAATTTAAATTGGGATTGATATATGGATAAGCGTGGAGTCTGGATAGGTTTGAAGTTTGGGTTTGGAAGTTTGAATTGAATTGAGATCTGGATTGGATTTAGGTCATGATTGATTTGAGGTTTAGATTGATCTAGAGCCTAAATTGATGTGGGGTTTGGATTGGTTTGGGGTCTGGATTGATCTGGAGTCTAGGTTGATCTAAGGTCAAGATTGATCTAGGCTCTAAATGGATCCTAGGGGATGGATTTGCCCTAGTGACCTCTTACTAAAATAATTTCAATAATATCCCATGGTCCCAAAGATAGTTTTATTGTAGTCATTCGATCAACGATCCGATAACTATGGTTAATCCCGTGGCTACAAAGTCAGCGCCAATGATTGGTTACCCATTCAGATCGCATCCCAATGTAAAAGCTTTGTTGACTGTATAATTTCAGTTTAATTAATTAAATCTAAAAATCACAGGAAACTTCAAAAAATTACATCCCCTCATCCACTTAGCCAATTTAGGTGTTATTAGGCTCTTTGGAAGGGGTTTGAGGAGACTTATAAAAGCTTTACGATCTCAATACATGATTTTGCATGAAAATTAAGTTATCATAGCTAGAATTTTAGGTGTATTTAAGCAATTTTGGCTTTAGATGGACTCACCATGGAATGATATTTTGGGGAACTAACTTTGGACATGTCTCTAACATGTCCAAAATTCCCCTCCCCCCTCTGTTTGACTTGATTAAGGGCATGCTTGGTTAGTTTTATGCTTAAGGGTTATGGTTTTACCCTTAAGTTCAATATAGCCAAGCTAACTTTCCAATGGGATTTAGGGTGTGTTTTGGTGTGTTGATAATGAAGAGTATAAGGTTAGAAGGCCCCTAATTACACGCTAATCCAAGGTCTAGGTAGTCCCAATTAAATTTTTTAAGGTGACCCTATGTGGTTTGGTTAACCACCTTAGAGGATTCATCTTGGGCCCTAATTTAGTGGGCTTGGGTCATGAGATCAGGTGAACTCATGGACGAAGTTTCATTGGAATTGGTGCCCATTTGGTCCACCATTTAGGAGACCCAAATTCAACCTTCAAAATTGACTTAAATTAATTCACCATTACCTCAAATTAAATCCTAAAAAATTCATATAATATATCAAATTAATCACAATTCAATCATATATCCATGAAAATCAAAAACCCTATCAGATGACTTCAATTTTGACTCTAATTTAATTTTAATGGAAATTAATATATAATTATATTTTATTAAAAAAATTAAAAATTTAAAAAAAAAATTGAACACTTGGAATTATACTCTTAGGTCATTTCTATCTTTGGAGGTAATTTTAAGGAGTTTAGGATTGATTTGGATCAAAATATCCAAAACTTCTTTAATTAAATAATTTTAAAATTCAATTAAATACAAACCTTGAAAATTCATAACTAATTCTAGAGAATTCTGAATTAAACAAACTCAATGTCATTGAACTCCAATTAAAATCTAGTATTTTTCTAAAAATGTTAAACCTTCAAATTTCAGTCAAAGTCAAAAAGTCAACTTTGTGATCAATCGTAGCTTAAATGTAGTACAAAACTTAAAAAAGTCATAATTTAATATAGAAAATTCCAAATTTTGCAAATTTAGAGTTTAATTGCTCATTTTAATTTCAATTATTTTGGAAAATATTGAAACTTTAAAATTCACTTTAATTTGACAAGTCAACTTTTAACCCTTAATTTAATGATTTAAAATATTCAAATAATTCCAAAATCAAATAATAAACCTAAAATTCCAGAAAATTTTAATCCTTAATTCTTAACTAATTTAAAAACCTAATTAAAAATTTTTAATCCTTAATTTTTAGCTAATTAAATAAATTCAATTAATATCATTTACTATTAAGTAACTCATGCTTACGAGGCTATTAACTTAGCCCCAAAAAAAATGAAATAAACTTTACATCCTCGGTGTAAACAAAGGTACCAATCAATTAATAATTAAAATATAGCTTTAAAATCAGCATCAAGTAATTAATATTTTAACTTTATTTAAAATCCCTTAAGCTTTTCGACCAATCAAAACACTAGACAACTTTAACAAACTACCAGTTAAGGATATATCTAAGCCACATGGCCTTCTACACACACTTTAGAAGGTTTTCTAGGACAAACAACTCTAAATTTAGGCTACACTGGTGTTTACTTTTATATGCCAGGTTTTCTGAAGTTTTCACCATATGCTGGCTAAAAATTGATTAATTGCTTTGGTTGATGTGTTTATTTATTCAATTCAATCTATAAATTATTGTGATGGGTGTTAGATTATCCTTAGGTTAGGAATAATCTGGTTACTCAGAAAGTTTTTTACAGGTGGACACGCCCATACAAGGCTATAATAAAGGGGGCAAATTAAACATTTAAATTAACAAAAATTTTTGCAGGCGCTAATTGCTAAATCCCCCTTAAATTTAAAAGAGCATGGCTGAGTATGACTGAGAATTTAATTTATATATATATATATATAAGCTTTGGATGTTTTCTTGATTTTGATTGCTTGGAATAACATACATGAAGTCAAGATTTTTATTTTAAATTTGATGAAATTTAACTGAGTCGTAATTAAGTTGTGAAAGTTGATCTTTGGGCTGGGATTCTACATTTAACTTAGAGTCCAAAGAGGAGGAAACATCTCTTAGGGGAGAGTTTCCTTCGATTTGGATATCCAAAGTTAGGATGATTTTAAATATCTAAAGAGAAAATAAAATATCCCTTTAAGGGAGAGTTTTCTTTCATTTGGATATTCGAACATGATAAATCCAAGAAGCTTAAAGAAGAACGAAGAAGTGAAGGCATAGAGTATCCCACTCAAAGTCACTTGTGTCAGTCCTAGAATTAGAATCCAGGTTGTTGTCAGTGTACCCAACAAATTTAAATTTCTATAAATTTTGGGTTGTAATTAAATGCATTTACATATGGACATTTTAACTTATTTAATTGATTTACTTTGCTTGCACAATAAAACTTGACTACATTTTATAGGTTTCATTTTTTGCATGACGTATTTTGTTTTAGCCTGGATACGCGGAGGCTCGTGTGTGTACACTAAAAATATTTTTATTAAAAATCAAAATAAATTTTTTTAGTCTAACATAGCAACGTTAACAATTTAAGAAGTAAGCCTAGGACCACTGGGAGTTCTCATTTATACATATTAATTACTTCTCCTCCTACTTATGCACCTCCCCGCTTGAGCGTTCTAGCAGACTACCTGGTCTATTAGGGTACAGCTCTATCAAGAGAATGTAATGTAATCTATAGAATAAAATTATTTTTAAGACTTTTTCAAAATTGCTTCATACTCATTTTATGCATTTGAGTCAAGTAGCATGCATTGCATTAGAAATTAATTAAAGATTCAATAAAATTCTAATTAAATTTTTAAGCATATTCACCATACATAAGTCAATGGGCCAATTAAGATTTGCTATGGATGTCAGCACCAACTCTTCAAAACTTAATCAACAACGTCATTAGCACTCTTTCGTGAAAAAAGACCTGACTCATGAATTTTAAATTGCTTAGGTGGTTAGCTGGCACTAGCTAGGTTCAGATCATTATTGTCCAGTGCCCAATAGATTTATGATCCAGGGCAAACTCAAAATCTTAAGACCCTAACTTCTGGGAATATAATCCCAAGTTTTTAATTAAATGATCAACTCAAATTAAAGCTCTTCTCGGTCTAATACTTAAAGTCCAACATATATAATAGGTTTGGGTGTTTCTGAACTGTTTCAGAATTCCAAATTGCTTCCTACTTTTCCTCTTTTGACCTCTGGAAATAAGGGCTCAAATTTTGATCTATTCCTAGTTGAGATTTCCAACCTCACTTTTTCTGGTATTACTCCTTGAAAAACTCCAAATAAAATTTATGTCATTATTCTAATCGAGAGTATTCATAAATAATTCAATCTCCCTACGATGTAATTAACTATGAAGGCTTGTGCTCATAAGAAATTTATAGCCAAAATCTAATTTTTAAAATTGATTTTCAAAATTCAATTTGTCTTTTTGGGAAAATTAACGTCAACGAAGATCATTATCATCATGTTCAAATGACGGACATTAGGAGATGCCTTCTTCTCTCAGGGAGATGTATCATTTACCGGAGTGATTTTGAATATGAAAATGATGATATTTCATCTATATTATAATAGTTAAATATACATAGAATATTATTTTGCCCCTTCGGGGTCATGTGCAGTTTTTTCATGTATTTTACTATTACAATCGGGATGAAAAATTTAGTTTTGCTCAGGCAATTTTGAGCAACTTTTTTACTCGGATGCAAATTAATATGTAGAAGATACATGATCGTACTAGCGGGCTTGACCTATGAGAATGGAGAGAGTTCAGAGATGTTCTGTAAAATGCTGAAGAAAATTGATCTCTCAAATTGGTAGCGTATTCACTATAATCACTAAAAAAACTCTCATATTTGAATTTCACCCAAAATGATATACTTAACTAATTTAATATTACAAATCTAAAATAAAAATTTCTTTAACTGAAATATGCAACTACTTACACTACTATATAATTATTCTAACAAAAGAATTAGGTTACAACTTCAAATAAAACTCAATATTAAACATGTAAAAAAAATACAACTCTTTAATTAAAAAGCACAATTAATTAAACTAGCATATACATATATTCTAACATAAAATATCATGTTGGAGCTTCAAACAAATATCATTAATGAATAATGTTATATAAAAAAAATGAAGTTATAACTATCCACTTACCTAAGAAATTCAAGCAGAGATCGGAGCCAGATGGAGCCACACTTCGTCTTTGAATTGTTAAGGAGCTTTCACATAACAAGTGTTATATAGCCAACTTAAAGAAATCAAATATATAAAAAAGATCAAAGTTAGCTTCTGCCAGACGCCTTTGGCTTTCTCCCCGCACTCTTGCAAATGCTTTTAGCTTTCTCTCCATAGAAGGTGGATCTGGTCGGGTGACTAGACGGGGGAGCATAAGAATGCGCTTATCTTTTCAGCGCATTCAAAAAAATGCGCCGAATGATTCGGCGCATTCTAATTGCGCCGAATCATTCAGCGCATTTTATTGAATGTGCCATCCATTTTAGAGGATTTGCCCCATTTTAAATTTATGATTTATTCTGCTCCTTTTGCTAAAAAACATCCCATGCATGCTCCTTCTTAAGACTTGTTATTTAGATTTCCGTTGTGAATGATCCACGACATATATAACGAAATATTAAAAGAAAAATATATTAATATATAATTGTTTCACCAAGTGATACATTTTTTATACTTGCAAAAAAAGATATGAGTTTCACTTGAAGGAAGTCTCTTCAATTTGAGTATCAGGAAGAAGTCTCTTTATTCCCCTTTCTATATAATTATGGTGTTTTTTTTTTTTTTTTTGTCATTTTGTTTTAGGTGGTTAGAAATTTGAACCTCAAGATTGGTGCTATCTTACCCTTCAATATCTCAATTGAACAGTCAAGAATTTTATAATTTTTTATTGTTAAGACTACTAATTTCTTCATTTAATTGCATGATATACTAAAACTATTATGCAAATCTACAAAAGTAATCATTAGTAAACTCATTTTCATTGTAATCATTAAAAATAAACTCAAATTATCATTAGCAAGCTTCATTACTGCATCACATATATTATGAAGATTTTATGATAAATGACCTGGTTGTGCTAGATGTATCTTTCAATTCAAAGTTATTCAAAGCGCAAATCAAGAAATTTTTTGGATTTAGTGGGTTATGTATCTTTCAAGCCAATGATCTTCAAAGCATAAATTTTGTTGCATGTCATTATGTGGTGTATCCAATATCAGTGGGTTATGTAATTAAGGGCATTTTTAGATTTTATTGAAATTTTAGCTACCTTACTTATTATTTACAAAGAGGTGGGTATAATCTTTTTGATTTACTCAAGACAAATAGTTTTTTATGTGGAAGATTGTGATGCCCCGAGATCTAACTTGGAAAGAATTTCGATACATCCGACCATTTACCAGAGTCATCTAAAAACTCCAATCAATCACAATCTAATAAAAAGTCTATAATTTAAAACATCCATATACAAGTCGATCCATATCTCAAAATATCATATACAATACTCAGGAACAACACTATACCCACAAGTACTGAAATCTATCCTGTCCTGAGTACAAAAGAATCAAAATCATCAAAAGAACTAAAACCTGTAGATCCGGATCAATCTCTATCTCCTGCTCCCTTGCCCTGACCTGAAAATGTCAACCACATATAATGAGTAAATACGGAAATCCATAGTCAATGAAATCAAGTCTATCAATGCAGCAGCGGGCAAATCAATAAACCAAACTCAATCAATACACGTCAATCTCGAAGAAATTCGTATACAGAAGAAAATCAATCAATCCGTCAAATCAGTCGTCTCAAATCAATGATGTCTATTCGATGAAATCAATCAAAAACGATACAATAACGATCAATCTATCCTAGCAATGAGTCAATGCAGTAAGTCAAAATAGTGTAGAAACAATAGTATCAATGAGTCTATAGGCAATACTATCAATAAATCTATAATATCCATGTCCATAGCAATGAATCTATACAATATCTATATCCATCCATGTCCATATCAATGCTCAATAGTTTCCATGCTCAATATCAATCAATGAAACTGTACAGTAAAAGAAAATCCGTCAATCCAATCAAATCAATAAAGCAGAAATCGATAAAGCAGTAAATCTGTATGTCAATACAGTAAGCATGCATTCAATACAATAATACTGAACAAGTACAATCAACTGGCTATGTTGCTGTTGTAGAATCCATATTGCTGTTGTAGATATCCATACGTTGGTTTCAATAAAAAGAGTCGTCACTCTATTGCCCGTCGGCCGCCCGTCGGCCGCCCGTCGGCATATCTATAAGAACTCCTTATGACTCCCATCCATATATCCATAATCAATGTTTAAAGGAGAGCCCGTCGGCCCACCATCCTGTACAGGTCAATTCAATCTCCAACAAACGTTCAACCAGGTTCCACTTGTGTTCCAGTATCAATAATCAATCAATAATCAATTTAATAGTCAATATTAAAGCAATCATATCAATATTCACATTCATATCTATTCAATCTATCAATCTCAGAAAAATCAGAAATCCTACGAAAATTCAGCAGAGTAACGGCAGTCTACCGATTTACACAAAAAACCTGCAAAAAACATTAATTTCCAAATTCACACAGAACGTTCACAACATCAATATAAGGCTATTGTTCTACTGAATCCATATCAAATAACATCCTGATATTTTTCTATTCAATTAAAATCGCGTAGAACCAATTCTGACAGATAAAATCATCGTAGAAAATACTCAAATCGTGTACAATATTCATATCTATAACATTCTAAAAGTTGTGCGGTGAAAGTTGTGTCAATATAAAACCGGGTCCAAAATTCGACTACGAAAACACAAAACAGTGCACAACTCGATCAAAAATCAATATCTCTGAAAACAGAAATAGGATTCGGAGTCCTTACCGCGAGATCTTCAATTCTTTCAACAATGGCGACGGACGAAAAGCGCTCCGCGGCCTCCGAAATCCAAGATTTCTTTTCTTTTCCTTTCTCTTTCTCTCTCCTCAGATTTTTTTTAAAAAAAATATCTTTTCTCTCTCATGAAAACGAGCTGATTTCTTTATAAATAAGGCTGATCGGCCCGGCCGATCGTCACATCGTCCAGGACGATGTGAACAAATTCCAATCGTCCAGGACGATTTTTCAGGCCGATAATTTCGATTTTGCTCTCTGGATTCTTGTCGTATCTGATCGTCCCCGGCCGATCCAAAATCGGCCTGGACGATCCAGTCCAGAAATCATTCCAGAGAACACTCCAGAAATCAGCCATTTTCAATGCACTGATCGGCCTGGACGATCTCAATATCGTCCCGGCCGATCCTGGGAGGAAAATCCAATTCAGAGAGGAACAGTAAGGGAACGAGATCTCACAAAGATAATGTTACTGCTCTTTATATCTTTATGTATGTCAGTTTCACGTCCTATGTATTATTTGAAAGGCATAAAAAAATTTTTGACTTGTAGTGTGGAACTATTTGACTTGTCTCTCTGGAGTTATCCGAACGAAACCTCATTTAGAAAGTTAGTGATGTTTATGTTGATGATGATTGTGATGATGAAGGTTTCATGAGCGATGGTTGTGTAAATGACTATTTGACTTCTCTCGGAGTTGTCCCAATGAAGACTTCATTCATAGAGTTTGTGTTTAGATCTTTAACTTATCTAGCCAAATAAAAAGCTGTTTACGAACATAAAGCATAGTTGTAAAGTTAGAAGTAGCAACTTAGTTTATGAATAACAACAATGTAGTTTATGAACTGTAAGTACTTTTTTATCATTGAATGTAGATTCATGATTTGTTAAATCTCATATCTTGAATCGTTGTTTTATGGAGCTGCACATTTGGTACTAAGCACATTTTTTTGATACTTTGCAACAAATATTTTTCCAAACAATGCCTTCTATGTTCCTGACAAAGCATATGCTATTGCATCTTTAAGCTAACAACAACACTAATAAAATAAAAAATGATACACTCAATCATTTCTGGTTTCAATTATTTAGTTTTTGATTATCTGATCAAATGAGGGTATGCTTATGAGCCAACAGCCATATGAAGTGCATAATTACAAGATTTTTGTGCTGATTATTTTTTAGGTGTTTTATGTTAGAAGTTGAAATGATTCTTAGGATTTTTGGAAAAAAAAAATATTGTTTGTTAAATCCAAAACTTGTTTTATTATGACTAGTTATTAGTTTTGATTAGCACAAGAGATTTTAAGTTAACAAAGAGGATATTTTTGGTGAGGATATTCTGATTAAATTTCAATAAAATCAATTTACTAAGAAAATTTAACATTAAATTTATGCTCTATTATGATTATTTGTTTGTTTAAATAATATCAAGTAATGTCATTGATATGGACAATTTTAAAAAAATATGTACCTTTAGTGGCGGTTATAACCGCCACAAATCTGGACAATAGTGGTGGTTATAACCACCACAAATACCATTTCCTTGTCGGTTGCAAAACAACTGCGAAATGACTTTGCAGCAGAAAACAAATGCGGCAGACATGCAACAGTTTTGAAACCATCATAAACATTATTGTGGCGGTTTTAACCCATGGGAGAAGGTATTTTAAGTGCTACAAAAGGTTTTTTTTTTACTAGTTATCTTTATAAGCCTGTCTATAAATTGAAATTGTTTATTACTTGTTTTAGCTTTTAAATTCTTTAAATAAACACTGCATATGGACTATATGTGATGTTTAATTTGTGATAAAATATTTTGTAGTTGTAAGAGAAATGTTAGTATTAGATCTTATTTTTTTATGTGCATTTCCCGTGGGTTGTTTTTAATGAATCTTATAATTAGTTAATTGTCGTTCCTATGATATCTATTATGATATTGTATTATTAGCGGATGAATGTTGAATAGATTTGACATAATGATTAATTATAGATAAAATTATATTATAATTAAGTTGCTATTGAATATAATGTAGCATTATTAATTGAATTGTATTATTATTTTGATTTTCTTACTAACACCTTAGTTGTAATCTTTGTCAAAATTAGGCTTTTGTATATATGGTGAAGTTGTTTAAATAATGAAAATTTTGTGGTAATGCAAAATATTAAAATCTTCCAAGCATGTAATTTGGCATTTTAACCTATGAATGATTAAATTGTCTAGTTTCTATAGGGTTGTGCAAATATGTATTTGATGAATAATTTGATATTTGTTCCTAGAATATATTTTTTATTTATAAAATTAAATAAAATTGAATAAAATATTAAATTTTGTCATATATTAAAGAGTATTTATATTCATGACTATGCTTGTTTGTTGTTTAATAATTAGTTTGTTAAGAAAAAGATAAAATGATAATTTAATGACAATAAGTATTTTATTTGATGATTTATTTTATGTTATTGTATTAATTTGTTTATAGTTTATAAGTTTTAAAAATTAATTATACTTTTATATGTATATGTGAAATGGAAAATATCAAATAAATAGTTTGATAGATAATGTAAATTTTATTTTATTTTTACAAACTCAAAAACATAAAATCAAAATTAAATAATAATTCAATAATCATTTCATTTCGAGAAATCAATAAAAAATTAAAAAGAAAAAAAAAAATTTATATATAAAGGTACTACCAAGTGATACATGAGTACATCAAATTATACAAACAAATAAGAGAAGAAGAAAGAAGTTTGCTTATGTATCAATAAGGATATGAGGAATGTGAGCAATCTTGTGCCGATCGGAGCCTCCATCCTCTCGATAGCGCTCCTTCAACTCTGGATGATATCTCGAAATGGATAGAAGATTTAAGTTGTGAGGAAGGTTCGGTAATTCCCGAAGCATAGGAGCATCATAAATATGCAGTTTCTGAAGTGAAGATAAGCTTTCCAAGGAGGAAGGCAGAGACTGTAAGGATTTGAGATTTGAAAATATCAGCTCAGAAAGAGAAGATCTAACTTTCAGAAACCACTGGTCCGCCTCATTTGGAAATGAAACCAGCACATCATTATCCCCGATTCTCAGATTTTTCAAGGCGGCGATACTTCTCAATGGCTCCATCAGCAACACCGATGGATCACTTACGCTAAGTTGGCTGAGCATGAGATGGCAATTATTAGCGGTTTGCATTTCTCCGAGAGAGATCAGATTGGGGCACTTTGTAATTGTCAATGATCTTAGTGCTGCAAGTCTTGCTATTTCATCAGCCAGATGAAGAGATGTAATGTTCGGACAGACAGAGACCTCTAATGTTTCAAGGGGAATAGAATTTGAAATGCTACAACAATTCAAAGTCTTCCACCCTGTAAAATGTATCTTCAAGCTCTTGAGCTTAGGAGGCAAAGAGGGCAACTCTTTCAACTTCGGGCAGACAAATAGCTTCAGTTCAATTAAGCAAGGAAACAAACATGCATCTTCAGCAGCTACTCCTGCCTCAAACCAATCCTCTAATGCTTCTAGGTAGCTAATATGTAACACTTGTAGCGATGGAAAGACATGGTATTTATCATTCCTATTAAATTTACTTTCGAGACATTTTACTTTCGGCATCTCCTCAAGTTTTAGAGACTTGAGGAAGGGAAGTTGCCCGAAAGGAGGAAGAGTTTCCCACTCCAAGCATTCTGTCAATAAGATTTTCTCTAGATTGAAGATCGGATTGACATTGTTCATCCATATTGCAGACCTTGCACCCATGTATCTCTTTATGCTCAAATTCCTTAGACATTTTGGTGGTTGAAGGTTGTCGAGCACGTTCTCATCTAAATCGATGTTCCTCGAATCAGTGGTACTCCAACATAAGGTTAAATATGTGAGCCTCCTCTTGGCATATAATTTGGCACTACAAGCCTCCTCGGCATCCTTAACACTTTCAAGGCAATTGATTCCTAATTTGCAAAGATCATTCATATTCTCCAGCTCCCCAATTCTATAACCACTCACATCTCTAGGAGAAAACATATTCAGTTCTTGAAGAGACTTTAGCTTCCCAATCCCACATATCGGTGAAATATAATTCCCAGGCAATTTCACGTTACGCAAGTTAGAAAGGTTATTAACGTCCCTTGGTAAAAAATCTGGTTGGCTTGCTCTTTTGCTATCATAGATTATATATTGCAAGTGATAGAGATTACTTAGAGATCTTGGCAGCATTGTAAAAAAAGAACCATCAATCTTTAAGTATCGAAGATGTATCAAATTTTCAATTCCCTCCGGTATCGTTTTCAAGGGTATAGAAGATATATATAATAAGCGTAAGTTTCTCGAGGCTTTGAATATTTCAATAAGTGCATTCCAAAGATCCTGATTAAAAGTTCTATCAAACAAGAAAAGAGAATGCAAATATTTAAACTTCCCAATCTTTTTTATGATGTCTAGATTTGTAGTTTGAACAGACAAGTGTCGAAGAGTCTCAGGAATTATAGAAGGCAACTTTGTACTATCTTCAACTCTTAAACATTCATGCATGGAAACTGATTGTGCTAATTCATGTATTAAATCATGCATCTTGTAATATGGTCCAAACTTATCAAAGAAAGACTTTTTAACCAAATCATCAAAATACCATCCTCCAATATCCTCCAGAGTCCATTCTTGATCATGAGGTTGCTGAATGAAACCCAATGCAATCCACATTTTGACTAAATCATCTTTATCAAACCGATAATCTTGTCGAAATATAGAACAAAATGCGAAGCAATTTTGTAGATGTTTTGGGAGGAACATATAGCTCAATCTTAAAGTGAGAAAGATGTCACCCTGACCCAATTTTGGACTTACAAAATCACTATTTAAAACTTTTGTCCAATGTCTTTCATCCAAGCTAGAATTCAAAACACCACCGATGACCTTTGTTGCCAATGGAGATCCTAAAAGCTTTTTAACTATCTCACCAGCAATGGATCTTAATCTTTTATAATCATTAGGATTCTCTACATCAGCAAATGCATGAGAGTTGAGGAGCTGCAAACACTGATCTTCCTCCAAGCCCTCTAATCTAAATATTTCCGTCTTCTTTTTAATGACCGTTGCAATCATCATTGCAACTGAGTCCATTCGAGTTGTTACCAAAATTCTACTACCAATATTCCCATAAGCCAGAGGGGCAAGCAACTTCTCCCATTTTTGTTTATCCAGCTCCTCATCACTCTCCCAAATATCATCCAGCACAAGCAGGAACTTTTTGGACATCATCTCAGTCTGAAGACTATCTTGAAGTGACTTAAGTGTCTCCAAACGAGGCCTCTCCTTCTTAAGAGATTCCAACATATCTGCAATAACTTTTTTCACATCAAAGTTGTTGGAAATACAAACCCAAATTTTAAGATCAAATTCCTTCGTCATTTCATCTTCATAGACGTGCTGCAAGAGAGTTGTTTTTCCCATACCACCATGGCCAACTATAGATAGAAGAGAAATGTTTCCGTACCTAGTTGTCCGAGGCTCATTTGATGGCTTCCTCAACCATTGCAGAACAAAATCCTTAGCCTCGCCTCTACCGATGAGATCATTTGTAGCCAAGGATCCTGTTTCACGTGCTTCGGACAACACACGCTGCTGCTCCCGCTGCTCCTGCTTTGCGCTATCTAGAAGATGAAGAAAAGTACTAACCCCAGCTGAAACTTTATCTAGTTTCTGCACAACCTCCTCCAGCCTCTTCAATTTGGGATCAATTTTGAGAGCACGTTTGCCAATTTTGACAAGTCTTTTATTTACGGATTTCATGATGGAACGCATCTTTCTCAGCTTCTTGTTTTTGGTCAGCTTTTTTTCAAGCTTCATGTACTCAAACTCATCGAGCACATCATCTGCCTCATCAACAGCATCTCGCAGCTGCCATATCCATTTGTTGAGAGCTGGGTTCTGATCGCTAATTTGTTCTTGGTTAGCGGCAAAGACGACAGCTTGGATCTTGGGGTGGTTTTCTCGCAGGCTTTCCAGCTCCTTCTTCATGCCCGTCTGCCATCCGACTTGTTCTCGCAGGTAATCAGAGCAAGCGTTGATGATCTTGTCCAAGATTGGACCAACAAACCATTCCGCCGCCATGGCACCGATGATCGTGGTAGAGAGAGCAGAACAACTGAACAGTAGGAGAAACAGAGATTGATTGGAAGAGATGAAGATAAGATAGTCTCCAAGCAGGGCCTAGGATGCCCTTGTTAAGGGGAAGCCTTCAATTCGACCGTTCCTTTGAAATCCGACGGCTTCGAGTAGATGTGAAGAGCAAAGTCAGGTGAAATAAGAAATAAAAGGTTTAATTTTGATGGGAATATCATTTTATTTATTATTATACTTTTTTATCTGCTTATGATGAATAATTTGAAACTAATTTATATTTTTATTTAATAAAATTGAATAAAATTTTGAACTTTTTAAAATGAGTTAAATGGACAGATCTAAACTTTTTTTAATATATTTAAATTATTATTATAAAATATATAATTAATTAAGTTTTTTCTTGAACTCACGAAGAAAACTTGTAAATAAATTTTATTAAGATTTTAAACTCAAGTAATTTGCTATAAAAATAAATGAATTAAATTGAATATTATAGTTCTTATTTTGATTTGATTCATTTATAGTCCTAAGCATTAATCAATAATAAAATGAATTAAATGTGCATTAGGGTTGTAAATGATTCTAACTTGAGCAAACACCCATTGGTTATTTGTGTTTGGCTCCTTCGAAATTTTGTTCATTAGATTTGAGCTCATGTTCAAAATTATATTGTTTGTAAATATCATGTTCCAATTCACTTTATTTGTTATGAAACAAAGAACCCAACATAAACAAGAGAAGTAGCAAAAACTCCACATAAATCATAAAGATTAACCATAATTAGTCCCCTAATAATTGAATCAATTTAAGCATGATTGTTATAGATCGTTCAGTAATATGTATATCATCATGGATAATTAGAACAAAATATGAAATTCAAAATATTCCCTAAATTGTGATTGGCAGCTTTTTTCATGATCATAACTAATTGTCCTAGAAGTTCTAAATCATCTAGTACGATTAGTTAGATGAGCTGATCGTATAGTATGATATAAATTGTACAATACAATTAGTTCAAAATTTAAACGTCTAATTTTGACTCAATCTTACTCCTCCTGAGTGTGTGTGTGAGGTCACCAAGCTAGTATACACCTTTATTGGACTTGACTCAAGAAATAAAAAAATACATCAGTAAATATTACAAAATTCTTTACAATATAACATATTATATCCAATCTTGAGCCTTAAATCTTTGTTAGATGGTGCATGATGTTCCCTAAATGTTAATACACACACAAATAAAAATACATTATAAATATAAGTAGACATAAGGATGCGAGCCACAATGTTTATTATCATGAAAAATATAAACTTGTGAGATCAAGCTGCACCTAATGAGTTTATAAAAAATCTTTATTAAACCATGATGATGTTTTGATTTACGAAACAAAGCGATAATCACTAGTTTTTAAAGCAATTATAACAAAAATAAAATGCAGATAAAAAGTGTGAAAAGGAAAAAAAACACACCAGATATTTTTATAGTGGTTCGATCAACTTTGACCTACATCCACTCCCCAGAGTCTTTTGCTCAAAGTATTGCACTAAATATTAAGTGACCCTCCTTTTGCTCCCACATCAAGGCGGAGAAGCCCTTACAAACTCACTTTCACCAAATTTGATGCGGCGTAGTGTTATATATTATGTCACCCTCCCAGTGACAGCAGTGAACATTGACTAGTTTTTCTCCCTCAAAGAGAAGGTAAAGAACCTCAGCTCCTTTTTGTCCCTCCTAGAGATAGCAGAGTATCTCAAGGACTTGACTTAGAAGCCTCTCTCCTAAGAGAGCTTCCAAAGACTCACCAAGGCCACTGGAGGAGCAAGGGTATAACTAGCACGAAGCAACCATGTGATTCCCTCACATTCCTCCTACACGCTCAACCTTACCTTCTCCTTCCTTTAAAACCCTAGAGTTCTCAAAAGCTTTTCTCTTAGAGTTCATTCAGAAGTCACAAAATCCTCTCATCATTACCAAGAGAGTCACAAAGCTTTGTTTAAGTATTGGGCTTCAAGAAATAAAAAAAAAAAATTTAAGTTTGCTCCCACTATTCGTACAATACGATTTGAGTTCGTAGAGTATGATCAGTTAAGAAACTAGACCCGTCCAGTATGATATAAATAATTATTCAGACAAACTGTTTAACTTTTCAAACACACCATACAATATGATCTAAAGATTGTCCAATATGATATGTTAGCTTTTCTCTCTTATTCATACATGACGATGTTGACCACCATATATCTGCCATAGTCAATACAAGCAAAGGAGATGATGATCGATTATTGTTGGTAAATAAGACATCATTTAGACTGAAGATCGGAGTGCCTCTATCATAATGAAATGATTAAAGTTTTGTTCGATTACAAAATGGATCACATCGATGCATTCAGGACAATAAATATTTCAAATAGAAATTATTCGTAGAAATTATTCGTATGCGACTTAATCGAGCAACACCTTGTTAGTAAGCACGACTCTAGCAAAAATTACCCAAAATAATCTCTGATTATTAAATGGGTTGCATTAATGTGTTCAGAATATTAAAGTTAACCAGGAAGGGACACCTCATAATCGAATCGAGTGAAGGCTATTGATATCGAAGGATTATGGTTGCTCGGCGTTGATCGAATGTTGTCCATTTGCAAAAAGGACTTAGTCGTTGAGATTAAAATGTCAAAAATATCATGAAATTACTGCAATATTATTTGGATATTTGTATATATTGAAATGCAAAATTGACATAAAGTATGAGGCGACGACACATAGAAATGTAAAAGCAGGCAGATGAGGCATAATATATATATATCATTAAAAAAATAATAAAAATAGTAATAAAATAAAAATAATAAAAATGCGTAATAATAATCTATGTAATTAGTGTGATTTAATAGTAATATTAACATTCAAATTATGATAATTTTTATTTTTAAAAAATAAGAAAAAAATAGAAGAAATAGATTCTGATCACTAGACATGTTGCCTCGTTCCACTAAATTTATCTTAGAATATTATCTCACACTTTTATTTTAACATATAACATTTAATGAAGTATGATTTAATTCTCTGACATGTACACATTTCCACTTATTTCAGTAAAGCATCGTTACATTCATAGGCATAGATATAAATATCTATTAACATATCTGTACATACACGTGTCTTCCTATTAATTTGCTTTGCCAAATTAGTCCTTCTACCTGTCTTCCATGCAAGAATAATGCTGGCTAACATCTACGTGTCTTCTTGTAACCAAACTGCTCTCGCACATGTCCGAAAGCCTCCTACAGCACTTGCCTTTCCATCTTTTACATTCAGAACCAACCTCACTACTTCTATATTTATTAGGGGTGTCAATATTTGACACGACACGACAATCCGATCTGGAAAATCCGGATTAGACTCGACCCGTTTGATAAACGGGTCGGGTTCGGGTTCACAGATTTGACCCATTTGATAAAACGGGTCAGGTCGGGTTGACCCGGCAGGTTACCGGGTCAATCCGAAAACCAGTTTAATTTAAGAAAATAGATAAATATTTCTGTACAAATGAGTTCCCCGATGCTCATTTGATGGATTCCCCAGCCACTCCATAACAAGCTCCTTAATCCTTATCCTTGCCCCGCCCAATGAGATCAGTTTTAGGCAAGGATCCTGTTTTGCTTGCTGCTTCTGAAGCTCCTGCTTTGCGTCTTTTACAAGATGAAGGAAAGTATCAACACCAGTTGTTGTAACTTTATCAAGTTTCTGCACAGCCGTCTCCAGTCGCTTCAAGGTGGGATCAATTTTGAGAGCACGTTTGCCAAATTTGACAAGTTTTTTCTTCATGGATTTCATGATGGAACGCACGTTTGCCAAAAAAAAGGAGATTGGAAGAACGCTGCCGGGTCGCGGGTCGGGTCGGGTCAACCCGGCAACCCGGCCGGGTCGGGTCCGGGTTGAAATGTCCGACCCGTTTGTAAAAACGTGTCGGGTCGGGTTCGACCCGAACCCGGCGGGTTAGACCCGAACCCGGCGGGTTAACCCGAATTGACACCCCTAATGTTTATACAAAGCCACATCTTATTCTTACCAATCCCAACTCCAAATCATTATTGCACCATACATCAAACTCTCTTAATATTAACCCTTCTATATATGATTATATAAAATAAATATATAAAAAAATTCAGAAAATAAATAGAAAAAAAATCTTTTTCAGTCTCGCCGCAAATCTCTGTTGTCGTCGCCTCGCTCGCTCGTCAAGGTATATCGTTCTTCAAACTCTAAAATCTCAAATCTTGCTCTTGACGCTTGCGGCGAGCCAGCGGACCTCCCTACACGCTCTCATAGCACACCAGGAGGGAGCCCGGTGCGACGTATACAACGAGGTGGGTAAGCCCTATACACGCTCTTGTAGCGTGGTGGGGAAAGCCACTTCTATTCTTTTACGGGTACTTTGAAATCCCCATACACGCTCGTGTAGCGTGGTGGGATAAAAGATGTACGGCCCGGTGTCCCCCGACACGTACCATACATGCTCGAGTAGCGTGGTGGGACGACCCAGTTTTCTGTGGTTCCCCCTAAACAGTGGAGACGCTAGGATACTGTCAAAATTTTAACGATCAAAAGCCTGAATAAAATAATTTTTATGAACTAATTATACTGTATGATCTAAATCGTACCGTATCATCTAGGTAAAATAAAAATTAATTAAACTATTTAATTAGAAGTTTTAATTTTAAACTAATCATACTGTATAATTTAAATTATATAAGAAGATCAGTTGTAATTAAGAAATCTAGCCGTCAATCATATATTAAGCAATAATTTTGAAATTTGAAAAATGAGTTATTTATATCGTATGAATATAATCATACTATATAATGTAATTAAATCTTACCTAATCTAATCCTATAATTAAACAATAAAATCTAAATTAATTGAGATTTAAGATCATATTGTATGATGTCCATTTCATACAGTACGACTCGATTAGCTCCAAGAATGATATTTAATCGCCAACGATCGTATGGGATAAAAATCCTAATTAATTGAACTAATCATACTATACAATCCGTGATATCATATTGAATAATAAGTTTAAGTCTTTGAACTAATCATACATACCCTTATTCATTATACAACACTAACAAGATGTATTAAGCTAATCATACTATATAATCCTCAAATCGTATTGTACGACCAGAGTCGGTTGACTTAAAAATTTAGGTTTTTCTAGAAGCCTTGTATTTAAGCTTTCTTATTAGACTTTGTAAATGTCTTTAACTATTTGGAGAATTTGAAGAGAGTTCTTTGTGAGGGGCTTGTCTTCTTGAAAAAGCTTGAAGAGAGAGAACTTAGATCTTGGAGAGAAAGGGGAGAAGTTAATTTTGAGGGTATTTCGCATAGTTGCTCCAAGCAAACTTCTACCTTTGGTCCTCGATGTGTATTTGTTGATTTTGAGGGATTCTTTGTTAAAGCTTTGAAAGCAAAAGATCATCGGTACTTTGCCGCACTAGAAGAAGGTGAAAGGGATTCAAGTTTTGGCCGAATCACTATAAAATTTATCGTGTGCTCATTTCTTTTTCTTCTTGAATTTTATTTATCACATTTTAAATTTCATACACATTATATTCATACAAATCTGGATTGAGAGCATTTTGATTATTTTAGATTTTTGTGAGAAAAATGAATATATATATATATATATATATATATATATATATATATATAAGAAAATAATCTCAAGCTTTTTTTTTATATTTGTGTTTTCTACGAAAAAAAAACATTTGAGTTTTTATATCATTAGCTCTGAACGTACATTTGAATTCGATGTTGTTGCGGGCTAGAAAATACGCGGCGATAGAGATTTAATTCCGCGTCTTAACGTTGTACGTATAACTAGCTCACACACAGAGAACACAAGATTTTTATGTGGAAAACCCTTAAAAAGGGAAAAACCACGAGGCCTAGCCCAGTTGAAAATGATTCCACTAGACTTTGAGTTTGTTACAAAGGACTGAATCATCTCCAAGGGTGATCAGATTATAATCAGTTACTTAAATAAGACGTCGAGTCTTCGGCGGGACGTAGGGACTGAACGTCGGGCCCTGAGCAGGATGTCGGGTCTTCGGCAGGACGTAAGGACTCAGTGTCGGGCCTTGAACAGGACGTCGAGATTTCAGCAGGATGTAGGGGTTGAACGTCGGGCCTTAAGGCGGTGGTCCGGCGAGGTTCTGCGGTGGTCTGGCGAGGTTCCTGCGGTGGTCCGGCAAGGTTCCTGCGGTGGTCCGGCAAGGTTCCTGCGGTGGTCCGGTGGTGGTCTGGCGAGGTTCTGCGGTGGTCCAGCGGTGGTTCGGCGAGGTTCTACGGTGCTCCGGCGGCTGTCGAGGAGGAGCTCCTTCCTTCTCTTCTTCCTTCTCTTCTCTTCTTCTCTCTCTTGCTTGGATCCTCCCTTGTGAAGAATGATGGCTCTATTTATAGATTTTTTGGAGTGGCATGGCCCGTAAATAGGTGTGAGATCAAGGGCGAATAGGGAGTGATTCGAATGGACGGCCGATAGTGAACCCATAGATCGTGCACCGTTCATTGGACATTTGGAGGCCTTAATGATGTTGGAATTCAGCGATCTTGGGCTCGTTGGATTTGTCTCGTCGAGCCGTTCAATTCGAGTATAAGCTCGTTAAAATCGAAGACCGTTTGGTAACTCAAATTGCTGTTTGAACCTTCCGACAGCACTTTGAGCCCTTGATTTGGACTCATTTGGGCTCGGATTGGGTTGAACTTGGTGTCGTCGGGTTCATATTTCCGAGACGCTCAGTTTGACTGTAAGCTCGCTGAAATCGGAGTTCGGATGCTCCCGAAATAAAATTTTGAAGTTTCCAACTAGCTTTTTGCCTCGAGATTCGTGTCCGATCAAGATAATTTTTGCATGACGTATTAGATGTTAAGTGTTATTTTTAAAAGAAATAATTTTGAAAAAGAAATATTTAAAACACCAATTTACTCCTTCTTAGTGTGCCTTGGGTAGTTTAACTAGGTTTAACAATCTCATTTTAACTTTGAAATCTAACTGACTATTGAACTAAAGTGCTTCGACAATGTGCTTGTGAGTGTTGTGGGGCTAGTTTTGATAGCACAATGATACTAAAAATTATTGTTGTGATGCTCCAATACTTATTGGAGAGTTATTCTGGATTTAACATGTTGCGTTGTGATATTAGGTCATTATAAATAAATAAATAAATAAATAAATATATATAAGGTCTTGCGACGCAGTCCAGCAAAGGAGTTTTTATTGAGTGCGGAGTGCGGACGTAGTTCTGTGTATGCAAACAAGTAGTTTCGCGCCACGTGTAGCCCACCTTGACCCCACCGTATTGAGGAGATTGTGTGTTCTGTTTACCCGATAACCCGATAACACGAACCATCCGAAGTACTTCAAAAAATGCGCGGTTCCCATATCTTCGAGAACATCTGAAACGTCGCTTCCTTGTTTCTTTTGCGGGCGATTTGCTAGACTACAGTCCATCTTCCAGAAGGAGAGGTTGCAGGTTGTATTTTTCGAACGAAGCCACTTCATCTTCTACGCTAAACCTGCTGAGCTTCATCGCGGAAATGGGAAAGGTTTGATTAGCTTGAGTTTTATGCTTTTCTCGATAATTTTGAGCTGTTAGGGTTTAGGTTGAATGATGGCTGTGAATGCCATTTGCCCGTTAAATTGTGTGACAAAATGTACCGTTTGGTATTGTTGGGTACCGGTCGGTACCGCTGCGTTATCCGAATGTGTACTCAGCGGTACCTTCCAGATTAAGCTTTGAAATTTCTGTAAGCATTCTAAGTTCTATAAGGACTTGTCGATATAGGGTTTGGTGTTAGAGTTTATTCTTGCTTCTACCGCATTCCATGGACTCTAGTCGGAAGCGAGTTGTATTGTAAAATTTTTCTTGGTTTCGCTCGGTACTAGTCGGTACCAGTCGGTACCTCTAGGTACTACTAGGTACCTCTAGGTACCGAATTGTATACATAGGTAACGACCGGTTCGTGGATGTACCAAACTGGAATTAAAATTATCGTAATCAATAACGCAGGGATATGTGCCCAAGATTAGTTTCCGTTGCAGAACTTCAACCTTCAGAGAAGTATGTGATCATTTAGTGGAAATATTTGGCGAGAACCTCGTCGAGAGTTTGAAGCAATATAATCTGCATCATTTTCTTTTTATGCCCCGTCTAGTGCAGAATGTGCCGTTGGTCTACAAGTTGTTGTCCTGCTGGGATAGTAAGAAACAATGCTTTCTCATTAAAGATCAGAATTTACAATTCACTGCCGATGAAGTTGCTATGATTTTAGGTTTACCAAACAGAGGCAACAATTTTGAAATTGGTGGTGCTAGAATAACGGGTAAATCAGCCAATGATATTAGGAAGGAGGTGATTAGTTTGGATGAATCTACGGCAATGCCCGATGTTTTGAAGAAATTCATCATTTTTTTGCTGTCAAACTTATTTTTTCCTCTACACAACTATCGAACACCAGCTTCTGTCATCAGTGTGGCTCGAAATGTTGAAAAAATTTTATCGTACAATTGGCCGGATTCAATCAGAGAATTCCTTGTTGCTGACTTTAACGCCGTTGCAAAGAAGATGAAGAAAGGGCAGCCACTTGGTTACCTGAATGGATTTGTTCATATTATAGTTGTGAGTGCTTCAAATATAAATTGTTTAGTACTAATTGATGATGTTGATTATTGTTAGATATATTTTAAGTTGATGTTCTTATGTATTAGTTCAGATATGGTTTCTTGAACATTATGCACTCCACGAACCATTGAACTCGAAGGCAAGACAAAGGTTTCTCCGCTGGGGATCCGATGTAGTTTATAACGACGCTGATGCATCTAGTTTATTCGATGGTCTTGAAGTTAGTCATTTATTAACTTCTTTTGATGCTATAACAACTGAGGAGAGGGATTTATTAGCAAACCCTCCAAAACAGACCCCACAGACTTCACCTGACAAAGTTCCCAACAAAGAGATCATCTTGCACACACCTAATGAACATCTTCCAACACCTCCAACATCACCTACACCACAGAGTCCTCTAAGACAAAACACCCCGCCCCCAAGCCCAGTTCGGCCGCCACCTAGCCCAATCAGTCCTGGTGGACCAAGCACTCAAACACCACCTATGTCACATGCCCAGCAGCAACATACTCCCCCACCTGAAGGCCAGCAGGATTATAGAGTTGATTATGTACAGAAGCTTTTAGATCAAAATAGATTTTTGAAAAGTAGGTTAATAACCTTGGAGACAACAATGTCTCTTAATGAACGAAGAATGGAGGCTCTTGAACATTATGTTTTTGAGCAGAGGGAGATGAATAAGAGATTGGAAGCAATGGAGATGTTCTTATCTGCTAACTTCCCTTCATTCAACTCCTCAACTGCAGCAGATCATGTTCAATCTTCATCCAGGACTATGAGTAATGAAATGAAGAAGGCAGAGTGTGCAGAGGTTATTGCCGAACATATGTTTGAAGACACCCAGGCAATAAAGGATTTTGTTGTCAAACCTGATACAAGCAGCTCTGGCATAGCCAAACGTGTGAGACGTCGGGCTGACCGTAAAGCTAAGGAGGTTAAGACACCATACACCAAGGGTCAACATAAGAAGGTGTTAAAAAAAGTTGCTTCTAGGCCCTCCCCAGTTAAGTTTGAACTTACGAATGCTCTGATTGAAGTTGAAAGTCAAAAATCACCTGCACCAAGGCCAGCTCCTACTAGAATAGAATATCCTGGTCGGCAAATGATAAGTGACGATATGAGGATGTTTATCGACGCTTGCCTAGAGAAATATACTGATATGTAAGTATGTAACATTGCAAATTATGTGTAAAAGTACTGGTAGGTACCGGTAGATACCGTTGGGTACTGGTAGGTACCTTTGGGTACTGGTAGGTACCGTTAGGTACTGGTAGGTACCGTTCGGTACTGGTAGGTACTGTTAGGTACTGGTAGGTACCGTTCGGTACTGGTAGGTATTGTTACGCACTGGTTGTAACACTTCATATTTTGATACATCGGCTTTTATTTTGCAGGTCAGATACAATTTATACTGCAGGAAACATCCAGATTTTTAGAAGTCAAATCGATGAACTATTAACAGACCAATATCTGGACGACAACCACATCGACGCCTTCGCTAGTTTGCTCGTTGAGAAAAACAAACTTCGTCCTGGCCTTTATCAACCATTTATTTATGTTTCGAGTCTGCATTGGGTAATTGTGTTATTTTTCCTTGCTGTAGCTGAATATGTTTAAAGTTATCCTAACCCGAATACACATACAGGCCTCGACGAAATATGATATGGAAAGTAAGCAGTACGTGTCGCACATTAACAAAGATGCAGTTAACGCTTCTAACTTTTTGCTACTGCCAGTAAATGATAGTGAACATTGGACTCTTCTGGTTGCTTACTTGAAGAAGGCAACTTGGTATTTTTTTGATTCGTTACCTAACCCCATGCATCGAGCTGTGCTCCCACTAGTGGTTAGTCGCGTGCTGTACATTTTAAGTGTGCTGTAGACTTTCGTATTGTGAAATTAACGCTAATTTGACATAGCTATGATTACAGATTGATCACTTACACGACGAAACTCAGGGCTGTTTCCAAAGTGATATAAGATCATGGAAAGTTCTAGAAGCCGAGGGAGTTCCAACACAAACCAACGGTTTTGACTGTGGGATGTTTGTTTGCAAATATATGGAAAATGTTATTCAACCTAACGCTGTTAAATGGGATTTACTGAAGAACTTGCAAGCTGAAATGCCTAAGTTTAGAGCAGAACTTGCATTTATGTTGTTATGTTCCACGTTGAAACGATAGTCTTGCTAGTTGAGAAATGTAAATAGATAGAACGTTCTTAATTTTTAAGTATTTCAGTATATTTTAGTTTTTTTACTTCTTTACTAGACAGTGTACATGTTGTTGGAGTTGCGTTTGTGTAGGACAACATCCAAACTCTGTCAGTAACTCAAACTGTAAATCTTGCCAGTCTTTGATATCCAAAAACATCTTTCTGTTGCGACCGTAAACACGTAGATTTTTTAATTGATGATGCAAATCAATTAAAAACCTATCTTCAGCTGGATCCCACGGGTGATAAAGAATTAAATTATCAACATCACAAGCTCGCCGGACCACATAATCAGAGTTTGTTAGTTTTCCTTTACAAGTCAGCTCATGGTAACGCTGTTGCAGGAAATGAACACTTGCAAGGTGGTGATAATTTGCAAAAAAATTCTTCTGGACAGCTTTCGAACCCGTAGAATTTAAGAACCGACCTGATCTGTTTTCCTCGATGGCAATCTCCTCCCTCCAGGCTACTTTAAGCAAACTATCACACCGATCATCCCATGTATGAACACAGCATCTATATATTTCATTCCGTTTTGCTTGCCGCTCAAGTTCACATTCTGCTGCAACATCCACGCAGTGATGCATTCGAATCGTGCCTAACTCGACGAATTCCTTGATCGGCAAGCCAAGATGCAGTTTGGCATCAGGCCACCGAAGTTTATAAACCATGATAGAACTATACAAAAAACCATGGAACTCCCTAAACTTATATATCTTTAAATTTCAACTACCACAGTTAATACCACAACCACCCATCTTAAATTCCTTCAACAATACATCTGCCCAATTTAATTTCAACAAACACAGTAAATATCAACCCACGAAGCACCAGGATATTGTACTACGCGTCAATCGGCGGTATCAATCAGTACTGGTACTAAAACGGTACCGACCGATACCGAAAGGTACCGACAGATACCGAGAGGTACCTAACAATACCGAGAAGTACCGAGAGGTACCTCTCGGTACCGACAGGTACCAAAAAAGCTAATACGCAATAGTACCGGTACTTAGAGGTACCCACCTCTACCGAACGGTACCGAGAGATACTTACATTATCGGTATTGATTAAAAAAGGCGAAATTTTCTACAATAATGTCAAAAATCAAATTAAAACAAATTAGAAATTCCGAATATTTAACCATGCCTTTCAGCATCGATAAAACCATTCATCATGTTTAAATATTCAGGGTTGGGCTGACTGGTTGGTCGACGAAGAAGCCACTCATCAGTGAAGCATTCTGGTATGTTCGAAAAGGGAACATGACTTAAAGTTTGTACATGTGCTGGCTGATGAGTTGAAGTAAAATAATCTGGAATGTTTGCAAAAGAAACTTGGCTACTAGGTCCCCCTGTTGTAGTTTGATGAGTTGAAGCGAAGCATTCTGGAATGGTTGCAAAAGAAACTTGGCTACTAGCTCCTGCTGGTGTAGGATGAGTTGAAGCCAACCAATCTGGTATGGTTGCAAAAGAAACTTGACTACTATGTTCCACTGGTGCAGGCTGCTGAGTTGAAGGTGTCGATTTTTCCTCAGCTTTCTTCCTCTTCGGCTTTCTTTTTTCCCAATGACTCTTCAACCTTGCATTTGAAACTCCTTTGGGTCTGCGCTTGATGGGGTCCTTTATTTTAGTTCGCATGCTAGAATTCGTAACTAAGTTTGAGTCCTTGCTGATATTTAATATGAGATCCACATTCTCAGCTATCTCAGACATTGCATCAATCATGTACTGTTCTGCTTCAGTATTTCCTTCCCCTCTAGTGCTAATTTGATATGCAAATCTGGTATAATAATTTCTGAAAATCATACTTCCTATGCCATCAGAGGGAATTTCGGTAGCTACCATAGATGACAACGGCCTATCAGAGTAAAGGTCCTTCCTTGCTCGACCTGACCATCTCTTGAGTAGATATTTGGGAGGTATATTAATTATATCAATCCGCCTTATCACTCTCAAGCAATGAGAACAAAGTATCCCCATCATGCCGAATTTTCCACAGCTGCATTCGATGCAACCTTCCGCATCATTAAAATTAACTGTCCAGTAACGTGGCTGATCAATGTTCTCAAGAGTTTTGACAAAAAAAGTGGATAAGTCAGTTGAGGCTTGAGCTATGCACATTCCACCCACACCTTCTAAAAATTCCTCCTCAAAAAAAGAATACAATTTACGCGAATAAAAACGCGCGGCCTGCCTAAGGATTGGACTGCTCTTTACTAAAGGAACAACATCTGACTGACTACATCTGAAGTCTTCATCCTTCTCATTCCGATGCCATGTTTTCATCACCTTTTCAAGTCCCAGAAAACACTCCGTGATGGTGCTAGTAGGCTTAGAAATGCCATGGCACACATTGTTAGTTGATTCACTGCGCTGTGTCGAAAGAATACCAAGGTTAAAACAGGTCTTGTTGTATGCTGTGGACCACTTGTGCCTTATTTTGTGGAGCTCTTTCAACCACTCATGGCTATGAAGGTCCCCTTCACTCAGCATTTCAGTCCAAGTACTTTCGAACTCTTCCTCAGAATCACATTTGCTAAAACATTTATAAATCAACCCTCTAACCTTGTTGTTGCTGTTGTAACAATGCACCTTGGATGGAAGCTTCTTGATGATGTGCCATTGGCAAAGCCTATGGCGTGTTTGCGGGAATGCAATTTCTATAGCCCGAGACATTGCCTGATCCTGGTCAGTAAAAATTGTAATGGGTTGTTTACCACCCATTACTCTCAAGAATGTTCTAAACAGCCATGTAAATGATTCTACTGTTTCTTCAGACAGAAATGCTACCCCCAAAAGAACATTCTGCCAATGGTTGTTAACTCCAACAAAAGGTGCACAAGCTAGATTGTATTTGTTCAGTCTATAGCTTGTATCAAAAATTATAACATCTCCATAGCAGTCGTAGTCAATTCTTCCCCCACCATCAGCCCAGAAAAAATTCATCAATCTGTCCTCCTCATCATATTGGACTTCCCACACAAACATGTTATCACTGTTTGCTCGGTTTTTAAAAATTTCTATTAGGGAATTGGTATCCCCAGTCTCAATCTTGCATCTTCTGTTCCTCTGAACAAAGTTATATGCATCTCTTCTTAAAAAACCAACATACTCCCTCCCACCAACTTCATCAGCTAAGTATGTGAATGCATCAATGGTTCTAATCCCAGCATCAGTCATAGATTTAAGAACAAATCCTCTCTCTTCAGTAATATTCCTACATGATCTCAATAAATGTTGATCTTCAGGCCTTGCCAACTCATGGTTGTGGTTCTCAACACATTTATTAACCTTCCATTCCCCATCTTGATCAACTGAAAATCTAATCATCGCGGGACACCCAGTCCTAGTATTGGCTTTCCTGTATTTCGATGTTAATTTAACATTCAGGTCAAGCCCCTTCTTAAAACCAGCTTTCGAACATACATAATCTTTCATCCGTATCTTCCTCGAATTAGGCCAGAAGGAGTGATGATCCTTGCGAACACTAAAACCAACACTATGCGCGTATCGACAGTACATATCATAAGCCTCTTCCTCACTATTACAAACAACCTGCGAACAACAACCAGCAAGAGTTTAACATTGAAAACAGGAACTTCTGGAAACAGACACAAAATTTCAAAATAACTTCTGTACCTAACGGTACCTACCAGTACCTACCGATACCTACCAGTACCGACCGATACCTACTGATACCTAGAGGTACCGACCAATTAAAAAAAGGTACTAAATGGTACTTCCAACCCACCAGTACATATATTCTCACCAACATAAAATTTTTAAAACACAAAAACAAGTCACGGCTTTCATTTCATATTTACCGATAATATATCAAAGTTTGGTTGGGTATTCTGTTGCAAACCATCTCCAGCTCTAAGCTCTGGCTCTTGCGTAAAACCTTCCATCTCCGACCAGTCGTTCACCTCTTCCAGCACATTATCCATCTTCAGACATTACGCCTCGAACCTCAGAACTCACGCTCTTCTCCTGCTTTCTGAAGTTTCAGGATTTACGAGAAAAATTTTTTAACTTGGGTAAAAAACACGCGCCAGCAAATATAACCCTAGCTTTAACCGCGCATTTTTTGAAGTACTTCGGATGGTTCGTGTTATCGGGTTATCGGGTAAACAGAACACACAATCTCCTCAATACGGTGGGGTCAAGGTGGGCTACACGTGGCGCGAAACTACTTGTTTGCATACACAGAACTACGTCCGCACTCCGCACTCAATAAAAACCCCCAGCAAAGAGCGGGACAGAAATCGGCTGCTGGGACGAGCTGAGTTGCCAACGGCGAGTGTCGAGGCACAAAACATGGCTTCGATGACCCAGAGATTGAAGCCATCTTGGAGAAATCATCCAATATCCAGCCATTTACTTATTTTCCACCTGGTCATGGCTTCCACTCTGTTGCCTTCATTGACATCGGCGATACCATCGTTTTCCTCCACCATGCACAACAACAACTGGGCCGTCTTGGTCTGTACCTCGCGATTCTGGTAATTATCAATCAAAATTTTCTTCCATTCGAAATAAAAGACTGGTTTGTTGGAATTGAATTGAAAAAATGTATGCAGCACTTCCTGTCACAAGTGTTATTTTTTGTTTTCCTAATAGCATTTCGAGCATATGTAATATTAAATGACTCGGTATCATTAGAAACGAGGAAATCAGTTTCCACTTGGAGTTAGGGTTCGCGGGTTTAATTTATCTGCTTTATTTCATTTTCTTGATATTGAACTGTCTGAAACATCCATCCTGCTGAGCGCTCGGCGATTCTTGCGTGTTGAAGTGGTAGATTACTGATAGGTTCTGCATGATGTCGTTTCGAAGATAATATATGTTAGAACATCCTTGCATCGCTCAGCATGTTGAACTATTATTGCCTCTTAAAAATAAAGTGGAACTTTTGCATAGTTCTGCAACTATGTATGACCACTAGAATTGCATATGGAAGTTTGTTCACCCCAATACCGTGGAAATTAGTAGCCCGGTGACCTTGATTGAGATTTTATCTAGCACATTAATTAATATTATTTTAAACATAAAATCATAGAAGCATATCTTGGAACCAAGATGGAGGAGTGAGTGTGTTGTGGCATCAGAGAATGGGAAACAAAGACTTTATTAATGCTTGAATAGTTGGACTTTCTCATTAGAGGTTTGAAGAAAATAGAGAGATTACAGGTAGTGGAATAAAAAAATGTAGGTGAAAAAGTTAACAAGAAATGTCATGTGAAGACCTCAACTTGGTATGCCTTATGGTGCAAATAAACGTTTGTTTAGATATGGAGAGGCTATTGCAAAAATGATAGGAATATTGACTCATTAAAAGTTTTAAAAGCCTCTACATAATTACAAACTTTATGTTCTTGAGTAGAAATGCTTAAATTAAGTTTTAAGTGTAAACCAAAAAAAAAAAAAAAAGCTAAAGAGGAAAATTGAGGGGTGCCATTGACTTAATTTATTGAATGGGATAAAGGAGTGATGTGCATTTATTAAGAATCTTAATGCAATTTGAAGATTTGTGGGTGATGATTTCCCCCTTACTACAATGGCTTTGCCTATGATTCTTGAGGAAATCTAATACTGTATGCCACTGTTTTTTCATTTTGTTAACATTGATTGATACTACAATTGTTTACCAGGTTTAATTATCGACATATGGCCAATACTCTGTCTTTATACAGGTATACTTGGGATTTTTATCTGTAACTCTATTTAAGTTATTTTTCATTTTTTTGTGGTTTAATTTTCTCAAAGGTTTTTTGAGAATGTTGTCATTTCAGGACAGTAAAGAGACTAGGAATACCTGATGAACGGATAATACTAATGTTGGCAGATGACATGGCTTGCAATTCTAGAAACACTTACCCTGCCCAAGTTTTTAACAATGAGAACCATCAACTAAACTTATATGGGGATAATGTGGAGGTGGGTTTCAAAGATATGCTAGTTTTTCTGTAAGGGACTGAGAATTTTGTTGGATTCTGTAAGCTAGCATTACATTTTGAGTTCATATTCTTATCTTAACATAAGATGGCATCACATTTGAGCTGTTTTTTCTTAGCAACTACCGAGTTGATGGAATCTTGATCCCATTTTGTTCTTGCCTATTTTGTATGGGGCTTTCTTTATGAATTTTTACGCTTGTGCCATTCCTCTCAACAAATATATGTTTTATTTATTAATTTATTCTCCATTTCTTGTTATTTGAATTAATTTCAAGCTTTACTGCCATATTTTACATGGGCTATGTATCACATGCACTTATAGTTTTTGTTTGTGTAATTTAACATTTATTTTAAATCAATGTTAAAATTCGAGTTTTACATCTAGGTTGACTATCGAGGTTATGAAGTTACAGTTGAGAATCTTTTGCGAGTATTAACTGGGAGGCATGAGAGTGCTGTTCCAAGATCAAAGCGCCTTTTAAGTGACGAAGGAAGCCACATACTTTTATACATGACTGGCCACGGTGGAGATGAATTTTTAAAATTTCAAGATTCTGAAGAACTTCAAAGTCATGATTTAGCCGACGCAGTCAAGCAGATGAAAGAGAAGCATAGGTAGGTTGATTTTTCCTTGGTTTACACCTTTCTCTCTCTCTTTTTTTTTCATTTTTTTCCTAGATTTTTTTTTAAGTGATGGTTTGCTTGTGCTCTATAAAACACAATACTATTATTGTCCTTAACTATTCTTTCATGTGTTTAGGT
Source organism: Dendrobium nobile (assembly GCA_022539455.1). Lineage (NCBI taxonomy): Eukaryota > Viridiplantae > Streptophyta > Magnoliopsida > Asparagales > Orchidaceae > Dendrobium > Dendrobium nobile. Next base: position 31,430,406 of record CM039729.1, read on the forward strand.
TCAAGGAATTGCTCATAATGGTTGACACTTGCCAAGCAGCAACTCTTTTCTCTCAGGTTGGTTGTTTTCTTAAACTGGCGGGTGCTTAACTTTTCTTTTGTCTTGTTGCAAGTTATTCTAAATCATGTACATAGATGACTCTAAAGATGAATAAGCGATTCAATGACCTCCCAATTACATACGTGCATCTAAGTCTAATATTTGCATTGGTGAAACTTGCTAGAAGCTCGGTATTGATGAATTTTTCAATGTCCCATGGGGTATTTTCCTTATAAAAATTGATCAAGGCATATAATATTTGCCTTTGAAGAAATTAGTACAAGGTTTATTGCTGTTGAATACATCTAATTGCTTAGTTTATATTAATTTATTGTGGTTTACAGATTTATTGTGTATAGATTAAGATGATCTACAATAGGGGTTCAACAAATTTGATAATTCTCTGTGATATCCATAAATTCATTAAGCAGTAATAAATAGTTTATGTTACTCAATTTTAAATAAGACTTGTGAGAAAACCACATAGGAAAGAGTTTTGCTAGAGGATCAATGATAGAAACTGGCTAAGGATTAATGTTGAACCAAGCTTTGTCCTCACACGACAAAGGAGAATATCATCTATCTTATTAGTAGTTGGCTTTGTTTGTTTCTATTTTGTTTCATAAGATTTAGTATTGAAATTCTTTTAATATATGTAAAAGGAATTTTGTTCATGAATTTTTACTATTAGTACTAGGTGAATATGAAATTCTTTGTTTATAAATCTATTATAACCGACTAGAAGTTAATTATGTGTATGTACACAAATAATATTGTGTCCAATGCATGCTTGTGTCATATATTTTTTTAGATTGGGCATGTCCTTTGCTCATGTCATGTCCTGTTTTTAATCATGCGTCATGGCCATCAATCATTTAGGATAAATTTCAATATTGGTCATATATTGCGGTATTTTCAGTTGTAACAAGAGGTCCAAGTGGCCATTATAATGACTGACTTAAATATTGAATGAAATGAGGCTTGTCATGATTCTTCCTATTCTCAGTCTGTCTTTAATTCTCTCTTCTTCTTGGTCTTCTCTTCTCCTCCTTTTTTTCTTCTTCAATTACTTAAGGCTTCCTTAACTCTCTTGCGATATTATTCTACATTGATCCATATTAGAACAAATGTTTGTCGTGTTTATTTAGATGTGATGCTATAATCTCCTAACTTTCATGCCTTTTGAAAGGGTTTAAAAGATCTGTCATTTTTTTTCTCTTTCTTGTCGTTACCGTTATTTATTTCTTCATTCTTTCTCTTTATTAATGGATTTTTAATTTTTTTTTTTGGTTCTATGAATAATAGTGAAAAAAATTATTGTTTCACAGGCAATAACGTGAAGGTATGGTGATGTCGAGTCTGATTTGAGCAAGTTAGACTCAACCTGAACTTGAAATAAAAATGAAAGCCTCAAACTTGACTCAAAATTAGTTTTTAGTTAAATAATTGCATAAATATAAGTACTATGTTATGTATTATATTATATACCTTATATATTTATACAAGCACCTTTGTATATTCATATTTTCAAGTTGACTTGAATTATATTTGAATAAGTTGGAGCTAATTTGAAATTAAATATGTTTTGAGTGGTGCTTTAGATCGACTTGATTCAATTTCAATTTTCCAAACAAATTTCAAGCTTTTTTAGTAGCCTTAATAAGAAATTATTGTTCAATGCATAATGACAATGATGCTATTTACTATAAATAATAATGGTGTTTGTAGCCTCTAATTATTTGCATCTCGTTGACAATTGAATGTCATTATTTCTCTCTCCATGACTGCTGCATTCAACTTCTCAATGATCCTCACATGCCATCCTCTTCAAATTGATCTCCACATGCATTTGAATTATCTCTTTGTTATCAGTTAAGTTATTTATATTAGTTTATTACTTTATTACTTAAAGTCTTTTTGACCGTAAGCAAGACTGAGATTAAGATGGAATCAATGAATTATTATGTTGAAGTTGTTTTCCAGTAACTTAGCTGCTACATCTTTTCCTCTCATTCCTGTTCCTATTTTTCATTCTTCTATTCTATCTTTCTTGCACCCATACTCTCTCCCAGCTTGCTTGTCTTTTTTTTTTTCCCTCGACTCTCTCTCTCTCGCTCTCTCTCTTCTATCTTGTCTTTTGTTCTCCCATCTTCGTTGCTTACACATTCCTCTTTCTTTGTGACATTCTTGTGCCACTGAACTCCGTCAACCAAAACCTGCATCTCTTGCTTGCCTCTGTTTTTTCCCATTCCTCTTTGCTGTTATTTCTTCTCATGCCTTTTAATTCTCAGAGTTCTTTCCTTGTCCTTTTACAACCATTATAAAGGAATTAAAATATTTTGATTCCCAACCCAAACGAAATCAAGCTTTGGTATCAGGAGCTATGGTCCTGAATTCAAAGAATTCTTATTATTAAAGATTGAAGCAAACTTGCATGGTGTCAATTCTAATGGGTTGTAAAGAATTTGATGGACCAGCTGAGTTGATTGAGAGGGAAATAAGCAATTTTCTAATCAAGAAGGAGCTGTTTAGGAAGGTTCTTAATAAAAGGGAATTAATTAGGAGATGTTTCCTAATTGAAGATAGCATATTTGGGGGTTGATTTGGGGGCCGTTTTAGAGGGGATTAATTAGGAAATATTTTATAATTGAAGAAAGCATAGATTTGAGGGCAAGTTTGGAGGGGATTAATTAGGAGATGCTACCTAATTGAAGAGGGCAGATTTGGGGGTTGATTTTGGAGGGGAAATAATTAAGGAAATAGGGCATATTTGAGAGGGAATTTTGTGTGTGTGTGTGTGTGTTGTGGGGGGGGGGGGGGTGTTTAGTGTTTATTGCTTGTTTTAGTAGGAAATTTTTCTAGGGTTGTCTTGTTTGCTGAAATTATAGTATTTTTAGGGTGCTTTGGGCTCTAGCAGTGTCTAGAGATTTGGGAGAGCTGGATCTTCCTCTCTAATTGAAGATTCAACTATATCTTGTTTTTTTCTTTTTTATATAATCCAATAAAAAGTGTTCTTGAGTGTTATTCTTCTTCGTTTACTTGTTGCGGATTTTTGTTTTGCTAAAATTGTAAATTCAACCAAGGAATTTCACAAGTTCTGCATTCACTTCATATCAAATTGTTATTAGAGCTGTTTGATCTGGGCATCCATGATTGGAAGAAAATTAGAAGTATTGGAAGGGGAGATCGAGCAATTGAAATCAGATTTTGTAGAAAAGATTTCAAATTTCAAAAAGCTATTTTCATCCATCCATGAGAAGATTGATGAGAAGTTCACTATCACGGAGGAGATGATGAGAAAGATGCTCGAGTTTCAAACCAAAACGGCATTGTCGGAGGTAGGGGGGGCCACCAACGACCAAGGGAGTGGAGGAAACCCTAATCCGATAAGGAGAGGGAAAGATCAGGAGGTTGAAATGTTGGTGGAAGAAGAGGAGATGCCACCTTTAGAGCCACTTCCAAGGAGAGGAAAGGGTGAAGGAGTGAGACTTTTAGTGGCTATAGAGTTTGGAAGGAGAAAAAGATGGGAGAAGATAGAAACACCAGACATGATTCTATCACCCCTACAACAGTATCGAGGGGTGTTCCAGCAAGTTCAAGGGTTGAATCCTTCGTGGGAACGTGAGTATATTATCATCTTGAAGGAAGGAGTCTCACCTATCACTATTCGTCTATATTGTCATCCCCAAATCCAGAACGAAGAAATTGTGAGAGATTAATAAGGAGATGCTCGAGGCAGAGATTGTTCGACCCAGCGTCAGTCCATTTTTTAGTCCAATGCTATTAGTCAAGTGCTTCAACAATAGTTTCATTCGTTCCACCTTGAGGATAAGATGACACTTTGGGAGGGGACTATTGATGGACCAGTTGATTTGATTGGGAAGGTTAAGCAGTTTTCTAATTAAGAGGGAGCTTTTTAGGAAGATTCTTAATCAAAGAGAATTGATTAGGAGATATTTCCTAATTGAAGATGGCATATTTGAGGCTTGTTTGGGAGCTGATTTAGAGAGGATTAATTAGGAAATATTTTCTAATTGAAGATGGCAGATTTGAGGGCTAGTTTGGAAGGGATTAATTAGGAGATGTTTCCTAATTGAAGTGGGCAGATTTGGGGGCTTATTTGGAGTTGAAATAATTAAGAAAATAGGGCAAATTTGGGAGGGAATGGGGGGAGGGCTGTTTGGATATTTGTTATTTAGTGTTTGCTTTAAGTAGGAGATTTTTCTGGGGTTAGAGGTAGATCTTGTTTGCTGAAATTATAGTATTTTTAGGATGCTTTGGGCTCTAGCAGCATCTAGAGATTTGGGAGAGCCGAATCTTCCTCTCCAATTGAAGATCAAAGTGTATCTTGTCTTTTCTTTCGTATATAATTCAATAAAAAGTGTTCTTGAGTGTTATTCTTCTTCGTTTACTTGCTACTGATTTCTGTTTTGCTGAAATTGTAAATTCAACCAAGGAATTTCACAAATTCTGCATCCACTTCCTATCAGAATTCTACTCCAGAGAGTTGAAATGTTTTTGGGGAAGAACCAACGGGTTTATGGGACCCCTTGAAACTCTATTGATGATAGAAAATCCTATAAGTTACACCTAATTAAACTTATCAAGCATAATTAAAAATGAGCTTGTTGTGCTTTACGATTAAAGAAAAAAAACTATAATTAAACTAAAAAAATAGAAATGCTACTAAGACAACCTAGTTTAGGTGAAATGAGAAATGGCTTTGCTCTGGTTTTCCTTCTCCCGAGTGATCCTACTCTTCTTTGCCATGGGATTTTTTTCCCCTCATAGCCTTCTTTCTTCTCGCCATGTAGTGGGATAAATGTTTGATGATGTTGTTGTATAGTCTTCTTTCTTCTATTGCATTGACTCATCTAATCTACTTATCCCTTTTTTCTCTTTAACTTTCCATTTTCCTCCAAACCAAATTCTTTCCTTCTCAAATAATATAGATATTTATAAAAATCGACCGCATCACCATTTTTGTTGGCTTCCTCGCCATAGGCTTGGTAGTAGAGTTACTGTCTTCAAAGAGTTCTCTATGAAGAAAATTTAACTGTTGCCACGGTCTTGAACATCTTCTCATGTCTCTGCTTCCGCTATCCTGCTGTCTACTCAAGATAATTGGCTTTTGTGCTGATAAGTGATATCAATCGATGATGTGATTTTTCCACTAATTGAGAAAAAAGAACTTTTTTTTAAACGGACCATATGAGCTAGTTTTTGAAGAGTTTTAGAGCTTTAATTTTTTGGATTTGCATATTTAGCTCATCATACTTCTGTATCTTTGCCTGCTTTAGAAAGTTCTGTAACTATTTCAAGGACAGCGTTCGTGAAATTTTGCAGCTTCATTCACCGGGTGTTTTGGCCATAGGGAGCAGTAAGAAAGGAGAAAACTCATATTCCCATCATCTTGATTCTGACGTAAGATCATCGTGATTGCCAATGTTCTTTCTTATGCTGAATTTACTCAAATTTTTTAATTTTTATTTCAGAAGTAAAATAGTAAACATGCACAAAATTTTATTGTCTTAGATTGGTGTCTCCGTGGTGGATAGATTTACTTTCTACACGCTCGCTTTTTTCGAGAAACTCAACATGTATAGCAATGCCTCATTGGGCAGGTATGGATCTCTTAATACATCTCTGATTTACAAACTCTTAATGCTGAATTCAAAATGGCAGGTCCTTTTGACTTTAATACAGTTTTTTATTAGAAAAGCTTCATCAGATGTAAATATTTTAAGCTAATTATGCGATGCTCCAAACGTATTGTCTTACCATTTTGAGAGTTAAGACAGGCACCAAAATTTAGCTTGACTAGCATGAAAACAATTACCTAAAAATAAGGGTCTTGTTGAAGTCATGGAAGCAGTTATGCAAGTATTTCATAGTATTTCACGGAAAGAATTGCGACTTGTCTGGGCTTTTGGGTGTTCTTTTGTTGGCATTGGTTTCTTTGTGGAGATCATAATCAAGCTGCACTACAGCAGGGAAATTAGGTAAGCCTGTCTTGTGTCTTTGATCGGTTAATGATGATGGTGAAGGAAAACTTATGCCTAATTTCTTCCATCAGAAGAGAGAAGTGGAGTCATGTCCATTTCAAGTCATTGAGGAAGCAGATTTAGTAACTTGATGTTTTTAATAAAGTCGTTCTTTTGTAGAGGGGAAGAATGATGATGCCTACTAGGAATGGTGGTAATTTTTGGAATCCCAGATTCTGATATTAATCTCAGGAAAATAAAAAAAATTGTAAAGAAACTTAATTAAAAAAAAAGTAGGAAGCTTTAAAAAATTGAGCGGGTTAATGACTGTATTTGTTATTGCGTTATGTTGACTTTATAAGAGTTGGCTCCACCCTTGAGCTTACTTCTACCGGAAATTGTTGATCTTAATGCTTTCTTATTCTTCACTTTTATCGTGTTTCTTTTAGTTTTAATAATCAGTATAGCTTCTGTTAGTCTTGTATGCACAAATATGCCTATTTTCTTCTATCGGGAGGGTGCTAGTAAAAGGGTAAGAGTGACGATGCCTCTTAGGAATAGTGATAAGATTCTGATCTTAGTCTCAGGAAAATACAAAGATTGATAGGAAACATAAAAAATTTATTGATAGGAAACATTAAAAAATTAAGTGGAACAAGTGTATTCATTTTTCATTTTTGGGTTAATTTTGACTTTCTAAGTGTTGTGTGGATATGGGGGTGGGTGGCTGCTCCACCCTTGATTTCACTTCTATTAGAAATAGCTGACCTTTATGCTTTCTTGTTCTTCAATCTTATCCTATTCTTATACGAAGTGCTTGTAGAAAATAATTAACTGTCAGCTGACATTGAATTTCAGCAAAGCCACTAAGCAAATAACAAGAGACAATATGAAGAAAAACCCGTCCACTTTTGATTGAAGTAGCTATGAAAAAAAGGCAAGATACAATTGGATCTTTAATTGGAGAGGAAGATCCGGCTCTCCCAAACCATAACCACCAACTAGAGCCCTCTCTACCTTTAGTAAACTCAAATTCTGCCAAATCAAAACATAACCCTAACTCTAGGTTAAACAATTACTTAAATCATACAAATTAATGAAAATACCAAAACAACCCGTTCATTTGAATTTTCCCTCCTATCCTCTACCCCTCTCCCCTTTGAAATCTCCCCCTATGCCCCACCCCAAAGGGGACGGGATTAATGCAGGCGGGACTTCTACCTGCTGTACATGTGAGCTGGTCCAAGATGGACCTGTCCATCAATACGCCTCCCAAAGACTCACCTTGTCCTTAGGACGGAAAGACGGAAACTGCTACTTCATTCTCTCATACGGCCACCATGTGGCATCATAAAATGGGATGCTTTTCCATTTATATCAACACTTCCTTGATCCCTCCTCCTCCCTGTCATACCCCTTCCAGTTCCAAGGGTTCCAACACCAGCTCGAAGTTCTTTGTCAATGTCACTGGTAATTTTGAATTAGACGCCTGATCACTAATAGCCCTCAAATATGACATGTAGAACATTGAGTGTATAGCAGCGGTCAAGGGTAACTTCAATCGATAAGCTACTACTCCAATCCTCTCTAATATCTCATAGCAAAATACCTCAGGGCAAACTTCTCATTCCTCCTGTTAGCTATCATCCTTTGTTTGCAGGGACGACGCTTCAAGTATATCTTATTCCCTATCTTAAATTGGATGTTCTTCCCATGCCCATTCGCATGTTTCTTCATGATCAACGGATCTCTCAACAAACACCTCTTTAATTCGGTCAACACCCTATCCCTCTCCTTCAAGTAATGCTATAACGACGAGACTAGTGTGCTACTTTGCCCAAAGTGCACTAAGTGTGGTGGGTCCCTTCCATACGACACTTTGAAAGGAATCATATGTGAAGCTAAATGATATGAAGCGTTGTACCAATACTCCATCTATGCCAGTCACTTGGCCTACGATTGAGGCATCTCTGAAGCAAAATATTGCAGGTACGTCTCCATGCTCCTGTTTATCACCTCCGTTTGCCTGACCGTCTGGGGGTGGTAAGCGGTGCTCCTCTTTAGCACTGCCCCCTGTAGCCTGAATAGTTCCCTAAAAAATGACTAAGGAATACATTATCTTGGTCAGACATTATAGACTCAAATATCACATGTAGTCAAACCATCTCTCTGATGAATGTCGCAGCCATTATCATTGCCATGTAAGGATATTGTAAAGGAATGAAATGAGGATACTTGCTCAATCTGTCCACCACCACTAAAATCATTATAAACCCTTCAGATCAAGGTAACCCATCTATAAAATCCATGGTAATCTCCTCCCATACTATGTTTGGAAGAGCTAGGGGTTTTAGTATTACCCCCGAAGCCATGACCATGTATTTGCTTCTCTAGCATACCTCACATTTAACCATTATCTCCTCCACATCCTTATGTATCTTCATCCAATACAACTCATGTATGTTTTATGCACCTTTGAATGACCCCCAACAACGCTTCTGTAAAACTCTTATAGAAGGTATAAATATGGACCGAGGTTTGTGACAACACAAACCTCTCTAGGTACAACAGTCTCTCTCCTTCTAGGGAATAGCTAGGGTGGCTACTTTTATCCCTCAGTAGATCCACCCTAATCCTCCTCAGCTCCTCGTCCTAGACACTCCCCTCCTTAATAGCCCCCCAATCTAACATCAGTGGTACATAAATAAATAACTCCTTGAGCTCCCCCACACATTTGGGCAAGGCATTAGCCGCCTTAGTCTCTAGCCTCGATCTATATTAGATCTCAAAATCATACCCAAACAGCTTTGACAATCACCTTTGATGCTCCTCGGTTACCCTCCTATACTCTACTAGGTATTTCAAGCTTTTTTGGTATGTCCTGACAATGAAATTTCAGCCCAACAAGTATGGCCGCCACTTATGAATGTCTAACATAATGACCATCAACTTCCTCTTATAGATTGACTTCAGCCTAGCTATGCCTATCAACATCTGACTAAAGTAAGTTATTGGCTTGTGATTCTGCATGAGCACTTCCCCCAATCCATACCTTATGTATTAGTCTCTACTACGAACATCTAGCTAAAATCTAGTTGGGTCAGAATCAGTACCATGGTCATGGCCTTCTTTAGTCTCAAAGGCTTGTGTAGCTGCCTCTCCCTATAAGAAGTTATTCTACAACGGCTCTATCAACGATCATGCTATGGTGCTGTATCCCCTCACAAACCTCCTGTAGTACCCAATCAATCTTATGAAACCCCTCAGATTCTCGGTAGCAGCCATTTCAGCATTGCCTCAATCTTGGTTCGATCAATAGCCACCCCCTTTTGAGATATTATGTGCCGCAAGTACTCCACACTGGGCTGTGCAAAACAACACTTCTTCAGGTTGGCACTTAGTTGATGCTCCCTGTAACATCTCTAATACAACCCTTAAGTGTTCCAAATGCTCCTCACCCGACCTGTCGTCCACTAAGATATCATCAAAGAAAACTAATACAAATCTTCTGAGGTATAGTCGGAACATCCTGTTCATGAGGGACTGGAATGTAGTAGAGTTATTGGTGAGGCTAAACGGCATCACCAAGAACTCGTTGTGTATCGCATGTGTCCTGAATGCCGTCTTCATGACATATTCCTCCGTCATCTTGAGATGATGGTATCCAAATGTCAGATCTATCTTCGTGAATACAACCGCTCTATAAAGCTCATTTAACAGCTCATTTATCATTAAAATAAGAAACTTGTCTGGCACAATCTCTTTATTTAGGGCCCGATAGTCCACACAGAATCTCCAATTCTCATCCTTCTTCTTGACCAGTAAGACTGGGATAGAAAAAGGATTCACGCTCTCCCTTATGATCCCTGCCTCCAACATCTCCCGGATCAGCTTCTTAATCTCATTTGAAGGTATTGATAAGGCCTGACCCTGATGGGTGACACCCCACTGTCTATCAACCTCACCACCTCCTTATCTTGTATTTCTCCTCTCACTTTCATAATATGATTTGGAGTGAATCCCATCATTGTGTTCAAGGAGAACTCTAACATGTCTAAATACAACTTTTCGTTCTCCTCTACCAATGCCTCACTCTCACCTCCATCCGTAGCTTCCTCGTCATCACAGACGGTGAAAACCTGAAGAGTTTAGTCTTTACACCTATGTTTTGGTGTATACCTCTCATCACATCTGAAACATAGTCCCTTCGCCCTCTTCTCCTACAGCTCTTTTTGTAGTGAGCTTCTTGAAGCTTCCCCTGATTCCTCCTCCTACAAGCTTCTCCTTTGGGGCCTCTCGAAGTATATTTGATATCGGCCCCTTGGGTGCTAAAAGATGGTAGTCATCCTGTAAGCCTCCTGAACTACTGACTTTAGCACCCCTCTTCAGGTGCTTCTGATCCTCCACTAACCGAGCTAACCCCATAACCTCTCCAAAATCACGAGGCCTCATCACCCTAATTGTCGTCTTGATATCTGGTTTGAGTCATTTCATAAAGTTTTCCTCTAGTACAGTCTCAGGAAGCCGGTCCAGTCGGTTAGCAAAGTACTCAAACCTCTCATAATACTCCACCATTGATCCGTCCTGCATCAGAGCCAAGAATTGCTCATAGAAGTCCCCTCCCCTGCTAGTTCAGAAATGTTCCAACAAACAATCCTTGAACTCCCTCTAGCTCCTTATGGGCCGCCTCATATCTCTCCATTAGTACCATTCCAATGTCTTCCCCTCCAAACACAGGCTAGTCATTGTTAGTCATTCCTTCTCCCTTTCTCCGTCAACTCATTGACCACGAAATACCTCTTCACCTTGTAGATCCACCCATGTGCATCATCTCCCTAAAAAATATGCATCTTCAGTTTTATCATCCTTGGATCTCCTCCGTTCCCTCTGATTCCTCCATAACCCCCCATTCCCCAAGTGGGTGGTCCTCCCCACGTATCCCGATCATCCCGTCCACGCTCATACCCAAACTATTTTTCAAAATCCCTTTTTCTCCTTTCAAATTCAGCACCTCTTCTCTCATGATCAATCATCCTCCTTTCAAAATCAGCACCTCTTTGCTCATAATTAGCCCCTCCTTTCAAAATCAGCACATCTTTGCTCATAATTAGCCCCTCTCCTTTCAAAATCAACTCCCATCGTCCATACCCACTACCCGTCTCCTCCCTAGGATTATGCTCTAGGGGAGGCATTTCCTTTTCTCCGTCCAAAACCTCCACCTCCTGATCTTCTCCTCTCCTTATTGGATTAGGGTTTCCCCCACTACCTTGACCGCCGGTGGCTCCCCTCGCCTCCGATGATGCCATTTTGGTTTGAGCCTTGAGTATCTTCCTCATCATTTCTTCCATGATGACAAACTTCTCATCAATCTTCTCGTGGACGGATGAAAATTAATTTTCAAAATCTGAAATTTTTTCTACAAATTTAGATTTCAATTGTCTGATCTCTCTTTTCAACACTTCTATCTTTCTTTCCGCCATAGGTATTCATATATATGTCTGATACCAATTTGATATGAAGTGTTTGTAGAGATTAATTAACCATTTGAAATTAAATTTCAGCAAAGCCACCAAGCAAATAACAAGAGAAAATATGGAGAATAACTCATACGGCCCCTTTTGATTGAAGTAGCTATGAAAGAAAAACACGATACAATTGGATCTTCAATTGGAGAGGAAGATCCAACTCTCTCAAACCCTAGCCACCAACTAGAGAACCACCCTCTCTACTTTAGGAAACTCAAACTCAGCCAAATCAAAACATAACCCTAACCCTAAGTTAAACAATTACTTAAAGCATACAAATTAATCCTTAATTAATAGTTGATGAGAGTAATGAAGGCTATTAGGAATAGTGATAATTTTAAGATTGCCAATTTCTACTATGATATTTGGGAATTACAACCTATTAAAAATTATCATTCAATATTATTAGAAAATAAGGTGATAATTAGGTATGACAAGTTTAAGTATCTTATATTTATTGGAAAAAAGAACTAAATGTGAATATATATGATGATATAACTTCTAGAGTTAAAGTTTGATGGTTATAGTAGAAAAATACTGTGAAAATTTGGTGTGATAAGAAGATATCATGTAAAGTTTAAATTTTATAAAATTATAATTAAGTTGATGAAGCCTTATGGATCCAAATGTTGGGAAGTAAGAAGGTGTTGATATTTAAGTTGAGCTTGATAGAAATTAGAATGTGAAAATGGATGCATTAAAAAATTAGAAAGGATAAATTAATAAATGATTATATTTAAGAATTATTGGTTTGTTGGAGTGACATCTATTGAAGATGGATTAATTGAAAATAAATTTGGGTGAGTTGGATATGTACAATGCAGGATTTAAAATACACTTACTAGTTGAGTAGATAAAATTAGTGACAGAAGATACGAAGTGGTAGACCTAAGATGATATGAATAGAAGTTTAAATTGATATGTGAAGAATGTGTTTAACTCTCCACAAGAATGAATTTAAATGTAAGATTTGTAATATTGATCCTAAATAATTGGGTTAATAGTGGCAATCATGATGATGATTGTGAAACATCTACTTAATATTTGCATATTGGAAGCCACCCTCATAGACTTTCGCCCTTGTTCTTTTCTCTTATGTTTTCACCTTATTAATTCGTGGCATCATTATTATATTCTCATTAATTTGTGGACTATTATAATTATTTGTAATTATTATGATGCCAGCCCATCAATCTAAGGTTTAGGGTAATTATTATTCTCTATTTTTTATATGTTTTATGGTTAAAACTGTCCTATGAGCATATAAATGCTGCATAATTATTAGAATGAAATACTTAACTAATTATCTCCTGTACTTGTTTTGGTATTAAAGCTTTATGTTTTCTTCTAAAGCATTTCCATAAGCTTCCTTTATCGGTGTTTTGCCTAGAACTTGAAAACCTTTATTATTGTGGTTTTCTTTCTTAAACTTTTCCTCTTTTTTTTCTATAACTATAGCATTTGTCATTGCATTGCTGAAAATATTTCCATCATCGCAGCCTTCATTGCTATATTATCACAAATTGATCCCATTGTTGTAGCTTTCATGTCTACATTGTTGCACTTTCTTTCATTTAATCTTCTTTTTCCTTGTGAATAGAACCACAATTTATCTCTCTATGGATAACAATAACAAAACCAACATATTATTGGTCTCTAGTTAGTTCTTTTGGAATTGAGGGATGCAATCTAAATCCAAAGAAAAATATTACAAAACATCCATTCAACATACCTTTTGAATGGAAATAACTATCTAAAAATTGTGGCAGTTGGTTCATATATTCTTCAAGGGTTAAGAAAATTAGGTTATTTTCAACGAACAAAAAGACAAAAAGCTTGTTAAAAGCATTTAAAAAATATCCATAACAGACACTTGTCCTCTAGCATTCTGTGATGTCATTCTTCAAATAAAATTTGACACACACACATATATAAAAACCCATTTGTTGTTATATCTGAATTACTAATTAGAATGTTATCAAAGTTTTAGAAGATGGAGACATCCAAACTCTTGGAATGCTAGAATATGATGAGAGGCTTGCACACTCATTCGCTGCTCAGCTAAATGTTGATCCATTCACTGATGAGATGTTTACATTTGGTTATTCACATACATTGCCATATATTACTTATCGCGTCATTACCAAGGAGGTTGTTATAAACAACCCAGTGCCGATAACAATTCAAGAACCTATTGTGATACATGACTTTGCTATCACCGAGAATTATGCAATTTTCATGGACCTGCCTTTGTATTGCCATCCGAAGGAAATGGTGAAGGGAAATTTGATATTTAGGCTTGAACCTACAAAGAGAGCAAGATTTGGTGTGCTTCCATAATATGTTAAAGATGAACAACTGATTAGGTGATTTGATCTTCCTAGTTGCTTCATATTCCATAATGATGAAGGAGGTAAACCTACGGCTGCATCTAGTAGTGGAGCTTCTACCAACGCAAAGATAGACAAGGGTGCCAAACCACATTCTCAAAAGAAAGATATGACTTAGGATATGGCTACGGGTTCTGAAAAAAAGGTCGACCATAATCTTGATAAAGATAGAAAGAATAATTTTCCTCAGCTTAGCCTGCATTTTGATGATCAATTTTTTTTGGGGGGTTGAAAAGGCTAAAAGTCGTTATGTTGTTTATCAATTTGAAGCTCGAAACAAAGTTGAGTTATTCCCGCATTTGCCTCAATATGAATATGGGTCTCAACTACCATATCGCGAGTCGAAGTTTTTTTTTAAAACCTTGATCATATACATCCTTAAGTTTATCAAATTTTAAATCATCATATTGGACTTAGTCAAATTTTTGGAAAGATTGAAGAATGCTCAATTGACCAATTTAATTTGAAAATAATCAATTAATTGCAACATTAATTAACTGATAAATTAAATGATTAAATAACTAACTAATAATCTAAAATTAAACCTTTTTATTATTAATTAACCTAAGTGATTGATCAATTTAAAATACTTTAAATAATATAACAAATTAATTAAAACTCAATTAAATCAAATCTTTAATTAACTTAAAATTTTTAATTAAAATTAGAGCTTTAATTAATTAAATTTTTAAAAAACTTTGATCAGTTAATTTTAAAATAAAAATCAACTTAATCAATTAATTTCAAATTTAATCAACACTAAAACTTAATTAAAATCAAAGCTTTAAATAATTAAAATTGAAACTTTAACTAATTAAAACCTTTTAATTAACCTCTTCAAAATTAGTTAACTAACGGAGCAATTAATTCTAAAATTTAAAATTCAAACTTTAATTAAAATTTTACTTAATTAATTTGCTTAATTAATTAATGCAATAAAATAAAATAAAATGAAAGCAAACACAGAAGATAAAGTTTTCTACTATCCAACCTAAGTACAAGTTGCAAACTCTCCAACAAACAGCTTTGTAACAATAGTTTACAGACTCAAACTCTCAAAGCTCTCTAGCTATTGCAATTGCCATAGGTACCATGTACTTGCAAGTAAACAAGTATAATATTAGCACAATATAGTAACATAAACTAGTGCTCGTAAAGAAAAGCAGGTGCTGAACAAACAACATGGCTAAAGTAGAAAGATAAGCTACTGGGGTAAAAGAAAAGGCTACGAGTACTACCACAAGCAAAACCACAATACAATACTGAGAGTTAAGGTAGAAGACACTAGTGTCATGTGGTAAGACGTGTCACTCTAAGGCTAGCCTAATAAGAAAATACTAACTAAAATAGGATAAATCTTAGTTAAATTAATGCACACGCCCTCCCAAGGGGAGCAATAAATACTCCCTAAGAAGAGTAATCAAACTCACTGACTGCTTCTAAAGGGAAGCAATAAATCCTACAAATCTAAACTACGGGCAACCTTTAATAGAGGCCATTGAAACCTGTTACACGGGCTACTTCCAAGCAAATCCATAAGACTCACTCGTATCCAAAACCCTTAAGCTACTTCCAAACTGAAGCAGTAAGACCCACTTTTAACCCACACATCGGGCAACCTTTAATAGAGCTTGTAAGACTCGTTATATGGGCTACTTCCAAACGAAGCCATAAGACCCACTCGTATCCAAAACCCTTGGGCTACTTTCAATGTGAAGCAGTAAGACCCGCTTTGTACCCACACATTGGGCAACCTCTAATAGAGGTCGTAAGACCCGCTATATATGCTACTTCCAAGAAAAGCCGTAAGACCCGCTACTCGGGCTGCTTTCAATGAAAGTCGTAAGCCCTGACCCAAATCCATACTACAGGAAACTCCTAAACGGCGTCATAAGACCTAATCTAAATTTAAACTATGGGAACTCTTAAGCAGAGCCGAAAGTCCTAACCTAAATCATAATAAAATTAAAATTCAAATCTATCCACTTTAGTTTACTCGGGATCCCTGGGAAGAGACTACCCATGGCTACTAGTTAGATTTTCTGGACACTACAATCAATGGTTTTTAGTGTTGGTAGACTGAAACCCACGGTATGCACGGGATGACGGAACCATAGGATCTTGATCGGGTGTACCTTTATCCCCATAATTAAGACTAAAGAACTTGCCCATTTTTTACACTTCTTGTACAACTAAATATACTTTCATCCTTAATCAAAAGTGCTCTTCTACGTATTAGAATGGGTAATTAAATATGAGGGTTTGCGCTCATAAGAAGTGGAACCTCAGAACTAAATAAATCATGACACCGATCCTTAGGAGAAATTTGGTTAAATTCAAAATCCAATCTAACTCGGGAAAAAATGGAATCCTTAGGCTTGCAAAATGGGGTTCGTGCGTAGCGCAACACATTTTCACCTTTCCTGAGGGTGAACAATCATCTCCTCTTCATAGGCCTTTAAAGTCTCAGAGATGCATATTTCTAGCTCGTGGATCATTTATTCAGGATAGATATGATTACTAACTCCTCTCATAATTTTATTTGATATACCTCTAATCGTACTAATAAGAAAATAACCACAATTAATGTATCTTAGACCATCATATTCGATCTAAATAAATCCCTCTTACATCAAAGTATCCTCCATGTACCAAAATCATTTACCAACATGTTATCCACTAAAAAACTAACTAAAGATTCCCAAGTGCAATGTTGTATTTTATTTATTATGTTCGAAGAACCGGGCTCTAGGAGGACGACTAAGCTTGCTAAAGAAATGGATGGACTCAACCATTTTGAGAAATCTAATGATCAATAAAATTTTTTACAACTTTCAATATTATCTCTCTCTAAAAGGCCCATAATTCTAAAAAAATCTAGCTTCAACACTATCGTCTTGGCCATCCATCTTTTATTATTCTCAAATCATATTTTCTTATTTATTCAAAGAAATTAATATCGGATAATTTCATTATGATGTTTTTGAACTAGTAAAATACAAACGTACCAATTTTTCACTGGGTGACACGAGAACTTTTATTCATTTTCTATCATTCAAAGTGACATATGGTGAACATCCTTTACACTTAACATCTCTAAGGTTAGATGGTTTGCAACTTTTATTGATGTTTGCACCCTTGTATCGTGGATATTTTTACTAAAAGACAAAAGCAATGTGAGTATTATCTTTCTCATCTTTTTCAACATGAGAAAATATAATTTGATATTTAAATAAAATTCAATAATGCAAAGACTAATTTAAACATCGAAGATAAAGAGCAATACTTTAGTCATTTTATACTTATAGGACCTAGCAAAATGGAGTAGCTGAATGAAGGAACAACCACCTACTTACTACAACAAGGGCTCTCATTTTTTTAGAAAAAGTGTCCTAAATAATATTGGGGAGAATCAATTTTAGCAGTTGCACACATCATAAATCGGTTGCCCACAAAAGTTCTTTGGTACAATAGCGCTACACAAGTTTTAAACATTTTTTTTTCATTTTAATACCTCAAACAATCTTGTTCTCAAAATATTTGGAAGTATTACCTTTATTCATATACATTTTCAAAGGGAAAATGATCAAAATGACCTCCAATTATATTAAATGATAATTTGGTCCTTTAAGTCCTTAAAAATGAACTGAACCAAATTAATCTTATGGTGGGACTATTTTGGTTCCTCTTTAAAGAATTGAGTAGTCAAAATGATCCTTTAATATAGTTGGGGATCATTTGATCTTTCATAAATAGTGAATGGATCATTTTGGTCCTTTTCTCTATTTTTAAAATTGAGAAAAGCTTGTTCATTGTGCTAAGTACATGCATTTTGATTAGCTATTCTCTCAAATAAAAAGGTACAAATGACACTATTGCCCGACAAGAAATGTATGTGTCCACTGATGTCACATTCAATGGAAATGATCCAAGCTTGTTACTACTTATACTAAGAAAGAAATAGCATTTGCAATTAGTTTATTTTTTTTTTGTTGTCCTTCCTTACCCGTCATCCTAGCATAAAATTCCATCTCAGAATCAGTCACTGCTGTACAAATTAGCCCATACTAAAACCATATCCTACTTGGCCATTTCAGGTTTCTCAAGAAGACCTCTTACTCTACATTAGTCCATTAGACCGAATTAATTCCTATTACTAAATCCACGGAAGAAATCATTTGCTTATAAATCAAGGCACAATAAATTCTACTAAACATCCCTTGCATTTTTTTATCTTCTAAAAACCTTTCTCATAATCACTTGCCATTTTTTATTAACTTGACACTATTTCTATAATTCTGTCCCTACAATAACCTCTGAGGTTTTAAATAATGTGAATTGGAATACTGCTATAAGAGAAGAAATATAAGCACCTCAACAAAAGTAAAATATGAGAATAGATAAAGTTGCCTAAAGGAAAAATACTAGTGGGCTATAAATGGTTCTTTACTATTAAATACAATCCGATTGTTCATTAGAAATGCATGCAGTTAGAATAGTGGCCAGAGGCTACACTCTAATAAATGATATTGACTATCTTGAAACCTTTGCTCCAGTTGCTAAAATAATTATATTTTGAGTTCTCTCTTAATTAACTATTAAGAGGGATTGGAAGATATAACAATTTGGTATAAAGTCTTCTTTCAGTATGATTTGGAGGACGAACTATATATGGAGGTCTCATCTGAGATTTGACTCACATACATAACATAATATGTAAGCTAAAAAAGATAGTCTATGAATTGAAGCAATCTCCAAGGTTGTGGTTCAAAATTTTCATCAAAGGAATGCTCAACATGGGATACAGATAAAATTAAAGAAATCTCACATTATTTGTGAAAATACAATTTTAGGGGGATTCTCTGCACCATTTTATATTGATAAGATTATTATGATAGCTAGTGACTTATAAGGAATGAATAATTTAAAGAAATGAATTGCAGTCAAGGAATTAGAAGAGATAAAAGTACTTGGCATTGAAGTTGTACACTATGGCATCTTTATATCATAACAAAAATACATAATAAACATGTTAAAAGAAAATGGAAGTTAGGATGCAAAATTATCGAAAACCCCATAGAATTTAATCATAAATTTGGATATGCTCCAAAAGGCATAGCACTAGAAGAAACTTCATACAAAAAATTAGTGGGAAGACATATCTATTTATCACATACTAGACTTGACACTGCCTATGTTTTTTGGTGTGGTGAGTCAATTCATGCACAATATTAAGTTATCATCTTAGGGAAATATGTATAATTCTACAATACTTGAAGGGAATCCCATGCACCCATGCAAAGGAATTTTGTTTAAAGAATGAGAAGATTTTACTATTGAAGCATAAAAGTTGCAGATTATTCTTGTTCTATTATTTATAGGTGGTCAACTTAATGATATTACACTCTTAGGAGCCAACCTTATGACCTGAAGAAGTAACAAATAAAATATGATAGCAAGATCTAGCATAAAATTTGAATTTACATATACGACACTGTGAATCTGCGAATTTCTATGACTAAAAATTATATTGAAGATTTAAATATTGAATAGAAAGTTTTTATGAGACATTATTATAATAATAAGCTAGCCATAAATATTCCAAATAATTTAATGTAACCAGTGTTGCTGAAAGTGCATTTTTTGGAGCAAATTGAAACAATGTGTTGGCCCTGTGCATTGCTTGCTTATAAAGCATATGCTTGTAGCAAACCGTACATGTCACACCGCTTTGTCGCATTGGGGGGTTCCTGCTTTGAGCGAAATCCTAATTCATGTTTCATGATTTAGTTTTACATCAATAGGAACTAGGCATGATCTTTTGCTACTCATTGTTGAGTCATTAGTCATAGGCTCTTCATTCTCCCATCAAAGCTAAGTGCTTCTTGTTTGTTCTCTTACCTCTCATTCCCTTGCTAATAATTCTTATATACTTTTCTCTAATACTTGTTGATATCGCTAGTGGCTTCTCACTCACAATGTTTTCTCGATAATGCTTCTTGATAGCTCATCTTTTCACTCATTTTTACTTCATGCTGTCTCAGCCTCTCAATAACTAACAGGTCACTCAATCTAATGTATATTATTAATTTAGGTATTCTTACTGTACTAAATTATTTATATCATTTATATATTTGATTTTTTGGGCATTTGAATAGTTAAAAATTGCTGGTATTAAAAGCATCATTATATTTGTTGCTTTAAATTTGATAAATTAAGTAATTATTTTATGCACATAATATTTGTATAGATGATATACAATTCAGGAGTGCTCTTGTCAATAAAAGCATTGGTTAAACTGCTTTGTCCATTGAAGCAAAAAAGAATTCTGCATACTGCATTGCGTTGTGTTTATTGCTTTAAAAATACTACATGCAACATGATCATGTAAAGCGTATTCGACTTGATGGCCATTATCATGTAAAGCGTATTCAACTTGATAGCCATTTATAAAGGAGCAGCGTGACAGTGGTCTAATCTATAAATTCATAATCATAGGTGAACAACTTACATTCTAGCCAAAGTATTACCAGGGAAATTTTTTTAAAATTTATCAAATAAGATTGAGATTGACATCCATTTATTCACTTGAGGTGCAGTGAAATGTCTGTATAGTTTTTGCCAGCTGAGACTCAAACTCACTAAAACTTTAGCTCTCTTTTCTTCCATTGATTTATGGGATCCATAGTGTTACTAAGCAATTTATGGGCTTTATGGACTATTTCAATTAATCTTTGATTATTATTCTGGACAATTTCAATTATTATGTATTATTTTTTTACCAATTTATCAATCCATTGACTGTTATAATAATTTGGTAATTATTATTCCTTAATTTTATATTGTTCCTATTTGAATCTCTCAGTGGATATACAAATGTTACAGAAATGTTGGATTGAAATACTCTATAAACTCTACCAATTCTTATCGATAATGATGATGAATGATGGTGCATACATTTGAGTCATTAGGGGAAGGATTACGGCATGCCACATGTAGCTTCACCCTTGGCCATGCTTATTGTCACTTCCGTGAATAATTTTTGATCTTAATGTTTTTTTTTATACTTCAATCTTATTATTTTTCTTCTGCTTTTACAAATTAATATAACTTCTGTCAGCCCTGTTTGCAGTGATTGAATTTTTGTGAAACCTACTCACACAGTTAACTTTTTAGTCTTTTCTTTTGCCTAACAAAGCTTTTATTGATGGTGGTGTTTTTTTTTTTAAACATCTTCAGTCTTTTTCACTCATATAATCCGAACTTGTTGATGTCAACTGCATTTTATCGGATGGATCTCTATCAAAGACCACTAGATGAGGTATGGCTTTGTTCAACTGCCTTCATCCCTGGTGGATACTTGCTAACTAATGATTATGTTTTGCTGTTCTTTAGATGTTTTTTCTTTTATTGTAACTACTACAGAAACGGGAACAAGATCAGCGTGCAAGCCTACCTAGAGTTACAAAACTAAAAGATGAATTATGTATTCATTGAAGGACTTAACTTCCATTTTTTATCTAAAAATATTATTTGCATAATGTTGTTAGCGCCTTGCATCTTATATAGGGACGTTTAACAAGCTTGCTTTTTTGGTTTCTTTTGTGAGTAATATTATTATTTTTCCAACTTATACATAATAGGGGCAGTATACAGAAGAATATATTATATTTTGTGAAGTTGATTTACAATTTATTACTGCACTTTTGAACTATAAATATTCAAATAACCCTACAACATATTGTCGCAAGAGGAGGCCAATGATAAATAATTTGTCAGTGATTTGAAAGTAAGTGATACATGATACTATATAGACGATTTTAGGAAGAGAAATCAGGAAACTAGTCTAAACCAAAACAAGAAAAAACTCTACAGCTTTACAATTCATGATTTAAGGTACCAAGAATAACTTTCATAACTAAATGAGCATAATAAATTTCTTAATTGAATATATACAGTCTGTAGACAAGAAGTAGCTAGAAATATTGATTTTTTTATTCATCACATGGAGATTTATATACAAATGATACCTATAACAATTTAGGAAACTGCAATTCCTAAAGAGAGAAATAATTATATGAATTTAAAATGTAATAATTCTTCTTATATGATTTGATTGTCGGCTCCTAAGTTATCAATCAGTGGGAGAAAAGCTTCCAAGCTAAACCTACCATTGTGCCTACCACAGAGCTAGTCTCCAATCAACAATATTTACGAGAACACCTTCCACCTTGGTATTTGCCACACTTTAAGAAATAAATATGGGATCAAAGGCCAATAACTCCTTTTAATATGTGTAGGTCGTGGGTTATGCCTATAAAAAAAGGTTAATTAAAATATTTATTTGTTTTCTTAACATTCTCCCTCAATCTGAATGGTAGAGATCTTCCATTTCAAATTTGCATAAAATGTTTTTGAATGCAGGAATGCAAAGACTTTTGGTAACTATGTCTGTGATTTGACTACCTTGTCGGAACACAGAGTAAAAATTAACTCAAATCTTCATTTTTTTTCTTTTATGAAATGTCTATTTACTCCAACTTATTTTGTTCGACTATATTGTATATATAGAATTGTCAACTTATTGTCAAGTATATCCTAGGTCCTTTCTATTGATCTTTAAATCTTCCATTATAATTTTAATTTTAAGGAGTTCATTGATTCCTTAAACGCTTGCTCTAAATTAAGATTCAACACTTAATCTTGAGAACAAGTTGTTTCTTGGTTCTCCATGTTATCAGATTTTCTTCCAATAATGTGTAATATCCTGAAGTGGATCTATCATATGCTAGTGATCTCGTATATTTAGTGTCAATATAACTTACCGTTTGTAGAGTTTCATGTTTTTTGTAGAGAATCTATTTCTATGATTTTAGTTTAGACACTTGAGAACTTTATAACTAAGTTAAGATGAGATTCTTTTGGTTTTTGCATAAATTATTTTTTAAGACTTTTACTGCAAAAGCAATATCAGTATGTGTATGTGATAGATAGATTAGTTTCCCAACAAATTTTAATATTATCCCATATCAACTTTTGTTCCTTCATCTCTATCTAGTTTTTGACTGGTTCAATTGGAATTTCACATTGCTTGTAATCAATTATTTTTATTTCTCTCATATGATCCATAACATATTTTTGTTGAGCTATACATTTTTTTTTTCATTGATCAAGCCACTTTTATATCCATGAAGTATTTGAGCTTCCCAAGTTCTTTGATTTTAAATTTTGCGATTTTTTTCCCGAGTAATTAACAATTATCGTTAATTGATGTGAAACTACATGATGTGAAAAAGAATTGCACTTGAAAATTAATAGAAGTAATGATTTACCTTGCTACTAAAACCCTTTTGCGTAATCAAGTTGAGTTGAAGAATTAGACGATGATAGATTAAGCAATAGCAATTGGTTACAAGTAGAGATGACGAAGACTTACAAAATAACTACTAAATATATAAATAATGCAAATAGCTAGAGATAACAAAAATCCCAAATTTAAAGTCTAGATCCTTCACCTTGAGAGCCGTCACTCGTTTTGAAAGTGGTGGCTAGCGGAAGAGGACCGTAAGTAGACTTAGCGATGCCACTAATAGGCAAGTGATCTTGAGAGGACTTGTCGTCGGGGAAGGAGCCGGATTGGGAGGAGAGGATGGACGACCTTCAATGATCCACGTGTAGACGGAAAAGTGGTCGTCGATGGAATCCACTAATGTTGGTAGGATCCGGTCCAAATATTCTTCGACCGTGTCGTCGAAATCAAAACCGACGTCGAAGAAGGGCGATCTGAGGATGTTAACTCTTCCGCGGTTGTCGTACTCAAACCCGAAATTCCACTCGGGTTCCTCCACGCGTTCTTGCCGGGAGTTGATGGAGCATGTTGGGAGGAGAAACAAGAGGTCACCACATATGAAATACTGTCAGGTTGCTGTAGATGGAGGACTAGTTGTGGTGGGAGACTTCCAGCCAACGTCAATGGGAAGCTGGGTA
The DNA here is from genome assembly GCA_022539455.1 of Dendrobium nobile. Lineage (NCBI taxonomy): Eukaryota > Viridiplantae > Streptophyta > Magnoliopsida > Asparagales > Orchidaceae > Dendrobium > Dendrobium nobile. The sequence continues at coordinate 31,454,331 of CM039729.1, forward strand.
GGAGAAACAAGCCTCAGACCAAGGCAATTTAATTCCAGCCAACGCCAATGGGAAGCTGGGTAGGAGAAACAAGCCTCAGACCAAGGCAATTTCAGATTTTCTGAAATTCGATTTAGGGAGGAGATGTGGGTGGGAAAGCCAATTTGAAAATCCAAATAATTTCCAAATGAAGTACCAACAATTAATGAGGGATTAGAGGTTTTAATGGGAAGCAATTAATATAATTGAAAGGAGAATTAGTGGGGTGATTAGGAGAGAGAGAGAAGAGGTGGTCGGCCTCAAGGAGAGTATGGGGAGAGCAATCAGAAATTTCATGCGGATTCTCCTGAGGAAATCACGGCTTAATTAGCTGATCCGTGAACATCAGGTTTAAATTTATAACAAAGGTTTCGTGCTAGCCCCGCTGGCAGTGATCCGTTACATGAGAAGGCTTAACACAGGTCAAGTTTCCTAATAAAAATTGAAGTAGAATAGGAAAGAATTAAAGCTGCGATTTGGAAATTCGAATTTAGACAACATGTGGGCGGGCTGGGGCTGCTGATCTGGTCGGTGGGAGGCTGGTCGGGGGTGGCTGGGCTGCTGGCCGGCGGTGGCTGGGCTGCTGGCCGGCGGGAGGCTGCAGCCTGGAATCCGGCAGCTTTGGGCGGTTTGGGGTGGGCGGCGGCAAGAGCAGGGGAGGGGAAGTGGAATGCGAGGGATTTGACAACTTCGATTTACTAACCTCAAGCGTCTTCACTTTGAATTTCCACAAGATTAGCTAACACGAAAGCTAGAACTCACAAAGAGATCTAGTTTTCTCCGGCGAACTCACTAAGAGATCGTGGAGGGGGGAACTCACAAAGAGAACAAGTAGTAAAATTTCATTTCTTCCAAAAAATTAACTATTACAATCCATCATGCCCCATATAAAGAGGCCCAAAATAAACATAAAACAAAATGACGTAAATGCCCTCGGGGCTACATAAAAGAAGCAATGCCCTCAGGGGCAAACTAGGAAAATAAAAGAAATGATCTAAAAAGCAAATACATCAAAAATAGAGACTCTGGATCGTGGCCGTCGATCTGCGCTTCCGGCGGTGGTACACGTGTCAAAATCTGATGTCCTCATCATTAATATATGCAATCGAATTGGAAATTTTCCATCTATAGAATATTTTATGAAGAGCGCATGATCTTTTTAGCTTTGTTTATGTCCAATTTTGTAAATATGTCAAACCATGCCCTTGGGGATTGTTTAAAGCTATACAAGGTTAAAAAGGTGAAATTGGGAGTCGAGATGTTTTATCTTATTAGCCAGGTGAGGCATAAGTAAGGGTGTAAACGAGTCGAGTCGAGTAGTGGCATTATCGAGCTGAGCTCGTTTAGCCCACACTGAGCTCGAGCTCATTTAATGGACTCGAACTCGACTCGTTGTTAAAAAAAAAGCTCGAGCTCGGCTCGATTACTCTGCTCGTTTAAAAAGGTCGAACTCGGCTCGTTTATAAAGCTTGAATTTTACTGTTATAAATTAAAATTTTAAGTTTTTTTTTTTTGTAAATTTATCTTGTAATTTTAAAAATATATAGTTTTAACTAAAATATTAATTTTCACTACAAATAAGTGTTAATAAATATCTAAATGAAATTGATAATAAAAGCTAATAAATAAAAAGTAAAATTGAGTATTATTTCTTATCCAATTTGTTTTTTTGAAGTTATGATATAAGATGATTTTAAAGTAAAGCTTAAATAGAAAAAAATCTTTATCAAATTAAGAAACCATCTTAAAGCAAAACCAAACAAAACTTATACTATTCAACACTTCAAGTACATCAATATATTTACAGCCTTTTTAAAATGTAATTAGAAATATTACAACTTTTAACAATGTTACATAAGAAAGCCATAGCAAAATGTTCACAAATTACAAAAATCTTGAAATATTTCCTCATTAGAATCATTGATGATTGAACTTTGAAACAAACATGAAAAACAGAGAGAAAAAGTATTTTAGGATATAAATATCATAATATGAATAGTTTTTTGGGATTAACCCCAACTCAAAACTTAAAAAACCAAATTACATCCCAAGAATTAACAGAATTCATAAAGCAACACAGGCAAAATTTTCCCCGAAGCCATAAGTGACCATCCACTTGATGGTTGCCAAGAGCAGGAAAATTTAGTATCTGTCCATAAATATAATATGTGGCCATTCAACTATGGTTGCCAAATCGACCAACAACTCATGTATTCAAGTCAGTGCCTGTATGTTCAAGTCAGTAGCAACAAGACACCATAGCTTAAAAAAATAGAAAACTTAATGACAACATGAACCATGATCCAACAGAGAGGGGACACAGGGGAGAACCGACAATACCTACTAACATTACCAATTATATGTTCAAGTCAACAACAACAAGCTACCATAGGACCTCACTACCCTGGTTGCCAATCGACCTTTCGAGGAGAGGTCTGCTTATTAAGGGAGAAACTTCGTCATCAAAGGCAAAAAATAGAATCCTACCAGACCTCAAAAGATGTAAAATCAAACGACAACTGAAAGAAACAAAAGGCTGCAACAACAAAGTACCATAATGAGATAATAGAGTAGAATTGCAGAATAGAACTAGGTAAAGTCACAAAGAGTTCGGATTTTTCGAATCCAATTGAAGAAAATAACAATGGACAAAAACTTATAGAGCTTTAGGGCAATCACTCATTGGAGTAATGGAGCTCCTTATATTTTCACCTAAGAAATCACTTGTCTCTCTAGGGCACATAAGGAGATCTTTCTCACACGGTCATAGGTCATAGCCATCACCAATTGCAAGCTCTCAATAATCGCAGAATAGAGCTAGGGCATAAAAGAGAAACCTAATATGGGAGGCTTGGGAGTGGACGATGCAGGGCCTGCAGGCCGTTTGATCAAAATTTTTAATTAATTGTGCCGCTTGACGAGTTTTTTAGTCGAGTCGGACTGAACTCGAAATCGAACTCATATATTATACAATCTCGATTGAAAGGTCAAACTAGAAACTCGATAATCTTGACTCGCTAGCTTGTTAATGAGTTGAGTTCAAGTTGACTCGCGAGCCGGCTTGACTCACATGCCTTGGCGTAAGCCTATATATATATATATATATATATATATATATATATATATATATATATATATATATATATATAAATTACTTGTTAATGACAAAAAAATGAAATACACCATAAGCATAATGACTTGTTTGAAAGTAAATATTATGATAAAACAAAAAAAAATGGAACTAAAAGCACTCATTGAAAACTTAAATGCGCTTTGAGGATCAAAACTCAAGGCAGCCTCATCCTCACTTTGACATTCTCAAAAGATTCTTCATAGTTTGTGTCAAAGTCATCTTTAAAATCTTTTTCAAATACAATATTTTTTATCCCTTATACCAGTTAATATTGTGTTAGATATATTCTAAAATAAAACAACAAATTAATTACACAAAAAATCCATTATATTTAAGATTACTTTTAGATTTTTTTTTTGAAGCTCCAACCCCACTTTGCTTCTTACTTTTATATACTTGTGAAGTAAAAGCCGAACTACTTCAATAGACCGATTTATTCATTCTCCTCACTGCTTCCTTCTTCGATGGATTTCAGCTGGATTTAAGCATGACTTAGCCTAAATCTTGCCAAACAACTAAGATGACAACTTTCTATTATGCAAAAACGTAAATTACATTCTTTCATTGGCGGAATTGAGCAAGTTTAATCATGATTTAGCCTATATCTTGCTAAACAACAAAATTGACAACCTTAAATGCTACAAAAACTTAAATCCCATTCCTTTTTCAGTGGATTTGAACAGGATTTAGCCTAAATTCTACCAAACAGTAAAAAATGTGACTTTAAATCCTACGTAAACTTAAATCCAATTCTTTCTCTGTTTTGCTTTAACAAAATTTTGCCTAAAGAAGAGCGCGATTAAAATAAATAAATAAAAAACATAAAAAATAAAAAGGGCGCGATAGGGAATAAAGATTGTTGTCTTCGTTGCGAGCTGCTATCTTGACTTTTGATATGGAAAGAATGTTGTTGTCGAAGGGGACGAAAAAGCTTCCTTGAGCGACTCCTTAAAAACCCTACTTTACGCCAAGCAGGTGAAGCACATAAAGCCGAAGCAACAACGAGGAAACCTTGGGTACTCACGTGTTGGAGACGGTATTGATGCTGATATGTTGCTTGCGTGCTAGAGATGGGCTTGACATTAAGGTTTTGCACTATTGCTCGCATGTTGGAGACGAACTCAATGTCAAAATGATGCAAAGGATTGATGAAGAACTCTCACGTAGCCTCTCTATCATAAGATCTACGCGATCCAAATAGAAAAAATTACTACTTGCATGTGTGTGGATAGAGACAATAGGTTAACCATTGTTTAATATATATATAAAAAAAACCTAAATTAAATTTAAGTATTTGAGGTGATGCCTTAACACGCTTTGAGATGTACGCCTTGTATGAAAAAGGTGTAATCTTTACAAGAATTGGTGAGGCTTAAGCCTTGAGCCGCGCCTCAAGGCGCACACCTCGGCTGGGTTTTTAAACCATGAGGCCATATAGTTCCTTGTTTAATCTACACACCATATTTTTTTGGGCTGAAGTTGTTTAATTTTAGTTGGGGATCGATTTAAACTTCTTCGAGATTCCTGTGTAAAAGTACATTTTTAAAATCACATTGTTGCATAGACCATCCATAGTTATGAGTTAAAGAAATTAGGATGCAAATTTTATTCATTGTAGTAATAGATGCAAATATTTCTTGTTAGTCTATCCTATAGGATTGAGTATATCCTTTTGTTACTAACCTTTCGTTATATGGTTCTTGGCTTCTATATGCTTTGTATTTTATTGTGCAAACACATTTGCATGCTATAGATGTTTTTCCTTTTGGTAGCTCAATAATGTGTATTTTAGGGCATTGATCTCTTTACTTATGACGTTTTTTCAATTTTTTCTTTCTATTTTTTCAAATAAAGTTTTTAGAATTTTAAAAGTATTTGAGTTCATATTTATAAGGAAGGCTTTATACATAAGAGAAAAATTTGAAAAGAGGCATGAGTATGATCCTTATTATAGGAATTATTTGACTCCGGTTTCAAGACTTGAGCTCTCTAGAGATTTTGGATGGGCTTTATCCTTTTTTGTATAAACTCAAAGGGCTTTAACGATAGGAGTAATGCATTATTCTTGGGTTTTTGTAGCTCAGATATCAAGAAAGAAGTTAGTAAATTCATTAGTTTTTTTTTCCCATTTGTTTGTTTTTCCTTGAAGACAAGTTTAAGTGAATAAATTTTATCTTTCATCAAAAGTGACATCTTTTTAAGTGAAGAATTTTTTAAGTGGTCGGATGATTGTATTTATACCCTTTTTAAGTGGATGAATATCCTTAAAAATCATGTTTAAGTGCCCTATGATTAAGATTATTCTGTTGTTGTTTGTGATTTAAACATTTCACTTCTAAAAATATTTTGAGGGAGTTAAAAAAATGTGTAGGAAAAAAAATTAGCAAGTTAGTTTAGGGAGCTTGTATAATCAGTCATTTTTAGGGTATTCTATTAATTATATTTATGGAGGTTCAGACGGTTTCTCTCAAATATTGTTTGGGAACTTGATTTTGGAGAAGTAAGAATCTTGATAACTTCTAGGAGATGCTGATTTTTCTTTCTATCACCTCTTTTTGTTGTAGATTGTCAGGATGGATAGATTGGTGAATAATACATCTATTGAGAAAATTAGATAAATTTTGATTAAAATAATCTTGAGAATCATCATTTTTTTATGGTAACTTCAAATTAATTTTTTATTATAAAGATAAAAGGCTAAAAGAATATGGCTGAAATCTGTTTTTTGTTTGATAAGATAAACCTATATCATTTGAGTGCAATCATTAATGAATGTGACATATCCTTTGGATTAAAAAATATTAGATATTTTTGAGTGTCCCCAAATATTAGAATGAATTATCATAGGAGTATAGATCTGGACGCACTTTCAGGAAAGGGAATTATATGATATTTAATAGTTTCACTACTTTCATAATGAAAATTTTTAATATTAAGATTTATAAAAAATGAAAGAGAGAAGGATTTTATGGGGATGCCTAGGGCTGCAAACGAACCGAGCCGAGCCGAGTATGCGAGTGTTCATGTTTGTGTTCATTTAATATCAGCTTGTTCATGTTTGGTTCATGTTTGTTCGAGCTTTAGCATTTGTGTTCATGTTTGGTTCATTTAAATTAAGGAGTGTTCATGTTTGGTTCATGTTCAGTTCATGTTCGTTCGTTTAGTGTTTATCGAGTTTGTTCGCGAACATATTTAACGAATTTTTTTAACTATCAAAAAACACGTTCATTAACATATCTATATGAACAAACACATTTATAATAAAATCAATTGTCTATGTAACAAAGATAATGATTATTTATATTTATTAATTCTATAGTCAAATATTAATTATTTTTATCAAGCTTATTCATGAGTTCAAAATCGAACACAAATTGAGCTTTTATCGAGCTTAATGTCGAGCTTGTTCACGAACTTCAAATGATGTTGTTCGCGAACATAAATGAGCTGAACGCATTAGTGTTCAAGTTTGTTTATTTAAGAATCGAGTATTTAAAATATTGTTCAAGTTTGTTTATTTAGTTAATTAAACGATCGCAAACGAGCTTTAATCGAACCGAACAACGAGTAGCTCATCGAACGTTTGGTTCGCTTGCAGCCCTAGGGATGCCCTAGGCTATAATGGTGGTCCCAAATAGTGTTTTTAATTAGAATAAATATGAAGTAGGATAAGTATTTATTCTCTACTAGTAGGTATAACAAATATTTCTCTTGCCCTGCCCCATTGTCTTTTTTGTAGTAAGGTCCTAAAATATATAATTACAAGTAAAAAATATCACCTTAATGTTGTGGTCTAGAAGATTCCCTGCATGACTAGGAAAATGTAGCATATTATTGAGAATAAATGTTGGATAAGTAGTATTTTTTTTTTTACTTACAACAGTGATTTGGAAGCCTTCAACAACTTTAACTTTGCTATTGCTACGATAAGTTTTGTAGGTTTATGAAGTATTGGTATGGTTTATCATGTAATAGTATGTCAAGCATTACCATCATTCTTTCTTCTTTGGTTTGTATGAGTGAGAAGACCTCCTTAGGGATGGTTAGTTCTCTTTCTCAAGATTTGAATATAAATTTGGTCGAATTCAATATTGAATCATGCAAGAAACTTAACTTTCTTTTCCTACTTATTTTTTTTAGAGTCACAAGAACATCCCTACGCTTCATCTTCAGATCTTGGTAGTAACAAGATTGACATTTTTAATTTTTGAGTGAGTATGATTGACAACTTTCTAAATAACTTAACCTTTCTCTTCCAACATATTTTTTTTAGAGCCACATCATCCTTACACTTCATCTTGATATCTTGGTAGTAATAGGAGTGACATTTTTAATTTTTGAGTTGGTATGATTGACAGCTTTTTTTTTTTTTTTTTTTTTTGTGATTTTTAGGAATATGTATGGTCAACTGATTTTAGGTATCATGAGGTGTTCCATAAACTAAGTTAAGTGTGGCAGAGATGAGGATGCTCAGGTGGATGAGTGGTTTTATCCTTAAAGATAGGATACGAAATGAGCATATACGTGAAAAGGTTGGAGTAGCTCCAGTAGAAGATAAGATTAGAGAGAGTCGCCTTAGATGGTTTGGTCACATAAAACGGCGGCCTTCCAATGACCCGGTTAGGAGATTAGAGGTATTAGATTTGACTTATGTTAAGAAAGGTAGAGACAGACCTAAAAAGTCTTGGTTAGAAAATATTAGGAATGACCTTTCTTTATTAGATTTAAACGAGAATTTGACCTTTAATAGGACACAATGGAGAAAAAGGATTCATGTAGCCGACCCCACGTAGTGGGATTAAGGCTTGATGTTGTTGTTGTTGTTGTTGTGGGGTGTTCCATAAACATGACATAATCAAGGATTTGCTTTATCCTAAAGTGTAAACTATTCTTATTTTAAATCCGGGGGAGGATTAACCAAATGGTGATTTTTTTCTTTTCCTTTTAGAAATATTTTCTCAATTTGACACTACTTTAGATAATTTTTGCAATTCAAATGATATCAAAATTTCGTTTGGGATGGCTTTCTTATTGCTTCTTAAAATAGATTTATAATACACAAATTTTAATAAGATAGCAGTCTCAAATGAAGCCCAACTTTGTAGCCCTTGAAATTTCTCTTTGGTAGGATTAGTTTAGTTTTCAACATTTTTTATTGTCTAACTCTTTGAAAGAAAGTCGAAAAAAAGTAGACATGATGATAAGAGTAAGAATGAAAGAGAGAAGAAAAACAAAGGTTAGAAGATGGTCTCTTAACTTGCTCTGATATCTTATAAAAAAGAAGTGGCTAGAAAACTTGGTTTGCTTATTCATCTCATGTGTATTTACGCAAATGATGCCTATAACAATGTAGGAAACCATACAATTCTTAAGGGGAGAAATAATTACAATAAATTTGAAATATAACAATTCTTCTTGTATGGCTTGGCTGCCGGTGTCCAAGTCATCAATCCTTTGGGCAAACCTTCCAAACTAAGCCCACCATCATGCCTCCGCCGGAATTCCTCTCCAATTCACGTATCTGTTGGAGCAAATATTCCAAATTTGTTTTTGCCGTATACAGGAGATAAATACAGGACTGAAGGGCAATAACTTCCTTGATTATGTGTATGACGTCGGTTTATGCCTGCTTATAAAGTTTATTAAAGTATTTATTTGTATTCTCAACACAATCTTATTCGTATCCTAAGCTTTCAACACAATCTATTGGCTAGTTTGATTTAGAAAATGTTTTTGATATTTATCATGCTCTTGATCATTAGTGTTGATAATTGTCTCTTCTTCAGGGTGAAAAAGAGACAATTATCAGTCATGAAAACAATTCACATATATTCTAACTGTTTGCGCTGAAAGGTCTCATATATTCTAACTGGGATAATCTTCAGGTGCCAGTTACTAATTTTTTCGGATCAGTCATGAAAACAATTCACACAGACTCCCCATACAGAGTAATCTCTTCCCAACCTAAAGTCAAGGAATCCATATTTCTGGGTGATGATAAAGTTAAAGAAATTGACAAAAGAAATATAAAGGTAGATTCTTTTTCTCCCTACGTTTCTTATTGTGGAGAAGGCTTTCTTAAAAGCTAATTATCTGATGCTTGCAGGAGAAAAGGTGTAGTTTCCATCTCTGGATGGAGTTTCTGCAGAAGAAGTTGGTAGAGAAGGATGATTCTGATATAATAGTAATGTATGGTTTTGTTTCCATGATTCTATTGCTTATTGTCTCCACCTGGTTATCAGCATGAAAAATTTGAATATTGTTACCACTATTGTTGATAACACTTCACCCTGAATGCACAACTGATTATTTTCAGTTTTCTATTAAGAAATATTTGTAGTTAACCAAACATGCCTAATTGTAGCGATGGCATTAGTGTAGTTAACTCAGTCCCCATCTACCCAATCTTGAGCTGGCTTGATTTACAATTGATCTTGTGGACTTGGAACATTAGTAGGCATGACAATAATAGAAAAATAGAAATGTCCGAAATATTTGCTATCATCAAAATTATATTCCCTGAATATAGATTCGCAACAAAATGAACCGAGTGTTCAATGAGCTTCTCATAACTCGCTTATGTTTGTTTGAGAAGGTAAATAAACAAGCTTGAATAACTTTGACAATACTCGATAGTTAAATAAACAATCTTGAACAACCTGGCGTTCGGCATGTTTATGTTCAAGAACAAGATCTTTTAGAGCTCGTGAACATGCTCATTAAGAAGCTTGATTAAAAAATTCAATTATGCCTTATTTAATTAAAAATAAATATTTAACTATTAACTAAAAAGATATTTAACATTTATAACTAACCTCATTTATATTAATGTTTAACTAATATTATATTTAATATTAATTAACTATTATAATGTTATTTAACTATATATATATATATATATATTATTGTTTTTAAATTTTTGGGCTGTCGTCCGCCTTTCTCTCTCTCTCCATATTTTTGCGATTTTAATCTCCCCTACGGTCCGCCTGCCTTTCTCTCTCTTTCCTCCATGGCCTACAAGAAAAAAAAAAAAAAACGGTGGTTTAGTTCCACAACGTGAAATAAAGGAAGAGTTTGCACTATATATTGATCTATAGTGGCAATGCCCTCAATGCAAGGTGGTTGGGTGCAGTAGTTGGTTCTGGCTGGCCACGTTAGTTTGTTCGGTATACCGTTGTAAGTTGGCTGGCTCGATTCGTTTAATGAGCGGCTCGATTAGAGGCTCAACGAGCTTAAAGATAAATGAGCTTGAACTTGTTCATGAACTGAACTCGAACAGTTTAAATTTAAACGACCTCGAACTCAAGCAACCATAAAAGAAGCTCGTCAAACTTCGAACCGAGCTTGAACACACTTTTGACTAAAGCTTCCTAAACCAAAATTCTGCCAATTCATTGAGATCAGTTTATACTCATTAGCTTGTACCTTCAGCAGCCGAGTCTTGCTTCTCCCTTCCATTCTGCAAAAATATTTTAAGCCTTTCCTTGATAGATCAAGTTAATGTTTGAGATGGCCACATGAAAAGAGATTTATGATAACATATTTTAATCATGATATATATATAATAAGAGCGGAAGTAGGTGTAAATAATTCCTATTTATGATTATACAGTGTTTAAATGTAACTAATGCTATAAAGATGCTATGAAGCCTTTATAAAATAAGCTAGTATTTTGACGCTCCTTTCTAATTGTAGAATGTTTATGGATGCCTGCAATGACGAGATTATAGCTTAATATTGAGATGATAGCTTAATATTGATGTTTTTATCTGCTACTTGATTGAATTTTTCTTGTGCATATTTCTTCTCCATTGTCATAGTTTTAGCCTAGCCATCCTTCAGTTTAATACATGCTTTTGTAGTTGTGAAATGGTGTGTTGGATCTCATTTTGGTCAAAGGCCCCTAACGCTACTCACAAGACTAGCTAGTTTGTAGAGCAAGGAAAAGGAGTGATGGGCAAGTAAGGAGAAGTAAGATTAGTAAAAATGATATAAATCCAAAAAAGGCCTACCAACCTTATATTTATAAGGTTAGAAGGCCATGGAGAAGCTACACCAAAGAAAGAATACAATAAATGCATGGTTTGACTGTTAAAAATACATGGACTAAGCTTAGGTGGCTACAACGAGTGGCTTGGACTAATTATTTCGTGAGCTCGAAAAATTCGCGCCCTGGCCTCTCTGCGAACCTTTTTTCTTTTCTTCGAGTTGTCGAGGAGAGTTTTAATGCTTAAGGTCTGAGGCGAGTTTTTAGAAGACAGATTGAGTTTTGAATAAGACATTACCTAGAGATTTCTCCCTCATTTTATGAGGACTTTATGATATGAGTTCAAGTTTTCTATAGATGTAAGCCCCCATAGTTAAGTGCCCTCTCGATAACGAGAGAGAACTTTCAATTAAGACTAGTTGTCAAACAGATACATAAAAATACATGGTATCTAGTATATAGTATCAGCATTGTTGATTCTATATAGGTTGTTAAACCTAAGTTATTGTCCCAAGGCTAACCAAGAGGAGGGTGAATTAGTAATTTTTAAAAAAATTATATTGAATTTTTTAAATAGAAAATCATTTTGAATCTCATAACAAGTTAATTTAAGTTTTAAAATAAACATTTCAACCACAATAAATAACTTGCAGTAAATAAATGCGAAAATTAAAAGATAAAGATTTATAGTGGTTCGGTCAAACACGACCTACATCCACTCTTTGAAGAATCCCTCTTCAGGTATTGCACTATTACCAAAGTGACTCTCTTTTTGCCTCCACAGCAAGGCGGAAAAGCCTTTAAAAAAACTCTCTTCCACCAATCCCAGGTGCAGTAGAGAACCATCATGCTTTCACACCCTCCATGTAAAACCCCTCAAATGTTCATTTTTGTGTGCTGTTAGTCCGGACGAACTGGCCTTAGTACGGGACGAACTGAAGAAAATGGTGAAGAATCTGTATGGTTCGTCTGGACAAACCTGTACGAGCCTAGACGAACCGTCGGGACGAAATTTATCCAGAGAGCAAATCGTCCAGGAACGAATACACTTCGTCTGGACGAGATTTATCTAGAGGGTAAATCATCCCGGGACGATTTTGGATCGTTCGAGACGATCTGAATGGATTGAAATATTTTGAATCATTTGAAGAGAGAGAAAGAGAAAGCTGGAGAGAGAAAGAGAGGAAAGAGAAGAGGAAGGCTTGGTTTCGGAGGCCGCAGAGCGATTTTCGTCTGACGACGCAGTTAGAAGAATTGTTTATCTCGCAGTAAGAACTCCGAATCCTATTTCTGATTTCGAAGATTTCGTGTTTTGGTATCGTTCTGCTCAGTTTTGTGTTTCCGTTACCGAAAAACTTGCGTATCTTTGTATTGACGAAATTTTTACCGCGTAACTTTTAGTATGTTATTGAACTGATGTTTTTGTACAATTTGAGTATTTTCTGGAAAGTTTGTACCGGATATTTTAAGTTCTGTGCGATTTTTATCGAATAGGAAATTATCTGGACATTGGAAAAATATTGCCTCAGTACAAGTAAAGCTTTGAAACGTTGTTTTATTCGATTTTTTTGGTAATTTGGTAATTTTTTGAAACTGTGTATTTTGACTCTGTTTGGGATTTCTGTCGACTGTACGCTATTTTAAGGGTTCTCCTTAATTGAGCTATTTTTATTTGTTGTTGTATATGAATGTGGATATATGATTGAATTACTGTTATTATTACTGAAAGACAAGTGAAGACTAGTTGAACCGTTGGTTGGAGATCGATTTGACCTGTACAGGATGGTGGGCCGACGAGCTTTCCTTTAAAAAGGATTTGGTGTTATCTTCTATTGATCATTGATATAACGATACAACGATTGGGAGTCATAAGGAGTCTATGCCGACGGGTGGCCGACGGGCAAGGGTGACGACTCTATTATAGCCAACAGATTACTAATATCAATACTAACCCTAAAAAATGCCTTAATAGCCAGTGATTGTATTTGTTCAGTAAGACTGCTGCATTGTATTGCATGTGTACTGTACTATTCTTATGATCTCATCATGAATTTATTGATTTATTGTTATTGACGGATTTATTGATATCGAATTGATTTATTAATATTGAATAGATTTACTATACGAATTTATGAGTTTCTTGTCATTGCACGATTTCATTGATATTTCATACTGTACATGTCACATAACACAGATACTGATATGGATATTGTTATTGCATTGATTCATTGATACTGCGGACACTGATATGATTGATTCATTGATACTATAGATTTATTGATACCATTGATTTATTGATACACCGAATATTGATCTGCTACATGTGATACATGTAATACACCGAACAAGATACATGTGCATGTGATATAGAATATGATTTAACTGTATTGATTGATTTTACTTGTTATTACTGATTTATTGATTTGATTTCAACTGTTCTTACGATGTATTGAATTGATCGTTTTATATGGTTTCATATCGATTGATATTAGTAACCGGAATTGATTTCTTTATTGATCTGATTGATTCTACTGATTGATTCTATTGATATGATTGGGTGATGTTAATCGATATTGATTTGACGGATTTACTAGTTACTGTGAATTGTTTACTAAGGATTTATCGTTACTGTACGAATTTATTGTTACTACACGATTTCACTGTTATAGTATAATCGTTCATGTCGTCACTAGATTATTACTGATATTGTATAGCATAATTGTTCATGTCGTCACTGGATTGTTACTGATATTGATACATACACTACTACTACATTGATATGACTGATGTTATAGATATGACGACTATTGTAGGGATTTGATGCACGTACTGATTCATTGAGCTTTATGGACTTTTATATTGCTTATTAATTCTTTAAATGTCAATTGAGGATTTGACCATTTCTATATTGATTTCCGTTACTGCATTGATTTCTGTTTCTGTATTGATTTTCGTATCTGCATCGATTTAATGATCATGTGCAAGTGGCTGATATTGATTTGACCGATTGATATGCATATTGCTTTCGTATCGTGCTTTGATTTCAGTTGTAGGCTTTGGTGACCTGTTGGGCTATTTAAACTCTTTATATGTGGTTAATGATTTCAGGTGCAGAGCCTCCCGCGTGAAGCTTCTTTCGGACTCTAGTGTAGTTTTTGGTTCATGCATTGTTTTGTAGCCCGAGTGGCTATTGTACATGTTCTTTTGGATGTTACTTTTGGATTGTATATAAATGTGAATTATAGTATTTTGATGTATTTGTTTTCTGTAATGCAATTATCATTTCTGGATGTCTGTATTGATCTGAGTAAGAAAAAAAAAGTAAAAGAAGAGAACGGATTAGAAGAAGAATGTCAAATGAATCCTTTTACTATAGATGTCTGGGACGTCACACTCCAAGTGTCGGCAGAGTACCGTAGTCCTTTCACACATTCCAAGTGTTGGCAAAGTACCATTGTCTGTTTACATCCTCCAAGTGTCGACAGAGTACCGTCGTCTATTCACACCCTCCAAGTGTCGGCAGAGTACCGTCTTCTGTTTAGACCCTCCAAGTGTCGGCAGAGTATCAGATCTTCTTTAAAGATCTTCTCACGAGCAACTTGAAAGAAGAAAAGAAGAGTAATAACAAAAAACACAAAGAGATCCTTACCTTTGAGTAACATTGTGAACCCTTCACACTCCACTTATAAGAAATCTCTCTCAAACACTCTCGAAGCTCTCTTTTTCACTTGCTCTTGAAAATTCATGAAGACAATACTTTTTTATGTCAGTTTAGAGGATCTTTTATATCAATGACACGAAAAACAGTCTAGAAAATTAAAATTTTCTATTTTGAGCGTACACTATCGTACATTACGATCATATGTTCGTATGTATGAACAGTTCAAAAATTGTTGCGAACAAACCTTATGTGAATATGTATGAAATGATTTCATACACGATGATTATCAAGTACGAACCCAATTCGTATTGTACGAACAGTTAAAAAAATTTTCATATTCGTCGGGACGAAGATGGACCCCATAATTTCATACCCTGGATGGTATACGTATTGCTACTAGAGCTTATGAGTTTATATTTTTGATGATAACAAATATTATGGCTCACTTTCTATTGTCTACTTGTATTTGCAATATATTTGTGTTTACTAACATTTCAGGATTACAATGCACCTTACAAGGCTCAAGTTTTGACAGAACATATTCTATTTATAATTTTCATTATTGTATTTTTTATTCTGTAAGGGTGTATGCTTGCTTGTAACCTTGCTCACTTATTTCTGATTTAGAGTTATCTGTTTTTGGTCATATTGTCCAGGATGATCCATTAATCGGCTTGGACGATCTGTTAAAAACAGAAACCCTAATTAGGGCATCCTGGTTAAGGCAGCCATCTTTAAGCACATCATCCTAGACGATCTTTATATTGGCCGGGACGATAGGCTCAAATTTAGAAAGAATCAGCCGCCAAATCTATTTAGGTATTATTTATTTTTAGATATCGTCCAGAACATCGTCTTGGACGATACAACACAATTATGCCTAAATTAATCCGATAATTAAGAAAAACAATTAAGGCTTGATTGATATGATCACATCGTCCTGGACGATTGTAGGATCGATCGGGACGATCAGTTCAAAAATCTTAGTTGTTCGTGGACGATCACATATCGGACAGTTTCTATTCAGAGCGATGCTCTGGACGATATGTATTGATTTGAACTAATCGTATAGGACAATATAATATCGTCCTGGACGATATGAACAAAAACCATTTGATCGTCTCAAATCGTCCTGAGTGATTGAGTTTATTTTGTACTGATCGTACAAGATGATATTTATATCGTCCTGAACGATAATGTCGTTTTGTTACAATTAAGAGCTCGCTTGGAGCTCTTCTATTTAAGCTTTGACAAGGAATTTTGTAAGTGTCTTTGGCAGCCATTGAAGCTTCATTCTACTGGAGGAAACTTGAAGAGAGAGCTTGAAAGGGAGAGAGGAAAGGGTAGAGTTTGAGAGAGGGAGAAGATCCTTGGAGGGGGTTTCAAGGGAGTATGGAGGGGGTTTCAAGGGAGTGTGGAGGGGGTTCCACACGGTTGCTCCGACAAGCTTGCACCTTAGTACCATCGGATTCAAGGCTCTTCTTGAGGGAAGTTTTGGGAAGAAAGGGCCCCCGGTTACTCCGCCGCACTGGAGAAGGTGGAAGTGATTTTGTAAAAGCTTCCCCACCTAGCTATGGGGGCTAAAGGAGAGACACTGAGTTTAGTGCAATACTCAGAGGGTGCCTCCAAGGAGTGGACGTAGGTTAGGTTTGACCGAATCACTATAAATCTGGTGTGTTCTTTCCTTTATTATTTTCACATTTAATTTTCGCACTTTGATTTTTTTTTTGTGGTGAATTTTGGTTTGGTTTGAGTTTGTGATTTGATCGCGAAAGATTTTTTAAAATACCAATTCACCCCCGTCTTGGTTAGCCTCGGGACTAGTTCATAAGGGCTTAACATCTCTAATGAACTTTCTAGTGCCATCAGAGTACTTTCAGGTGATATCAGAGCGGGATTTATAAAAATGAGTTTTTGAAAACTTTTGAATTTCGATTCATGGCTAATTTTTGTAATCGTAATATTACGGAATGTTATTCAATTACCCGACCACCTTTATTTAAAAATATTACTTTTGATTTTTGAACAATTCGTATGTCTACTTTCTTGCAATCTATTAATTTTCGAATGTGATAAATGATTTTAATTAGTTATTCTGTACCGTCACATATTATAGATGGAATTAAAATTGATATTCATTTTAATCAATAGAGTAGATAAGAACAAATTAATGCTCAATTGAATGCTAAATCATTAAACTGTTTTTTTTTTGTGCTTTAAATTCTGATGATTTTATGTTTGTTTTCACGTGCTCTATTGGCAAGGAAATTTAGGATAAATTACACATTTTATACAAAGGCACTAGTGAAATCAAGCAATCCAGATTAAATATTTTAATGCATGATTATGAACTTTTTTACATAAAACCTTATGAGATGATCTTAGACATGTATACAAGGTTTATTCAAATTATGACATCATTACATGCTTTAGGTATGAAAATTTTAAACTTTAAAAAAGCCAATAAAATTCTACATTATTTATTTGACAAATTCGATGCCAAAGTTGTTATTTGTGAATCAAAAAATTTAAATGAATATTTTATTAATAATTTGATTGGCTCACTTATTACCTATGAGCAAAGTTTGGACCAAAGACTTTTGGATGCAGGAGAGATGATAGTGCTAAAAACTAAAAATATGAAGAAAAGTGGCTTAGTTGGTTACGAAAGTGATGACTTATCAAGCAAATTAAAAAGCTTACCAAAGCATAAGCATCAACAAAAGTGGAATAAAGGTAAAAATGGTAAGAATGTTAAGATTTATTTTTACATTGTTTTCTTTGGATATAGGAAGCCTGGACATATGAAAAATCAGTGCCCTAATTTGAGAACTCTTCCTGCAAAAGAAAAAGGTAAAGCTAAGCAAATTGTAAAAAGGGAAAATAATGAAAAATAAAAAATCTCCTGGGCAGACCTTACTTCTGAATCATCAAATCAGGAGCAAGATTATGTTTAAACCCTTGTTTGTGTGTTTATTTGTTTGTGTATACATGTTTTTATTCGTTGTATTTTCATTTATTTTTTGTGTTTTCTTTAGTTTTATTTATTAATTTGTTTTTTTTTTTCATTCTTTTTCTTTTACGTTATAATTTTAAATTTGTCTTTACTTTTTCTTTTTCTGAAGTTCTCTCTGATCAACACACACGTTCACTTTTCTAAAAATGAAAAATGTACCTCCTATTTTTTTGAATTCTTATGTAAGTTGTGGTTGATTTTTCTAAAAACAATCAAAGGAAGGAAACTCATGATTTTGCATATCTCTTTAAAAGAAGTTATTTTACTTTTGATTTAAAATCTTTATCATATTATAAATTGGATTTTGAAACTGATTTTTTTCATCTCTCTACATTTTATTTATCGCATAGGAATTTTTTGCAAGTTATTGAATCTACCTTATAATTTTTTTAATCAAGTAGTTCATTTTATCAATAGATTGAGTTTACTTTTATTTTTAAAAATTCAGAAATGTAACATATTAAAAAAAATGGCTAATGACGTCAAATCAAAAGATTGCAGTGACGCCAAAATTGAGAAAGATACACAAAGTGTATCAAAAATTAAAAGATGCGCAAAGTGCGCCAAAAACCTGATGAGAAGCATAAAATGAGCCCACAAAAAGTAATGCTTACCTTTCTTGTACTTCTTAAAACTTAAAAAAAATCCTTGGTATTTTTGATACTTGAGTTTGAAAATTATGATTCCTAATTCACATATTTTTACATTAATCTTCTATTTAATATGTTTTATGAAAGGAGTTTTGAAAAAATTAGTATTTCTTTTTCTAATTTGTTCCTTGATTTAGATATTGGATTAAAAAGTTTTTAAATCTTTAAAAGAATTTAAGTTTGGATTAACGATTTCTGAATTTCTAACATTTTCTGGATTATGCATTGTCAATCCATTTCTTACTAAGTTTTTGAATAAAATTAAGAGGTAACTTTCTCATTTTTAAAGTCTTTTTGATTAGGGTTCGTTTTATTTGTTTGTGACACTTCTCTTTTTGATAATATTAAAGGGGGAGAACTTACTATTATATTTGTATCTTATTGTAACTTTTTTTCAAAAAAAAAAAAAATAATAATAAAAAATTGTCTTCCCATATTTTTAAATTTTTTATTCTAGTGAGGTCCCCCGGTTACTCCGCCGCATCGAAGAAGGTGGAAGTGATTTTGTAAAAGCTTTTCCGCCTAGGTCAAGATTTGACCGAAATTCTATAAATCTGGTGTGTTCTTTCCTTTATTATTTCCACATTTAATTTCGACACTTCGATTTTTTTTTGTGGTGAATTTTGGTTTGGTTTGAGTTTGTGATTTGATCATGAAAGATTTTTAAAATACCAATTCACCTCCCTCTTGGTCTGCCTCGGGACTAGTTCATAAGGGCTTAACATCCGTAACAAACTTTCTAGTGCCATTATAGCACTTTCAGTACGTACGATGACGATGTCGTACGGTACGATTAGTTACAAAATTTTTTAAGATTGTATGGACAAAAAGGGACCCATCTAATTCATACCCTGGACGGCGTATATATGATGAAGACATCGTATGGTATGAACCGTTCAGAAATTTTTCAAGTCCGTCTGGATGAAGAGGGCCCCGTCCAATTCATACCCTGGACGTGGTGTACGTACGATGACTACATTGTATGGTACGAACCGTTAAGAAAAACTTTGAATTCATTGGGATGAAAAGAGACCCATCCAATTTGTACCTTGGATGGCGTACATACGAATGGTATATCGTACAGTATGATCTATACTTAGAAATTTTTTTTACTTTATGTTCGTTTGATTGCTCATGGGGGAAAATAACTGAACAAATCGTCTCATACAAAAAACTTCGTACAGTATGATCAGTTTAAAAATTATAGAATTTAAACTCTCCCCTCGGTTTGTGTGTAAACAGTTAATCAATTATAATCACACTCTCTCAGGCTCAATAAAATCAAAATTACATATTTCATTTACAATAAACCCTAAACTGATCTGATTTGAAGTCTTCAATAATCTGGAGTATGATTTCCCTGAAATTTTAGTACACATAAACAACAAAATAATGCATCTAAAATAAGTTAGGAGAAATAATAATCAAAATAATAATATTTGAAATCATAAAAAATATACATGTTGTAAGAATATCAACAATAAAAAAACTAAGTTTCAACTATCTCAACAAGCATGACTTGGTATTTGAACTTTTAACATTTGAAATTGATAATTTACCAATTGCACTTAAAGTGGATAGTGGGGGAAGTGATGATGGAACCGATTAAAATCCCATAGTTCCATCATCTCGGGTCATTATGATCCTTGGTCTACTTAGAGGAGGTAGTCGACCTAACCTAACAGGAGGATTCTTGTTGGCAGCTATGTGTTGCTTCATCCAAGGGTACCTTATAGACCTAGGTTGAATATTTTTCTAAGGGGATAGATTTGAATCCATCTTAGCTAATAGAGGGCTTTGTGCCCTATCAATCATTTTATATTGATTCATTACTCATTGATTTTAAGTCGTTGGAGAACATATGAGCTCTGACCTTGACCGTAATATAATGGTACCATTTTGGCGACAAAATCACCCAGTCAAAGGGTTTCGATCATAATCATTTACCTGCGGTGCTATTTAGTGGCGAATCATTTTTGTGGTGCCATTTGGGGGTGAAACCAATGGTTAGAGGACGCATGCCACATCTTTTCTACAAAAGATGTATTGAGAATGAATCTTAGTGATACTCTCAACCAGACATTTTCTCTTTGTAAGTTAAAGTGATTTTCAAATTTGTCTACCTCGATAAACTGTTGTGGAGGGTGGATGAATTTTGCTTTAAATATTTGATAATTTATTTCATTTTAAATATCTTGACTTTGAGGTGATTTTTGAAATTATTTATTTTTATGATCATTTGGGAGGCATTTTAAATGTTTGTGGTCTACTCTGGTTGAGATTTTATATCAACACAGTCATCATCGGGGCCTTATGGGCTAATTCATTTTCTTGGTTGGACCTTGTTGACTCTATCTACTTGCCAATAGAGGATCAGGTTTTTAATCAACTTTATGCTTTTATTAGTGGATTTTTTTATTATAGACCATAAATGCCTAATATGAATGTCTAAAATAAATATCTTGGTCGATGTCACGATCGTATATTTGTTTGATTGTTCGAGCCATGTCAACTCTTATCTATTCACATAGTAGGATCAGGCTCAAACTTTAGTTCATTTTTTACTCGTGCAACATCCTTAGAAGTTATGTGTCTTGCCTATAACGTGCTCGTCAGGGCCCATGTGAGTGTATGCATTTGCAGGCATTTTGTATGATACATTTATATATTGATTATGTGCATGCAGTGGGTGTGTATAATGTATATGCGTATATGTAAACTTGTATATTCATTTGCATGTTAATATATCGCTATATGTATATTTGTATGTATAAATGTATCCATGTATACTGGCATATATATTCGTGCATTTCGACATGCTTGCATGACACGTGTAAATAGCTTAGCATATTACTATAGTGCATGAAGCACCAATAATGTAGGTATGTATAAGACATTTATGCGGTGCACTACATATTTGCATATCGGAGTGACGCGCTACTGCACTTTGCCATTGTTGTATATCACATTGTTATATGTTAGGTAATGTGCTTGCACAATATGCTTTGCATTTGGCAATGTATATTTTACACATGGTAATGTATATGCATATAGTACGCTCTCATGTTTAAGTGAGGACACCTATAATATGTCTATTCATTCCTAGTTACATGTAGTTATGGTATGCCTATGTAATGTAGCTCGCATGTGAAGTAAGAACAAGTAATAATTAATATGAGTAGTGTCATTCATATGAGCAATTACGAGCTATATAACTTATGATCAATGATCAGTAGTAATATAAATGATTAGTATGTTTTGTCATTTTTATACTCATGTCAAATACAATAAAATTGGTTTGTCATGAATTTCTACATCTCTTTAAACTATGCTTTATTTTAATCTATATGTCATTTCATGATATATATGTCAAGTGTTATATATATGTTATATGCATGCCATATAATATCAATGCTTTTATAACATGTTCTCTATCAAATGCATTGCATTATGTGCATCATGTATTTTATATGTATCATATGCCCTTATAAGTTTTATTAATCATATTATATGTATATACTAGTCATGTCATGTATGATGTTCATATCATATCACTTATACTCTATATTATGTATGCTTATGTCATATGCATAAGTAAGCAAGACAGGACATCTGACTTCATGCGATATTTTTCTTATATAAAGTCTTGTAGGCCAACTCTATAGGAATTATTCTGAATCATATTAGTCTTATTGCCAAGAATCAATCTCATATCACATATCACAAGTCAAATGACTTTTATGTAAGAAGTCACCAGTTTCTGTTCGTAGACATATTATATAATATCAGTTAATCTCCATATATCCATTTCATATCACTTAGAATTACATCACAAAATTTATTTAAAGAAAAATATATTAGCTCACTCTCCTATAAAGTTAAGATGTCTCCAGCCTACTTGAACCAATCAACCATTTTCAACCAGATTTTTTAACTTTTATAAACATTTTACATCATGTAAATCATAATAGCCAACATCATGATGTGA
Organism: Dendrobium nobile; assembly: GCA_022539455.1. NCBI lineage: Eukaryota > Viridiplantae > Streptophyta > Magnoliopsida > Asparagales > Orchidaceae > Dendrobium > Dendrobium nobile. The sequence goes on from CM039729.1 coordinate 31,476,784, forward strand.
TACCTCAAAATTTAATTTGAAAAAAATATTCTTTTATTTTCTTAATATACAACAACCAAAACTAAGTAATTTTTTATCAATATAAATAACAACAAAAATAAAAGTATCGATTAAAACATCAAAAATAAAATTATCGATTAAAACATATGTGTATTCATTTTTCCAAAATTTATGTTCACTACTCATGATCTATATAATCATTTCACAACTACTATGTCATAAGTATCTAAAATAGCTAAAATAATAAGAATTGAAATTTGAAGGATCCTAGTCATTCTTACACTTATGCTCTCTTACCCTAACCTGAAATTATTTAATCACATATAATGAGCTCAAGAGACTAACAAGTAACCAAATAATACAATTGAACTTAAAGTAAGACAAATGAGGAATATGCATGTCAACAGTCAAATTATAGCAGTAGCACACATCATTATGAATCAGTATATAAATTGTAAAACTCACATATATACAATAGCAATAAAGTCTATAAACGAGAAAATAATATGGTATATAAGCCAATACATTAGTACAGTGGAGGAACTAGTAAATTAGTATAAGTGTCAACTGTCGTATCAATACTATTATTTAGTAAATAAATTATTTAAAGTGATAAAATCAAAGCATCAATAATAATTGTCAGAATCTTATCAATGAAGTAAAGTTATATAAGAAAATGCATATGTATCATATCACTATCTTAATCACATGCTCATTATATAATGTGCTCAATATCAGTAATCAATATAGTGAATCAATAATAATAATAGTAAACCAGCTATAATATCAATAATAATATTTATGCCCCTATTGGTATCAATAAAACTAGTGGTAGTAGCAATTAAATAATGCAGTAATGGAAAATTCATGCAATAATAATAAATTTGTACAATAATAAGAATAATATTTTAATAACATGCATTTCAATAGTTACAATAAACAAGTAAGAAGTCCCAGCTTAATTCATACTTTTTTAGTATCATATCAGTGTTAATGAACCGTTGGCTTAGTAATAGTCTTGTTACACTTTGCCCATCAACACAGTAATCATTTTTTTTATAACTCTTAATTAGTATTACGTGAATCAATAAATGATAACACCAATATTTAAAGTAAGCATGTTGGCCCACAAGTCGGCCCTAGCTCTCTTTGCTTAAACTTGTGAAAAAAAAAGTAAGTGAAAAAAATAAAGCCCTTCATCCAATGGCTCAAATAACATCTCCTTTTGATGCTCGTGATCTAAGGGCTGAAATCAAATCATAAAAAGGTTTTTCTAAGGGCTGAAATCAAATCATAAAAAGGTTTTTTTTTCTTATGGTGTTGTACTCTTGACGAATTTTAGCCATTATATCTAGGAATTTCTTGATTTGGGAAATATATGAAAATATTAGGCAAAATTATTTTGTATGCAAGCTTAATAGGGATTAATTTGAATAGATGTCATACATATTTTTTATTTAATATTCATAGGTATTTATAAATTATAAAATTTATATTTTAATTTTAATTTGATTTGCTATTTTTATTTAATTTTAAATTAACAAGAAAGTTTAATAATAATAATAATAATAATAATAATATTTAACTCTCTCTCCTCAATACACATCAAACGATGTCCGATTCAATCGTGAATAGACTTATTTGATCCATTTAATGGTGCAGTCTGTTTCGTAAAATATGGTCTTGATAAAAAAATTTACGTAGGAGATGAATATGTGCATGAAAGGTTCAAACACGTAAACTAGCATAAAATACCCATCAAATTGGTGTCGACCCATTCACATATATTTTTAAAATATAATTAAAAGATAATATGTGCTTAAAATAAATAAATCTTAAGGTTGATGACGAATCAATGTAAAATGTGCAACTTGACCCTTCATCAGACACAATAGTGCAACGTGTAGGAAGATAGACCGACCCAAAATATGTGCAATAATGTTGTAACACTCACTAGCCAATTTTTAGGAATTTCAATGAAATTAAAATTTAGGCTATTACAAGTCAAGTGTATTCCTCTTAGGCAAGCTCACTCCATGGTGGATCCTTTCTTGGTTGGGGTGTGTCATAACCTTACATAATATGACCCACAGATAGAACATGCCACATCATGTTATATGGGGATAAACTAAGCCTAAGATCAAAGCTTTTGGGATTTTTAGATTTTTTTTTGAATTAAATAGACTACATAGCTTTTAATTAACTTCTAGTAAGTAGAAAAATAAACTCATGAACAATTTTCTTTCTTTTCAATCATTATCAAAATGTATATACAACAACAACAACTATACACTAAAGTGTATGACTACAAACAAAATAGAGTAAATAAATAGTAATGATTATACAAAATCAGAAAATACATATACATTTTCAAACATATTAGAACCCGGGACTAGTGTGACATCCTAGGATCTAATGGAAGGATTGAAATACAAAACTTATAATTACCACTCAACCATCAACAACAATAATCAGAGCTACTATAAAATCCAAATAATAAAATATTGAACATGTTTTATTATATATATATATATATATATATATCCAACTTACCAATCATCAATACACCAAAATAAATGAAAAAAAAATTGGATTGCAAAATAATATATTAGTCACTTAAACTCAGAAGATCTTGCTTCTACACCTGTCTACTCTGGTAGGCCTTTCTCCTTCCCTGAAATATCAAAAAGAAGGGAATGAGCACAACTTGCTCAGTAAACTTCTTTCCTAGGCCCATCATAGATATTAATTTCTACTTTAAAGAATGAAATTATAATATAATAAAAAAAGATAACAAAGAATAAATTAAATACCGATGAAACATAATTTTATGAGGTTTCAGTTCATTCTTAAGCTTACCGATTACAATTTTAGGGCCATATTCATAGAGATTTTGAAATACAATACTCAGAGGTTCACTTACTTTCATATTTCATTAGTGTTCATACAAAAATTAATTTTTTAAACATTTAGTTCGAATTATTATAAGGTGGTGAAAATTGGACCGGATATAGAACATGAAGAAGGAGAGGTGCAGTGTTAAATGGTTTGACCGGGGTTTAGCCGAGGTTGAACTTCATGATGTAATAAATATGAAAATTATTTAAATAAAATTTAAATGATAGAATAATCATGTACTAATATAAATTTTTTATAAATAAATTAAATTCATATATTAATAATATTTCATATAATCTTAAATTTTAAAAAATTCAATCTTTAAATTTAATTCAAATTTAACAAAAATTTAGTTTACATATAAATTTATAAATTTAATATAAATCATTATTAATTTGTGTTATATGTTTAGATATAGTTTATACCTATAAATTATATATTAAATTTATATTATAAATTTACATTTATAAATTATTAAGATTAGATCATTTATTATTAATAAATAATTAAATAATTCTTATAGTACATAAATATAAAATGAACTATATAATTTATCTAACATTATTAGTAAAAAATAAATTCTATTTACATTATAAGAAGTTTAATTAAAAAATCTAATTTAAATTATATAGTGTATGTTGTAAACTTAAGAAGTAAGAATTTCAACTTATTTAGTTCCACATCACTTAGAAAACTTACTCTTGATAAATGTTTACACTTTATATTGCCTTTTAAGTTTGGATGGGGTAAGAAATCACTTGGAGTGATGGAGTCATGTGAAATGTGTAGTTGAAAATTTTTTATTTAAAAATTAAGTATTTTAAATTTAAATTAATTTGTTAAATTATAAATATTACTTAATATTTTATTATTAATATATTTAATTAATTATTTTAGGAATTGAATTGGCTGATTTAATGGGACTAGCTCACTAGTTTGTCAGTTGAACTGGTGGTTTTGTCTAGTTCATTCCGATTTCATACAAAATCAATTTTTTGGTGAACCATACTTGCTGATCTGGTTTGATTTTTAAAAATATTGGATTATTACTTATTATGTATTCATTAGCATATATGTAAATAATGATTTTAATGCACATATCCCGAAATTTTCAAATAACTCAACTTCCATTTATGCCTCTCTTTAACCTTCCACACCTATATATAGTAGGTGGGTCCATAATAAGAACATAGTGGTGCTGCATAATCTCTAACACTTGCTTTTAGCTAGTGGGGCCAAAATTTTTCTCACATTCACACTAGATAGATGAGGTCAAAATAGAATTTATATGACCGTTATAACATATCAGAGAGTGCATTTTTCATATATCAGAATATCTCAAATGACATGCTATGAATTTATTCTCAAATGACATGCTATGAATTGTATAAATATAAATGCAACAATAACTGAATTATAAATTCAATATAGTACTCAGATAACACATGAATTACTATTAAGAGTTACATTGCATGTATAATATTATACCCACTATACTTTTTCAATTCAACTTTCTATTTCAGAGGGATATCCACATGAAAATTTTAAAAAATTTATATAATTATTGTTATTTTCATAAAAGCCTTAATCAAATTATATAATTATATACTTAAAATTTTGCATAGAAAAAATTGACCAGTGAAAATTCAATTTCTTATAGGCAAAACGGTCATAGTAAAACACGCAACAACATTATAAATTGTGCGGTGAAAACTTTGTAAAATACAAGAAACATATTTTTTTATCCATAACTTTTTATAAAACCATTTGAATTGAAATTAGAGATAGGAGTTTAGAAGTTTACCTCGTGCTCTACAAAATCGCTAACTAGCCCAATGGATGAAACTAGCTCTAGAGCTTTGGCCGCTAAAACCTAGATTCTCTCTCTTCCTCTTCTCCTCTTCAATAATGGCTGGGGTGAGGGCTTTTCCCAAATGGATTTAGATATTTTAATTATATAAAAACTATTAATTTGATCAAGCACCATGGCGCTTGATCCTCAACGTTGCAGCGCTGAGCCGAATCTTCTAGATTCTCCTAGTATCTTTTCAAGCCGAGAGCACAACACCGTGGAAGCATGGTCTAGCGCCACAACACATGTTCAATTTTGACTTCTTACTAGAGAGTTCAGCGCCACGGGGTTGCCCACCTGACCTTGCAGCGTTCCCATAAAAATTTCCTAAATTAAAAAATTGCTTCTCTAGTTCACTTTCTAACTTGTTTAAGAGCTCTAAATAGTTTGAATCATAATTATCATTCAAGTCAAAATTAAAAAAAGCATCGATTGTAACCATCTAGGTTTCTGAACAACGAGTAATGCATATAGCTACTCAATCAGCTCTTTCCTCTTACTTTAACCTGAAATAAAATACAAAATATATGTGAGCAAACACATCTTAGTATGTTGCATCCACAGATCTAAATTTTTAATAATTAACCCAAATTTGTATTTAACAAAATGAAAAAAATAATTGATAATAATTTATCATACTAAGCAGAATAATTATTGCAGTTAAAAGAAGAGACCACGCTAATCACAAATTATACATGTATCTAGGCGGCCTCAGCTCTCCCACAAGGAGTAGTTTCGCAGTTTCTTTATTTGGATTTGGGTTGAGTTCACTTTGACCCTTGTACTTAATTTGGTCCATTTCTTATATTATGGATGCCCTTTTAGGCTAAAACTTTTTCAACATTAGCCTTTTGGTTTGCCTAAGTTAAGATTGTTCAACTTATAATTCATGCGAGTTATGTGGCTTATCTTTCCATTTTTCTCTATGGATTTGCTATAAGAAGCGAGTTCTTTGAACAATAAAAATGAAAATGATTTAGTTTCTTATAAAGAACTACGTAGCTCAAGTCTAGTTGGACTTATGGGGCATAATTCATTTGATTGTTCTTGTCATGTGATCTTCATTTGATCTCCAGAAGGTCAGCTATGGGAAAAATTATTGCGTCCTCCCACCTGACGTAGAGATGTGTCCTCCCACCGCCAAAAAACTCGAATTTTGCTCGGTATTGCTAGGTATTATTTGGTAATAACAACGAATATCATCATGTGAAGACCAATACCGAGTTATACCGAGCTATACCGAGCAATACCGAGCACATACCGAGTTTTCTCTAGGAAAAACTATTTATTTTTTGGTATTGCTCGGTATAACTCGGTAGTGGTCTCCACATGATGATATTTGTCGTTATTACCAAATAATACCTAGCAATTCCGAGCAAAATCCGAGTTTTTTGGCGGTGGGAGGACGCATCTCTACGTCAGATGGGAGGACGCAATAATTTTTCCAGCTATGGATGGAGATGGTGAATTCCTACCTTAATATGAAGCTTTGGATCTTCATTGTGAGTGGGCTGTCACTATATGTTATCCTTCTTTGATAGAAGTGATTTGATTGTCTTCTGAAGAGATATTTGCTTATAAATAGTGGTGAGTGTGCGACTTCAAATCTATAGAAATATGTAATTCATAGTAGTTGATTTGACATTCTTGCCATATGATGCTTTGTTTCTCCTATTTCTTATGCAAATTTTACTAGAGGGTCACTTTCCTCATCATTATTCTACTTCTCGTGTTTTCTTCTTGTCATCTTCAATCTACTCACCCTACTTCCTTCATGAACGACATATTGAGTGTCTTCGCTATTTGTGCTCAGGAGTTTTTAAGTTTCATTCAAGAGATTCATGTTAGGAAGTTTCATTCAAGAGATTCATGTTAGGCCTAGTAGTTCAGCCATAGTTGACATTTTAATAGAAATAATAAACACACTTATTCTAATTTGAAAAATTGACTTTTGGAAATTTATTTTTTTGGGAAAATTAATATTGGTTGCGAATCTAAGAATTTGTGATGACGCTACTTATTGTTACTTTGGGATAAGAAAGTTAGATTTAAGTTTTAGAAAAAAAAAAATGTTACCAAAATTCAAATATTGTCGCTTCGATAATGATTTAATTTAAGAATGATTTCATAAATCTTTTAAATATGAATTTACTAAATTTTGAGGGTGTTAAATCTTAAAAAGTATTTCACTAGAAGTATGTAAATCCTAAAAAATTTTGTGAGACTGATTGACAATAATACTCAAGATATAAATCGATTGACTCATTAAAAAATCAAATTTGAATTTATGTTTTAAATGCTACAAACTGATTGATTTCAATTTTAATTATTGTTAATAAGTTAGAATTATAAATAATATACTTAAAAGATAGCTTGGTTATCAAATAATTTAATTATTAATTATAATACTAATTATTTAATTATTCATTCACATATTATTTTAATAAGTATTTGTTGCTAATTATATTGATAATTATTTAATTATTCTTTGAAATAACTAATTATTTAATTACTATTTACTCAACTAATTAATTAATTAATTTTAAGTATTATTTTAATAAGATTTAGTTATTAATCATACTACTAATTAATCAATCAATCAAGTGTTTATTACAAACTAATTATGTAATTAATCATTTGTATTTTAAATTAATTTTATTAAATTAATTAGAATATTTTTTAATTAGAAGTAATGAATTCTTCTCTGCCTTTGCCTCGAGGGATTATCGCTTCCCCTCTTTTCGACAACTTCGTCGCTATTCGACTTCGCTGTCTTCTTCGCCTCCTTCGACGTGTTCGACTTTGCCTGCACGAGTCGCTAGCTTTTGCGCCTCCTTCGACGACGTTCCTTCCTATCCGACGGGAAGTCACGACAGTTTGACGATGCTGGATCTGAAGTAACGACGGGAGCTTGCTCGCAGCGAAGGTAACGATCTTTCACCACTTTAGCGCGCTTCTTCGGCAAAATCTCGTAAATCGGCCTGGGATTTACCAAATCCGGGATTAAGGAGAAAACGTTCGAAAACGCCGTGAAGTGGAGCTTAGACTGAAAAGGATTGCAAATACAGGCAATGGTACTATACTCATCACACTGCATTTTGTGTTCTGTATATTGTTATCATGTTCTTCTTTTGTGTTTGTAGAGAAGTTTTAAAGATAATGTGCTGATTTCTCGTAAGCATTGCATCCATATCAGTTATATGGCTATATATTCTCACAAATAGAAACTAGAAATAGGCTAGAAAACATGTTTCTTCAACTCGGAACATTTTTTGTTCAAACACAACTGAAAGAAGATCATGGATGTGGATCCAAAGTTAAACTTCTTGCAACGGTTAATTGTAGAATTATTATATGAACCATATTCGAAAAGCCTAATGCGATGCAGACCATCAAATATTTTATTTTCATCTTTTGCAATAAAAAAGCTTTATACAATGCCAACCTTCTCTGCTAAAATTGCTCAAAGTGAGACTAGCAAAGCTGTAACTAAAACTGCTAAACTGTAATTAAGTCAGCTTTGCATGTGAACTCGCATCATCCTGACTGTCCATAGCCTTACAGATGGATAATCTCCTTTAATTCCTGTGAAGATATATGTAAAAAAATGCGCTTTTTTCTATTCAAGAAGTTTATATGTTGCTAGGATTTAAGTCTACCACCTTTTGCAAGTACGCCTTTGCAATTCAAGCTAGCATTTGGTGGTAGTCAATAATTTGTTACACATGCTGCAATTTTGATTGGTTTTTTTTTTTCTACAAGACTGTTGAGACAAATGTTTTTATGCTTCTGCCTACTTTTTAACATGCATAATTTTTTTGGCAACCATTCCCCACTGAATTAATTATCTACACATTGTTCGTCAAATATAATGTTGTGCATGTAATGAAAAATAATAAAATTAAACCAAACCAAATATTAAAGTTATAATATTATTATCACATGTTTATTTTTTACTCTTATTTCCTCGCATTAACTCCCCTCCTCACTTCCTCTCATTCGTTCGCTTCTTCCTCATTGTCTTCAGATACAATGTACTGTTGATCCTCATATGTTATTGGATTTGTTTATCTTTGCATTCATATGAGCTTCTAGATTCTCAATCATAGCAGTTGTTTGGCACCACATCATCTCTTATAGCTCATCCATCCCCTACCTAACTTGAATAGGGGTTTGTGCATCTTAATTTATGTTCTGAGAACCAAATCTATAAAATTTACCCAAACTTTTTCCTTCAGCGGCCTATGTCCACAGGCCATAATCTAACTATTGAGAAAATCCACTTGAACAAAGCTTTGGCTTTATATATCTATAAGTTGTCTGTACTAATCCTACAAAAGAACAACATTTATGAGATTTTTTGAAATTTTAAATAATTGTGTTCATCTTTCATAATATTCATATTTACACAAACTACGGGCAATTTTTTATCGCCCACAACTGGTGCAGTTTACTCTAATGGGTCTGCATACGCAACTTCATCGAGGTAAGATCTCTTCCAAGCTTCTATTTCTATACAACAACAACAACAACATCAAGCCTTTGTCCCACTAGGTGGGGTCGGCTACATGAATCATTTTTCTCCATTGTGTCTTGTTAAAACTTAAAAGTCAAATTTTCGTTTAAATCTAATAAAGAAAGATAATTTCTAATATGTTCTAACCAAGTCTTTTTAAATCTACCTCTAACTTTCATAACATAAGTCAAATTTAATACCTCTACTTTCTTAATCGGGTCATCAGAAGGGCGTCGTTTTATGTGACCAAACCATCTAAGGCGACTCTCTCTAATCTTATCTTCCACTAGAGTTACTCCAACCTTTTCACGTATATGCTCATTTTTTATCATATCTAAAGCCGCTCATCCACCTGAGCATCCTCATCTCTGCAACACTTAACTTAGTATTATGTTTCGGCACGATAAAACATTGCTGGTCTCACCACCATCTCTTAGAATTTTTCCTTAAGTTTGAGGGGGACTTTTTTATCACACAACAAGCTCGATGCATTCCTCCACTTGAATTCTGTTGATAATATCCTAATCTATTTCTCCATCACTATGAACAATAGATCCAAGATATCTAAAACGTATATTCTTAATGACTTGATCGCCCAAAGTCACAATCCCCTCACTAGGTTTATTACTACTAAAATTACACTCTATATATTCAGTTTTAGATCTACTCAAACGAAAACCTTTAGACTATAAGGTTGACCTCCATAATTCAAGTTTACCTTCAACTCCCTCTTTAGTCTTATCAACAAGAAGAATATCATCTGCAAAAAGCATACACTAAGGTACATCCTCTTGCAAATGTCTAGTGAGAACATCCATGACTAAAGCAAAAAGATATGTACTTAAGGTTGATTCTTGATGTAATCCAACCAAAATAGGAAAATACTTGGTCAAACCACCTTGTATTTGAACACAAGTAATGACTCCTGCATACATATCTTTAATGATTTGAATATAAGCATTATTAACTCCTTTCTTTTCAAGAACTCTCCATAGCACTTCCCTTGTAACTTTATCATATGCTTTTTCTAAATCAATAAATATCATATGTAAATTCTCCTTATTCTCTCTATATTTCTCCATCAAACCTCTCAATAAATGTATGGCTTCCGTAGTAGACCTACTCGGCATGAATCCAAATTGATTTTGAGAAATATTAGTATCACGCCGCAACCTGCTCTCCATAACTTGCTCCCATAGTTTTACAGTATGACACATTAACTTTATTCCTCTATAATTCGCACAATCTTGTACATCACATTTATTCTTAATTCCTCTTTATTCTCTCATTAGTTTGGAAAGAGGTGCATGTGCCCATGTTTAATGCCATCATATGCAATTCTAATGGATTTAAAATATTTAGGCCATGTTTGAATTTATTTTGTTTTTATTATATTCTTATTTTATGTTGTATTGGTTTGGTTTCATTTTACTTTTCTTCTGCTTTTGGTTTCTCTCTAAAAAAAAAAGTGTTGGGATCAGATATGGTATTTACTCTCTTCTATAAAAACATAAAATAAAAAACATAAAACAAAAACATTAATCTTCATTCTTCAACTACATAGTTTGTTCTATTTAATAATCCATAATAAATTACAGCCAAGCACTAATTATTTCTCGTTAACTCTTTTTAAGTCCTAATTTTATTAATTTATCACTGTAATCATAACAACAATAATCCTTTATCTCACTCTGTGGGTTCGACCACTTAAATATTTTTTCTCTATTGTGTTATATTAAGAATCAAATTCTCATTTAAATCTAATAAAAATATTTTTTTAATACTTTTTAACCAGGTCTTTTTACATCTATCTCTTCCTTTCTTAACATAGGTCGACTCTAATTCATTTACTCTGCTAAGAGGGTCATCGGTAGGCTGACGTTTTATGTGACCAGACAATCTAAGATGACTCTCTAATCTCATCTTCCATTGGAGCTACTCTAACATTTTCACGTATATGCTTGTTCGCATTCTGTCTCTAAGTGTGAAGCTACTCATCTGCCTAAGCATCATCATCTTTACAACACTTAATTTTATGCTTCTCTTTTAATGGCCAATATTTTGCACCATAAAGCATTGTAGGTCTGACCACCATCTTATAAAATTTTTCCTTAAGTTTGAGGGGGTACTTTTCTATCACGCAATAGGCCTGATGCATTCCTCCTCTTCAACCACCCAACTTGAATTCTACTAATAATATTCTCATCTATCTCACCATCGCTCTGAACAATAGACCCGTGATATCTAAAACATGCACTCTTTTTAATAACTTGATCGCCCAATGTCATAATCTCACAATTAGATCTATTACTATTAAAATTAGCCTCCATGTATTAGGTTTTATCTCTACTCAAACGAAAACTTTTAGACTTCAAGGTTGAACTCCATAATTTAAGTTTTTCTTCAACTCCCTCTCTAGTCTTATCAACTATTCAACTAGAAGCATATCATCAATAAAAAGCATACATCATGGTACATCCTCTTGTATATGTATAGTAAGAGCACCCATGACTAAAACAAAAAGATATAGGCTTAAAACTAATCCTTGATATAATTTAACTGAAATAGAAAATACTTAAATCAAACCACCATATGTTTGAACAGAAATAATAGCTCATGTATACATATCTTTAATGACTTGAATATAAACATTATTAACTCATTTCTTTTATAGAACCCTCCAGAGCATTTCTCTTGAAACTCTATTGTATGCTTTCTCTAAATCAATAAATATCATATGTAGATCCTCCTTACACTATACTTCTCCATCAAACCTCTCAACAAATGTACAGCTTCCATACTAGACCTACCCGACATGAATCCAAATTGATTTTAAGAAATATAGCTTCCATATAGGAACCAACATGCTTATGCTCCACTCATATGGCATCTTTTTAACCTTTAAAATAATATTAAAAAGTTTACTAAGCCAAAAGATCTTTGATCTCCTAAGCATTTCTGTACGTCCATTTAATTAATAAATTATATGGTTAATTGATCTTGAAATTAATCAATATATAATTGATTTTCCAATTTAAAGTTAAATCATATTTTAACCATCCAGGTTTTACTTATCATACTCAAACAACCTTAATATTTTTAACATAATCAAATACTCGTTGCATAAATAGCTAAAAAAGGCTCTGACAATCATTAAATAATTCTCTAAGAATTAATTACCATTAATTGAAATCATTATTAATATTACTTTAATAAACATCTAATTTATCTAATTACAAATTATTTTGTATTATTAACTGTTTAATTAATTAGTTATCTTAAGTCCAATTATAATAATCAAACACTAATTAAACTAGTAGCTCAAGCTATCCCTGTTTTGCTATCCCTTTAAAGGAAGATTGCTAAGGACAACTCCGCGTGGTTGGGATGAGACTAATGAGTATAGTATTCATACTTGAATATAAAAATGCCATGAACTCTGCCATTGATTTTAATGAAATCTTTGAGGGTTCTACAGGCTATATATATTCGTGTAAAGCGCCACAAGATAACCTACTTCATACAATGCGATCCAACCGAGTCAACTTTAGACATCAAGCAGAAATTACAAGAATTGGTTGATCAGCCAACTAATAACCAACGGCTAACTTTGGTTTCAACTAATGAGATATTGGATGATTCAAAGACCTTAGCTGAGCAGAAGGTACTGAACTGGAACAAATAGTTTGGATTTCTTTTTTTTTTTTTGGTTTGATCAACTTGACCAATCTTATTGGCCTGATTATCTGGTACGATACTATTGTCTTTTCAGGTTGAGAATGATGCTATTGTGGCCTTGACCCTGAAGAAAGGTTTGCTCTTCATCTCATTTAGTTAGCATGCGCTTAGATGTGAATATTTTTTATGACTTGCTATTGATTGCTTGTGTTTGATTGCCATTCAAGTGCATTGAGTAGTTTTTCTCTCTTTTCGGTCTTTTTTCACCTATTATGCTTTGGCAAATACTATTATTGATTCAGTTCTTTCTTACTTTGCCCCTAGGTTCCGTTTATCAACTTCAATTAATTTAAATATATTTAAGTTTCTATTCGATTCAGTTCTTTGGACGTCTTCAAGGTCCAGTAGCTTAAATTCAAAAATTTTTAATTACTATCAACATCTAGATGTAGAAGAAAAGATTAGAGAGCATTTTGATGGCCTTTCTTTCCATGTTTCGACTTGATAATCTGTTTTAAAAGTCATTGCTGGCGTTAATCATGAACTATATCTCTGTAATGTTGTTAGTTGAAGAAAAGACATGATCGTTTAATATTTCTCAGCACCCCATCTTCTCCAGGTTATTGTTCTTTGCTTCATTAGCTTGCTTTTCTAGTGGATTGTCTGGGCTATAGATGGGGATGATATATATGCTTAAAATTGGACTTGAAAGAGAAGGGTTTTGAGAATGCTTCGTGAGGACTGTGATACTTGCGTAGCTATTGAGTGGAATATTAGCAATAGCTTAAGGCCAGCTTTGCCATATGGATTCAGTCGTTGGGAACAAAGAAAGCTCAATCAGCAGGTTTACTGTATCAGGAATGAAATTATTATTTTTTAAACAAGTATGAAATTGCTACCAGAAATGAAGGTAGCAGAAATTGATTAGTAGTCTTAAAGATGGACAGTACAAGTGGCACCTTTAACACAGTTAACTAGCATTTAGATGTAGAGAACAGCAAGGGGTAGGTCTAAGATTACATGGTTTGGTACTGTTAACATAATTGCTAAACTGAAGTTAACATTTATTTTGGCTCTAAACAGCCGCATGTGGTGGAAATTGGTTCCCAAGATATTTGTGATGTGCAGAGTTCTGCTGTTGAGGATTTGACGTTTTTTTTCTTTACCTTCTTTTTATATGAAAATCAAAAGCACCAGAAGCAATTCCCAACTATTTTTCTCCTTTGCGCTATTCTTCTCTTTCACAGATTTTAAAATTCCTTCCATGTGTTTGTTTCTGTCCAATATGCTCATCGATGGAAAGCAGTCTTTCTCTCTGTAGAATAAAAGATTTCTTCCCTAAATATTCTCTCTCTCATCATATCCCGAAAACCCGACCTGGACCCGACCCGGAAAATCTGGGTTGGACCCAACCCGTTTGATAAACGGGTCGGGTTCGGGTTCTCAAATTCGACCCGTTTATCAAACGGGTCGGGTTCGGGTTGACCCGGCGGGTTGCAGAGAAAGTGGAGTTGAGGTTTGGAGCTGATGTAGTTAGACTAGATTGGCTGAGCAGAACCTGTAGTGCAATAGACCGGCTAGTTAACAGCCCCCTTCAAATTAATTATCCATCTGTTGGATAGATAATTTGTCACGTAGAATGTGGAAGCGATGTGCAGAGAATGCTTTGGTGAATATGTTGGCTGGTTGATCTATAGAACTGATGTGGAAGACCTCGATGTCTCTGCTCTTGATGTGGCTGCTTATGAAGTGGTAATCGATTTCTATTTGTTTGGTTATGATGTGGAAGACGGGGTTGTTGGCGAGTGCTAATGCCAAAATATTGTCGTAGTGGATGGGGGTTGATTGATGTTGTGGAATGTTGAAATCAGCAGCTAATCTTCGAAGCCAGAGGGCGTCTGATGTGGCGGATGATAGGGATCTGTATTCGGCTTCGGTAGATGACTTGGCCATGGTTGCTTGTTTCTTGACATGCCATGAAATGAGATTGGGACCGAGATATGTGCAGAAACCTGAGATGGGTTTTCGGTCAGTGGAATCAACTGTCCAATCGGCATCAGTGTAGGTTCGAAGATTGAGATCGCCTGGTATTAGTCATAATCCGAAATGTGATGTGCCCTTGATGTAGCGAAGGAGTTTTTTGAGGGCTTGGTAGTCACAGTTGGATGGATAGTGCATATGCTGGCATATGCAATTGGTGGCAAAGGCGATGCGGGGCATGTGATGGTAAGATATTGCAGGAAACCGGCAAGGCGACGATATGATGTGGGATCGGGATATGGTGAGTCTAGGGAGGGATCCTTGGTTGGTTTTAATGACATTGGGGTTGTGGTTGACTTGCAATATGTAAAAACCGAGGAGTCTAATATGGCACGAGCGTAGTGAGTTTGGTGCAGGAACATACCAGATGTTGTTTTATGGACTTGGATGCCGAGGAATAGTGAAATTGGGCCAAGTTGTTTGAGAGAAAAGGCAGCTAATAGTTGTGACAATAGATGTTGAATGGTGTCTGGGTGATTACCTGTTAGTAGTATGTCGTCAACGTATATCAAGAGATATAATTGAATGTCCACTTTGTTGTATACGAGAAGGGATGGATTGGCTCTGGTGAAAAGGAATCCAAAATTGATTAAAAATGATGTAAGCTTTTGGAACCACTAACGAGAGGGTTGTTTGAGGCCATAAACAGGCTTGTTGAGGCGGCAAACATGATGTGGGTGTTGTGGGTCGGTAACCCCTTGTGGTTGTTGTATATAGACTTCTTCAAGGAGATCACCATGTAAGAATGCATTGGCGATGTCGGATTGAAGTGTTTGCCAGCTGTGTTGCAGAGCAATGATTAAGAGAATGCAGATTGTTGGTAATTTGGCTACGGGGCTGAATGCGTCTTTGTATTTTATGCCATGTTGTTGATTACAACCTTGGTCTACGAGTTGAGCTTTATAGCGATTGACACTGCCATCAAGATTGAGTTTAGTTTTATAGGTCCATTGACAGCCAATGATGGGGGTGTTTGGTGGTAGTTTGGTGAGAGACAATGTTCCCTATTTTTGAATAGCATGAAATTCTGATGACATGGTAGTGCGCCATGGTTGTAGTTTGGCGACTTGAGTATAACAAGTGGGTGTGGTGGATGGTGTATGAGTTGCTAGAAGGTCGAAGATGGGTTTGGGACAAAAATGTCCTGTCCAGAAGCGTGTTTGCATTGGGTGGAGGGAGTGGTGAACGGGTGGTGGTATGGGTTGTGTTGTTGAATTGTTGTCTGGAGTGGGGGGATTGTGATGTGGAGGTGGAAAAAATGTTAGGTGTTGTATTGACTGTTGGGGAGGTTTGAGGTGGCGGGGTGGGGATTTGGATGGGATGGGATGGCTTGGTGGATATGATGGAAGCAGGAAGAAGTAAATGTGGTGATTGAATGGATGAATTGGGAGGAGGGGAGTTTCTGGAGGAGTGTTAAGAAAGGGAAAATATTGTTCATGGAATGTAACGTTTGTGGAGAGTTGAGTAGCCGAGAAAAAAATGCAAGGCTGAGATGGGGGGGGGGGGAGCTTATGAGTTGCTTGTGGTTGGAGCCAAAGGAAGCATAGGCATTCGAAGGTGCGTCAGCAGTTGTATTTTTTTTTTTTTTTGGGGGGGGGGGGGGGGCATGGATCATTTGAAATGGTATTTTGAAGTTGGTTGTGAAGGTGGGTAAACAGTTAATGAGGTAGTTTGAATTTTGTAATGCTTCAGCCCAGAATTTGGGTGGTAGATTAGCGGCATGTAGGAGGGTGCGTGTGGATCGAGTAAGTGACGGTGCTGCCTCTCAGGCATGCTGTTTGCTCAGGGGTGTAGGGGCAAGACAGTTGATGGTGATGCCATTCTGTGAGAGGAAGTTTTGGAAGGTATTGCTTGTAAATTCTCCACCTCCCTTGGAACGTAGAGTTTTTATTGAGCATTAAAATTAGTTTTAATTAGGGAGTTGAACTGTTGAAATTTAGAAAACGCTTCTTCTTTTGTGTGGAGAAGAAATAATCATGGATCATTTGAAATGGTATTTTGAAGTTGGTTGCGGAGGTGGGTAAACAATTAATGAGGTAGTTTGAAGTTTGTAATGCTTCAGCCCACAATTTGGGTGGTAGATTAGCGGCATGTAGGAGGGTGTGTGTAGTATCGAGTAAGTGGTGGTGTTTCCTCTTGGGCATGCTGTTTTGCTCAGGGGTGTAGGGGCAAAACAGTTAATGGGTGATGCCATTTTGTGAGAGAAAGTTTTGGAAGGTATTGTTGTAAATTCTCCACCTCCGTCGGAACGAAGAGTTTTTATTGGGCATTAAAATTGGTTTTAATTAGGGATTTGAACTGTTGAAATTTAGAGAACGCTTCATCTTTTGTGTGGAGGAGAAATAACCATCAAAACCGTGAACAATCATCAATGAAAATAATGTAATACTGATAACCATATAGAGATGGGACTGGAGCTGGTTCCCAAACATTAGAGTGGATTAATTGAAAAGGTTGAGTTACATGATTTGAATACTTAGGGAAAGCTAACTTGTGGCTTTTTGCCACTTCACAAGATTGACATAGAGAAGAGGAAGATGAGTTACATCAAAAGGGGATAATCCTAGATAAAATGGTCATCACGCGTGGATGAGGATGACTGAGCTAAGCATGCCAGGTCGATGTGGAGGGGAGTGAGGAATGAAGGGCATACGTCTTGGGAGCGGTTGGAGCGCGGAGAGGATATAAGCCATCACGGATGCGGCCACAAAAGAGGATTTTGTGGTCTTGGAGATCATGAATGGTGAAGCCACCCGAATCAAATGAGATATAACAATTGTTGTCAGATGTGAGTTTTGAAATGGAAAGGAGGTTGTAAGATAGAGAAAGAGCATGTAATAGATTGTGTAAGCGGAGCTTACGGGTGGAGTCCGGTTGGGGCAAGATACCATGGCCGCTGTGGTGAATTGGTTGCGATGAGCCGTTGACGATGGAGATGGAATCCGTGCCAGTGTATGGAGTTGATTGTTGCAGGTTGTGGACATCTATAGTAAGATGTGCGGAGGCGTCTGAATCTAAAACCCAGTCGATTGTTGGGTAAGGTTGGGGATTAAATATGAATGCTCGTTGATTGGAGGCATGAGGTGGGCGTATTGCAGGTTACATCGGTGCCAACAAGAGAGGGCTGAGTGGCCTATTTTCCTGCAAATTTGACATGTCGGGCGCGGAGTGGTGGTTCTAGGTGTGTATGGGGGTCGACTTGGCACATATTTTGGGTTGAAGGGAGCTCCACGTCTGTGACTGGGCTTGGTTGGAAAAGGTTTGCCACAGTTGGAGCTACTGCGTGAAGAGAATAAGACATGGTTGTCCTGAGGAGGCTGGGTGTCTTCCTGCATTTCGTTTTGGATGTTAATTTCTTTAGTGCATAGTAAGGAGTATAGAACTTCGAGAGTGATCGGATGAAGTGAAGTTCGGTTTGCAGCTTTGAAAGAACTATAGGTGGAAGGGAGACCATTAAGGATATGAAGAATGATATCTTCGGTGTCCACATTGGAGACGGCAGCACGGCAGCGATATTGTCGACGAGGGTCTTGATTTGTGTGAGGTATTGGGGGATCGTCTGGTCTCACATTTGGATGTGATGAAGTTCGTTTTTCAACTATATAACTTGCGACCAGTTTGTTGGTTGAGGGTTAGTCTCTAAGGTTGTCCATATCTCATGAGTTGTAGTGAGATAAAGGATATACAGCAAAACAGACGGGGATATTGTGAACAAAGCGGAAATTAGATTTTGGTCGATCAAGTGCCAAAGGCAGTGATCAGTGTTGGTGGAGTTGGGTGGATTCCGGTGGGCAGGTCTGTTGGCCCGTGAGGTAATCCTCAAAACCATTTGCTAAGAATAACTTGAAATTTTGGAGTCTCCATATGGCATAATTGTCGTTGGTAAGTTGGATACTAACTATGAGTTTGAGATTGGACATTAGAAATTTTAGTGGTGGTGGGACTGTGAAATCGGCCATGGATGCGGACAGGAATGAGGTGGGTAAGGTAGGTGAAGATGACAATGAAATCTGAAGAGGAATGCAGTGACGCTACAGCTCTGATACCATATAAAATTCCTGCAGAAAACTGTATGAAGGAAAACGGAGATGCAGGTAGAGGAAGAAGAGGTTTTAGCAGAGAACTGTTTTGATATTCTCATTAATGAAACAATGCAGATACATGGAGTTAGTATATATGCAAATAAGCGGTAGACAGTTGTTAGAAATAATCAGGAATCTGCAGGAGCCATTTGCAGCAGAGAAAGTGGAGTTAAGTTCTGGAGCTGATGTAGTCAGACTGGATTGGCTCAGTAGAACCTGCAGTGCTATAGACCAGCTAGTTAACATAACCAAGATCAATTTTAGCATTAGGAAATGCAACTGTATGGATTCAACAACAGCTATGGATTGCTTTGTTATATTTTTCGGCGGCGAACTCTTCGGCTGTCCAGTCGAAATCAGTCTAGTCTACTTCGAGCTGTCTTGCTGATTTCTTTTCCCAGGAGCTTTTTTTTTTCATTTGAATTTTCTCAACTGTGCATATTCTTTGATTAGTGTGACATAATTACCTTCATAACTACACTATTTCACCTTTCCATGAAGTTCTTATTGGCATCTTTTCTAATCAGTTTCTTCTTAATCAGATGACAATGAGTTTGAGGAAGTTTACATTGCAAGGGTAGAAGACTTCACTTCATTCTCTTAATTAAATTTATAATGGTCATTAATTACTTGAACAGCAGCTTGACAATATGGTTTTTTGAGATCTCAGACTCAAATATTTGGAGATTAATTATCCTTTTTATGTTAAAGTGTATGATTAGAATGATATGTTGAACATGCCTTCAGAACCATTATTTCTGAATTAAAAGTAGTAATAAAGCCGTCACAAATGAAGCCTTAATTTATTTGATCTTTTTATGAAAGGGGTGTTCTTACATGTTAGACTTCAAAATTTCAAGTTAGTGCTGAATTTTTTCTTTTTTTTGCAAAATTAATTTCTATTAGGTTTTTTATTTATTTTTAAAATACTGAATTTTCTATATTTACATCTACCTTGTCCAAAAGTGAAAATTCCTTTTTAACTGGAAGAACACCGATAAATGAAAATTTTAAAACAACCAAAACCTTGGCTTTCATGGAAGCACTTAATTAAGGCTTTATTTGTGATAGTTTTTTATTATTTTTTAAAATAATTTTTTACTAAAAAAATTATTAATTCAAAAAAAAATTTTATTAGAAAGTTATTTTAAAAAACAGTAAAAAAGTTGTCCCAATTTGTGATATTATTTTTTTTTTTATATTTTAAAACAATTTTTTAGTAAAAAATTTATAGCTTAAAAATTTTTTATTAAAAAAATGTTTTAGAAAGCATTAAAAAAGATGGCTCAAATGAATGAAGCTTAAAGTAGCTAGTAATTGATGAGGAGAATTATATGTTAGCTGATGCTTATGGTGTTTGTGAAAAAAATTAAATTAAATAAATAACTTATTATTAAATAATTTCCCTTAAATAAGTAATATAAGTGTTTGTGAAAATAAAAAAAAAAACTAAAAGATGGCCCTCTATTATGAATTATTAGCAAAATTAAACTAGATTATCTCAATAATAATTTATCAGAAAATAATAAAGTATCATTTATTGTTGTATAACGATATTAATTTAATAAATAGATATTTACTTATTCTAATAAATTTTATTTTATTGCAAATTACATAAAAAATAAAAAAATAATTAATTTTTTTTATTAATCTCACTAATATCAATTGCTGCATTTATATAGGCAAAAATAAAATTGTAATAGTCGAGATCGTAGAAGAAATAACAGAAGGCTAATGATAGTAGTTGGATGATGTCAATTCAGAAATGGTGGTCGGATGATAGCCGTTGGATGATGATAATTATATGATGATGGTAAAAAAATTATAGTTAGATGATGTTGAAAGGGCTATGATAGCAAGATAAAAGTAGCCAAATGATGATAATTAGGCAATGTTGGTTGGACATTTATAGTCTAACCATCATAATAATAGGTAGCGATTATCCATGTTATATGTCGGGTAAAGCTTTAATGTTCTTCAAATCTTCAAGCTTTCTCTAGTCTCAAAGCTAGGTTCCCTTCATATGGAGAAGGATGGTCTCTTTATAACTTTTTGAGCATATTCTATTGATAAATTTGACAAAATTCAATAACACTCATAAGACATCTCATTTTAAATCTTTTAATCATAAACTATGGATTCATGATTTAAGTATCTTAAAGATCTAAATGACTTATGCTGATTGGATTTATCTTGTTAAGATGATCGATTTAATTATAAGCGTGTAAGATTTAGAGATTATTCAATTAATGTAATAATATTTTCAATCATACTTCAAGTACTTAATTTAGCCCTATTTTGATTTGGACTGGATCATCTTTGGTTTCGTTGGATCCATTTTGTTGAGATATTCAATTTGATAATAAATTTGTTCAAATAAAAGCTTGAATGATCATGTATTTATTTATAAATTTTTTTAATGCATGTAATGCATCAAAATTCATGCTCATCAAATGAATTTTTTTAGATATAAATTTTTATAACGTACATAATTTTTATTTTTTATTTAATAGTACTATTTTTTTTATTAATTATAAATGATTATTCCATTTAATCTTAATACTGGGCATTCCTCCAAACTTAGTCTAATGTAGTGCCCTTCATCATCTTTGAGCCTCTCAATCTACTAGTACAAATATAGCAGTGAAATCTATTTATCTTCTGGATAAAACATAGTATCTAATATCTTCTCGGTACACAATAGGTAATTTTTAGCCTCTATATATAGGCCCTTCGTTTCTCTTATGTTGCAAGTACTTATTCATGGAGATGTTATTGTTGTTGCTTCCCAAAGGTTGAGATATTGAGTCCTAAATTAATTGAGTCGCCACCAATCACATTTGGGCTAAAGCATTAGTATTTACAACAACACTCCATGCAACTCTCTCAACAATCTTCTATGAATCATCCATATATATATATAGTTCTCAAATTTAAAACAAAACATCTAATTAGATTCCATAATGACATCAATTCAGCTCTCCTGAAAATTTAGTGATCAATCTAATAACATTTTTCTGTATGATTCATGTCTTCTAGAATAATTAATAATCTTGGGCTTTGATATCACTTTTGACACGACTTGACTCGGAGGCTTGAGTTAACGAGATGAAAACAGATGATTGAATAAATTTTTAAAATTCTTTCAATCGTAACTAGTAATTAAATAAATAAACATTTCAACATTAATGAAAGAGTACTAACAATAAAAAAAAAAAAATCACCACATTTGATGCCTCCTTCACCTTCTTCTACTGGATCAAATTGTATGCCATAGGCTATATTGGATCTGCATTGGCTACTGCCATGCATGGACTCCCTCCAAACTCCTCCTCTTGATCCACCGAATTACCTAGTTCAAACCTAACCTCCACTATGGGTCGAGGATCCTTCATTAACAATTCGGGATGGGGCTCTTGTTGGTTGCCTCTGGCCCTAGCTTCAACATTAATAATTTTATCTCTCTTCTCTTTCCCCCTTCCTCCCCTCCTCTCTATAGCTGTTGCGTAAGAAAAGGAAGTGAGGAGGGGAGGAAGGGGGGAGAAGGGGGAAAGAGAAGAGAGATAAAAGTTGCTTCATATCATTTTTGTTTGTCATTTTAGTTATAAGATTTCTTTTAATAGAGAGGAAACCTAAATCCTACTTTGAATTTCAATAATTTTGAGTCCTACGATTTTAATATTTCCAAAATTAATAAAATTATACTTTCTTTTTATTTATCAAACCTTTACCAGTAACTTTTTTGTATGTGATAGATATAAATTTTATGAGCATTTTGACTATAATATTATTGAATTTTACTAGGCAAAATGATATTTATGATTGTTTACAATTAATGTACTTTTTTAGATACTTTTATTTTACTGATCATGTTGATTTTTTATTGATGTATTGATATTGATTATTAATTTCATACCAATGACTACAAATATTATATTGATTGTAATGAGCTAGCATACTGATATTTTTGCCTTGCATTGGAAGTTTTGGTAGTATTAGGGTCATGTTGGATTTTTTTAAGCTCGTTATGTAGATTTGATTGATTTTCAGGAAGGTGATCAAATGAGTGGGATTGATCATGTCAGATTTACACGTTTAATTTATTATATTGTATTTTATTTTATTCTTTTGTAACCAAAGGGATTATAATTGATGGATGTTATAGATTGAACTTCTAGTTATTGTGTATAGATTTTGATTTGTGATGTATATTAATAGATGATTTGATGTAAAGATATTTTTATTATTTTAATTGATATAAAAAAAATGAAATTAAATGCTTTGGTATACTAATTAAAAATAAAAGATATCTTTTTTTTTTAGGTATTGGGGTGTTACAAATTTGTTATAGAGTAAAGATTATTGAAATAATTGAATTATAATCAGAGTAATATGATTGATTATGAGTGGAATAGAAGTGGTTAGTATAGATTTTTTTTCTTTACATTTGATTAATCAATTGCACATGTGTGTATGTATATTGAGTTTGTATGTTTGATTGATTATGAAAGAGAATTATATTAGTGGATAGATGGACCCTAGTGATCAGGTTATACATAATGATAGTTGCAATAGTAACTTCAATGAGTTCTGACAACTTACTAGTATACTTGCACATATAATGAGTTATGCACACAGTTAGCAGACTAGACATAAGGAACCAGAAGAGGTTAGACATTTATAAGTGTTTCATAAATTGAAGCCACCATTATTCAAAGTATTTATAGAACCACATATAACATAAGACTTGTTATTGAGAATTGAAAAGATATTTGATAGTATGCAATATCCTAAGACTATAAATGTGTTATTGATAATATTTTTATTGAAGGTGAAGCAAAAAAGCTGGTGGATAGGACAATAGCGAGAAATTTTTTGAGAAAAGATGAATGCAAATATTATTTGGACAGAGTTTGTTACTATTTTTAAGAATTTGTTTGTGCCTCCATAAACTCAATAACAAATATAAGAAGCCTTTATAAAGTTAAAATAGAGCAATAAGATAGTGATGCAGTATGAAATATAATTTATTGTGTTAGCTAGGTATGCATCTTAATTGATTAGCATAGTGGAAAAAAATGCTATAACTTTTTAAAGGATTGAAGGATGAATTCAGACACATATTGATACCAATAAGAATTTAAAAGTTTTTACAATTGGTTGAGAGAGAAAGATTTGAGAAAAGTGATTTATCTATACCATTGTTCAATCATGATATAAGCAAAAAGAGATCATGAGACAATATGACCATAAGAGCTAGTAGTAAAAAGAGAAATAAATATTCAAACAATAGGAAAGGATTTAAGACAACTTAGGGGAGTGTATGAAGTGTACACGATGCCCCCACAACTACTGGAACCAATCACATGCTTGCAGCTTATTCATAGCGTACCCAAACTCGCGATGGCCACGCTTTCTCCCTCACCCTCTGGTCTTCAGTTTGTATAAACATCGCTCCCATATTGGCTCTCAACTTCCAGCAAGCTCACGTCTACACCGTGCTAGTGCCCGAATCCCTCACCTACAAGCTCGCACCCACACCACACTCAACACGCACGCATATATCCCCGCATGCTCGCATTTGCATGGACCCACATGGATGCCTTACCCCTCGCCCGCATGCACGATGACACACCCTATTTTGCCTTCGCTCGCATGGGCCTGAACTGCTAGCACTTCGTTCACACTGGAGACTAGGAAGGAGATTCAGATTATCCTTGTTAGCGGTTTAAATCAGGTCAACCCGATAACCTAGTGGGTCAGATCCGTGTCAAAATTTTTAACCCCATTATATAATAGGGTCAGGTTTGGAACCTACTTGGACCCAGGTTAACTCCGGGTTCAACCCAAACCCGACTGGAAAACCTATTTGATACCCCTAATTTCAAGATTTATCTCTTCTCAATTATGATCTCACCAATCACCATCACCCGACTACGATGCTTTCAACCTCCATCATTGATTTTGGTCCTTCCAACCTTCATAGTCGACTACGATCCTTCAGACCATTATCACTCACCGACAACAGTCCCTCCAACCACTGTTACCCAACTACGATCCTTCCAACCTTCGTCCCCCACCAACTATGATCCCTTCGACCACCGTTGCCCGACTGTTACCCTTCCAACTTTTTCCAACTGTGTATAGTCTCTCCGACCATCAACTCCTGACTATGGTCCTTTAAACCTCTATTTCCTGCTATATATAGCCCCTCTGACCATAGTTACTTGACTGCAATTCTTCTGACCTCCATCATCCGCTGACTATGGTCCATCCGACCACCATCGTCGAACTATGATCCTTCTGATCACTTTTACATGCTAACTAATATCCCTCCGATCACAGTCGCCCAACTATAGTCCTTCCAACCTCCATCTTCCAACAAATATGGTCCCTCCAAACATTATAGCTCGATTACAGTCTCTTCAACCATCGTTGCCTGACTATAGACCTTCTAACCACCATCGACCACAAACCATGATCTCTTTGATCAACATCACCCAACTACAATCCTTTCAATCTCCATTTCCCACCAACTTTGGTCTCTCCGATCACCTTTGCTTGACTATAATCTTTCCAACCACCTTCACCCGCAATAGTTCCTCCAATCATTACCGCCCAACTACAGCCCTTTCGAACTCCACCGTCTACCGACTATGGTCCCTCTAACCATCATTATCCGACTACGATTCTTTTAACATACATTACCAACTACAGTCCCTTGAACCTCCATCGCTTATCATTTTTGATCGCTCTGAACCTTATCATCCAAATATAGTTTAACGTATCAAATGAACAGTCCAATACTCCCTTGAGAGTAGACTCCCTTAAGAGTAGCTCTCGTATCATTGGATTCTCCCAACTCGAATCATGTAATGTGTTAATTATAATGTATATTTGCTATATTGAGCCAATACCTTTCCTCAAGGAAAGGAATCATTTGTACTCAATAACCAATACAAGTGGAATCATTTTAACTAAGTCAGCCCCATGGTTTTTCCTTTTCTCAAAATTTTCATGTTAAAAATTTATTCTCTTATGATTATTACACCTCTTTCTATATCTATGTGTGTATTGGATCTTATTTCAAAGATAGGATGCTAAACTCTATGCCATAAATATTCTAACATATAACAAGTTTAAACAATATTACATTATCATATGTTCTTGTGTATTGTATATATGCAAAATTTTATTTTCATAATATATTTTATTGCTATAAAATCATCAAATATATTATTAAGAAGTATAAAAAAATTTTATTTTATATGTTGCAAGGCATGATGAATTTGGGGCATCAAGATAGCTTAATTTTGACGTCATTGTGGCACTTAAATGCTTAATGACTGCTCCATGATAAGGAAAATCAATATGAGTCATCCGATGGAGCACATCAAATTTAGCCTTTATCTTCTCCATATTCAAGAGGTATGTCACTCTAAAATATCTACAAAGGAACCCCCTATTCCCATATGAAAGGGGGCTCGGGACCTTTGGTTAGAGATTGGAGAGAGATCTGAAGCTTCAAGGATTCTAGAGTTCTACCCAAACACCATCATTAGTGAACTTTCATTGACCACCATGGGACCACCACTCGATAGTTGACCGTCGCTAGACCTCTACCCTGCAACTTACCACCACCAGACCTCTGCCTGACCATCGATTGTCGTCGGACCACCACCCATCCGCTGATCACCGTTAGACCTTTGCTCATCGTTGAATCCCTCCAGTCATCCGCCTAGTTTCCATCAACTATGGTTTCTCCAACCTCTAGTACTTTTCTAAGATAATCCCCCTGATCTCCTTCACCCGTTTACTATGTCCCTCTGACAACTGTCGCATGTCAACTATGGTTTCTCTGACCTTCTTTTCCCGCTGAATACGAGCCCTTTGACTATCATCATCCATTGATTATGGTCTCTATGATCTCCATTGCTTGTTAACTACTACCCCTCAAATCGTTGACTTCTATCCCTCTAACCTTCGTTGCATTTCAATTATTGTCCATCCAACCAACGTCACCCAACAACTACGTTTCCTCCAACCACCATCGCTCACTGATGACCTTTCCTATGAAATCTATCACTCATCGATTATAGTCCCTCTAACCTCCCTCGCTCGCCGACTACGATCCCTCCAACCACCATCATTTGTTACGGTGCTTCAGACCAAATGAGTAGGCCAACACTCTCTTGAGAATTACTCTCATATTATTAATTTCTTTCAACTTCCACCATGTAATATGCTCATATATTTATTACTGAAAGTTAGTTAGGGATGTTAAGCTCTTATGAACTAGCCCGAGGCTAACCAAGAGGGGGGGGGGGTGAATTGGTATTTTAAAATTCTCAAATAAAAATCACAATCTAAACCAAAAAATTACCCACATAAAATAAAGTACAATAATTAAATACATAAATGCAATAAGAAATAACGCACCATATTTTATAGTGGTTCGATCAACTTGACCTACATTCACTCCTCGAAGCCTCTCCTCCGAGTATTGCACTAAACTCAGTGACCCCCTTTTTGCTCATACAGTAAGGCAGAGAAGCCTTTACAAACTCCTTTCCATTGACTCCGGTGAGGTAAAGAACTTGACCTCCTTTCACTTCCTTCTGAAGTAGGCAAAGAACCTCGACCTCCTTTTGCTTCCTCTTGAAGCAGACAGAGAACCCAACTCCTTTCACTTTCTCCTAAAGTAGATAGAGAACCTCGATCAATCGCTGAAGTAGACCTCTCTAGAATCTCCAAGGAATCAGGGACGATGAATGGAGAAGATGACTCATATCCTTGCTTAGAGCAACCTTTATGAACCCCTCACAAACTCTCCCTCATAAGATCCTCTCTCTCTCTCTCTCTCTCTCTCTCTCTCTCTCTCCCATGCTCTCCCTCTCCTCTTAGCTCTCTCAGGTCAGGACAACAACAAAAGATCCAATCTTGAGTAAACAAGAGATCTTATATAGAAGGGCTTCAAATTTTCCCTAAATTGCAATTAACTAACAAAGATCATGTACGATTTGTAAAAATTTAGCTCAATCAGCTAGGATGATCTAGGGGAGGCTGGACGATTAGAAGATTTATTTATTCTGATCGTTCAGGATGATGGGCACATCATCCTATATGATTAGTTCAAAATGTTAAGTATTGTCTAGATTATCGCTCTATTTGGCCAGACTTTTATGTTGAACGATGAAAAAATAACTTATCTTCTAGGATGATTCTTAGATCGTCTTGTACAATTACTTCAAATCAATATATATCATCTAGAACATTATTCTGTTCGTCTATGAAGAAACTAAGATTTATTTAACTGATTGTCTAGGATGATCCTAAGATCATCCAAGACGATATGATCGATCAATCAAACCTTAATTACCTTTCTTAATTATCAGACTAATTTAAGCATAATTATAATGCATCATCCAAAATAATATCATATACGATGTTTAAAAATAATAACACGCCTAAAAAAGTTAGCAGCTGATTCTTTTTTATTTGAGCATATCGTCTAGGATGATGTTAATATCATTTAGGATGATTTGCTTTATTCGACTGGCTTAACAAGGATGCCCTAATTAGGGTTTCTATTTTTAACTGATTATCTAGGATGATTTTAGATTGTCCCGGATGATATGATCAAAAATAAAAAACTCTAAAATAGATAGAATTTTTCCCCCTGAGTATGTGTGTGCAAGATTACTTAGCATTAGGATCCACTTTATTACATTTGACTCAAGAAAATATAAAAACACTTGAAGTATATTTACAGACTGACTCAGTCCTAATCTACCTAATCTTGAGCTGACTTGATTTAAAATTGTCTTTGTGGACCTGAAACATTTGCAGGCAGGGTAATAATATGAAAACAGAGATGTCAGAAATATTTACTATCATCAAAATTATAATTCATGAATCTAGACTTTCAATAATTATATTGAGCATAGCCTTCCCCCCCAAAGAATGTCCGCATTTGTAATTAATAATAAATATTAGTATACTCATTTTAATTGGGTCAGCCACATGATTTTCCTCTTTCAGAAATTTTCATATAAAAATCTTTGTATCTCTTATGACTCTTTATACCCTCTCTCTTATTTATCTATGTTAGATCTTTATATAAAGCTTGGATGTTAAACTCTATATCTCTCTACCACCATGAATGTTCTAGGATGCAATAGTTTGGCGCCATATATGGGGAACATTGGCTGCAATCTCGAATATAATTATGGTCAAGAAAGTCCCTCTGATTTGTTACTTGTCAAAAAAATAATTTTATTAGCAAAGCTTCTGACCAATACAAGAAGATTTCAAGTGAACCCTAAACTATATTCAGTCCCTTGCTGGACTTCTACTCATTGGGCAAGATCATAATCCCGGTCTCAAAAAGACAGTAGTAGTTTAAAGACAAACTAATATTCACCTTCAATTTGAGATGCACGTAGCATTCACTCCCTGCAAATCAAGGTATAATCGGTCTCAAGGGTATTTGATTTAATCTCCTTGCACACACGTTAGTTTTATTGAGCAATACTCTAATAAACAATCTCAAATATATCAAACATCTTTAATGAATTCCCTCAACCTCTTCCATATAGGTTAATGCCATCAACCAACACTTTAACAAATAATCTCAGATAGGTCAAACATACTTAATGGACTTATCTATACCTCTTCCATATAAATTAATGTCATCAAGCAATATTTTAACAAATAACATCGGATAGGTCAAATAAAACTTAATTATAAATCTCTTCCGACCTCTTTGATATAGGTTAATACCATCAAGCAACATTAGAAAATAACCTTGGTTATGTCAAGCATCCTTGGTGGATTTATGTCGATCTCTTCCATACATGTTAACATCATTGATCAATGCTCTGACAAATAACCTCGGATAGGTCAAACATTCTTAGTGGATTCACTCGATCTCTTTCATACATGATAACATTATTGAGTAATATTTTGATAAACAATTTTGGATAAGTCAAACATCATTGATGGATTTCTCTTGATCTCTTTTATAAAGATTAACATCATTGAGTAACCCTCTGATAAATAATATTTGATATCTCAGACATTCACAATAGATTTATCTTGACCGGTTAATACCTTTAAGTAATACTTTGGCAAACAACTTTGGATAGGTCAAACATCTTAGATGGATTTCTCATGACCTTTTTTATATGACACTTTGAAGTATCTCCTTCAATTTCTTCTTCTAGAAAAGATCAGAGCCATTTTCACCATCAAGCCTTTACTCAATTGGCATCATTATTGTGATGCTAGATTGTTACTATTGGCACACCACCTGACCCCCTCAGTTGGGTTGTTCGCTATCAACCCATGTACACATGGATGCTTACTTCCTTCAGTAGAGTATAACCTGACCACCATCATTATTGGCCCTTCACCCAACTACTAGTTTTAGCTTGTTACCTCTCGACCTCCATCAGCCCCTTTACTTCCTAACTACCATCATTAGCCCATGACTTAACTGCCACTATTGATACACTTGTAGTTGCCTACATCAGAAGACTGGCCTTTACGAAATATTGATAGTCTTTAGAATCCTTCAAGATAGTCTTCACCCATGTTATAGAGGAAGATTATAACCTACACATAGGGCTGTCAATTCCTGACACGACCCGCTAACCCGACGCGAACCCGACCCGGGAAATCCGGGTTCGGGTCAACCCGTGAAAAAACGGTCCGGGTCCGGGTTTAAGGATTTGACCCGTTTATATATTCGGGTCGGGTTCGGGTCAACCCGTCAACCCGCGGGTCGACCCGAATAACTCGCGAAGCACTCGTTTTAATAAAATGTGCGGCCGAGCCCGCGAGGCGAGTTCGACTGTTCGAGACTTCGAGAGTCGAGAGGGTTCTAGGGTTTCATTTCTCGCTTTCTCCTCGCTCTCACGCTCTGGCATTGGGGTGGAGCCGTGGATGGCGTGGAGGCGTGGAATCGTGGAGGAGCTGATGGAGGTTTCTTCACTTCTTGATATTTTCTTCTGATCTTCTGAAACATCTGGCTTCGAAATTCTTACTTGAATCCTCTTCCTTTCTCCATTTCTCAGTTGCGACTTGCAACGGTTGGTAATATCTTGAATAACTCTTAATTATTTGAAGTGTTGGTTTGATGGTGGTCGGTTGTTTCGATATCTATTTTAGATTTCTTTATTTTTTATGGAGGATTTGTTCTTTCATTTTGCCCTAATTTGGTCAGTGTGAGTCATCAGTCGTGCGAAATTGTGATGGCCTGATGGGTTTTCTGGAGTATGCTGCACAATCTATTCTTATAAGTTCTTCTTCTTCCTTATGAGTTATGAGTATAAGTGCCATGACCGACTTTTCTGGAGTATGCTGCACATTTTATTCTTATAAGTTCTTCTTCTTCCTTCTATTATACTGTTAGTTAGAGTGTAGTTTAGTGATTTACTATTACAGTTTTCCACTTTTCTTCTTGCTGTTGAGATTACGACTTGGTCGCTTGGGCCTCTTGGAGTTGTCGGGTTGCTGTTGTTGTAAGCCTGTAATGCTGCATAACTGTATTCATGTATTGTACTACTGTTGAATAAGTTGATGCTTAATTGCTTATGTTATTATGGAATATTGGAATATGGAGAATATGATGAAATTTTTCAATTTTTATTTGCTTATTTGATATTATCACACTATCTAATCATAGGGGGATCAAGTGTTATGAGTTGTTGATGCATGTTGTTGATGTTATGAGTACAATTTTATATTTTTATGTTTAGATGAAGGATTCTAATACAATTGTTGCGAGTAATCCTTCTGAGCATAATGAACATGTGCATGCTCCTGCTGATAATGAAGTGGAATGTGATAGTGATGAGTTGAACAATCCCATTCAAACTGAGGGAAGTGTTCATAGAAAGAAGAGGAAGTTGACTTCTACGGTATGGGGTCATTTTGAAATGTTGCCACTTGCAGATGATGGCAAACATCGTTGCAAATGTAAGAAATGTGGTGCAACATACTTATGTGATAGTAAACATGGTACAGGAAATTTAAGATGCCACTTGCAAAACTGTAGGAAAAAGTCTCAAGATATTGGTCAACTTATACTTCAAAATAACTCAAGCACTTCTATGTCGATGATTGCAAATAAATTTGATTATGAAGAATTGTGTTGCTTATTTACTGCATGTATAGTCATGCATGATTTACCATTTCAGTGTGTGGAGTGGGAATGTTTAAGAACATTACTTCGTTACTTACGGCCTGATTTACAGTTTATTTCTGGAAATACGGCAAGAAATGATTGCAAGAAGATGTTTAATAAGGAAAAAGTTCAAATCGAAGCTCTTCTACGTAGTTGTAAGGGTAGAGTATCTTTAACTTCTGATCTATGGACTTCCATCAACACAGATGGTTTTATTTACTTGACTGCACATTTTGTTAATAATAACTGGAGGTTGCAGAAAAAAGTGATAAATTTTAGTTACTCGGGTCGGGTTAACCTGGCAACCTGCGGAAGGCAAGAAAAATGGGAATTGTTCGGGTCAGCGGGTCATGTCGAGTCAACCCGTAACCCGCTCGGGTCGAGTCCAGGTTGGAAGGTCTGACCCGTTTGTAAAAACGGGTCGGGTTCGGGTTGACCCGTTTAAATTTGGGTCGGGTCTGGTTCGACCCGAACCCGACGGGTTGACCCGAATTGACAGCTCTACCTACACATAGAACTAGGCCTTTACTAGAGATTGACTATCTTTGGACTCCTTCGGGATAGCCTTTGCCTATGTTTCGAATGAGTCTAAAGACATGGATGGATGCTAACGGTGTGATGTGTTACGGGCCTTCACTCAGCGGTCGGCCATCGTTGAACCATCACCCATTCACCGATCACATTTAAACCTTTACCCGTCATTAATCGTCGTCGGACCTCCGCCCCACTCAATCGACTATGATCTCAGACAAGTGTAGCCTACCAACTATGATCTTAGGGACCAACATCGCCAGTCGACTAAGGTTCCCTTAACCTCTGTTGCTCGCCAACTAAATCCCTCTGACCCTTGTTGCACGTTGACTATGATCCTTTTATCTTTCATCACCTGCCAACTATAATCCCTTTTATAATTGTCTCCCGTAGACTATTGTCCCTTCAACCCCCATCACCCGCTAATTATGGTCCATTCGACCACTATCCCCCGCCGACTACGCTTCCTTCAAACTCTGTCACCCTTCGACCTCTATCTCTTACTGGCTATGATCCCTTCGACCACTATCGCCTGACTACGTCCTACTGATTGTACGAACATGGCAACACTATCTTTAGAATAACTCTCATGTTACTATGTTATTCAAACTCCCATCATGTAATGTGTTATATATATTTATTACATCGAGCAATGCCTTCCCCCCGAGGATGGGCTTCATTTGTAATCAACAATAAATACTAGTATAATCATTTTAACTAGGTCAAACCCATGGTTTTTACCCTTTCAAGGTTTTTTACCTAAAATTTTAGTGTCTCTTATGACTCTTGCATTACTCTCTCTTATTTGTCTATGTGATGGATCTTCGTACAAAGCTTGGGCGTTAAATGCTATATTTCTCTACCATCATGAATGTTCCATGATGCAACAACTAATTTACTTTGTTCACATTCATTATATAAGAACATGATGGCAGAGGTTGAAGCAAAAAAGAAGAAAAAAAAAGTTATGTTAGAAATCTCTGAAAGCTATAAAGTAGTAATAACTTTTAAAATATTCTTATTTACTGACTATTTATTTTTCTATTTGTTACTAAAAAATGAGAGGTGTTTTCCCTGTAAAATATTATTTTAGCTAAAATTTTCCTTTAACTAGTGTTACTTGATTATATATTCTTTTTTTTTTTTGTAATTAAGGAACTAGCCCAATTTCAATGATGTAAGAACTTTACACATGAGGTATACATCTCAAAAAACTAAAACTTTATGTAATGAGTTGTAATAAAAAAATTGTAATGCTATAAGCCTAAATAATAAACAAAAATAAAACAACATGGAATACAAAGAAAAAGAAATTAGTTAGACAAAATGTTAAACTTGGACAATAGTAAAATACTGTGGAACAGGAAATTCATTATTAGTAGCACTCCCAATTTCCATATAGGAGAATTCAAGACCATCCAGGGAGGGAATCCTGGTGACATAAAATGGTCATCATTGCCTAGAGGCCAGAAAAAATAAAGTATACACATGCTGTCAGGCAGAAGAAGAGCCACCCAATTTAATGCCTGAGAAGCAACTGAAAGTTTTGCTAAAGTTTCCATCTGAAAAGTTTGAGTTGAATAGCTTTAAAAATGCTGGCCCGAATAGTATTAAGACTACAAAACTGTTGTCTAAACTTTCTCCCATTCCTTTCTTTCTAGATATGATAAACAAAGGCCCAAATAGATAAATATAAATCAAACTATATGCCAACAAGTATGTCCATATGATCAGCTACAATATTCAAAATTTGTTGCAGGTTTGGCCTAAAAGTAAAAGAAGAGCATCAAGGCAAGATGTTACAAAGCACATGAAAAGTAAAATCACATTCAAAGTAAAGCTGATTGGCACTTTTATTGCAATTAAAACATAAAACACCTTCGTGATACACCTGAATGTTTCTCTTAATCAAATTATTAGTAGTTTTCAAATCCCCCATTAAAGAAATCTAGTAATAAATAAAAAATGGAGGGAGGGAGAGAGAGAGAGAGAGAGAGAGAGAGAGAGAGAGAGAGAGAGAGAGAGAGAGAGAGAGAGAGAGAGAGAGAGAGAGAGAGATTTATGCCATAACATATTAGCCCAAACATGAGAAATAACACTATCATATAAGAAGTTAATAAAATTAATATTATTGGGATTAGTAGTACCCTTCCAATTCAGACAACCAAAAATAATATTGACAATAGGAATAATATAGATGTTCTCCTTAATGTGTATAGGCAAAGAGGGAGGGAGGAGCAATGTCCTATTATAAATAAAGTTAGTAACCAAACTGTCATCAAAATTAGAATGAAAATATAACCATCCACTAAAGTAACAAAGGATTTTCCATTAATCCAAGGGTCCCAATAGAAAGAAAGTTGGGAATTCGACTTAACAAAAAAATTTAAAGAAACATTCATATAATCAACCATGCCCCTAATAGAACCCCACCATTTTGAGCCTATCGTAATATTACCATTCTAGAAAGAAAAATATTTTGATTTGTAGTATGAACTGAAAAGAGAAGTAGAAGTGACACATTACAATTCATAACCATAACAATTCAAAATCTCCTAAAGCCTTGAAATCCTTTCCCAAATTGTTGGGTTATGTTTAAAAAAATATCCTAATCAATCAATTTGAATATTAATTGGAGATCCCAATTACATCCCCTTCCTAAATTAGTCTAGCATTAATTTTGAGAATTTGAATTTAAATATGAATTCTCCTACAAGCCTTGAATTCTTTTCCTAAATTGTTGGGTTATGTTTGTAAGGATATCCCATTAACAGAGCATGATTTTTTAAAGTTTCAATGTTAACTTGATTTCACAGTTCTTACTTATGCCTTTGAAGTTACTTTTATAAAGAGTATACATCACAAAACACTTGCAATCAAATGTTCTCTTGTACTTGACTTTCACATTTCATCAGGATTTATCCAAAATTTCAAGGAATTATAATATTCAATTCAGATTATTACTTAAACTTGATTCCTTAAAATATTAACATATGCAATGCTTGATTATAATGCACATGTTTCAATTTCCGCTTTTAACACTTTCATATATCAAGTGGGATTAGAACCATAACAAAGTAGTTTCACATAACCTCCCACATCTACTTTTAGCAAGTGGGGCCAAAATCTGTCTCACATCTACATAAGGTAGATGAGGTCAAAACTAGAACATAAATGGTCCTTGTAACATATCAAATACTGCACTTTTTCACATATCAAAATATCTCTAATGCTAAGCTATGAACAATGTAAATATAAAAGCAATATTAACTAAATTAGAATTTCAATACAATGCTTAAAAGTCGTGGGATTATCAATAAAAGTTATATTGCAAGTATAACATTATACTCACTAAAATTTTATTGGTCAAATTATAAGTTCAGTGAAATATTCAGATGAACATTTTAAGACTTATAAAAATATTGCAAATGTAAGAAATGTCTTAGTCAAATTATATACTTATAAATTTACTTAGGAAAAATCAACTCGTAAAAATTTACTTTGTCATAGTTAAATTATTAAGAATAAATCTTATAACAACGTATTAAAATTAATACGGTGAAAACATCATAAAATGTGAGAAAAATATATTTTTTATTCATAATTTTTAATAAAATCATTGGAATTAAAATCAAATATAGGAGTTCAAAAGTCTACCTTGTGCTCTATAATATCCTATGTAGGTCAGATGGACGAATCGAGAGTTTCAACATTCGAAACCTCTATCTTTCTTCTCTCTTCTCCTTCCCTCCTCTCTTATCCTCTGCTCTCCTCTAGAGAAGGGTGGGTGAGGGGATGATTAGCAAATAGTATATATATATATATATATACATACATACTTGTGGCGCTCGCCTTCCCAATGCCCATCCCATTCCCAATATCGTGGTGCTCCCATATAATATTTTATGAATTGAAATAACTTTTTCAATCCACTTATTAAATGACATAGGGACTCATTAAACACTCTCAGACATGGAATTGCAAATCAAATCAAAATTAAACAAGCATTAACTATAATTACTTAGGTTTTGACTTTGCGGATATTATAATACTTGTTATAAAATATCACCTCTTATATATGAGAAAAGTGAATGCACCAACACTTGAAGATTATTGGGATTCAAATAATTCTTAGTAAGTATAAAATGATAGTGGGTTTTTCAACTTGAGATGACAAACCTTTTACTAAATGGTTGGCCTTTATGTTTGATACATCATCAAAAACCACTTTGATCGGGCATGAGTCTTGATGCAAATATATATTGAAAACTTATAAATTAAAATTCAGGATTGTCCAAACTCTGATTTCTGCAAGCTTATAGTCAAATTAAACATAACAAGGAGACGAACTCAACGACTCCAAATTATATCAAATCCGTGCCCAAATAAAATGACTGAAGCCTATTTAAAAACTTTAAAGCATTAATTGGATGATTAAATGATATTAAAATATGATATGTTTATCGTCGAATCGAGCGAGTCAAATAGACAAATCTAAGAAGCCTAAGATCACTAAATTCTGACATCATTAAAGCATTTAAATGATTGACAAACACTCCCTTGTCTAGGGAATTAATATGGGTCGTTTCATAGAACACTCCAAACTTATCCTTAATTTTATCCCTATTTACTTAGCATAACACTCTAAAAATTTTATAAATATACCCCTTTCTTTACATGAAAGGAGGGAAGGAGGAGGAGGAGGAAGAGAAAAGCTCTGAGGCCTAAAGAATCCTGGAGCTCCACCTGGCACCACCGCCAACAATTCACACCACTAAGCTGCCATTGTTGAACCTTTAGCTGACCATCATTGTTGGACCTTCATATGGAAGCCACTAACGAGCCTCCCCCCGACCGCTATCAAACATCAATTATGGTCCTTCTGACCACCATCGTACAACTACAATCCATCTGACCATTATCGCCTGTCGATTACGATCCTTTTGACCACTGTCGTCTTACTAAGATTCTTCCGATCATCATCGCCTACTGACTACGGTCCCTCCAACCACCGTTGTTGTACTACGATTCTTCTAACCTCTATCACTTGCCGACTACAATCCTTCTAACCTCCGCGCCCAAATACAATCCTACTAATTCAATGAATATACCAACACTTTCTTGAGGACAACCCTCATGACATTGGATTCTTTCAGCCATGTAAAATATTCTATATGATGATATATTTGTTACATTGAGCCGATGCCTTCCTCAGAGAAATGACATCATTTGCCATCAATTACAAATACTAGTGGATTCATTCAACCTAGGCCAGGCCCATGGTTTTTTTACCTTTTTTGGGATTTCCACATAAAAAATTTTGGTGTCTCTAATGAATGCTACACCCTTATCTTTTAACAATTTGTCTGTTGAATTTTTGTACAAAGCTAAGATGCTAAATTTTATCTCTCTCTACCATCGCGAATATTCCATGACACAAAAATGTTAATATTTAGCTGCACATTTGTCAAATATATCATTTCATTGCCTATAATATCAAACACAATGAGGTCATTTACCTCATATTTTATATCTATTTTACACTTTATATATATACTCGAGTATATAATGCTTATTTGCATGTATGATCATAGTAGACATTTGCATATATGATGCAACTAATATGCTTGGTTCAAACGTTGCTTAAACCTAAATCGAGCCTTCATCAAATATTATCCAAACGTTGATCACACCATGCTCTAATTTTGTTCGAATGGAGTTTTGACCTTAAGAAAACTCTGATTAAACAACAATCAAACATTGTTTGAATCTAATTAAAAAAATAAAGACCATACACCTCAAGTTTGAATAATGTTTGAACAAGATTTGATCAATATTCAAACATTCTTTGATCAAGGCTCGATTGAGTTAATTCAAAAATATGGTGTAAATGAGCTCCCTCAAGATTGAGAATGTCCTAATAAGATTCAAACATAGCATGATCAACATGTAAAGTATGTATTTATGAGACCTAATGTCATTCTAGGCTTACAATATAGTTCTAACATACTTCCCCTACAACTCTTGAGATATATATATATATATATATATATATATATATATATATATATATATATATTGATAGAAATTACAAGTCCTTAATAAAGAGCAAAACTTACTACTGTAAAAAAAAAATCCTAAAGAGTAATAACCCCAATAAAAAAAAAAAATAAAAGAATTAAAAAAAAAACAGTGACAAAAATTCTAAAAAAATATACTTATCTCTTTATAGTTCAACGGTAGATTCAAATAAATCCTTAGTAATAGGGTGCATTTG
The DNA here is from genome assembly GCA_022539455.1 of Dendrobium nobile. NCBI lineage: Eukaryota > Viridiplantae > Streptophyta > Magnoliopsida > Asparagales > Orchidaceae > Dendrobium > Dendrobium nobile. The sequence goes on from CM039729.1 coordinate 31,515,847, forward strand.
AAATAATCTTTTTATAGCTTTATTATTATACACATTATTACCACACTTTTCTTGCTATAATTTTTTTTATTTTTTATTTTTAAATTTTTATGTTGCGAAAGGGATTTTTATAACAAGGTATGTTAATTTTTTGTAGCCATAAGAAAGTTGTTCAATTTTTTGAACGGTCCAGCAGATTGAAGGTAAAGGAGCGAGAGGAAGCTTCCAGATCGCTAAATATTTACCTCTCCAGAAAAACCGACGGAGCATCTTTAGGCCGAGGCCCCGGGTGAGATGTCTTCTCCTATTACATGTTTTTTTAGTTATTTTCTGTTAGATCTGTCTTCGTCCTCTAATATTTTCTTCTTTTGGCATACAGGAAGATCTTCATCGGCGGGCTTCCCAAGGACACGAGCATAGGTTAGTTCTATTCTTTATTGAAAGATTTTAGTTTTTAATGATACAACGATCTAGAAAAGCCTGTTGTTATAGTGAAGATTCTCGGCGTTATCGTTTGATTTTGTTTAATAGTTTAGTTTTTTTTTTTTTTTTTTTAATTTCAACTTGATCTGAGCGGTTTGATCTTCAGGGTTTTATGTTATAGTACTATAGATGTATTTTTCCTTGTTCTTTACTATTTCCTAGCGGCTGCACGTATTGGATCTTTTGTTTTTAAGGTTAATTCTTCTTATTGTAGACCACCTCCGGATTGCAATATATTCTATGATTTAATTCTTGCAAATAAACTGTATTTTTTATATTGTCAAAAATGATATTTAAAAAAAAAAACATTGTTTAGTATAATTGGCTTGATTTTTGGCATGCCTTTGTCTCAAATGGATTTTCGCTTGTAGCTTCCATTGTATATATTTTTATTTTGTTTCTTTATTTTGACCGGATTTGCCTTACAAACATCTTCTCCTGCACACAATTTTTGCTTCACTATAACTTTGGGATGCTTATCGTTGAATAAATCCATGAACAAAACGCTTGAAATTAGAACATATTCACAACTCTTTCATATAACTGCCAAGCTATAGCAATGACAACAAAATTACTACATGCATTTGAAGAACACACAAAATTAAGATAACTGAAAATGTAAAAGGAAAAAAAAAAACAAGATAAATTAAATGTAATCCTACAAATTGAGAAGCTCAAACAAATCCTTTGGGGCTGTTTAGCAACAAGATTTATGCAGGATTGCTAAATCCTGCCAAATGGGATTTGAGCAGCCGGTTAATCTCACGGCGGAATAAATCCTCCGTTTCCCTCTTCTTGCCGTAAACCCCGGAGTTCGACGGATTGAAGGGATTTGGTTGAAGAAGCACGCTAAAGGGAGAAAGATGGTTACCTTCGCAGCGAGCAAGCTCCCGCCGCTACTTCCGCTCGCCGAACTGTCGCGAAATCCGATTCGACAGGAAGGAATGTCATCGAAGTAGGCGAAGAAGCCCTTTAGGGATTCGTTCAAAACCCTACCACACGCGAATTCGAACGGCGACGAAGCAGAGAAAAATAATCCGTAAAAATTACTTAGGCTATCGAAAGAGAAGAAGTTGCTCGTCCTCCCACCTATTTTCAGACTTTTGCGGAAAATAAAAACGTATTTTCTCTTCCTTTATTCAATGTCAGTTGAGGACAATGCGATGGTTCGTTTGGAATGATTTTTAAAAATAATTTTTATATTAAAAAATTATTATAAAAATAATAAAAAAATTATCTCAAATGAAAACTATTTAAAATCTAAATCTATATAACTATTAAAATATTTTAAATTTTATTATTAAATTTTGAATTGATGATTATAAAAATAATTTTATTATTTATTCGTCAAATCAGCTTGTTTGTATAATTATGTTTAAGCTTCATTTCAATATGCATTTAAATATTCAAGAGAAATTTGATTACAAGTATTTACAATTTAAAAAATTTTAAAATAAATTTTATAAAAATTTTAGAAGTTTATTTTTTTATTTAAATTAATTAAACAAATTAATATGGATAATCGCTTCCCTACGGGTCTCTGACAATTATCGTTTGATTATGATTCTTTATAACATCATTGCCTAGTCATTGCTCGTCGTCTAATTACAAAAACTATGAATTTTCGACCACTGCCACTAAAGGGCATAAACTAATTGTGTAAGTATTTAACCGAAAAAGTATTAAAAAGTTCTCTTTTAGTTTTTATTAAAAATTAATCATTCAAAAAAATAAGATGAATTATAATATTTACGTAAAGGTGATTGACTATTTTTTAGGTGATATGTAAAAATATATTATTTATTCGATAATTATTTTCTTAGACATCCATAAAAAGATAATGATATAAAAATCAATATATATTTTCTTATAATTTAGCACAAAAATATTTTTTTCTCATAATTTAGTAAAAAATTTAAACTAATTAGTTAATTAATTATAATAAAAGTTAATAATTACTTGAAGTTTATATATATTTTAATAAAAATTATAATAAAATTTATGTTACATATAAATTTAGTGTAAAATTTTAATTCCTTATAATTACTCTAAAACCCTTGATGGGAACATAAATAACAAAAGCTATTTTTTTTTTTTAAGAAATTTGACTAAAATTCTTGAGTTTTAATTTAGGAAAAAACATATCAAACTTACACCTAAACCCAAAAAATTGATAAATGTATAAATTTAAAATCTATTTAATTTCAAGCTTGCTTAGATTTTCAAAAACATAAAAAAAAAATCCCAAATCTAATAATTCTACATATGATATAACAAAAAAAATTATGATAATAAGTATTATATATATTTTTAATAAATATTAAATAGTAATTCTAATATAATAACTCTGATATTTTTTATATTTAATTGTGACCATATCTTTGATATAGGTTAATGTCATCAAGCAACATTGGAAAATAACCTTGGTTATGTCAAGCATCCTTGGTGGATTTATGTCGATCTCTTCCATACATGTTAACATCATTGATCAATGCTCTGACAAATAACCTCAGATAGGTAAAACATTCTTAGTGGATTCCCTCGATCTCTTCCATACATGATAACATTATTGAGTAATATTTTGATAAACAATTTTGGATAAGTCAAACATCCTTGATGGATTTCTCTCGATCTCTTTTATAAAGATTAACATCATTGAGTAACCCTCTGATAAATAATATTTGATATCTCAGACATTCACAGTAGATTTATCTTGACCGGTTAATACCTTTAAGTAATACTTTGGCAAACAACTTTGGATAGGTCAAACATCTTAGATGGATTTCTCATGACCTTTTTTATATGACACTTTGAAGTATCTCCTTCAATTTCTTCTTCTAGAAAAGATCAGAGCCATTTTCACCATCAAGCCTTTACTCAATTTGCATCATTATTGTGATGCTAGATTGTTACTATTGGCACACCACCTGACCCCCTCAGTTGGGTTGTTCGCTATCAACCCATGTCAACATGGATGCTTACTTCCTTCAGTAGAGTATAACCTGACCACCATCATTATTGGCCCTTCACCCAACTGCTAGTTTTGGCTTGTTACCTCTCGACCTCCATCAGCCCCTTTACTTCCTAACTACCATCATTAGCCCATTGCTTAACTGCCACTATTGATACACTTGTAGTTGCCTACATCAGAAGACTGGCCTTTACCAAATATTGATAGTCTTTAGAATCCTTCAAGATAGTCTTCACCCATGTTATAGAGGAAGATTATAACCTACACATAGGGCTGTCAATTCCTGACACGACCCGCTAACCCGACGCGAACCCGACCCGGGAAATCCGGGTTCGGGTCAACCCGTGAAAGAAACGGGCCGGGTCCGGGTTTAAGGATTTGACCCGTTTATATATTCGGATCGGATACGGGTCAACCCGTCAACCCGCGGGTCGACCCGAATAACCCGCGAAGCACTCGTTTTAATAAAATGTGCGGCCGAGCCCGCGAGGCGAGTTCGACTGTTCGAGACTTTGAGAGTCGAGAGGGTTCTAGGGTTTCATTTCTCGCTTTCTCCTCGCTCTCACGCTCTGGCATTGGGGTGGAGCTGTGGATGGCGTGGAGGCGTCGAATCGTGGAGGAGCTGATGGAGGTTTCTTCACTTCTTGATATCTTCTTCTGATCTTCTGAAACATCTGGCTTCGAAATTCTTCCTTGAATCCTCTTCCTTTCTCCATTTCTCAGTTGTGACTTGCAACGGTTGGTAATATCTTGAATAACTCTTAATTATTTGAAGTGTTGGTTTGATGGTGGTCGGTTGTTTCGATATCTATTTTAGATTTCTTTATTTTTTATAGAGGATTTGTTCTTTCATTTTGCCCTAATTTGGTCGGTGTGAGTCATCAGTCGTGCGAAATTGTGATGGCCTGATGGGAAATTCACCTTGAAATTAGAAGAAGGGAACCTCTGCAACCAATTATCAATCACAAAAAATCTTGTTCAATTTAATATGGATAGGATTCTCAAGTCGACCAATGGAAGCTAGGTCAAGCAAACCATTATCAAAGACCATATTATTAAGCTCCCAAAGTTTCAATATGGGAAGGGGCACACTACCAATCTTATCTTTATGCATTTTATAGCAGTTTAAATCTCCCATAATAGCCCAAGAAAAACTAGAATTAAGTTAAGATACTAGAACTAGTTTGGTTCAGATCAGACCATAAAGAGCTACTATCAGAAGGAGTATTATAAGCATACACCACAAATACATCAAAATGCAGATTATAATTCATTTTCTACTCGACCATGAATGATTTGGGAGCTTATAAAAGAGTCAATAAAAAGATATTTTGATAGAATTCCATTTAATCCAAATACGATCTGGCTTGGATAAATTGAAATAATTACAACTTCCTTCAGAGGGAAAGAGGACATGATAAGCAAAAAATTATTTATTAGATAATATATTAGGACTAACTTTAGCATCAAGAATGGAGACCACATAAAGGTAGTAGGATTTAACAAGGCTCTTACATGCCCTATCCAAACCATGAAAACCTCGCACATTTTAAGAAGCAAAATTAATACTGGTCATTTTGATTTAGGGGATGAGGAGGGAAATTTTTTCCATTGGGAATGCCATTAGGTTTAGATGAGGGGGCGTTGGAGGTTTTAGAGTCTTAGATAATTTTATGTAGTTGATTATGAATTTTTGGAGAGGCATTAGAGAAATCTTCTAGACCATACACCAAGTTTGAGAACTTGTTGAGAAGAAGGTTGGTGGTAGGTGGTTCATTTGGAGTAGCATGGTTTGAGAAAGGATTGTTTAAATTAGAAGATGAGCTTCCATTGGGAGCTACAAAAATGGTGATAGGAGGTTGAGAGTCTTACATTGCGATTATGAAACATATACTTTTTTTTAATTTTTTAGTGATTTGCATGTCGTGTTTTGTCTTAGCCTGGAATCTTATCGGAAGCTCATGAGGGTACATATAAAAAACTTTCTACTTAAATCTAAATAAAAATTTTAGGATAACATAAAAACTCTAACAATTTAAGAAGTATGATCGGGACCATCGAAAGTCTGCATAATAATATTTTTAATTTTTCCTCCTTATTAGTCACCTCCCCACCTATGGTTCTCGTTGATCATCTGACTTGTGAGAGTGCAGATCTATCAAGGGGATGTTGTGCAATCTCTAGGAAAAAATATTTTTTAAGCCTTTTTAAAAAATTGCTACATCGTAATTTATACATTTCATCATGTCGATCAACATGCATTATATTAGAAACTAATCTAAAAGAGTCTAAATTTTAATTGCATTTGATTCAAAAAATTTCACCCTATATAAGTTAAGGGTTCAATTAGGATATGCTGTAGATGTCAGGCCGAACTCCTCAAAACTCTAATTAATAACATCCCTATCACTCTTTCATATAAAGATCGGACTCATGATTTTAAATCGCCTATGTGATTAGCTGGCTTCCCAATCCAAGTTGTGATAAGTCTAGATTTTGTATTGCATTAGTTATATTCGGGCCACTATTGTCTAGTGTCAATTTAGATTTAGGTTCCGAGTCAGATTCAAAGCTTAAGACCTTAAACTTTTGGAATATAATCATAAATTTCTAATAAATGACTTAACTCAAATTAAAAATCCTCTCAAACTTAACTTTAAAGCTCAACACTTAGATTAGATTGGAACACTTCTGCATTATTTTAAAATCCCAAAGTCTCATCCATTGACTCCAGAAATAAATCTTCCATCTTGATCCATTCTCAATTCAATTTTCTAATTCACATCCTTTGATATCATTCCTAAAAAATTCCTTAAATGAAATTTCTACCGTTATTTTAATCGAGAGTATTCATAGAAAATTTAACCTCCCTACGATGTAATTAACTATGAGGGCTTGCGCTCATAGGAGATTTAGAACCCACATCCACTTTTTCAAAATTGATTTTAAAACTCAACTAGTATTCTTTGGGAAAAAAATTTGAAAATGATTATTATCGTCTTATTCAAATGATTGATTAGTAAATGACATTTTAATCCCTTGGGAAGATATGTCCTTTCTTATCAAGACTTTAAATATGAAACTAATGATCTCTTATCTAGGCTATCATAGTTAGATACTCGATAGAACTTCACGTTGACCCTTGGGGATTAAATGTAATTCTTCCCTCAATCATATCTGACTATTATGGCCCGAGTGAAATATTTAAATTCACTATCTAAACCCATTAGAGAATGATATCTTTGCCTCTCGGGGCAATATACTGTTCATAATGATGTGTTTGATCTTGAGATTAAAATTCCAAAATTAAATTTCCCAAAGAAGATTAACCTTTTCAAAACCTGCTTTTTTAAACTTTCAATAGAAATAGGTCTTACATGATGGAGGTGGATGGATCGGTAGTATTAGGGGGCTTTAGAAGGTTTACATATATGGATGGATCAGGAGGTTGCTTAGTTGAATGATTATGCGGCTTTCGACTCCTGCTTCTGTCTTTGAGGGGGGGGGGGGGGGTTATGAAGAAGATGATTTTTATTGCATGGTTGGACAAAGAGAATGTGGGTGGTTAAGGGATTCACATCCAGGGCAAGGGAGGGGTTTTCAGTCATACTAAACTCTCAAGTTATGCATATTTCCAGCTATATTAACTGTTATCTCATTAGCGAGCTTTGATTATTTGTCAATTTGAACACAAACTCTTACAAACATGAGTCTTGTTTTTTTTTTAATGGTTAGACTATCAACTGCAAGTGGTATACCAACAAGGCTTCATATTTTAGAAATACTAGTCGGGTTCTAGCAAGCCAGAAATAAGTTATGGATTTTTATCAAAATGGGCAAAGAATCAAACTTATCTTTCTTAGGAACAAAGTACACGTACCACTTATTAAAAATGAAAGCATTTCTGAAAAAATAACCATGTTCTTCTTGACCAAACCATTTCAAAATCATTTGGAGAAGAAAACTTAAACAAAAAGAAACCATCATTAAGGGAGAGGAGAGAGAGACTTCCCTTAAGCTACCGGGTTTTTTTAATGGCTCTAAGAAGTGCTTCATAGTGAGGACGATGTCTAATAACATACCCAACCAGTGATAAATTCCACTCCATAGCACCTTCTTCAACCTTGTGCTCAGAGATGTGAGTGATGTTGTCGGATGGCTGGACATAGTTGACATAGAAAGATGAGGAAGTAGGGTTTTAGAGGTCAAAATACATTTCCAGTTACGAAAGGAAGAAGGTTAGGGGCTCTGAAGCAGGTTAGGAGAAATAGAGGAAGAAGTAGGGTTTTGGTATTGGAGGATCGGGGGGAAAGTCATTTGTGAAAAAGGCTCCATATAACACATCTTGTGGAGATTATAAGGACTAGGGAGGGGGTGATTTCATTCACTATGAGGATAGGAGGGTGCCTCCAGCAGAGTTGAAGGCAAGGAAGGTAGCTAGGGAATCCAGAGGGAAAACGAAAGGTGGCTAGGATTTCTCTGACTATCTATAGGGTACGTTCTCACACTTGGTAAACTAGGAGAATTCGATTATATATTTTATATGAGTCACGTTTTGCTTACAAATTTATTAATTTTATTTTAATTTTTTTTCATATGGTCACAATTAAATATAAAAAATATCAGAGTTATTATATTAGAATTACTATTTAATATTTATTAAAAATATATATAATACTTATTATCATAATTTTTTTTGTTATATCATATGTAGAATTATATTAAATTTGGGATTTTTTTTTTATGTTTTTGAAAATCTAACAAGCTTGAAATTAAATAGATTTTAAATTTATACATTTATCAATTTTTTGGGTTTAAGTGTAAGTTTGATATGTTTTTTTCTAAATTAAAACTCAAGAATTTTGGTCAAATTTCTTAAAAAAAATAGCTTTTGTTATTTATGTTCCCAGCAGGGGTTTTAGAGTAATTATAAAGAATTAAGATTTTACACTAAATTTATATGTAACATAAATTTTATTATAATTTTTATGAAAATATATATAAACATCAAGTAATTATTAACTTTTATTATAATTAATTAACTAATTAGTTTAAATTTTTTACTAAATTATGAGAAAAAAAATATTTTTGTGCTAAATTATAAGAAAATATATATTGATTTTTATATCATTATCTTTTTATGGATGTCTAAGAAAATAATTATCGAATAGATAATATATTTTTATATATCACCTAAAAAATAGTCAATCACCTTTACGTAAATATCATAATTCATCTTATTTTTTTGAATGATTAATTTTTAATAAAAACTAAAAAAGAACTTTTTAATATTTTTTCGGTTAAATACTTACACAATTAGTTTATGCCTTTTAGTGGCAGTGGTCAAAAATTCATAGTTTTTGTAGTTAGACGACGAGCAATGACTAGGCGATGATGTTATAAAGAATCATAATCAAACGATAATTGTCAGAGACCCGTAGGGAAGCGATTACCCATATTAATTTGTTTAATTAGTTTAAATAAAAAAATAAACTTCTAAAATTTTTATACAATTTATTTTAAAATTTTTTAAATTGTAAATACTTGTAATCAAATTTCTCTTGAATATTTAAATGCATATTGAAATGAAGCTTAAACATAATTATACAAACAAGCTGATTTGGCTAATAAATAATAAAATTATTTTTATAATCATCAATTCAAAATTTAATAATAAAATTTAAAATATTTTAATAGTTATATAGATTTAGATTTTAAATAACTTTCATTTGAGATATTTTTTTTATTTTTTTATAATAATTTTTTAATATAAAAATTATTTTAAAAAATCATTCCAAACGAACCATCGCATTGTCCTCAACATTGAATAAAGGAAGAGAAAATACGTTTTTATTTTCAGCAAAAGTCTGAAAATAGGTGGGAGGACGAGCAACTTCTTCTCTTTCGATAGCCTAAGTAATTTTTACGGATTATTTTTCTCTGTTTCGTCGCCGTTTGAATTCGCGTGTGGTAGGATTTTGAACGAATTGCTAAAGGGCTTCTTTGCCTACTTCGATGACATTCCTTCCTGTCGAATCGGATTTCGCGATAGTTCGGCGATCGGAAGTAGCGGCGGGAGCTTGCTCGCTGCGAAGGTAACCATCTTTCTCCCTTTAGCGCGCTTCTTCAGCCAAATCCCTTCAATCCGTCGAACTCCGGGATTTACGGCAAGAAGAGGGAAACGAAGGATTTATTCCGCCGTGAGATTAACCGGCTGCTCAAATCCCATTTGGCAGGATTTAGCAATCCTGCATAAATCTTGTTGCTAAACAGCCCCAAAGGATTTGTTTGAGCTTCTCAATTTGTAGGATTACATTTAATTTATCTTGTTTTTTTTTCCTTTTACATTTTCAGTTATCTTAATTTTGTGCTCTTCAAATGCAGGTAGTAATTTTGTTGCCATTGCTATAGCTTGGCAGTTATATGAAAGAGTTGTGAATATGTTCTAATTTCAAGCGTTTTGTTCATGGATTTATTCAACGATAAGCATCCCAAAGTTATAGTGAAGCAAAAATTGTGCACAGGAGAAGATGTTTGTAAGACAAATCCGGTCAAAATAAAGAAACAAAATGCTGATATTCCAAAAATCAAGAATAGGCAAGCTTCAAAATCAAGGTCTGAGACTGTACATTCAGCTACCGTTCGTTCTTCTTCTCCATCTTTGGTTAGGAAATCTGCCATGGTAGACGCATCAGTTCCTATGCGTGCTCAATCAGCAGATAGGAAGAGGCCCAATACCAATTCAACAAAGTCTTCTTCGGCCCCTTCATCTCCATTACGAAGACCCACTTTGCCTTCACCACCTAATTCAAGGCCTTCCACACCACCATCCTCTGTGTGTGATGGTACTGTAGAGAAACAAATTCCTTCAAAAAGAGCATTTGGTGGACGTGCAACTGATGGACTGTGGCCATCAATGAAGAGCTTGTCTTCTTCTTTCCAGTCTGAATCTTTTGGTTGTGTTAGCAGGAAGGATAGACAAATTAGGAGTACTTCCTTAGATCATACATTGAAGAATGCAACTAAAGCTGCTTCTGAGAGGAAGAGGATTCCACTAACAGGGAGGAACACATCTGAACAATCAGAAAATTCTAGCCTTGCGCAACATAGATGGCCAGCTATGAAGGGTGGGAAGGTGTCTACAATGGCGTTCTCTAGGAGCATGAACTTGACTGATAGAATTGAAAAAGCTGCTTCTTTAATGCTTCAATCACGAGGACTTTCACCAACTAGGAATATTCCAGTAACTGATGGTATCAGTAAAAGCATCCATAAATCATCGAATAGAACTGTAAATGTGACTTCACCTCATGTAGAAGAAGAAAAAGCCCTTCCTTCGACAAACCCAAGTAGGACTTTATCATTGCCTGCAGTTACCTTGTGTCGCCCCTCTTCACCTAATAATGCTTCAATGCTATCATCATCTGCCCCTAAAAGAATACCGAGTCCATCAAGCTCAAGGCCATCATCTCCATTTATTTCATCTAATAACACAATGAATCAAATAGGTTCTTCATCCAGGGTACTTAGCCATATTTTAGATAAAAGAAAAGGGACAAAAGGTGCTGATATGGAAGATATCCATCAACTTCGATTGCTGCATAACAGGGAACTGCAATGGCGCTTTGTTAATTGCCAGGCTGAAGTTGCCTTAGCCACCCAGAAAATAGCAGCAGAGGTAAATTGATTCAAAAGATTCCATAGCAAGAATTATGGCATGCATATATGTAGCTGATAGTTGTTTACTTGACAGTTCAAGATGGAAATTGGCATATAACCATTAAAAAAAGGACATTCATTCTAATGTCATAACTAATGCTGAGTTATTATAAAAATGAATTTGGCTTGTGAATAAGCATAGCTTTATATATACATCCTTTATTTGAAGCTTTCCTAGGATGTTACTTTCATGACTTTTGTATAATAACTTTCATGATATTTCTCTTGTTATCCGAATTGATAAAACGATCCTCTGATTCTTGATAATGAAGAACAGAACATATGTAAAAATGTGTGGAATGCTACCTCTAAGCTGCAAGATTCTGTAACCAAGGAAAAGATCAACATTGAAAGCCTCAAGCAAGAAATGAAGTTGGAGATGCTTCTTAAAGAACAGGTAATGTCTTTATTTGTTTCTCTAAATCAATGCTTAAGATTTAAAAGGGTGTGCCTGGCCTCTCTCCATTTGACTGATGCTTGATGTATAACAAAATAAAAAGATAAAATTAGCCTGAACATGTATTGGAAGTTTCCCGTACACAACCTTGGGTTCCCCAATACACAAGCTAGGGTTACCTACACAACTTAGGGCTTTTACGTAACACAAACTAGGAAGGACTCATCAAACTGATAATAAGAAATAGAAAACTCATTGAATGTTCAAACATCTAAATGACAAGACCTAGGCATTATGTATTATGATAGGCTTTATTATAAATGCCATAATTACCGGAAGAAAAATTAGGAAATACAACTAGTGTTTAATGGAGAGTGCCATATTAATCACTAAAAATTAACAAAATACAACCATGGACAAAATAATAAGCATAACATATAAAATGAACATAATACATCAATTTGACACTATTATTATGACATATGGTCTTATTAATTGCAAGTCCTTTGAACTAATGTTAATGATTTATTGTCAATTCCCTAGGTTGTTAATAACTTTACTACAAAGATTTAAAATGCTTCTAGAGGATGTACTAACGCCTTATAACATTTATTAAGAGTCTCTTGTAGTCTTCTAGTGAATTGTACAATTGATTAATGATTTTAACAACATTTTCCTGAAAGAACTTATTTCTTTTTCCTTTTTTTTTTTTTTTCATTTGGTCGTATGTTTAGACTGAGTAGGGAACATTCAAGGTTGGGTCGATTGAGTTGGATTAGCTGGTTTATGTTGAACCTGATTGGGTTTGCTTGGATTGATTGTGTCAAGTTAGGAATTGGTAACTCAAATGGATTGAATTAGGTGTGAGGGAGGCTAGTTGGTTATAGAAAAAATTAGACTTGATGTTATTTGTGCACTTCCTATCTAACATAGCTTCTACGTTGGAGTAGTTCATGCTAAGGCAGGTTATATAAAGAGAGAAATAATTCTCTCAAACCATAATCTCGTAATTCTTTTCCAAACAATCCATATCATCAAATTTTATATCAATTCATGGTGCCACTATCTTTCTAATAACATTTATATAAAAGAAACCTAGTATTTACTTTTCATTTCATAAACATCAAAGCCTTACCTTCTCAAGTCACTATACATCATAATCTTTTTTAACATGTCCAGTACCTTATTTCCTTTAAAACGATACAGCAAAACTTATACACAAATACACTAGATCAAAACATAATTAGATCATTATTTCACCTTCTCGTTGTATTTTCCTAAATAACATTATTCACAGCACATGTATTATGTTAGAGCTGTCAGCTAGCTGATCAAATATCATATATATTTATCAATCGGATCTCATATGTGTGGTACTAATAATTATCTCACTTATAAATCAAATCATTGAGCCGACTGCATGCATTCCCTTATAATCATCTAAGACATGCACATTAGGGTTCCTATCCTGCAGAAGTAATCCTTGTTCTGCCAGTTTTTGGATCGTTCATATCTATAGTAGGCATCCTTTCCATTTGATGAAATCTTGGCATTGCATTGCATTCTTTCATGTTAATTAGTCATTATTCATATATACATATCACAAACTCTAATAATCATTCAACATGTAGAATTTTGGCATATTCATAATAATATATCATATACAATATACATTATTAATATAACTATATGTATGTACTTGTAGCATATGCAAATCCTTATGTAATATTATATAGAATCACTTGCAGGTTTCAAATTGCATCATACTTTCATAGAAACTCATTTGCATTACATGTATTGTATCATGTCCAGGGAAGCATATCATCAAATAAATCATAGCTTTATCACTTTTTGTAACGCTATGAAGTTTATATTCACATGTTCATCATAACTTTATAAGTCTCATGTTCATGTAATCATGAGTTTTACAACATTGTAAGGAATCATGGTTACATGTAGGGTTTCATATATCGATGTGTATTCATATTCAAAGTTTAACATAAGCTTGATATAATCATGTAGAATTTAATATAAAGAACTATGTTTACATCATCATCATGTTGTCAAACATTATCATATCATATGAGTACATTCAAATCTGTAACACTTGCAATAGAAAGAAATCCTTGCTTCCCAGGTTAGGGCAAAGGTTCCTACCTCAAGAATGTGAAAATCTATTAAGAAATGTTTTCTCCAATTGTTTCACAAGCCTCCAAAGCCTTCTCCTTTTCTTCTACAAGCTCTAACACATTTTTCCAACTCAAAATTACCTGAGGATGAAGGAAATAGAAGCCCAAAGCATTCTTATCGTAACAACTCTCTCCAACTTACTGGAAGGTGGATACATGGAAAGCTTATATTCGATCCTTAAAATCTCATGTTGTGGTTATCCTCTAACAATCAAATCAGGATTAATTAATCCTCATTATATGCATTAATAGATGTAACTAACCCAATAAGCACCATTAGCACTTAAAGTATAATTAAACTTATATAATTTTATTTAACAATTTAATCAAATCCTCTAAATTCTGATTGAATGATCATCTCTTTGTATATAGAGTATAACTTTCTTAGTTTTTTGGTCAAAACTGTTAAAATTTGGATGCTATGGTTAACTGGCTCAATTCCCTATAACTTTCATGTTCATTTACTTTATTTAATTCAAATTTTTAAATGCTCCAAATGTGCATAAAACTGAGATGTAAAATTCTTTCATGCAATTAAATACTTCAAATGAATTATGCTCATTTTTTAATGTAATAACATAGCCCATTGATATTTAGTCATGATTAAAAATCCATGATACTTTATTAAATGTGGGTTAGGGTTATGAGTTTGGAGTGTGAGAAAAATAAGTTATTGTTGGCAGAAATGAAGTTGAGTAGAACCGAGCACATATCATCTAAAACTAACACCATTCAATGCAACTACGGTGGAGAATGATTTAGAATTCAGTGGAAAAATAATATTGGTGTTGGTACATAGTATAAGGCGTTCTAACTGCTCGACTTGAGGTTGCCCGCTAGACAAACTAGAAGGGAGGAGCCATCAAAGCATACAATAAAGAAAAAACAACATGAAACTTTCACTGAATGATCAACCATCTGAATTACAACATCTTAGATAATATGTTTAATAACAGGCCTTATTAGAAAATTGTCCTAAGAAAAGAATAGGAAAAATCAAACTAGTCTTGAAGAAATGATACATAATCACTAACATTAAACATAAAGCTAATCAAGAACAAAATAGCATAGAACTTGAATAATATAATAAAATTGGCATAGCAACTTGACACTTTAATGCTGAAATATGAATAATGAATAATTACTCAAGTACTTCGAAATTTGTTGACAGCCTGCCATCAAATAGCTATTGTGGCATTTTTTTGGCTCTCTTACAAAATGGCGAGGGTTCAAATATCCGCAAAAAAGAAAAAAAACAATCATATGAATTTTATCGGAATTTGTTAAGAAAGCATTGAATAAGCACATGTTTGATGCAATCTTATAACATTTAATTGTTTCTTGTATCAAATTCCTTAATTATTCAGGTAACATCCCTTGAGGATTGGATTACACTGGAAGGAGAATATTCTAACTCTTTATTTGGGACAATTGAAGCTCTTAAAGCAAGCATGCTTCGACTACCAGTTACCAGTGGGGCAAGGGTATGCCATTATAGAAGAACTTGTAGTTTGTGGAATATGCTGTGTATATGTTATTCTTTGTTTTAGTTAATGCTATAATTTAGTGTGTGCTCTTGGTTCTACAGGTTGATTTAAGAGCTGTTAAAAATGCTGTCAGCTCAGCTATTGACATTATGCAAGCAATGGGTTCTTCTGTTTGTAGTTTGCTATCTAGGGTAAGATCTTGTCTGTTATTCTACAAATTATACCAGTGATGCGTTTCTTTTTCATGATGATGCATCTGTTCCAGCAAAATCATAAATGCTCTTCTGCTGCTTAGTCTCTTAGGCCTTAATATATGAAATTTAAGGCGTCACTAGTCATGGGATTTCCTACAAAATCAAAGATAGTTCCACCACTGAATGGACTGTTTCTTTGTTTGGATGATATTTTAAATTATATTATGCATTGTGAATTTAAAACCAAACATTAGTGCTTGATTTTCGAACAGAAATTGGAAAACAAGATTATGAGAAGTTGATTCAAGAATCGGCTTCAGATATCTTAAGGGATTCTAGGTTTTGCTATACAGATATCTCAAAGGCTTGTTCCATGATGTGAGAACCTTTCATAATTTTCAATCAAAACAAATGTTAGAATTGTGCTTAGAATCTCTGCTCCATGCAAGTAAACATGAAAATTAGATTCCAGAATTCAGGTACAATGCTTTCATACCAAAAAGTCAACTTTAGCTATGCTGAATACTGGTTGTCAGAAGGTTTTAACCTTTTGTAGGATGATGTTTTGAAAGAAGAATTAAGTGGTAGGGTTGAAGAGGAGATGGAAGGGGGGTGGGAATTGGATGCGGCATGGAATGGTGATCTTAGCTGCAGCGTGTCCTATTATCATTCCATTTAATTAGGATCACTAGAAGCAAGGGTTAATTTCGCATTTTCTGCTATAAGATATATTTAACTACCACATCAGATATTTGTAAGCATGGCATCATGATTAAATAAGAAAAAAATTATGTACCAGATCTGGGTGCAAGCATTGAATATATGATGGCCATCTGGAGGACTTGAATCATCAAAAGGACACTATTGCCAATTATGTTTTACCAATTTATGTAGAAGTATTTTATTCTGTATAAGCTTTCTTCACAATTACTTAACAGTGGATATCATAAATGATATGTATGAAATGGCTCTATGATTGCTTTTTATTGAAGATTTCCAACCCAATTACTCTCAATACCTCAGTTGGTGTTCCCGAAATCTCAATTCAGTTCAGTTTTCCAACATATAGGTTAAAAAAAAAATTCCTTGCTCTATAGTGAGAAATGATAGCTAGTAAATCACAATAAGTTTTCCCAATAATTCGGGCTTGCCTATTGAGTTGTTTTCCTCGGCATAATGGTAAAGCTTTGCAAACCTTCCTGCTCTGCTCATCTGAGAGATTGCATTCCTTTCAGGGAACTATAATCCTCCATCTTCCTCCAAACTTTTATGTTTCCAAAGAACTAATTTTACAGAATCACCAACCAGATAACAAGCTGTATTTATGCTTTTGTGCTGTCAAATACTATTGTTGTGTATTTGATTTAGTGATTTGAGCAAGCTTGGGTTTCCTTTTCTTTCATTGTGTGCCCAACAAAAAGCAATCTCAAATTGTCAACGCAGGATTCAATATGTTGAAAACTCATTCAGAGACAACTTTCAAAGCTCCGCATATGGTTAATATAGTTGAATTATTATTTCATAAATTACAGGTGGTATGCTTATTGTTGACTAGTTAATAAGATGACGTTCAAAATTTCACTTTCGAACTGTTCCTTTGTTGATTGTTGCTTGAAAATTTCATTTTGACTGAATATCTTTTATTTACAATTACATAGTCATACCCCTTTCTGTATTGAATGAATTTATAACTGACTTTATGCCCTAGTTTCAATTTATAAAATATTTATAATAAATTTCTATCTTTAAGAAAAACCTAGGCTTTAATATTCATTTTTGATTAGGTGATATTTGTGATTTATAGAGCTTTCTTTCTTGGCCAGGCTGAGGGTACAAGACGACTTCTTTGTCAGCTTTCTGCAGTAGCAGCAAAAGAAAAGGCAATGCTTGATGAATGTAGAGTATTATTAGCTGCAACAGCAGCAATGCAGGTAATTTTTTCTTATTGTGTGTGAAAAAAAAGTTACCTGCATAAAGTACACATCACATTAGATGGAAGAAATTGGAGGAAATACATATCTACTTGCTCATATGAAATTGAATATTATGGTTGCTGTACTGATGATGTTCTTATTAATTTTTGCTGTGTTCCAAGTTCGTTCCTCCCAATAACATATTAAGTTAGTGGCTTTCAAGCGTTCATCCTTAAAATCACAATATCAGTTAGGATCTCTACTTAGTGAATGCTCTTTCATTTGAGATGTGATGCTTAGATGCAAACTATAATCTCAGTTTTTTAAATAAGGAAGATTTTGATATTGGGTGCTTAAATTTACCTTTATATTTACTGCATAAAAATGTACCGAGGAATTCAAGAGATGTTCAAATTTCCATCATTGGATGTTTATTTAGTTAAGGGTTTGAAGTAGAAGATAGAGAAAATCTTTAGAAGTTTGAAATTATCAGTGCAGTAAAACTAGAGATGTTCAAAATCAATTCATTTATTTTAATTAGATGGTTAGTTTGAAGGAATTGGAAGACGAGAAATGAAGGTATTTGAGTTGATTTTTACTTGCTTAGTTGGTTAAGACTTGAGAAGAAATCCACTGAAACGTTTTATTTATTTATTGATTTGTTGATGAGAAATTGAATTTTTTATTTCATATGAGGAGAAGACATATGAGCTACATTTATATAATGGAAGAAATATATTTTCATTTTCTTCCATTATTTCTGACATGTTTCAACTTTCTATACAGATTGCTCTGCTACCAAACTAGAGAAGCTAATAGCTTTTGTTAATTCCAACATATGCATAATATGGGGAGCTTTGTTTTACCTAATTCTTTTATTTCCAGATTGCATTACCGCTAGTGTATTTGACTTATATTTTCTTTTAAAAAATAAAAAAATTATCATAAATTTTTTTTTTTTGGTATACTAGTAAATATTCAACTTTTTCTTTTGGAGAAAATAACAGTCATAACGGTCAAATCTTATATATCTAAAAAAATAAACTAATAAATTAATGTATTTATGTTTTCCATAATAAACTTATTAAAATTTTAATGTAAGTAAAGAATGTGTTACAGATTTGTTGTGCTCTTTGAGATTTTTTATGATATTGATACAAATAGAAGTAATTAAATGCCAATTGCTCATTTTTCATATACATATTCTCATATTGTCTGATGAATCAGGTGGAAGAATGCAGCCTTAGAGCACATCTGCTCAACAACAGACCTCACGATCATAACAATGGCGGAAAAATCACAATTTGAAAACGTAGATTTGAAAAGCCAAATGGGACAAAAAAAGTGAAGCCGAATTTTGTACCCTCTGCAAGATTTTTTTTTTTTTTTTTTGTGGTAAAATTTCGGCTAATTTTTCGTCCTCTGCAGATTTCTAGGTGGATTTGGAAGGTTAGCTTTTTACATGTAAATTTTTTTTTTTTTTTTGTCTTCTCCCTTTTTTTTTTTCTTTGGATTGATTCTTTGCTTATATGAATATATAGATTTTTTTTATATAGCATTGGCGTATTAGATTTTTCAGGTTTTCTAATTAAAGTTCATCTAAAGTTGGGTTCTTCATAGCCCAATGCTTTCATTTTATTTCATATAGGGGTTGTTTGATTTATTTAAAAATGAATGGCATTATATTCGAAATGTTTTGAAGTTTTTTGGATGAGTGTACAATAAATGTAGGTAATTATTTTTTTTTCTTGAAGTAAAATAAATGCGGAGGAAAGGCCAAAACATGATAATAAGCGTGGGCTAATAGTGATAGTGGTGGTGGCAGTTACGACGGCCAGCTACGATGGTGGTGGTTGTTGTTGCTAGCCGTGACAGGTGATCACCTATAGCAATGGTGTTCTTAGCGGTTGACAGTGGCAGTGGCGATGGACAGCCGCAGCTCAAAATCCTTTCGATTGGAATATTTTTCACCTATCGTAATTCAAATCAAGCAGCTTCAAAGTTAAAAAAAATTGCATCAAGTCTCCTAAAATAATTATTTTGCAAAAATATTTATTTATTTATATTTAAAATATATTAAAAAAATCATCATTAGAGCATACATATTTTATGATTTTATGAGCATATAAATCGACTCATTAAGTGGCTTGTATATAGTATGATGGTTTTATTTTATTAAAATAAAGAATTTTTTATATATATTTAACATTGGATTTATCTTAAACATATATCCATGGCTTTATTGGTTTCAAGCAATATTTAGTTTATTATATTATCAATTTTGTATGACGCTCAAAAAAAATTTGTTCAAATTTATTTATTTCTTTAGGTTATCAGCTTTATTTCAGCTCAATTTAAAATATATAAGTATATAACATGTTATTCGTTTATTTTTAAAATCTCATTATCTAGCATAATTTTTCATTAAAAATTCTAATAGCATATGTGTTTTATTAGAAATTAATGAAAATTAATTTGATCAATCTGATCATAGTCGCATGATATTAATGTTAGAAATTTAGGTTTCATTTGGGGCAATTTTTTTATTATTTTATAAAGCAATTTTTTAGTATAAAAATTTGTTTATTAGCAAGTTGTTTTATAAAGCATTGAAAAAGTTGTTCCAAATGAAATGTGTGCATGTGTGTGTGTGTGTGTGTATGGCGACGGAATGCCACGTGGCGTGATCTGATTGGAGGGATCCGACCACGGCCAATCATTAGATGGCAGCGCAATGATTGTGCCACCGTTGATGATTGGGTAAATGATACCGCAGGGCGCGGTATCACTTAAGCCACGTCGGATGACGTGGCGAGCCGTTCGATCTTCCTTCTTATGAAACCGATGGCTCAGATCAGATCCCGTAATCTGATCTCACAGAGAGAGATAAGACTATGGGATTTTAATCCCGCGGTCTGGATCAAGGGCCCCGATGCCGTCGGATGAAATGAATGACCGTTAGATCAGATACAAGGTTGGACAAAGTCGCGGAAAGGCTATATCCGGACCATTGATCGTAAGATCAATGGTCTAGATCTTACGTAGTTGGAGGGTTACGTAAGTTGAGCCCTAGAAAGAGTTTTTTGACTCGTTTGCTCGATACACTCAATTATTTCAAGTAAAATTTTAAACACAAATCAAAATCATGAACAAAAAATCTAGGGTATTAATTTTATAGCCTAAGATGCATTGAATCGAAAGCTATTTAGCCTAAGTGCCCTAAACTAGGGTTAGACTTTTTAAGTTGGTTAAGGGACGGTTTAACCTGATTAAGATAGATCTGAATTTGTTGTCTATCCACGTTTATTTCCCCTAAAGACTTCAAGACCAAAAGGGCTACAAATCGAGCACTATGAGGCTTTGACGAACTTGAGCTTGAACTCGCCGGAGGAGTGTCGCCGGTGACTTTGACCGGTCAGATTGGAATAGGAATATGTGGAGGAGAAGCCTAGGAGCTTGAATGAGTAGAGAGCTCTGCTAGAGTGGTTGGAGTCTGGAGAGAGAGAGTTAGGGTTAGAATGATGCTTTATTTGGGCATTTTTCCCTATTCAAACGTCCTTTAGCCAAATGAATGGCTAATATCTATTTGGTAGGTTGATAAGAGGCTTCCATGTGTCCCTGGGGTAGTTGGGAGCAGGAGCATCAAAGGACATAAGGACTAGTGACATGTAAAGGCCACCTTGTCACCTTATGAGCAGTGGGTTAGGTTTAAATGTCATTTTGACCAAGTTTGACCCATTTAGGAGCTTGGTTTGACTTTTTGACTAGTCAAATAGTCAAGATAACTATTGAGGTAGTAGCCAAGTGTCCATTCCAGTTGCTTGGAGTTGTTCGGAGGAAGTATAAAACCATGGGTTGGAGCTTGAATGAATATGAGGTATTTTTTATGGGTTTGATCAAGTCAAAATGAATTAACTTGGTCAAATTGATCATGACTAAACTCCAAATAAAATTGATTATGTTTGAATCATGAATTAAAGTGTATTTGAGAGCTTGAATGATTTGAAATAGTTAAATGGGTTGGAATGACCCATTTAAACTCTTAAGGGGTATTTTTGGTCAAAAGTGTTGACCTAGTCAACCAGGCTTGACTAGGGTCTGGGCTTGGGTCCATTGCACTTCTAATAATGATTAGGATGCATTGGAATGACCGATTTAAAATCTTAAGGGGTATTTTGGTCATTTTGTGGGTTCACCAAAATGCAGTTTAATGCTTAATAGGTCAGGATTAATGGGTTGGAAGTGGTTGGAGGCTTTGGAGAAAGCTCCAAGGTCAAAATCCACTAGGGGATAGGTTTAATGGCATAGGCCATAAATATTTGATAGTTTTACAGCCTTTGGATTTCAATTCAATTTATGCGGTTAGAGACCTCAGAAAGGGTTCAAATATGGAAGGTTACCACTAGAGACATGTCCGATCAATATGTAACTGACAGACTCTGAATTAGAGGTCATTTGACTGGGTTTTGAAGTGTTTGAAAATTCAATGGAAAAGACTTTTAGGACTTAGCCTTTTACCCTTGAATTTTGGTTTGAAATTATGGGTTTTAGTTGGATTCTGGATTTGATTGATTAGGTTTGAGTTATCCAAATCATTTATGATCATTTGGATGATCATAAATGATAGGATAGGTTTAAAGCTTGATCCGAGGCAAGATCAAGTTTTGAACTGGAGATTAAGATCTGGATAGATTTAAAGTCTGGGTAGGTTTATAAGTATGGATTTGATTGAAGTTTGAATGGAATTGATATATGGATTGGCTTGAGGTCAGGATTGATTTGAAGTTTATATTTATCTAAGATCTAAATTGATCCTAAGGTCTGGATTGATTTAAGGTCTAGGTAAATCCTAAGGCCTAAGAAGATCATATGGTATGAAGTCTAGGAGGATCCTAGAGTCTAGAGTCTAAAAAAACCTTAAGGTTTGGATTAATCTAGAAGAATATTAGGGTCAAGATAGATTCTAGGGTCTGGATTCTAAAAGGATCCTAGGACCTGGAATAAATTCTAAGATCGGGATTCTAGGAGGATCCTAGAATCTGGATTGGTATGGAGATTAAATTGATCTAGGGTCAGGATTGGTCCAAGTGACCTCATACAAAAATGAGGTCAACAGGTGTTTGCAAATCACTTACTTCTATTTGTAGAATGGTAGGTTGAAGGTCACAAACCACTTTAATTTTTATTTTCACTATTCATGTGCACCGAAAGCTTGTTTGCCGCTTTCTTTGTGCTTTGTTTATTGATGTTTATTTGAATGATCTGGGTTTATTACTTAGTGTTTGCATTTTCAATTTGATTGTGCATTTTAGGGTTTTAGGTCAAGTTCACTGCAGTTCAATTTAAGTCTAGTTCCCTGCAGTTCAATTTAAGTCTAGTTCCTTATCATTTTACTTAAGTTTGGTTCCTTGTAAATTTAAGTTATGTCTCCTTCATGTTGTTTAAGTCCAGGTCCTCTATGTCACTGAAAAATTCGGTAGCCTAACAATGCCTTTTCCATTTAGGAGCTGGACCTTCCCACCAAGCTGTGAAGAGCATGTATGATAGATGTTAGGTGAAATCGCGGCTATGGTTCTTCAATCTCACCATGCTATGAATATCATGTATGGGTCTTCGAGGTACCTATTTGTAAATGCAATTATGGGTCCCACCAAGCTACGAAGAGCATGTATAAGGCCTACCTGTCTCATTGCAAGCATTGCATCGGGTTCCCTCCCACCATGTTACGGAGGCATTTATAGGTGTTTTTTCGATGCATCGCAAGTGCCAAAAATGAGGTTTTGAAGGATTTTGAGTTTGAAGAGTATTATACCATGTGCGAGCGATGGTGACTGCAATGTCGAGGAAAAACCACAATTTTTTTTCTTTTCTCTTTTTTTTTTTTACTTTTCCTTTTTTTTAATTTTCTCTTTACTTTTTTTTTTTTAACTTCTTTCTTCTTTTTTTCTAATTAATAATAATAAGGTGGAGGGTTAGCTTTCCTCTATTAGAGAGCATTTAAAGAAATGATTGTTCTCTATTAGGAAGGTTGAGTGGCTATTTTTTTATTATTTTTGTATTTTTTATTTTTTATTTAGTGGTTGTTGTTATGGAGTGAAGGAAAAAAGACTTAGTCTTGCTTATGGCTGGTATACAAAACAAAAGTGAGAGAGTTTGGATAGAAGGAAAATTATTAGGTCCAGACACTGGACCTAGAAATAGATCCGGATATCCAATTAAAATTTGACATGTGGATTGCGCTTTGACTGTGTTTTGATCGAGCTTTCACTGCGCTTTACCTGCATTTTTGACGCGCTTGATTTAAAATTTCAGGGACACGTGTACATTCTACATGTCAATATTTTATTAGAGTCCTGACATAAGTTCGGTGTATGGACATAACAATTTTCCCGGTTGGAGAGGATTAAAGGTCGGGTGTGTGGCTGATTGAGGTCGATACAATGGAGGTTTCGACTTAGGAAGAAATTGGAGGTTGATGGGTCGGCTGGAGACAAGGAAGTGCGGGATTTGCGATAGATTGAAGTGGAGTAGCTCTGCAACTGTGTGTATGAGGAAGATCGGGAGCAGGTCAGCATTGATAGAGTGTTGGGGATCGAAAGTAGCAGCTAGCTGGGGGTCGATTGGGGAGTTTGCACGTGAGGAAGGGTTCGGTCGATCGAGTGCAGAGAGTCGATGTGCGATTGGAGTCTTGGGGTCTTGAGGTGAAGGATTGGATGTAGATCGTGAGTAAGGGCGGAACGAGTTGGCCGGGCTTATGATCGGGATCTAGTGCTAGAGACTTCGATCGAGTGCGGCTCAGCGAGGGAATGTAGGAGGATTGATCTATGTTGATTCGGTCGCAGTCGGGAGTCGGATCAGGCAGGTCTTCTTATGGATCGAACAAGCTGGGAGGCTCATTTGGACAACTGTCTATGTTCGGGGTTGATGTTGGGTCGGGAGAGGGTTGTTGAGATCGAACGGCTTGGTGTGGGATCGAAATGCTGGGAGGCGCATTCGGACGGATAGGTGGAAGTTCGATTGTAGGCTTCTGCCGGAGCTGGAGTTGGGATCGTGGAAGTTCCGATTGAAGGCGAGCTGCTAGTCAGACGTCGGGTAGATGTGGAGAGGGGAGTTTGGTCAGTGGCTATGAAGTCGGCGAGAGTAGAGAGGGCAATCGAGAGGAAGACGGGTAGATCGTGGGTATCGAAGTGCTGTGGATGGGAAGCTTTATGATAGTGGGAGCTGTTCGTGTGTGAAGAAAAGTTGAAGGCTATGTTCGTTCTCATTTTAATTAGAGCGGGAGCGTGAAACGGAACAAGCGAGGGATTTGCACAGGGAACGAGGGAAGAGACGACAAAGTTCGGTGTTGATCTAATATGTAGGAATTCCTTTTGAATTTATTCTCTCTCTTCCTGATGGCGGAAATTAAAAAAGCAATTTTTTTTGGAGCTTTCAATTCTACTTCTGGTCCTGATGGCTTCTACTTTGAGCTCTTTAAATCGGCTTGGGTGGTTATTAGACCCACGGTTTGTAATGTTGTTAAGTGTTTCTACAATAATGCTTATATTCCACGTACGGCTAAAGCAACCGCCATCATGCTTATCCCTAAATCCAGTCATGCTGAGGATATCACTGATTTTCGTCCTATTGCACTTTGCAACACTTCTTAAAAAATTATTGCAAGAGTATTGGCAGATAGGATGAAACCTATTATGCCTCACATTATAAAAGAAAACCAAGCCGAATTTATTCATAAAAGGATTTCTACTAACAATGTATTATTAGCCAATGAAATTCTCCAGCACTCTAGGAAAACCTCCAAATTTAAGCTGATGTGTGCCAAACTAGATATTAAGAAAGCCTTCAATAGTGTATCTAGGGATTTTCTTATTGCTAGAATGGTGCAAAAAGATTTTCCTATAAGGTTTGTAAAGTGGATTGAAGCTTGCATTATGGATGTATGGTTTTCCTTATGCATTGATGGGGCTCTTGAAGGTTTCTTCTCTTCCAAACCTGGCCTTAGACAGGGTTGTCCCTTAAGTCCATATCTCTTTTGCATAGTTATGGATGCTTTGTCATGCAAGCTTGATTGTAATCTTAATGATAATAGCTTTGAAGCCCTCTCTATAGGGAACTATAGGCTATCACATCTAATGTATGTTGATGATTTGATTCATTTTGGGAAAGCGGGCACTACTAACTGTGAGAATCTTTCTCAAATACTTAAGGAATTCACTATGGCTTCGGGTCTGGGTGTTAATTTTGGGAAAAGCTCAATCATCTTGCCTTCTAACTATCATGTAGCAGATAGTATTTATTCTACTCTTAATATACCTGCTACCTCTTCTAGCATGATATACCTGGGGGTTCCTCTGTCTCCCTACAACCCCAAACTTGCTAACTCTGGTTGGAAGGCAAAAGCTCTATCATTTGCTTGCAGACTTCAATTTCTTAGATACACTATTTGGAATACGATTGCTTATTGGATTCGTGGGGGCATAATACCGAAAACTATAGTTAAGCAAATTGACAGATTATGTGCAAATATCCTATATTTTGGAGATACCCAAGGAAAGAAACTGCATTTAATTTCATGGAAGAATACCTGTAAGCCTAAAGAAATGGGAGGTATTGGATTGCCTTCCTTGCATTCACTTCAATTCAGTTTTAACTGTTCTCTTATTATAAGAATTTATAATTCTCAAAGCCCTCTTGCTAATTGGTTGTTTAATACTTATGTCTCTCCTTGGAAGGAGCCAAAATCTAAAGCTTCTAAATTTTGGAAATGTGTAAATAGAGATGCAAATATTGCCAAAGAAAAATTTCATTTTAGAGTATCTGCTAACTCTAATATAGCTCTTTATTGGGATCATTGGTTTAAGGATAAATGCATTAAAGAAGTTGTGGAGGTACAGCCCATTCTTAACATTTTTCCTATGAATACAAAAGTTTATGTAATCCTGAATGGTAATGGTTGGGACTTACCTGCTTTAATGCCCGAAGCAGTACATCGTGCTTTTTCTGATATTAATGTGCTCACAGATTCTCATGATACCCTGTATTGGGATTCTGGAAATATTTGCAATCATAGAGCATATAGGGAGTTTCATTTTAAAGATTGTTCCAAGGTTAATTGGTACCATTTTGTATGGCACAAACGTTATGATATTAGATTCTCTTCCTTTTGCTGGATGGCTTTAACTGGGGGCTTAAAAACTACGGATATTCTTATACTTAAGGGGATTAATGTCAATGTTGAATGCTCTTTATGTCACTGCAGTAATGAAACAGTTAACCACTTATTTTTTGAATGTGACTATTCCTTCTCTATCCTTTCTAAAGTTATGAACAACTTGGGATACCTGCTGCTAAGGCCAAATATATTGCAAATTTTTTAGTATATTGATGAAATGCAGAGCAAGAATAAGGATTTTTTCTTTCTTATTATTTGTTGCTCGATTTACCATATATGGAGAGAAAGGAATGAAAGAAAGTTTGGAAACAATTTGGTATCATCTACAACTTTATCTCATAAAATCAAGGCTGCTGTATTCACAAAGATTGTGAAATGGAAAAATGGGAAACGACTGATGGATATGTTATAAAGGAGTAGTTTTTGGAGTTGCTGCTATGCTCGTATTTTTTCTGGTGGCCTACTAAAGTCATTTCAGCTATTTTGTGCGTTGCTGCTATGATCGTTCTCCCTGTTGGTATTTGCTGGTGGCCTCCTCCTAACCATTTCTGAGTGTATCAATGATTATATGTTACGGAGGTGGGCAAGGATGATTGAATTGTTATTTTCTCCTTCGGACGATAGTATAGATCGGACTGTTTTATTCTGCAACCAGGTTGAGAGAGCTGCAATTCCTGAGCCTGAGGCCTTACTTCCTCCCTCTACCTGTTTGAATTTATTTTTCTTGAGCTGCTTTTTTGGCTATTGAATTGTATTTTACCTTTTATTATGTGCTCTAGTATAGGGGATTTTTGTCTTCTCCCCTTTTTTGGGCATTTGCTTCTTTGCCTTGGTCTTTTCCTTACAGGTTTACATTTCTTTACATGTAACTAGTTCATATTAATGAAAAGGGTTATACCAGAATTTTCCCAAAAAAAAAAAAAAATCTAATATGCAGGGAATGTGCAGCCGAATATACAAGATTTTGGTAGGGATTCGAGCAGATGAGGATTTCTCGATTTGTGTGTCAATGCCTTGAAATTTGTGTTAATGAATTTTGAGTATTGTTAATGTTCTGAACACAACGGCGAAGTTTCTTTTTCGATTGGACGTCTGTTGGGTAATGTTGCGCGTTATTTTTGGGTGTCGGTTGCTAATTTTGGTTATTTCTGCCTGATCCAACTACAAGGTTGTCCCTCTTAGACAAATTCGATATTCTGATTGCAACGGAACAACCAAATTGGCGATTGGATGCTGTTTAACTATTCAAGTGATGCATCGCGTCCACCGATTGTCGCTTAAGTCACCAATTTTGCCTCTTTTTTGCATGTATTTCAATGTATGGGTCAACAAAGAAAATATCGTAGTCCCATAAAAATAGACTTTCAAAGATAATTTGGAAGACATTGAATGAGATTACTTTACTATTTTATCGATGTACTCTTTAAATGGTGACAAAGCAATTGTAGCATTGTTAAGGTTTTGTTTGGAACGGCTTTTTTATTGCTTTCTAAAATAGAGTTTTAGTACAATTTTTTTTTATTTTTGTACTAAAACTCCGTTTTAAAAAGCAATAAAAAAACCATCCCAAACGAAGCCTAAGTCTTATTGCTAGGCTCACCTAAATTAGATCATGTTTACTCCTTTGGTTGATTACGACATCAAGCACCTACTTCTTTACATGGATCCACTAAGTGAACAACTTTCATTAGGTTCAGGTGTTGCACTTGGCTCTTTCCTATTCAATATTACCATCATTGCTTGATCTGGCTCCATAATAGTAATTAACTTCTTTCATTTTACATCTTCTTAAACTTCTATAGGAAGAATTTTATATAAAGTTTTTTTATCATTTCTCTTATCATATCTTGTTGTAATCTAGGAGTGATCACATTAGAAGAAAAAATATTGCTGAGTTACCTTTGTCACAATCCTTTTGCTTCCTTTTTTTATTTTATCAATATCTTTTTTCCCCTACTTTCCTCTTTGCCTTTGTGAATATTAAAAAAAAAAATATTATCAAGCTAAATATTATTGAAGCTTAGCTAGTGGGGAAATGCTCTCTGCTCCTTAGAGAAGAATCATCCTCCTCTATTAAATAAGATTGTTCAAATTTTAACTTTAATGAAAAATAAAAAATACATTCATTCTTTAATATCATTAAAATTAGTGACATACATAATTTCAAAATCATTTAACAACAATTGATGAAAAGTCAATCAAAATGTTTATAATCAATAGCTCCAAATATAGGACCTGATAAATATGAGTTTGATGAGTAAAGAATTTCAAGTGATTTCAAAATATATAAACTATTAATAATTTTCAAAGTATTTTGATAATTTTTTTGGTGAAATATGTGCATAGAAAACTCATCATGACCCTAAAGACACGACAAGTAATCTAAAATATAAATAAGCTTCTATACTTGTGAAAAAAAAATGATGCAAAAAATGATATATTATATCATTCTTCTCTAGCATAATGAACTACTACACAGCTAATAAGCTCACCAACAAACTGGTGAATCTTCATTGAATAAAAGCCCAAATGGACACAAAATTTTCAGCTAAAATGAGAAAACTAAATTTTATTATAAAATAATATATATATATATATCAAAATGAACTATTTGCTACATGATCATTCTTTCTTAATTTTACAGCTAAAAATAGTAAGAACCTGCAATTCATAAAAAACACTTCAATTTTCCCTATTCTCTTACAATCCTAAGAAAACTAACCCATTAATATATTTTTTTTTTGCATTTGGTTGCTTGCAAATTATTGGTGACTGAAATCAATGGAGTTAATTTAAGAAAATGTAAGAGCAGCTACCTCACATCTTCCTTTCAGACAGCTTATTGTCCCTCGAAACTTGTAGTGCTCAAAACAATGAATTTTCATCACCTGTGTAAGATATCAAATTTTATCAACATATCTGAGCAAGTTAAAAAAAAAATATTCTACTTAAATAAAATATTGGCAACAAATGGATAATAAGTTTTACATAGGTAGAATGTTCTTAGGGCCCATTTGGTAGTTTGTAGATAGAAAACAAGACTTAGAAATTGAGAGAATTTCTGACATTAACAACTCCCTCAATATAGGGAGTTTTTATTTGGTTCGGTCGACCGAATGAGAGAAACATTCGGTGCAGGCAAAAATCCCGCGGTACCGAGGTGTACCGAGTTTTTTGAAAAACTCGGTACACCTCGGTACCGCGGGATTTTTGCCTGCGACCGGATGTTTCTCTGCATCCGGTCGGAGGACGTAATAATTGTTCCAATATAGGGGATGTTGGTTTTGCATTTTTACATATTTTAGAATTTGTTGGCTGCGCATATGAATTTTTTTTTTTTTTTATGTAGGCGAATATTTGAAGTTAACAGGTGGGAATACCTCCTAGAACTAGATTTGTTTTTTCCCCTTTAATCCTTAGCAATAAAACATTGGCAAATTTCAACAACAAAAATTGCCTTATCACGACGCACTTTCAAATTAGTAAGACAAACAAACGAGCTCTAAATAGTGACAAACAATCATCAAGTGAATAAAAGATGGTAGTTAGGATCGTATCTAGAACAACAGCCAAAAACAATCAAAACAAGCAACTTTCAGCAAAATGTAGTATCAACCAACTTCCGTGAGAGCCACAGAGAAATATGCAATAATCTATACCATCACAAACACAAATTATTCAAACTTGCATCTCGTTAGTAACCTAGTCCATATTTATGGATCCTCAATTTTCATTCATTCTCAAATCAGTCATAACTTTTTTGAACAAATCATTCTGCACAACTTCTGGTCATGTTAATTTTAGTATACTCCTTTCCTTCATAATCTTTCCATGTTAATTTTATCTATTTGCGTTATTAATATATCTTATATCCTCCATTGTATATGCCATTATACCCAAGAGAAATCAAGACTACTTTTCTTCTTCCTCTTTTTTTTAATCTTCACTTCATGCTACTCAAACCATCTCTTTGTTACAAAAATGCCTGAATCTTGTTGACCTCTAACTATCTCGCAGACTACTAACTCGTGTAACTACCCACGTTCGCTCCGACGTGTCTAAACGATGCAACGATCACATAACTCCTGATGACAATAAAATTAACACAGAACAGCTTCCTCCCTCTATTCGACAAACACAGACATAGAACTCCCTCTCTTCTCTTTGTTCGCATGCTTCTGATCCACCTCCGTCAACCCGACACGACACGACCGACCCAATCCATCTGATTATGCCGACAAGGGTCTCGATCCCGTGTGCCTGCATCCGACCTCCCACACACATGTGATTCCTGCGGCTTCTCTATACGCATGACACTCGACCCACCATCTGACTTCGATCGACCCTATGCCGCACGCACCAACCCCACCATCCCAACTTCGACTCCGACCTCCCTACGGTCTTGTGCAAACAGCTTGCACCCAACCTCCTTTTGTTCGGTCTCCGCGTACAGCTAGTAGTTGGCTTCCATCGATATAGTCAAACTTCGACACATCTTTGATAAATTACTTCTCTTAATTACACACCAAACAACCTCTCATGTAGTCAATCATATTTGTTCTCAATATTTGATACACCACCTCTCTTTATTACATAGCAAATAACCTCTCATGTAGTCAATCATATATGTTCTCAATGTTTGATACACGCTCTCTTTATAACACAACAAATAATCTCTCATGTAGTCCATCATATCTAATGAAAATCAAATCTATAATAACTTTGACAAATCTTTGATACACTAGCTTTCTTTATTACACACCAAATATCCTCTCATGTAGTCCATATTTGTTCTCAATGTTTGATACACTACCTCTCTTTATTACACCGCAAATAACTTCTCGTGTAGTTAATCATATCTAATGATAGTCAATGCTTCATTATGCATATCTATAATAATTTCGACACATTTTTGATACACTACCTCTCTTTATTATACACCAAATAACCACTCATATAGTCAATCATATTTGTTCTCAGGTTTGATAAAAACATGTGATGATACTTTATTAGCTATGTATATTTTTCTATTAATTGTTTTAACACTAGAGTCTCATCAATGGAAGATCTACTTCTAATAAATTGAGCTGATTTTGTTAATTCAACATTACCCTCTCCCATATCTAAACTTCATGAGCTATGTGATAGATTCCTCTATAATTTTAATCAAGGTTGTGAAAACTGGACTGGACAAGTGAACCGGAAAGAATGAGAGGTTTACGAACCGGATTACTTAATAAATATATTCAAAATATATATTATTCTTCCAATGCATTTCATGATATATTCTAAAAAATCACATATTCAACTTGCACATATAAAAATGAAATCTAAAAAGAGAAATTTTATTCAATTTGAGGTTTTTTTACATAAATCAAAACATCTATTTGTAGGCTCCTCATTTCCTAAACTAGGATATGACTAGCATAAGTTCAGTTTAATCCAAAACTTAATTTATGAATGAATACAACTTAAAACCACAAGCAGTAAATTTTAAATCCCAAATTCTAAAACCGGCAATGAAAGTTTATGCATTTAATGATAGCATTTAAAATAAGTGTACATCACACCAGTTTTAAAAAATATGGCATGTCATCATTTTATTATGCTGCACTTTGTACAGCTTTTTCAAAAAAAAAATATAAATAAAAAATTTGATTCCCGCTTTCTTCTTCCTCTTCGTGAGACTTGTCATTTTGGCGAAGCATAACACGCTCTTGCGACCTCTCCAAGGCCTACGATACATGACTTCATTGGTGAAATAAAAAATCCTGCTTGCCGAACTCCATAGCAGTCGAATCTTCAATCAACGGCTCAAGATCCACCATTTTGGAACCGCTCAGTTCTTAATAACCAGCGCCGGTTCGCCGGTCTGATCGACCGGGAAACCTGTTTTGCATCGGTATGACTAGAAGCTAGTTTTTTTTAAGGATAAAGCTAACCGGCCAGCTGACAGGTTCACGGTTCAACCGGTTGAACAGACCGGTCCAATCCTGTTTTAAAACCATGATTTTAATAATCCCGAACATCTCCTTTATTCTTAAATATAAATACCAAATATTTATTCAATCAGTTGATGTATCCTCAGTCTTTTAGATTCCATTACAAATTTTGATAATTAAACTACTCCAACGTATTCCATAAATATTCAAATCTCAATAAAGATCACATTTGAGTTGAAAGCTTCAGCATTATGCATCCTCTTAATAACCAAGATAATACTACTTTTTTTAGTCAAACTACGAAATATTTTGTGATTCTAATTTTCAAGCTCTTGTAAAATATTTCTTCCTTACAGATCCTAATTTAATACTTTCTAAAAAGTAGTATTTTCATCTTTCTTTGATATTTTTTAACTTAAATTCTTCTACTTTCACTTTTAATGCATCTAACTGTGATCAAATTTTTGAAATCTTAGATATACTATCATAGCAATTTTATAAATCTCTTTATCTCTTTCTTTAGTATCTATTATATTAGATAAATAATAAAAAATTAAAACTTTTTTGCTTTGCTTTACTACCCTTGCAGCAAAATTTTTCACTTCTATATAATAATTGTTTTCCTTAATAGTTGCTATTGTCATTCTTTAGCTAAACATTTCTTTGCCTTAGTGTTAACTATGCAAACTTGCACCTGATTCTGCAAAATTAGGGCTGCATATAATCAAGTTGCTTTCATTCAAACAAAGAAAAAAAAGTAAGAATTTCATTTCAAAACAAGATACACTCTTCACCAAACCAGTCAGGACTTAGAATGGGACATCTGCAGGAGCATTAATGGCTATGTATACTGCTTTAAGCCTTGAAGGTAAAGCTGAAAATAACTTGATGCTTGAACAACGATCATCTTGGTATTTGATAGTCCTACTTGGAACTAGTCTTGAAGTTTTAACATGAACATCATACAACATGACAAGGGTACTTAGGTTTTACAAGAACTCTACCTACCATTTATTCAACTAGAAAAATCCATGCAATATTAAAAAAATAAAAATAAAAGAAATGAATAATGTTGAAAACTTTTCCTCCCAAAAATTCAACATAAAAAAGGTATGCAATTAAAAGCAAAGTCA
This sequence comes from Dendrobium nobile, assembly GCA_022539455.1. NCBI lineage: Eukaryota > Viridiplantae > Streptophyta > Magnoliopsida > Asparagales > Orchidaceae > Dendrobium > Dendrobium nobile. The sequence continues at coordinate 31,549,426 of CM039729.1, forward strand.
AATGTTAAAAGTTACCTTATAGCTTTGGCTTCAAAATGGAGAATCCTTCAAGCAAAAACTCAGAAGTTCCCATGGAAGATGAAAGCAAAAAAAATAATAATCAAAATACAGACTGCGGACAAAGTTTATCCCCCAACTTCATCCTTGGTACTCTTATGCTGTAATGGCATTGAACGAAGTTTGTATGTTAGAGCTACAAAGCATGAGCAAGTTTATTTAAGAGAATCAGAGATTAAAATATGTACCAGAAATGCCCAAACGAGAAGAAAATTTCTCTTCTACCTTACTTTTCTTGTGCTTGTGAGCGTCAGTGATATCCTCACTACCCTCAAGCTTTCTTTTCTGTGATAAAAACATATATTATGTAAAACACAACTACACATCATGAACAAAAAAGGTAGGGCGAGTGAGTAGCAAAACCTTGTCATGATGTTTCTTTGAGTGGTCACCGCCGGAATCATGATGCCCACTCTTCTCCTTTTTCTTTTCTTTATCTTTATCTTTGCTCTTGTCTTTGTGGCGATGTTTATGCTTCTTATGCTCCTTGTCCTTTTCCTTATCCTTCTCCTTGTGCTTCTTGTGTTTTTTTGATTTATTCTTTGACTCTTTTGACTTCCCACTACTAGTAGGAATCCCCTTATCTGCCTGTATATAGGTCAAACAACTATATTTACAAGGATTAAAATTTTAAAATAAGATTATAGGGAAAAGGAGAAATCATACAGAGGACAAATCAATGGGAGCAGTTTCTTGCAATTGAAATGCCTGACCAAGGGTGTCTAGATCAAATGGCTGAATAGTAGATGGCTCCCTCAAGTATGAAGCATTCTGAAAGAGTTGATCTAGCTCCATCCCTTCTCCTTTTCGAATTTCAGTATCACCAACAACATTGTGCAGATAATGCGTGTCTGAAATTGACTGAGGCAATACCCTTTTGCAGAAGAAATCATGGTGTACCAACAGTTTGTAATGACTAATAAGGTCAATAGCACCAGTAAGCTCCCGAGGTCCTGAAATTTTCAAATAAAATCCCATGTCAAAACAACTGAGTATAAAAACTACGATATAATCCTTATCAGTTATAGAGACACAAATAAATGAAGTCAGAGATTTTTAAGTTGCTCTCAAACCTAATCATAAATTAAATTCAAGCCTGGGAATTCAGACGGTGATCATCTATACATTAAAAAAAACAAACATTCCCATTGCTGATTAAGTTGTCTAATGATCACCGAATGATAAATATCATGAGCTTACAGACTGTTCTGTGAATGTAAATGGTCACAGACCATGCATAAACCAGGCAATCAAAAACCCCTTTGTTAAATAAGGAAAATGTTAATCATTTGTTCCAATAAAAAACAAAATTTGCATGGCCATTTCAACTTAGAGCTACTTCGTAGATTCTTTAAAGGATTAGTGGATAACATTGCCAAATCTCCAAAAGAGTAAAAAATAGAGGTAGGCTGCTGGAGTTTCATCACATGGCATGCCTTTTTTACTATAAGTAGGTGGGTGAAAAACTAAAGCACATTGCCGAGTGGCATACCCAACTCCAAATCAGTACTCCTCACTGCTGGCACATGAAACTATACTAGCATCTCTTTAAAGGAGAAACTAGGCAAATTATCACTCAAAATTTTCTATCTTTATCGACATCCCAATAATCAATTATAAAAGAACATCAAACTTATCATAATCATCAGCAAAAGCACTATCTTTAGGGCAAAAGCAATATAATTTAGGGCTGAATCACACAATTATCTCACTTTGCATAGAAACTATATTTGTATTGGCTATGGCAAAATTTACAAAAGATATTCAAAATGAAGTGACTCGGTGCATTCTTTATGAAGATGGCGTAGTTCTAATTGGTGAGGCGCACATTGATATTAATGGAAAGTTAGAATAAGGAATAAAATAATTAGAAGAAAAACATATATATAATTAGTATAATAAAGATTGAGAATGTGACATGCATATTTAGTGAGTGAAAATTAACAATCATCAATCAAAATTTTTAGAAGAAAGAGTGATCATAAGTTATGATAAATTTAAATATCTTGAATCTATTATAAAGAGTAATAAGGATATAAATGAATATAAGGTTTAGAGCTGATAGAAGAAATGAATTAGTGCCTCATGAGTATTATGATATGAGAGGATATTAAATTTGAAGCAAATTTATGAAACTACAATAAGGTTCATTATGTTGTATGGATCTTGAGTGTTGGACAATAAATTAAGTCACTAATAGCTAAGTTGAGTTTAATGGATATAAGAATGATAAGATTAATGTGTGACAAAACTAAGAAGGATACGTTAAGCATTGGTTATATTAATGTAATGATTGGAGTACCAACTATTGACAATAAGTTATTGAAAATAGAATTCGATCATTTGAGCATGTAAATTGAAGGGCAAAGAATGTACCCATTAGATGAGCAGATAAAAATATTATTAAAGAATTAGGTGAAAAATTTTATACATAAGGTAACGTGGATTGTTGTTCAAAAATATTTGCAAATGATAGATTTAACATCTCTTGCAATGCTTAATTAGAATATAACTGGATACGTAAGTTGAAAAACCCCGGCCCAAAATAGTCCCCATAAAGCTAATGATTACGGAGAGACTATCTCACTTAATATAAAGTTTTATAACTTGGCCTAGTCCTCTTCCTAAAGCACAAAAGAGGGAACAGCAAAAAAAAAATCCTGATAAGTTTTAGCAATGAAAATATTAATAAACGAGAAAATGTTCATAATAAATGTGTAGCACCTTCAACCAGCCAAGTCAAAACTTCTATCTCCCAACTCTCCTTCCTATCTTTTTCTCGACATTTTAAAAAATAATAATGGCGCCTGTGTGCCCTACACTAGAAGGATATAGCACCTGCTAACAGCAAGGAACTTAACAGAAGGGAAGGTTTGCCCATATAAATAAGACCCACGGCATTTTTCTATGGCTTTAATGAGTATGATCGCTCTGCTTGATCATTTTATTTTAATAGGGAAACGGTTTAGAAATCGAAAGGAAAAAAAAAAAACAAGAGAATCAAGACATTTGGGAATTCCTTTGAATAAGCTACAACAAACAGGACAAAAACTGTTTAACACTGAATTTACCATGAATTTCTTGTTGTTCAGATACTATATACGGAAGCTACACAATAGAATCACTGATCATGATCAAACGGATAATAAGAAAAATAAAAGTAAACGTGATGATGATAGGCCTCAAATTTAAAAATAAATACCTCTTCCAAACTTCTTGCCTTCCAGGTCCATTACATCATAGCCAAGTGCATAAATAATACATCTTCATTTCATCTGAGAATAAAAAAACGGTGGAAAGGCTATAAATTATAATCATGATTGTAACACAGAAAAGATGTAGAGAATGATGGAATCCCATAGATTTATTCATAAGAAATTAAAAATATAAACCAACAAATTACATGCCAACTGGCATCAAATATGAGCATAATGTATGATAGACCAAAGTATATGAATGACAGAATCAAGTACAACCCAATCTCCATCATAAACATTTCCGTAGTTTCCTACAGCCCACTTAAGAAAAAACATATAAAAATAAAAATAAAAAGTATGTAAGATATCAAAAGAGTAGTGTAATTTTATCCTAAAACCCCTTCACTTCATAATAAATTAATTTATTTTCCACGAATGACAAAATGCAATTGTAAGGCATTCTAATATTCAGTGATATAATAAAAGAAATTAAAATGCATAAAATAATTATTTAATGAGGTTTTTAATAGTAAAAGACAATCAACATTCATAAGTTTTCAATATAGATCATCTCCATTTGTCCATGCCAAAATAATTTCTTAAAATATACTTTATATTTAAAATATGTAATAAGGAAAAATTGCATAAAAGTACCTTAGAAGTACATCTTTCAATTGAAGAATATTCACTCTCTTTGAATGTATTCCTCTTTTCTATCTCTAACATAGGGTTGCGCACCCTTTCTTCCTCGCTCCTCTCCCCATTGGGATTGTGTACCCATTCCCACAAGTTACATAATCTCAACAATTATTTTGGGGTGTTCTCTCAATATTATTTGGTATCAGCTCCTCCAAAATTACCCCCACCCCCTGCTGAACATTTTAATTTACAATGCATAGGAACTATACAAACTAACACTTGTTAGCAAATATGAAATCTGAATGGCAACCAAGCCAAAATCAATAACAACCCTTTCCTCCATATGCTGAAACATTGTACATTCCTTGCTGAAAGATGCTATTGTCCTGCTACTTTGTTTGCTGAAATTTATTTGCTAAAATTTTTGCAGCTGCTAACTCTCTTTGGCAAGTAATATGATAAGTTGTGTGCTTCAACCTTCAAGGAACTGCCTGAAGCTGAATTTTCTTCGCTAAATATTGAACACTATATCACATCCCTATTGCCTATACTCATTTCTCTGCAAGCGCATGCAGCCTCTCATACTACAGCCAACCCAATGCCCTGATTCATGCCACCAATGATCCACTGATTTAGAAAATGATCACCAGCTGAAGCTCTTTGCTAATAAAGTCTTCAGATTATTTTGTTTCCCAAAATGTTTCCATGCAATATCTCCAAAATGGTGACCGAAATCTTACCAAACCTAGAGAACAAAATTTGCTTAATCAACTTTTCCCCAAAAAACCCAAAAAAAAAAAATTCAATAATCATTAAAACTTTATCATTCTTAATCTTTGCATCATATCTTTCTCAATTACTTCCAGTACTTTATTCAATTCAAATTCTATGTCAGCTAAACCCACTTCCTAATTCTCTTCATCCCTCAAATTATTCTCATCTTAACTAAATAAAACCGCAACTGACAAATCCTCCTTCCCATGACAGCAGCTCTTCTCCAACTCTCACGATCTCATGTTTTTCTTCTAAAATAAATTGTTGTCAATAAACGTTGTTGAAAAAGCAAAGCTCATTATATCAGTCCTTTTCCACCTCTTCAACTCACAATAGCAGGTTACCTTCCAGTTCATTACTTCAAAATATAGACCCATGGGATCCCTCAATGTAATTCTAAGGCACTTGATCATCTCCATGCAACCAAGAATAACACATCAAAATGGATTTGGGATGATGATCCCTTAGGTCATTATATGCCTTCACCCCTCCATATTATAGGTCACTCGTCCCACTCTACTATGTCATCACTTTTATCTCAATACTCATGAGATGATCTATGGGTCTTGAACATAAAGTATATACCCATAAGAAGTTTTAGCTCACATCACTATCCTCACACATATAATAAAATAAACTACAAGAACGATCATAGTCTGCTCAAAATGATAAGTATCTTAGATCCTAATATGCCCTGCCACAAGAGAGCACCTATGATTTTGGAAAAAATAAGAAATCATACCATTTCATTCCAACAATCAAAACCTAAAATAAATCATCCCAAAAAGTGACTCTAACTAATACTTGATTGTTAAATAAACAAACTTAAACAGCCATATGTTCAGCTCATTTGTGTTCACGAACGATATCAATTAAAGCACGATAAGAAGCTTGATTAAATCTTTACTTTGTATATTTTTCACATAAATTTTAGTTTTACTATAATAAATTATTCTTATTATTTAAAAATTAATTGCATTTTTATGTTATACTATTTCAAAACGTTTTAAAAGGCGAAATCGAGAATCGAGGCGTTTTGGCTAAGCGAGGCGAGGCGTAAGCCTAAAAAATTATAAAAATAAAGCAATTTAAAATTATGAATAATGACAAAAATGTCAAAAAATAACAAAATATTACGTCAATTGTGAATTTGATGATTTGTTCTAAGATAACATTAGTATATTACTGGAAAAGAAGATTTAAAATAAACTCACTTAAAAATAAAACATCCCTTTAGGATCAAGACCCAATGCAGGCTCATCATCACTTTAATTTTCTTCAGAAGAATCTTCATAATTAATGTCAAAGTCATCTTCAAACTCTTCTCCATCTATAATACTTTTTCCTTTATCCCCTATATCAGTTAATATTTCGTTAACTCTAGAATGAAATAATAATAGCATAAAAAAATAATTCATTATATTTAAGAATACCTTTGAATTTTTTTAGAGCTCCAATCTCACTTTGTTTCTTTCTTTTATATGCATGAGTAGTTGTTTCATTGTCTTCATTGACTTGAGTTTCTCCTTCTACTTCAACTTCAGAAACATCAACGTTCATAGGAGTAATCCATTCATCATCAGATTGTAAATCATTAACAAGTAAATGGTTAATTTCATTATCAATGCTTCCTTGCTTCTGTAATTTGAGATGTCTATCTTTCAGTTTTTTGTTAAACATAACATAAACAAGTTTGTTCATTCGATCTGTGGCCAATCGATTTCTTCTCTTAGTATGAATTTGATTGAAGATGCTCCAATTACGCTCGCATGCAGAAGCCGAACATGTTAGGCTAAGAACTTTAACTGCAAAAGCTTTCAATTCAGGAACATCATCTCCAAACTGACTCCACCAACGTTCTACATGAAAATGAAAAATATTTTATAAATATTGATTGAAGTATAAGACCTGAACATAAATATTAAAATTAAAATTATAAATATACAAATTATAAACATACCAGGAGATCGTGTTTTGTAGCATGCTTGTGCTGCTCTAAATCCAAACATTCCCTTCTTCAGATGAAATTCCTCAAGTTGATCATTCACTTTGAGATAGTCTTCTTCAGAAATGAGTCTGTCCATACATGCATACAAACCAGTTTTTACCTCTTTATCAATATGAAAGTTTTTATCATAATGAAATTGAGGGTTTAAATAGTATGCAGCAGCATGTAAGTGTTGGTGTAATTGACGATCCCACTTTTCATCTATAATATCCTATATTTCTTTGTAGGCACTTTCTTGACCTCCTCATCCAGCATCCAAGTCCTCAGTTCATACATGCTTGGAGGTTGTAGTCTTCTTCCATAGCTTCCAACAGATCGTAACATATTAATCAATGGACTCCTAACAACATTAAATGGAATCCCATTTTCATAGATGAATCTGGCGATATCCAAACAAACCCTATTCCTGAGTTCTTTTGTAGCAGTAGGAGGCTGAAGATCCTGAGTGTTTATATTATCCTCGTCATCAATATTTATCATAAATCTATCCATAGGACCTTGAGTGCCTCGGTTAGAAGAAACTATATGGCTTCCACTACTGGAACCTTCATGCTGTGATCCATAATAAGAAGAGTTTCCTATCATCTCTTCTATATTTCTTTGTGTAACCTCCTTTGTAGTGGCAAACTTCTTTAAATAATATGTACATTCCTTTTTCACCTCATCAGGTACTTTTGCACATGGTCCCACATTGACATGAGTACAGGCTAGATGATCCTTCAACCTCTTAACGCCATCAATTATGCGTTTCTCATAGAAATTACATTTCATGTAAACATATCCCTTCTTTGCACCTTCGCCAGACACTTCAACTTGAGTTCCATATTTCCATGCAGGATCTTTCCTTCTTGTACTACTAGTCATGCTAATAATAGGACAGATTTTAACAATTATTTGTACTACCAATAATAAAACAACATGAATACAAAAATGTACCAGTCTGCCGGGGGTCCAAGGGGGCGCTGCCCCCTAGCGGAACAAAACTTTATTATAAGAGTAATTTTGAAATTCTGCTTGTTGTATATGCTCGGTACCGAGCGTGTACCGCTCAGTACCGAGCGTGTACCTAGTGGTACCGAGCATGTATTGAGCGGTACCGAGCATGTACTGAGCGGTACCGAGCATGTACTGAGCGGTACCGAGCATGTACTGAGCGGTACCGAGCATGTACTGAGCGGTACCGAGCTTGTACCTGCTCGGTACCGAGCATGTACTGAGCGGACGAATGAAAGAAAGACGAATCAGGAGTTATTCAAGCTTTCGTTACTGCACCTTAAAGTCAAGGCCACAACATTGCTCACCTGCTCTTCCGACCTAACTGAGGCCTAAACGTTTCCTACACTCACAACATCGGCTTCGTTTCCTGCTTTCGAAACCGTTATTGCTTTTGGATTTGTTTCCTGCATCGTCTCCTTCTGACTTCGTCTCCTGCACTCACGGCTTCGTCTCTTTCCCTCACGGCTTCGCATCTAGTTCGCCTGTCAATTCTCACAGGAAGCCCTAATCCTATACGCGAATACACAAACACGAATCGGCTGTGTCGTATTTACATATATACCGAAGAAAAAATTTCGAGGCGGTGCCTCATACTGCCTCGAGGCGTTACGCTCTAATGCGTACGCTTTGTGCGAAAAAATCATAGGCTTCGCTGGATGGTTCGAGGCGTAAGCCCTGATACGCATGACTTCCGCCTCGACTTGAGGCGCGACTAAATGCGGACACCTCGTCCGCTTTTTTAATGGTTGTTTCAATATAATGAATTTGTTCATAAACAAGAAGTATTTATTCATATTTGTAGTATTTTTTTTTAAAGTGTTCATGAACAAGCTTATTTAAAAGAAGAATCATTTTATGAGCTCGTTTGTTCGTGAACGAGCTCGTTTGATAGATCGAAAACACTCCCTATATATGTTCGTGAATAGGTTCTAGGTTATTATTTGTTAGTAGGCTCGTTTGTTTAAAACTCGATAAACATAAACGAACAGAACATGAATCAAACATAATCCAAACATGAATATATGCTCTTTTAAACAAACCAAATTTGAACACAAAAAAAAGCTCTAATCAAACTCAAACGTCCTAATAATAGTGTTTGCCTGAGAAATGCACCAAGGGCTATAGCCTTGCCTCACTTGAGCACCTATGGGAATACCTAACTGGCCGACTCACCTTTAACAACATTGTTTGTAATTTTCACAAGCATAGTTCATTTATCAATCAATAAATTAATTTGAAAAGCCTAACCTGAAAATTAAATCAGCAACCCTCATAAAATTTTATGATACATTATGCAAAAGACACAAATGGTAGAAGATGCCTTCAAGTACAAAAAAGTAGATATTAAAAAAAAAAGAAAAATAAACTGGCGGTGGCCTAAGTTATCATGATAAAATTTCATTAATTTTATAAAATTATAAGTAACAATCAAATATCAATAAAAGAATAAAGCCACACTTTATAAATCTAATTATCTAAAGGTCAACAAGTTGCCACTGCATTTAACTAGATTGTGCAAAAGACCAATAATAAAAAACCATTTCTAACTAGATTTACTTCAAGACAATAAATAAATATGATAACCAATTTGAAAAACCCTCAAGAAAGTCATGCCAGAATCTATGAAACAAGGTGTTTTAGTAAACCCATTAACTACGTGTGATGTTGCTGATATAAATAAAAGCACATCCTGATTAAAGTTGCAATTATACAAGATAGAACATTTTAAGGAACTTATATCAACATTACAAACAAAATACCCTAAAAATGTAGCAAGCATCAACAAACTCTACTCAGGTATTGCCCACTTCTGATAACATGAAACCAAAGAAGAACACTCCTAAAACTAATGAAATAGATCATGCGAACATCACTGGAATCCAAAAAAGAACTACTAGGTCTTTCTATTCAGGAAGGTACATGTCCCTCGGATAAAACAATCATGCTGAAATATTAACCTAGCAATTAAAAAATCAAAATAAAATCATCCCAGGTTGTGCGAGGCAGTGCTTATAGATGACCTGAGTGAAGTAAATGAAATTCAAGCAATTTTTTGCAGGGTTGTGAGCCATGAATATGCTATCGTTGGTTTGAAAATTCAAGCTCTCCATTCCCATGCACTCTAATGCCCAACTACTACAGAAAGTAAATTTTCAAAATTACCTCTTTTGTCCAACTTGATAACTTCAAGAACTGAAACAGAACTCGAATTCAACTCGCACTTGGCACGCGAGACTTTACACCTCTAGCAGCATAAGCAAGACCCTTCAAAAACGTGTAGCAGGGTCTCTAGAAAAACCAGGTTGTCGTTCGCTTTCCTGCCTATTCAGTAGATAACCGTAAACGATTATATACAATCGCAAAATCCATTTTTAGAACTAACAAATAGGATCTTCCGGTTTAAGTGCGCTGTAGATTTAGGCAAGAAAACCCTAGTCTTCCGTAATAAAAAATGATTTTAAAATAGAACGTACCCGGCCGATCCGCGCTTGGTTCGGAACTGATTCGTTAATCGAATATGGATCACGAAGCAAAAGAAGAGAGAGGAAGGAACAAGAAAAATAAAACCTAGAGGCTGTAGACAAGGGGAAGAACTCACGCAAAGGTTATAGATTAAGATTCGTGAAAGCTGCCCTTTCGTTGCGCGATGATTGCTACGAATTCTGGACTTCAATGGGTTCCCGAATGCTAGGGTTTCTTCTCTGACAACGAAAGATGGGTCATCAGCTCTTCCCGTTTTATCGCCTTTTACGCCGTTTTTATTTATTAAATATATAAAACAAATATATATTCTTTTTATTTAATTTAATAACTTTAATTATATATTATATATTAAAATATTACATTTATTTAGTCATAATAAATGGGCCAAATTATAATCTTATTTAATAATCAAACAAACCGAAGAAGCAGGCATATCTTAAAATTTAATTTGGAGCAAACACGGGAAATTGAATTCCCGTTCACTCCAAAAAATGATATCCGGTTTAGAAATTGGAAAAATATTATAAATGTCTTTGTCCTTATTACGGGCTAGAATATACACGGCGAGTTAGAATTTTTTATCTTAGCATTATACAGATTTCCAACACATAAACAGAAAAAAAAAATAAAGCAACAAAACTTTTACGTGGAAACTCGGGAAAGCGAAAAATCATGAGATCACGTCCAGTTGAAAGAATTCTATAGAATTAGGAAGAAAGAGGAGATGAAAAACTAAGCAGAGAATCTATTTTCTTGATTACGTTAACAGAGAATACAATGTATTATATAGGCCGGCTATAATACGGGCAAACCGTAAATACAGCTTCTTGTCAATGTCTAGCTTATGAGTCCTAATATTCCCCCTCAAATTGTGGGTGCTTGAGTAACCGTCAATTTGGAGCGTAGACATTGGAATCTGTTGTTGGATAATGGTTTAGGAAGAATGTCTGCTATTTGATCTGTGGTACATATCGGAAAGATATTGATATGGTTGTGTTGAATTTGTTCTCGCACGAATCTATGATCGATCTCGATATGTTTAGTTCAAGCGTGAAATATGGGATTGTTGACAAGAGCGATGGATGTATTGTCACAGAAAAGGTCAATCGGTTGATCGTGCTGAATTTAAAAATCGGAGAGAAGACGCTTGAGCCAAATAGTGTTGGCCATTGCCGCCGCCAAAGCTCTATACTCGAATTCTGTGGATGATCGTGCGACGGTGGGCTGTCTTTTGACATACCATGATATGAGCGTGCCACCGAGGAATATACATAACCCCGAGGTAGATGTTCGCGTAGCTGGATCTCCCGCCCAATCGGCGTCCGAGTAAGTACGCAGCTGGAGATGGGATTTGAACAGTAGAATGACGTAGTTAATGGTAGCCTTGACGTATCTGAGAAGTTTGGTAAGCAGCAGGGAGTGAACGGGTTCTGGTTCGTGCATATATTGCGAGAGCATGTTTACTGCATATGCAAGATCCGGCCTGGTTAGGGTCAAGTACTGCAATGACCTAGTTAAGCTCCTGTAAACCTTCTAATCAAACAGAGAATTGGTTGAGTCAGATAATTTCGGTGGTTTAGTAGATAAAGGATTTGCAATGGGTTTGCAATTTGCTAGATTTGCTTGCTGTAAGATAGACATTGCATAGGATTCTTGAGAAAGAAAGTACTTATCTTGTGTGGATGTGACTTTGATACCGAGAAAGTGATTTGCTAGTTCGAGTGTCTTCATGTCAAATTTGGATTGAAGTTTGCGAATGAGAGCATCTATGCCTTCTGTGTCATTCACTGTTAGCAGTATATCGTCCACGTAGACAAGTAGATAAATTTGAATTTGTTCTTTAATGAAGATGAGCATAGACGGATCGGCCTTGTTGTGTTGAAACTCGATCGTGAGAACGTAGTCGGTGAAAGTTGTGTACCAATGTCGTGGTGCTTGCTTGATCTCGTAGATCGCCTTTTTAAGGAGACATACGTGAGATGGGTAGTTGTTGTCCTCAAATCCCTTGGGTTGATTCATGTACACGATTTTCGGTGAGAGTGCCATGAAGGAATGCGTTCGTGACATCAAGCTGCTGAACCTTCCATCCGTGATGAAGAGCGATGGTGAAGAGCACTCGAATTGTTGGGAGTTTTGCAACCGGGCTAAAGGTTTCGCCGTAGTCTATGCCGTGTTCTTGGCGATTTCCTTGAGCTACTAGTTTGGCTTTAAATCTTGCGATTGTGCCGTCGGAGTGAAGCTTCGTTCGGAACGTCCACTTATAACCGAGAACGAGCGCATTTTTAGGTGGTGGAACAAGACACCATGTGCCCTGTTTCGGAAGAGCCAGAAACTCAGATACCATTGCCTGGCGCCATTCTTGATGTTTGTATGCCTCTGTGAACGTTGATGGATCAGGACTGAGAGTGACAGCAGGCTGTATTTGTAGGATGTTTAGATGATCTCGTGGCTTTAGTGAGCCTGTCTGGAATCTGGTTTTCATGTGGTGCTTTGGAGGACGAGGACGAGCGTTTCGGAGAGTGTTGTTGGACGGACCACTGACAGAGCAGCTGGGAGTCTGAGGTTGAGGTGAAGGTGCCGATGTAGGATGTCTGTGTACATTAGTGTGCTCCTGATTTCTTGTTGAATGAGAGTTGGCCAACGTAGATGCTGGTACCAACAGGGATGGAGAAGTTGCCGAATGTTGCTGCATGACAGTAGGAATGTTTTCTTGGAATGGAAATATGTTTTCAAGAAATTTAACATGACGTGATATAAAAATTTTATTTGTACTCTTATTCATGCACCTGTAGCCTTTATAAGAGTCAGAATACCCAATGAACACACTCGGAATGCTGGTTGGTTGCAGCTTGGTGCTGGTGTGATTTGGAGCTAGCGGGTAGCAGGCGCAGTCGAATGTGCGCAAATGTAGATATTATGGTGCCGTGTTGAAGAGCAGTTGAAACGGTGAGATGTTGTTGGTTGTAAGGGCTGGAAGGCGATTAATGAGGTAGAGGGCTATTGTAACTGCATCCGGCCAGAACTTTTGCGGCATGTGAGCAGTTTGAAGAAGCATCCTGGCGGTGTCTACAATGTGACGATGTTTACGCTCCGCAACTCCATTTTGCTCCGGTGTGTATGAGTATGAAAGCTGGTGATGAATGCCTTTGGCCCGTAGGTAGTTTTTGAACAGATGATTTGTATACTCGGTGCCGCCATCTGTTCGGATGGCTTGAATTTTCTGATGCATTTGATTTTCAATATACGTAGCGAAAGGGGTAAAGATTTGATAGACATCAGATTTAGTCGAAATAGGAAACAACCAAGTAAATCGCATAAAGTCATCAACAAACAGGACGTAGTATCTATAGCCTTGATGAGAGGGAACCGGGGAGGGTCCCCAAACATTAGAATGAATTAGTTCAAGGGAATTAAGTCTTCGGTTGGTAGAGTTGTCAAACGAAAACTTATGCCCTTTGCACATTATACATGATACACAAGTAACAGGGTATTGGGTATACAAAGATCAGAGTTATTGTTGGCAATGTATTTGAACACTTTAGTGTGGGGATGCCCAAGCCGGTTGTGCCACATCGTAGATCCAGAGTTGGATGCTTTGAGAGCAGACAGCGACTTTTTTTGTGGTGTCGACTGGAGCTTGTATAGACCGTCCCTACATGGACCTCGTACCAAGATTGCCTGTGTCTTCATGTCCTTGAATGTGAAACCCGTAGAGTCAAATATAATCGAAATGTTGTTATCTTTAACTAAGTTAGAGATAGAAATAAGATTATGCAAAATTGAAGGAATATGCAGTAATTGAGAGATTAAGAGTGTACGAGATGGGGTTGGAAGAAGACCCGTGCCCGAGTGAGCTATGGGTATTGATCTTCCATCTCTGATTGTGACCGAGTCTTAGCCTTGATAGATGGAAGTCGTTTCAAGATTTCCGACTTCCCTCTTCATGTGCGATGACTCCCCTGAATCTAAGTACGAATCATTTTGTTGCATGTTTGGAACGGCCAGCAATGCTGCGTTCTGTTGAGTTGAGCGAGCTGACGGAACGTAGTTAGTATTAAGCCGGTGCCAACACACATCCACGGTGTGTCCCCTCTTGTTGCATATCTGACAGGTGAGTGTCGATGTCGTGTTTGATCGGTTAGGTTGAGTATTGTTGTGATCTTTTCTGCCTCTACAGCGACGACCGCGACCTCGTCGCGTGTAAAGTGCAGTTTGCGAGTCTACCGTCACCTGTAATCTTGAAGCATCATTTTGAACATGAATTTCTTCACTTATTAGCAGGGCGTAGAGCATATCAAGACTTATTGGATGTAGCATTGTCCGAATGGAAGTCTTGAAAGATTGATACGATGAGGGAAGACCATTCAACATATGTAGAATGATGTCCTAATTGTCTACTGTATAACCTGCAGATGCAATTTGATCCACTAATTTCTTGATCTCAGTTAGGTATTGCGCCATCGACAGACTTCCCATCGTGATATGGCGAAGCTCGTTCTTGAGCTATATTATCTTGGACCGATTCGTCGACTAGAACCGGGTTTCAAGAACTTACCAGATTTCTTGCAGCGAATCAGGATGCAAAATATATGGTAAAATAGATGGAGATACCATGGAGCATATCGCGGCGGCTAGATTTCGAGTGATGTGGATTTGATCGGAGATCTGCGTGAGTTGAGTAGATTTGCCAGTTTGCTGAATCGGAGGGACCGGCAACAATTGAATGGGTGATTCAAGAAACTGCTCAAATCCATTCAGCCGTAGCAGCTTGAGGATTTGATTTCTCCAGATCTGGTAGTTGTCGGAGGTAAGTTGATTTGGAACAAGGGTCTTGAGGTGGGAGATGAGAAATTTGAGGGAAGGAGAAATGGGTTGAGGATGAGATGCGGTACCATGAGTGGCTGCCGAATTGGAAGTAGCGGATGAAGCTTCCGCCTTTTTTTTTTTCACTCAGAACGGTACCCGCTCTGATACCATGTAGAATTAGGAAGAAAGAGGAGATGAGAAACTAAGCAGAGAATCTATTTTCTTGATTACGTTAACAGAGAATACAAGGTATTATATAGGCCGGCTACAGTTCGGGCAAACCGTAAATACAACTTCTTGTTAATGTCTAGCTTATGAGTCCTAATAAATTCCACTAATGTTTGCTTGAATTACAAGAGGCTGACTCGCCCTTAAAGTTTAGGACTGTCATATTACAATAATCAGCTCCCGGGTTAAAATTCAGTTGCACTAGGATATCAGAATGCTGGTATCCGTTGTTTGTCGGAGAGAGTTATAATGTTACTTGACAGAACTCTGGCGTCACTTGAAAGTCGGGCGTCACTTGAAAGTCGGGCGGAACTCCGGCGTCACTTGAAAGTCGGGCGGAACTCTGGCGATGGTCGAGGAGGAGCTTCTTCCCTCCTCTTCTTCTCTTCTCTTCTTCTTCTTACTTGGGTCCCCTCTTATGATGCAAACATAGGCATGGTGCTTGTACGTCATCTATCAAATTTATAAAGATAGATTTTCATGAAGGGGTGATTAAAAGTATATACTTTACATGCTCTTCTAAAATTTTCATACGATGATCAACTATGAAACTTTAAAGTGGTATTGAGAGTGGAATGCATTAAACATGTCCTTTATCTCTTAACGCTTGACTTAGCGAGCATTATCGATCAATAATGCTTATGATCTGAGTAATATTACATTATTAAGAGAATCAGTAATAAATATATTAATTTTATATTTAATAAATCCAAAAATATTTTATTCAAAGTGTATCCATTACTTTGTTATTGATTTTATTAAAGTGATTGAATCTCCGCCAAATTTTATTTTTTATTGAGTAAAATAATTATTATAGTTAAAGTATAAATTATTAGTATTTACAAGTAAATATTATTCCTTGTGAGATCGATACTCTTCTTTATTATTATATTACTTGATTCAGCACGTACACTTGCATATATTAAGTGAAGTTTTTGTAATTTTTATATCAAAATAAATATAAGCATTATCTAGGGATTGATAGAGCCCTAAATCATATTCATTATTTATAATTTTTTAGGTTACTCCATCGTCCCCATCAAGTTTTTGGCTCCATTGCTTGGGAAGAATTTATTTTATTTATAAATTTGTTATAGTGTTGAATTAATTACATAATTATATCTACTCTTACTTTATTAATAATTGCATATTTATATTGTATTGGTTGTTGTTGTTGTTGTTTACATTACATTACATTGCATTTGGTGTTGTTGTTATATTAATAGTTAAGTCATTAAGTTGTATTTATATTACTTCATTATAGCGTCGCATCGCTTGATATCACAACACCACAGCACTTGCCTTGATTTTAGTATGATTCCATTATATAAATAGTGCCAGTCAAAATCAGTTACTAAACAATTTGAAGTTATTAGTTAAAAGAATCGTACGGATTGAAAGTCACATTATTAGTTTTTGGTAAGCATCGTGGCGTTGAAACTAACGTCGCAATGCCACATTAGTTTCATCGCTGCAATATTAATAGCACCGTAGTGGTCAAATTGACACGACCGCTGCTGCACTAACAGGTGGTTACTCCGTAGTGATGGCCTGATTCCAAAAAGTCATTTTGATTTCCCAGAACTAGTGTCATTGTGCCACCTGGCCTGACCCGCTGCATCGTTTAAATTTAACCACTTTGTCATTTAGTGCATACATTAAGTGCCATGTCGCCATACCTTGCAGCACCATAACACTTTGACATATATAAATTGGCATCTCTTTTTAATTTCATTTCTCATTACATTCCATCCAATTCTCCTCTATACTCTTAAGCTTTTCTCTTTAGCAATGGCCCCAAAACCTCTAGATCAAGGAAGAAGCATGTTGCCACATATTATAAAACTAAATTTATTTTTGAGGTAGTTGATGCTATATATACAAATTGGGTGATTACTAAATCTTCGATTCTTGAGCATGGTTTCCATAATCCAACCTAACCAATCCTTCAAATCATTTATGCTAGAGGTTGGGTTCATTTTTGTGAGGAGTCATTTGCAGCTATTGTCAATATTATGCATGAATTCTTTGCTAATGGAAAGGAGACTACTGATTTCAAATGTTTTGTTAGAGGGAGATGGATACCTTTCGCTTATTCCACTATTAATAGAATTCTTAAAGTATAAGTTATGGAAGTTGATGAGTATTTCCCTTTTAGCCATGCACCTTTTTATTCTCAATAAATTATGTACCTGCTATATGGACCAAATAGTGGAGCTATGTGGAAGACTGGAGAAGAAAGAATCATTAATTTTTCTGCCTCCTATATACTCAAACCTCTAAGGTCTGGTACTATTTCTTATCTCCCTTCATTCTCTCTAACATAAATATTAGTGAAGTAACTGAGGATAGAGCCCTCCAAAATTTTGCCATTTAAAAGGACTACACTATTAACATTGGAAAGTTGATCATGTCATCCCTTACATATTTTATGAGGGGATCTACTTAAGTAGGACTAGGCCATCCTTCTTTAATCTATGCTCTTTGTGTAATAGCAATAGTGAAAGGTGATCAAAATGAAGAGCAGCTATTACCCATAATTGCTCTCACTATGGGTACAATTTTGAGCTTTAAACAATATGGTAGAAATTAAAGGGATGGATCCTAATGAGCCTAGGCCTTTTGGAGGGGTAAGGATCAGTAGTAGCATGAGGAGTGTCAGGACTCCCAAATCTTTAAGTGGTCATGTAACAGATTTGAGTGGGAAGATGGATAAAGTGACCCAATTTGTAAAGAAATTGAAGATTGGAAGTTTGAAATAAAGGTGTGAATGAAACATACCATGGACCAGTAAGAGATATATTATAAATATGCTCATTTTTTAGAGGCTCTGGTTGGTAAATTCAGAAGTAATCCATTTGTAGAAAGGCCCTATTAGTATGAGTTTACATCAACCCTGAGTATCGACCCTTTGTGTGACAACCTTGAGAGAGAAATGAATAGGAGGAAAAAGAAGAAGACCTTGATTCTAAGGGGTAGGCTTGAGAGAGAGAAAGGGAGAGATTGATGTTTATTTTATTGCATTTTCATTTATAGTCTGACTGAATACTTTAAACATAGTGATTCTTGGAGGTAAGCCTTGTATGTGTGATGTTAGTCTAAGATATATTATCTCAATGATATGTCCTATTTTATTTTTAATACATATTTTATTCTTTTTTATCACTCATATGAAAGTATGTGTATATAGTGTTTGTTTATGTGTTTATTTACATATTAGCAAATTTTCTTCATATTTAAGTTATTATTGTCCTCTCAATACTTTTAAATTCTGGTTATTTAATTAACTATTATAAAAATGATAATTAAAAATTGTAAAAATTAGGATAATAATAAAACCCTAGATCCTAGTTTAAATGAACTCTATTTATATTTCATAGCGAAAATTTTAATATTTAACTCATTCAACCATTTGAGCCATTATCCTAAATTGAATTTACAAGTTATACCCATATAAATTTAATTTTTAAATTCTAAGATGAATAATTAGTATTAAAAATTAGATATGAGTATATTAAAATTTTAAATTATAATTAACCTTAAGATGAAATTAATAATCTAATCAAGTCCATACTTTAAATTTATTAAGATTCTATGAGAATCCTAAAAGCTGAAGCTGGTATTCAAAATCAGTAATTATGTATTCCATAAAAGAAAAATAAAAAAGAAAAAGAACTAAAAAAGTTCTTAAAAAGAAAGAATAAATGAAATTTTTCAAAAGAAGAAGATTAGTCTATTAAAAAATTGGCATAAGTGAAAGCTTAAAGATTTGAAATTCAATATTATAAAAAAATTATAAAGGATAAGAGGAGGAAGTTAATACAATGGATGGTGAATTATTAAAAGTAAAATTTTAACTATAACCATATCCAATTATTAAAATTATATTATTCACATCAATATTCAAAAGATAATGATTAAATCTATTACATATAATTTTAAATTAGAAAATAAAGAATGCATTTTCCAATGATTATAACCTATAATGATTGATCAAGTTTAAATATTAGTATTTTCTAAACTATAAGTATAACTTTGATTCATTTTTACTAATTCTAAACATTAACGTATTATGATACATTATGGTAATTTTAGATTGTCACTTTTTATTTTGGTTAATGATTGATCAAAATTACAAGCTTTTATTTGCTTAAGGACAAGAGAGAGTTTAAGCTAGCGAGGATTTCATGAGTGTAAATAATGTTATATTTTATGTATTAATTTATCAATGAAAATATATTATTTTAATTATTTTTGTGCAACAAAATATAGGAAATATGCAAAATTTTGAAGTATGGAACATCTCTACGACGTTGGCATTATACCGTCGCATCGCCATCATTGATATCGTTGGAGCGCCCAAAGATAAACATGGCGGCGTCCAGTCTCTATTTGACAGCGCCACAACATCAGGTCTTCATTTAATGCACATAGTGGTCATGTGTATAGTTAATATCAATTGTAATGTGGAGCCTAAGAATAAAAAAATATATACAACCAAGTATGTTGGATTGGTATGATGCAAGCATAGGCATGGTGCTTGTCATCTATCAAATTTTTAAAAAATGCATTATCATGATAGGGTGATTAACAGTACATGCTTTAATTACTCTTCTAAAATTTTCATAGGGTGACAGCATATGAGAGTTTAGAGTGGTATTGAGAGTGGAATGCGTTAAACATGCCCTTTATCTCTTTACACTTAACGTAGCGGCTGATCATGCTTATGCTCTGAATAACAAAACATTATTAAGAGAATCCATAAAAAAACATATTAATTTTATATTTCATTAATCTAAAACATTTTATTCATATATGTGTATCAATTACTTTATTAATGATTTTACTAAAGTAATTGAATCTCCACCAAATCTTTTTTTATTGAGCAGGATAATTATTGTAGTTGAAGTAGACAATACTAGTATTTGCATGTAAACATTTTTCCTAAATCATTTCATAATTCTTTAAATTACTCTGAAGCCCCCATCAGTGAGCACTTTTCATCTTTTTTTTTATTTAATCCTTTTTTCCTCTTACATCTTGTGCACATCGAGTAATGAGCTCATTAAGAATCCATTTTTTTTAGTATTATAACTTATTTTAAAATGACTTAATTATGCAAGAAAAGAGATTAAGACTAGATGCATAAGAATTTTATTAGATAACTCTAACTTTAATGCTTTTTAGTCTTGTAATAAGATTAGACATTTTATATTTGAAACTGTGAGATCTCACTTCAGAGGAAGAAGCACTTCCTCTTCTTGATCTTAGGAGAGGAGGAGGAAGAGAGGGAAGTGGAGAGAGAGAGCACTAAATCAGAACTTTATTGCTTAACCATGCCTTTGACAACCTATAAAGCCTCTATATATAGGCACTAATGCTATATAACAAGCTACAAACCTAAATCTAGGACCACCATCTAATTATTCTCTACCTTGGTACTAAATTTACACAGAAAAGATAACTACTTTTCATAAAGAACAGCCCTGCCGATCTTCCTCGCCAATAGCGTCCACCGGACGGTTAATAATTTTCTCAAGAACTGCTCCACCATCTTCTTGAGTTCCCTGCTTTACGAGCTCTAGCTCCACCTCCTGACAGATCTTCTTTTGTCGCACTGCATCCCATATAGTTAATTCCTGAGCACCTTGTGTGCCTCGCTTCCGAGCCTTGTGTATTGACCCGCACCTTATGCCCCGTGTCCTCGCCCTGAGCCTCCAGCTCCACTCCTGCGCTTTGCACTCATGTGGTCTAACTTCGACCACATCCTGTGTGTATCCACTCGAGCACCGAGCCCTACGCCATACTCGTCACAATCCCATGCCTTACATTGTTGCATCCAGCTAGTGCCCTGCATAAAATAGTAGCAAGATCTTTTCTGATCAAGCTCAGACCGCTCTACGATTTCTACTATGAGGCCACTCTTAATTTTACAAAACCTTCCTTGCGTTAAAATAAGAGCCCTCATCTTCCATTCTCTCCTTCTTTACACAACAACAATAACAGCTCTATTGCTACCTACCCATCTGCGAATTTGACCAGCCCAGACTCCACAGGCCTCCAAGTACATCCTCAATAACTGGACCGACCTCGGCAATCTCCACACGCAAGCATCGCCTTTGCTTGTACCCAAACTCAACAATGCACGTGGAAGCGCTTCATCTCCCATCAAGAACTCTTCCTGGAATAAATTTCCTTCTTGAAGATAGGAGATCTCCAAGAAACGGATCTGCACGAGTCCACCTATGTAGAAGCTTGCTCCACGTGGAAAATTTCCCGTGCCCTTGGCGGCTACGTAGCCTTCATGGCTTCACCCTCTCTGTACGCTCCGAAGCCTGGCTCTCAGGCTGATGACCCTGGCCTCGTGAAACTACCGTAGTTCCTCATGCTTTCCTTTTCAGCCAAATATTCCAGTTGATGTAAGCAGAATATGCCCGAACCCTTTCTTGAATCGTTTTCTTTAGACAAGCCTCCACCTCCTCAACCTTGTTCAGTTGCCAGAGAGGAAAAAGCACTTCCTCTTCTTGATCTTGGGAGAGGAGGAGGGAGAGAGGGAAGAGGAGAGGGAGAGTAGTAAATCAGAACTTTATTGCTTAACCATTCCTATTACAACCAATAAAGCCTATATATATAGGCACTAATGCTATACAACAAGCTACAAACCTAAATCTAGGACCGATATCTAACATAAATAAATTTACTAAGAATAGTACTTATTTAGACCTTTACAAAACCTACAAAATGGTCTGCTTTTGGCTTAGGATTTTTTAGTATTTTTCTCCTTAGGAATTGTACCCCTGCTGGTATGTAGAATAGAGTATTTCATGATCTTAAGGCTCGTGCATTTTGAATGCTCTCACTTTTCAAAATTTGCTCTTTGTTCAAAAGTGCTTTTCGTAGTAAGAGCAGGAGGTTGTTTAGTCTTAATCACATAGTCTATGTCCATACACCTAAAAATAATAATAAGATGTTCTTTATATTTCTTTAAATTAGAGTTATTAAATGACACATTGAAGAAACATTAATAAAAAAAGAGTAAAAACAAGCTCATAATTAGTAACAATGTCATATCTTTACGCATAAATGATATGAAAAATTGTTAACTATAATTTAAAAAAATGTAAGGTGGGCCCTTTTTAAGATACATAACACGGCGTTATAATTTAATTTTTGAACAAAAATTATAATTTATAAATGACACTTTTAAAAATTATAGTTAATAAATATTGTTAGTAAATTCTGTCAATAATAAGCTTTTATTTGGACAATCTTATTATATGCATAAATGATTCCAAAATTATCACATATTTATTATTATATATCTCTAAAGTCCATCCAAAAAATAATATTCCTTTAGGTTGATTATGTTGACCTCTTTTCTTGCTCAAGCTCAAGGTCAAAGGAGTTGACTTGGTCAAACTGACCAAACCAGGACCCAAGACCCATCCCATCCAATTCAGTGGGTCAAACATAGTCTGTTGAGCTCAGGCCCACGCCTTGGGTCAACCTGGGTTGACCCAAATTGACCTAAGTGATTTATTTTGATTTCAAATCCAATTCAGAGTTTCTCAAGCTCGTTTCTTTCCACCCTTGGACTTATTAGGTCAAACCCAACCTATTGGGCCCAGACTCGTACCTTGGGTCAACCTAGGTTGACCCAATTAGCTTTAATGGCTTAAATTCCAATTCTAATAAATTCAAAAGCTTCTTTGGGTCAAACACCAACCTCCCTTGGACCTATTTGACTAGGTTGACTAGGTCAACCATTGACGTGGTCAACCCAAGTCTTAAATAGGTCAAATTGAGCTATTTAGGCCCAATTAAGCCCATTAATGCATTGATTTCATTCTAAATGATTCCTAATTCAAAACCATGGCTAGGGAGCTTCAATTTTCTTCCTAAATCATTCTAAATTCAATCCTAGCCATTAATTAAACATCCTTGAGCTTTAAATAGTCCTATTAGGGCATCTTGGAGAGCTCTCTTGTAATCACTCTCTCTCCAAGCTCTCTCAACTCCAATTCTTTGGTGTGAGAGCTCTTCTAACATCCTCCTATATTTCCAAGTCATTCCCCTCCTTTCAAACCTTGCCGGCGTTGGGATCCCAACGAACTTGAGTAGAAATCCTCCCAAGATGACAAGCCATTGATTCAAGGCGTTTCAAGGCTCGAGTTCAACCAGATATTTATTTGTGGACAGTCTACAAGTTCAGAGAATCCTTAAGCGGTTCAATTTGTCTATTAAATCAAGGTGAAACCCTAAACCTAGCATAGGACACTTATATCTAAATAGATTATTGCATAGTGCTTTTCGAGGTGCGAAAATCATACCCCATTGATTCTCTTCATACATATATTCCATGTTTAAAATTTCATATTATTTGGTTGCGTATATCGATCAAACGAGGCGAAAATTGATTTTAGGGTTTCGGGTTTCGTCTTCGTCTCTCGATCAACGGTTGAGATCCGGTCGTTCCGTAGTTTGGAATGACCATGTGGTTTGGTCCCGCGACTCTGCTACCCGTCCAGTGCGATCACAGCCGTCTGTTCGAAACAACGGAGAATCAGACAGACGGGAGGCCGGATGATGTGGATAAGTCACCGCGGTTTCGATCCGTGCCGCCATTGCAATCATTTGCAATTATTGCATGGTGGTGCAATCATTGCAAATGATTGCCCGCAGTTCTGGGATCCAATCCCGTTGCACCACGTAGCCCGCCATCGGTTTATTAATTAAAAGTAGTTTTTAAATATATTTTAAGTCGGATTTCTTTTTAAAATCATTATAAATAAATTATAAATCCAAAAAAATAGTATAATATATCAAAAATTTCAAAATTTTACCCTCTTTATTTTAAAATTAAAATTACCCTTAAATATATTGTAAATTTATAACTATTTTAATCACCTTATTTTAGATATTTAATTATTACTTAAATTAATATTATACCAAATATTTTCATAAAAATTAATTATTTTATTTTGTTATTTGGTTTTAAATAATTAGGTAATTATTTTAAAATTTACTAATTTAAAATTGAACTTATTTATGATATATTTTCTTTTATTTAAATGATTTTAATTACTTAACTCTTAAATAATTAATTAATATTAGAACTTATTTGCTTCTAAATCATATTAATAAATATTTATTTTATTTTATTTTTAGAATCAATTTTTTTTTAAATATTATTATTATCATTATTATTATTACTATTATTATTATTTAAACTTATATATATATATATATATATATATATATATATATATATATATATTATTACCATTATCGATATATCACTGAATCGCCTTAAACTCAAATATGATAATTATAAGCCATTTCTTTGAATGGTCATTAAACCTAAACCCCACTGATTAAAAAATTATTTGAAGTCTAATTAAAATTGTAATCTTTTTTTTAATCTTTTCCTCTACATCACGTTGTTCATGCTTTGAACTTGTGATTCTTGAGAATGGTGGAAACTGTTCCACTACATCACCAACAACTCTTCTATATTAATTGTTGAAAATTGCAGATATAAAGTATTTCTTTATACAGTAATACTTTATGCAAGACAAAAAAATTTGATGCATTGTTATTAATCAGGAAAATAATCAAACTGCAATATATTCTTGTGGTGTGAAGAAATTGGGATACGAATGACCAAATGATAAAAGCAATCAATGTACGTAAGCAAACATAAAAAATTGAGATTAGAACACATTTCTAAAGAATAGTATATGATTTTTTAAGCGAGAAGAGTTTTCCTGCTTCAAAATTGCTTACTTAGAAATAATCCTAACTACATGAAAAAGCATATTTAGGAAGTATACCATACGCACCTAATTTTTTTAAACAGCAATAATAGCAAAAAACTTTTGAAGCAACAACACAAACCACATCAGACTAAATTTATAAGCAAGAATAGATAAGCAAAATCGGAACTGAAATTCATTGCATTTAACATACAGTACAGTTGAATGAGGCAGAGATTTAAAGCGTTTTGTATTTAACTTACAAAAGATGGTGATGGAGATTCGACGCGTCATTGAAATGTTGAAGAGTCGAATCATTTTTTTGGGATAAGATCCTGTAAAGTCAAGAGATCGTGACTTTTGTTTGGTTTGATAGTAAAAATGAAAGCAGAAATAAGGCTACATATATATAAATTCTTGCCTTGGCCATTCAGTTGGGGCAGAACTCCAAGTGACGCCAGAATTCCTCCCAAACTCCAAGCAGCGTTAGATTTCTGCCCGACCTTCAAGTGACGTCAGAGTTTAGCCCGAACTCTAAGTGACGCTGGAATTCCGCCTGACCTCCAAGTGATGCTAGAGCTCTATCCGACAACCGATTTACACCATTTTTTTGCTTGGCTGCTAACTGACGTCGGATTTCTACCTGAGGCTGGACTTTCGCATGTCATTGGATTCCTACAAGATGCTAGACTTCTGCCCGATAATAGAATTTCGTCAGAATTCTACTCGTCGCCAAATTTATCTTTGTTGCTGGATATTTGTTAGACTTATATCCAACACTAAACTTATGACCATCGCTGGATTTCTACCTGACGTCATCCTTCCAGCCTCTGTCATCAGACAATAGTCCTTCCGACCTCTATATCCCACTGACTACAGTCCTTCTGACTTATGTCGCCCACCGACTATAGTCCTTCCGGCCTCCGTCGCCCGCCGACTACGGTCCTTCTGACTTACGTTGCCCACCAAATATAATAATTCTGACCAAACAAACACATCAACAATGATTCTTTATATTCCCACCATGTAATGTACTCTATAAGATGTACATCAAGTTAAGGCCTTCCCCCAAAGAAGGGCCTCATTTGTAATCAACTTCCAATACTAGTAGATTCATTCATACTGGGCAAGGCCCCATGTGTTTTCCCTCTTTTTCAGGGATTTTCCATATAAAAATCTTGGTGTCTCATATGAATGATACACCTTCTCTTCTTATCTGATTGCGTGCCAAATTTTCGTACAAAGTTAAGACGTTAAATTTTATATTTCTCTACCGCCGTGAATACTCCAAGAAGTAACAGTTTGTCGCCATTTGTGGGAAAATGGTTCCTAACTGGGGGGGCAAGTATTGTCCAATCTCATAAGTAGTTTATGTCAATATCTTGACATCAACATATTCTCTCTCAAATTCATGGAAGTTAGATGCAGACTGGGGACAACTTTGACTCCGATCATAGTAAAAAAGATTCCCCAACGAAATCTCAACAAATGTAAGGATACTTTCATTCAATTATGAGCTTTATACAGTCCCTTAATAGACTTATACTCATTGGACAATGTCTTAATCTTGACCTCAAAAAGACAGTAACAGTCTAAAGATAGACCATTCTTCACCTTTGATTTGGGATACACGTGGCGTTCACTCCCTCCCAATCAAGGTAAAATCAATCCTAGGGGGATTCGATTCAACCTCTTCCACATAATGTAACATCATCGAGCAAATGCTCTAACATGAAATCTCGCATAGGTCATACATCATTGGTGGATTCTCTTGGCCTCTTCCGTATAGGCTAATGTCATCGAGCAAAGGCTCTAAAATACAATCTCGGATAGGTCATACATCATTGGTGGATTCTCTTGATCTCTTCCATATAGATTAACATCATCGAGCAAAGGCTATGACATATAACCTATGATAGGTCATATATCCTTAGTAGATTCTCTTGACCTCTTTCATATATGTTAACATCATCGAGCAGGGCTCTGACATATAACCTCATATAGGTCTTATATCCTTGGTGGATTCTCTTGACCTCTTCCATATAAGTTAACATTATCGAGTAAAAGCTCTGACATACAAACTCAGATAGGTCTTATATCCTTGTTGGATTTTCTCGACCTCTTCCATATAAGTTAATGTTATTGAGCAAAGACTCTGACATAAAACCTCAGATAATTCTTATATCATCGGTGAATTCTCTCGACCTCTTTTATATAAGTTAACATCATCGAGTAGGGCTCTGACATATAACCTAGGATAGGTCATACATTCTTGGTGGATTCTCTTGACCTCTTCCACACAGGTTAACATCATCGAGCAGGGCTCTATCATACAATCTCGAATAGGTCATATATTCTTAGTGGATTATCTTGACCACTTCCACATAAGTTAATATCATCGAGAAAGGCTTTAACATACAACCTCGAATAGGTAATACATTCTTGGTGGATTCTCTCTACCTCTTCTATATAAGTTAACATTATCAAGTAAAGACTCTGACATATAACCTGGGATAAGTCATACTTCCTTGGTGGATTCTCTTGACCTCTTCTATATAGGTTAATGTCATCAAGTAGCGCTCTGACATACAGTCTCGGATAGGTCATACATCATTGGTGGATTCTCTCAACCTTTTCTATATAGGTTAACATCATCGAGTAGCGCTCTAACATACATACTCAGATAGGTCATACATCCTTGGTAGATTCTCTCGATCTCTTCCACATAGGTTAACGTCATTGAGCAGGGCTCTGACATATATCCTCAGATAGGTTATAAATCTTTGGTGGATTTTCTCGAACTATTCTACATAGGTTAACATCATCGAGCAGGGCTCTGACATATAATCTTGAGTAGGTCATACATCCTTGGTGGATTCAAGTGACTTTTTTTCTACTACGTACAAGCATCTCCTATAATTTCTTCTTCAAAGAAAGGATATAACCTGATCATTATCAGGTCTCTACTTAATTAACTATGTTAGTGTGTTTCCATAATGCTAACATAGTAAACTACTTTGGCCCCTTGAATCAGAGATATCTGATGTTAGCACACTTCATTATTGATGTGTATTGCCTTAGTAAAATATGTGTCATCATCGATCCTTCATCTGATATCTGCCGGCAG
Organism: Dendrobium nobile; assembly: GCA_022539455.1. NCBI lineage: Eukaryota > Viridiplantae > Streptophyta > Magnoliopsida > Asparagales > Orchidaceae > Dendrobium > Dendrobium nobile. The sequence goes on from CM039729.1 coordinate 31,577,497, forward strand.
TCCTTTACTTTATATCAATCATCATCGACTTCTCGCTCAACTACTAATATATAACACCCTCCAACTCTCTCCTTCTACTCTCCACTCGATCGTTGACGGCCAATGGACTCCACTCGATCGTCCGTCATCGACAAACTTACACTTAAACATTATCAAAAATTTCATCCCGTCATTAGATTGTTTCCCTGTTGTAGGACTTTTGTTAGAATGCTACACGACGTTGAATTTCCATATATTATTGGATTTCTACTAGTTGCGGGACTTTCATCAGAAATTTACCTAACGCCGAGCTTCGTCCCATTGTTAGATTTCTTCCTGTTGTTAGACCTTCATCGGCATTCTACCTAATGCTGAGCTTCTTCCCATCATTGGATTTTTGCTGTTGCGGAACTTTCGTCAGCATTCTACATGACGTTGAGCTTCCTCCCGTCATTGAATTTTTGCCCGTTGCGGGACATTTGTTGTCATTCTACCTGATACTGAGCTTCCTCCCATCATTGGATTTATGCCCATTGCGGGACTTTTGTTAGCATTCTACCCAACGCTGAGCTTCCTCCTGTCATTGGATTTCTGTATGTTGTGAGACTTTCGTTAGAATTCTACCTAATGCTGAGCTTCCTCTCATCGTTGGATTTCTGCTTATTATGGGACATTCGTCAAAATCCTACCTGAAGTTAAATTTCTCCCAACTGCAGATCTCTCGAAGGAGGAGGAGATTCCTACTTAGTAAGGGGCCCTATACTTAAACAGGACTAGGTAATGCCTCAACATGAGGGAGAAAAGAAAAAAAGAAGGAACTGCTCCAAAAATTCTAACTTTTACACATGGAGAGGGGCCCTAAATTTTAGTAAGGGATGCCACCTATCAAAAATAGGAGAATGCCTCAAGTGTAAGAAAGCTAAAATGTAGGAGGAGAAAGAAAAGGAATGACTCCAAAAATTCAAACTTGTACACATGGAAAGAGGCCCTGAATTTTAGTAGGGGATACCACCTACAAAGAACAAGAGAATACCTCAACTGTAAGAAAGTTAGAGGAAAGAAAGAAGAAAGAGAGGAGCAATTTTCCCCTTGCCTTAAGGGAATATTTATAGGGGAAAGAGAAGGGACGAATATTCCCCGGAAATATGAATATTCAAAAAAAGATGCCAGGAATATTCCTGGGATAAGAATATTCCTTTGAATATTCTTTAAAAAAATATTGTGGGCCCCACAAAAAAAGATAAAAAAAATTATTATAAGGGGTGGCTATTGCCGCCACCCCTTACAAAAAAAAAATTGCCCCCCTCCATCAAGGGGGCGCTTCACATGCCTCTTCAGCCCGCGTGTCGCGGCCGACTATTCAGCTGGCCAATTCAACCACCAAATCATGTCCGGGCTCCAATTTTAGGCCTAGATGATCCAAATCATACATTTTTGGTGTCCTAGTACATATTTTTTGATGTTTTAGACTCAATTTTGAAACTTTCGGAGTCAACGGACCCTCTATGATTGAGTATGAGCAGGTTTATATTATATGGAATGCAATTTTTTGTGATTCGATTAATTTGAATTGTTGTGATATATATTTTCAGACTTTATATACTTTGAAGTCCAAAAATAGTGGGGCAACTGATATGTCATAAAAAATTATCTTGATCAAGCATGAATCTTGAGGCAAAAATCAAGTTGGAAGCTTCAAAAATTAAATATGGGATCATATGAACTACAAATTTAGCAAACTTATAATCGAACTGATCGTCTAAGAAATGCAAACCCAACGACACCAAATTCAACTCAATTCGAGCTCAAATGGGTCCGAATCGAAGACCCGAAGTGATGTTGGAAGGTTCAAACCATAATTTGGATTATCAAACAGTTTCCAAACATGACATGCTTATAGTAGAATCAAGTGGTTTGATGAGACAAATATAACAAGTCCAAGATCTTCAAATTCTAATATCATTAAGACCTTCAAATGTCTGATGAACAGTTCATAATCATGGGATTCAATATCGGCTGTCCATCTAAACCACTCCGCATTTTGCCCTTGATCCTTCTCCTATTTACGGGTTATGCCATCCTTAAAAAACTAAAAATAGCCCCTCATTTCTCTTAAGAGGGTACCCAAGCAAGAAAAAGAGAGGAGAAGAGGAAGAAGAAAAGAGGAGGAGGGAAAAAACTCAACCTCAACCATCACCGGAGTTCCGCCCGACATTCAAGTGACGCCAGAGTTCTGCCTGACTTTCAAGTGATGCCGGAGTTCCATCCAACTACCAAGTAACGCTGGAGTTCTGCCTAACCTTTAAGTGATCCCGAAGTTCTCCCTGAACTCCAAGTGATGCCAGAATTCCGCTCGACAAGTGATGTTGGAGTTCCTCCCAAACTCCAAGCGGTATCAGAGTTATGCATGACCTCCAAGTGACATCAGAGTTCTTCCCAAACTCCAAGCGGCATCAGAGTTATGCCTGACCTCCAAGTGATGCCGGAGTTCTGCTCGAACTCCAAGTGACATAGAAATTCCGCCCGACCTCCAAGTGCCTTCGAAGCTCTGTCCGACAACGGACTAACACCAGTTTTTTGCCCGGTCACACAACAACGTTGGACTTCTACCCGATGTCGAACTTCCACCTATGTCAAATTCCTATCAGATGCTAGACTTCTACCTGATAACAAAATTCCATCGGACTTCTACCCGTCGCTAGACTTTTGTTCATCGCCTGATATTCGTTGGATTTCTATCCAACATTGGACTTATGTCCATCGTTGGACTTCTACCTGATATCATCATTCTGACCTCTGTCATCAGACAACAATCATTCTAACCTTTATAGCCCACCGACTATGGTCCTTCTGACTTACGTCGCCTACTGACTACAGTCCTTCCGTCCTCCGTCGTTCGCCGACTACGATCCTTCTGACTTATGTCACACACCGACTACAGTCCTTCCGACCAAACAAATAAATCAATAATGATTCTTTGTATTCCCAACATCTAATGTACTCTATAAGATGTACATCAAGCTAAGGCCTTCCCCCAAAGAAGGGCCTCATTTATAATCAATTGCAAATACCAGTGGATTCATTCATACTGGGCTAGATCCCATGATTTTCCCCCTTTTTCAGGGGGGTTTCACGTAAAAATCTTGGCATCTCATATGAATGTTACACCCTCTCTTCTTATCTGATTATGTGCTGAATTTTCGTACAAAGTTAAGATTTTAAATATAATTCTTTACCATCGTGAATACTCCAGGACGCAACAACTATGTTCCAATGATTAGGAGTATTTCTTTTCATTATGGAGGCAACAATTTGAGCATATTAATTATTAATTTTTTTATAACAAAAGATAAATCTTAAAATATATACATTAAATTTTTTAATATAAAATAAAATTTTATAACTATTTAATTTCTTACAAACTGTTAACTTTCAAAATTTGAGATTAAAATCACTACACTTCCCAAAAAAATAAATTATATAAAAAAATTAGATCAGAATATTCAAATCAAAATTTTAATATAAATAATTTAAAATAATTAAATTAATGTATTAATTATTTATATATATTATATTTATACTTTTAAATAAATAATATATATGTATGTATATATATATATATATATATATATATATATATATATATATATATATATTATATCTTAACAATTTTGCCTGATTATATTCTTAAACAAAATTCTCTCATTTTCTCCGGACGATAAATGTCGAGCAAATGAAACCAATCATAATAAATAATAGGGAGATTTACATACATGCCACTTTATATCATGCTGTTTATTTATCTAGCATCTAAATCTTTAATATTTCATGCATATCACCTATAGATCAAATGTGGGTGTAGTGAATGAAATAAGTTAGGATGGTATGATGGGTAGGAATGAAATATATGAGTGACATATTTGATATTAAAGTTGTTTATGGGTGATAGGTGTGAAATATTAAAGCTTTAAGTGTTAGATATGTAACTAACATGATATAAAGTGGTATGTCCTCACATTTTCTCCCTTCTGACATGTTGATGATGGCGGATCGACTCGTCTGTCGGCCACTTAAAATTGTCTCATTCGCCTCCATTTTTTTTGCCACTGTTCTCTCTGTTAATCTTTGTGTTGTTGTTGATTACTAGGGTCGATAAGTTGGCCCTCAAACTATGTGGCAATGGGCTTACTATTTCCCCTAACGAGGACTTGCTTAGTCTAGATCTTGTTGCTAACTGATGACTTGGTATGTCGAGCTGTATAATCTATTTCTATAATTTCTCTTCTATTTATGTGGTTTGCTTTTTCGTGGGTTTGATGCCTTCTTTATTGCTTCAAGTTCTTGTGCTTTAGGGGTTGTTTGACAAAAGTAGGATTTAATTTTAGCAGGATTTAATAAAATCTATAAATTAAAGATTTAGTAAATCCTTGATATGTTAAATAATTAAAATTGTTAGGCAAAATAATTTTTAAATCTTGTGAAAATATTTTACCACGTAAGCGAAGATTTAAGGCCATTAATTTATATAAAATTAAATTTAAGGTGTTATAAATTTAATTGTATGTTAAGTTCAAGTTACTTATTAATTTCAACTTTTATTAAAGTTAATTAGTTAGAATGATAAATAATTTAATTAGAAGTTAACTTAATTATTAAATAATTTACTTACTAATTATAATACTATTTATCAAATTATTTATTTAGGTGTTGATTTAATAATTATTTGATATTTAGTCATATTAATAATTATCTTATTAATTAGTTAATTTTTTAAAAAACAATTAATTATTAAACTCAAACTCTTATTAATTATTTATTTAGAATTTAAAATATTATTTAATTAGTTTTGATTATTAATTTTATTATTTGTTTTTTCGTTAATCATTTAAATATTCTACTACTTATTAATTATTTAATTATTATTTATTATATTATATAATAATTATTTCTATTTAAAATTATATTAAATAATTTTTTTATATAACACTGCCAGGTCTTAAGTCCTGTATGAGAAAAGTAGAGGGTTACGTTAGGTAGTCGACAACTAGCATAAAACTTAATTAATAATCATGACATGAATCTTTTAATACATTATATTAATTGTAGAGCATTCATTGGAAGTGACGTATTGTATGGTCTGAATATAGTGAGAAGTGTGCAATGACCACTGCATCAATGCCCGGATGTAGTGTTAAATAGGCAATGATTCCCACATCATGGACGAATGTGAGAAAATAAGTTAATACTATGAATAATATAATATATCATTATTCTAGGATTAGATGGTGGCATTTAATGAATTCTAAAAAAAATTTAAGAGTAAGATTCACGACCTTAAGATTTTATCGGTGCATAAGAACACTAATCTTATGTGGGAAATATTAGCTTGTAATATTAAGAATATTGCAAAAGATGTGCTTGGAGTATAAAAATAGCTTTTAATAGTAAAAATAATTGATGGTAGAATGAAAATGTGTAAGAAAAAAAATAAAAAATAGGTTATAAAAATTAGTTTATATATAAAAACTTTGAAAATTTGGAAAGATACAAAGTTTCTCATAAAGAGTTTAAGAAAGCATTATCCATGCAAAGACTTTAGCTTTTAATGATTTATATAATAGATTAGATACTAAAGTGGGTGAAAGATATATGTATAAGCTAGCCAAATAAAGAGATAGAAGTAGTTAGGATTTAGTTCAAGTGAAGTGCATTAAGGATGAATATCAAAAAGTTTTTTTTAGAAGATGATACTTAACAAAGGTGGATGAGATAATTTGCTAAGCTTTTTAATAAAGATTGTGAAAATATGATTGACTGTAATGACCTTAGCACTGATAAGGACATCAACAGGAGATTCTGGTGCATTTATCAATGGAGGCATCGGAGATCGATAGCTATGATCATGAGCCTATATCTTTGACATATTTTATGTATTAGTTTATTTTTATTTTAGTTTTTACTATTTTACCCATATGGATGGTTATTTGAAGTTGTATCACTGAGGGTATTTTAGTCATTATTATTATTATTATTTTATGTTGAGGCATATACATATGTCATCTTTATTGTATTTGGATGATGATGATTAATGAAAAAAATTTTAGATTTTTATCTCCTTCATTTTGGAGTTTTAGAGAGAGTGGTGAAGCCTTGGAAAGGCCAACGAAGTACCTAACAACCCACTAACGGGTGAGCTCCTAGTTTTCAATTTTTATTTTCTCCTTCCCCTTCTCCTCCCATACCTCGGCTGACCTCTTCATCTCCTCCCAAATCGACATCCCTCACACCACCTACCCATCTCCCATAACCGACTGCACCATATCCCCTCCCCTTTCCCACCACCCGTCGGCTCCCAACACCCAGCCCATACCAACTGGCAACCCACCAGGTCCCGTCCACCCGTCAGACCCTTTCCCCATCACCTAAAGCCGCCGGCCAGATCCTTCTCCCCCACCATAGCCGTTGGCCACATAATTCCCTCCAAACTTTTGAATTTGAATCCACCATAAATGCTTTCTTAATTTAGCCCCACTAATTTAGGGAGAGAATTAAATTCAAATTCAAAATATTTGAATTCAAACTCTTCTTAAACTCCCCTCCTTCAATTTAGGAAAACCCTAATTAACTTAAATCTAAAATTAATTTCAGATTTAAGTAATCAATCCCTTTAATTGCTTGGGCTCACCTCCTTAATACCTAACCCCTCTCTCCCCCTTCTCTCATTGGTTGCCCCCCCCCCCCCTCCCCTCTATAATTAATTAGATACCATGAATTAAGGATCTAATTATTAGAACCCTCTACCCACTTTCCCTCTTAAGTCCCCAATTATTTTAAATTCAAATTTTAAATAAACATTGCCCTAATTATCCATTAAATCTAAAATTAATTTCAGAATTATTCATAATCTTCTTCCACCACCAAACTCTAGAATTCAAGTCCCATCCTCATTCCCCTTCCCCACCCCCATTGCTTGGCCGAACCCCTACCCGCCCCCTCCTCTCTCACTCTCAATTTTTCCTCTTTGGACAATCATACATGGCCAACCCAGATGTTAACCATGGGTTTGTCTTTGACTACCAAGGGCGAGTAGACATCTTGAGATCCCTGTTCTTTGACATCAACATGGAGATCGACATAATAGTTAAAGAGTATATGGATTGAATACTTTTTCCATATCAACCACCATCGATGACTTCTACCTTCTAACATGGTGGAAAATCCTACATTCTCCACATATTCCTCCTACTCTTGCTAGCTTTCTCTTGGATGGTATTGTAAGCTCCCCCCTCCTTGTGGTGACCACATTGGTAATGCTGATATCTTTCTTCCGCAAAACATAAAGATAGCTTGAGTGAGGGAAACTCAAGGTGAATTATCTAAGTATTAAGCCGTCAATTTTTGTTAAGCACACTTGGTTTTACTTATATGTTCATTATTGTTTTGAATTGTCCTGTCTATAAAGCATGTACTATTCCCTAAGCAACTTTGTAACTAAGGATTCCTATATATATAATTATGAAACGTTAATCTTTATATTGGCTAGTCAAGCAATTATTTTATTATTTCTGAGCAATTTCAATTCTATTTCACATCATCTATGTATCAAAGCATGGTAAGTTTAAGTTGCACGTGCTAGAACTCCTGTTAAGAACTATACGTCTATACCTAACCATCTTTAATCGTGATTAGCTTCATAAAATCTCAATCATATTTATTTTCATATTATGTATTTGCTGTCCTGACAATTTTAGCACCCATAACCAACTTTTGGAGTTTCCTTTGTCTTTGTGCTGTCCTTACAACCTAGGACCCCACATCCATTACCCACCCACAAATCTCACATGTGAGCCGAAGTCTAGCAAGATATCCCGTTATGAGCTTGCAGTCTAGAAATTCTTGCACCATATAACAAGTCATAATTATGTTTTCTCCTTATTAAAGTGAGATCCCTTACACCCAATCAGTATTAGGTATCACTTAGCGCTTCATAATAGACCTGATAGGACTTCAAAAGAAGTTATATGACCTAGTTAATCTAGTGGGCTCTATAACTAAAACCATAAAGGAGAAATATATTGACTCTCCACACTCTAGGTATGTGCCATATTCGATCAATCATGTTAGTCGCAAGATTACCCACTATGCTTATTAACCTAGTCCTGAGCCCAAGCCGAAACAACATCACTTAGAGTCACATAACCGTCTGCCCACCTTTGATGGTTCCTCATATCACAACCCAACCCGACCAGGACAGGTCCTATCGTATTGAGCTGTAACAGGCAAACCCCAAGATCTAGTTTTAGAATTATTTTAAATTTTCTGCCGATATTCATTGAAATAATGATGAATCACAAAGCTACTAAAATATCCAAATACTAAAAACTCATCCATAATTTTTTTTATTCATTAAAATAAATATATACACTACAGTACATGGCTATATGCAAGAGCTAAAGAACTAAAAATTAAACTAGCCATGATTGTACAAAAAATCAAAATAGCAAAATACATATGACCTCAGATCTGATCCTAAATAGCTAGTCCATAACATCTTTTCCCTTACTAGATCCTAAAAACTAGAAGTAAAACTACAGTGAGCTACAACAGCTCAGCAAGCCACACAAACCAATCTAAATTTTCAAATATTCTTTTATCAAATATTTTATTAAATAATTATTGAATAATTAAAAGCAGTTAATTATAGTTTAAATAAATCATTGAATTAAGAATCATAAAACTAGAAAATGTAATAAATGCATTATAGTTATTTTATGATTCAGATAACAGTACACAACAAATAAATAAATTGCAATTCATATCATAGAGTAGTTCAGATCATATTTTCCGAACCCAGATAGAATCTCAAAGAATTATTACCCCTTATGACTCCCTTTTTAATTATGCTTATAGCACCAGAATATATTAGATATCCCTGTTTCAGACAGAATCTCAAAGAATTTTGGCCCCTTATAACTCCCAATAATTTCTTGATACAGATAGAATCTCAAAGGATTCTGGACCCTTATGGCTCACAACAGATATAATTTAATCACAATAATCACATAATAATAATTAAAGAGTAACAGAGCATGTATCAAAATATCACAGTATTGTATAACGGTAGACAACAGAAAATCCAACTAGGCAAAAAATGCATATTTTTAAAAAATTACCAAATTATCATAGATTGTGTAAAACAATATTTTAAGGCTTTTATTGTACTACAACAATATTTTTCAACATCCCGATAATTTTCTATTCGCTAATAACCCCTTAAATTTCAAAACACCTGGTGAAATATTTTAAGAAAATATTCAAAATGTGTATAATCGTAATCTCTACAATATATAAAAAGTTATACGGTGAAAGTTTTACCAGTGTAAAGTTATCCCCATTTTTCGCTAATGGATATAAAATTTTAATCGAAATATTCGCCAAAGCTTTCATATTTCTAAAAATTTAGATGGGCATAATATGTCTTACCTCGAGTCGAATAACTTTTCCAACTGCGTCGACGGACGAAAACGACCCAAAGTCACCAAAAATCCGAATTTTCTATTCTCTCACCTCTCTTTCTCCTCTCTTATTTCCTAAGCTGCTCTCTGTTTCTCAAAACCGAGAAAATGGCAACTTAAATAATGGGATTAGATATTTTAGATTTTTATAGTTAAATAATATATAATAATAATATTATAATTAATTTTCAATAAAAATTTCAAAGAAATTCTTTTATGGATTCCAAAATTACAAAAAAAAAATTCATAATTTAACAAATTTTATTTAGAAAATTATAGTGAAATCGGTTTGCAAAATGGACATCTAACGGTCCCAAAACCCCCACTTGTAGCGATAGGTGCTGATTTCTTAAGAAATTTTGACAGTGCCTAAAAATTACGAAAAAATTAAGGAAGCTAAAATACAACATCATAAATGTTCTGGTGAAGACAGTTTATGATTTAGACTTCTCTAGCTCAACGAAAATTTTTTAAAAAAATTTAAAGGGTTTCACAATTTACCCACCTTTAAAAAAATGTCGCCCTAGGTATTCTCGAAGCAGAATGAGTTAGAATAAACCTGAATATAGCTGTCTCATATCAGATTCCTTCTCCCAAGTAGCCTCTCTAGCTCTCTTATGCTTCCACTACACCTTAACCATAGGAATTTATTTGCTTCTCAATTTTCTCACTTCATATGCTCAAATCCTTTCGAGTTATTCTATGTACTGTAAATTTAGATGAACCTCAACATCATCAGCAGATAATCTCTTCCCAGAATCAGACACTCACTTTCTCAAAGATGATTCATGAAACACATTGTGTATATCAGACATATGATCAGGTAATAATAGCCTGTAAGCAGAACTACTAATCCCTCATTGATCTCAAAAGGTCCAATGTACCTTGGACTGAGCTTGCTAATTCTTCCAAATATGCTAACACCTTTCATAGGACTGACTTTGACATACACAAGGTCACCAATATGTGCTTTTGATTGTAATATTTTTTTGTTTATCTTATACAGATTTCAACCTTTCTCTAATCAAATTGATCTTTACAGTAGTATCATCTACAAAGGCTGAACTTATTACCTGCCTATCTCCCACCTCTATCAAAGTTAAAGGAGTCATACAATTTCTGTCATATAGAGCTTCATAAGGAGTCATGCCTATGCTAGACTAATAACTATTATTATATACAAACTCTATCAATGGGATATGATCCTCCCAACTACCTCCAAAATCTAAAACACATAATCTTAAAAGATCCTTTAATACCTGAATAGTCCTTTCAGACTGTCCGTCTGTGGATGAAAAGCCATATTGAAGTGCAACTTCGTACATAGTCTATGTTGAATACCTCTCCATAATCTGGAGGTAAACCTACCATACTGACCAGATATAATCACTTTTGGTACACCATGCAATCTGATAATATCTTTAACATATATCTGTGCTAACTTATCCATCGGATCTCTCTTCTAATTGGAAGAATATGGGTAGATTTTGTCAGTCGATCAACAATAACCCAAATAGCATCATACCCCTGCCTCGATCTGGGGAAATACATAGCAAAATTCATTATTACCTCTTCCATTTCCACTCTAGAATAGGTAACGACTGCAAAAGACCTCCCGATCATTGATGCTCTGCTTTTATTAGCTGATAGGCCTCATATTTTGAAACAAACTGTGCTATGTCTTTCTTTAATTCAGGCAACCAAAACATACTCTTCAGATCTTCGTATATATTGCCACTTCATAGATGAATGATATAGCCTGAATAATGAGCCTCATGTAGAACCTCTTGCCTCATATCTCCAAAAATAGGAACCCAAAGTCTATCCATACAGAAAATGATACCAGAATAAGAAACTCATAGTTCATATTTCTTACCAAATTTGATCTGATCAATCAATTTTAAATATTTTGCATCTAATTTTTTAGCTTCATGAATCTTTTCTTCTAAAGAGGGCTGAATGATCATCTGAGTTATTATACCAGAATCCCAATCAATACAAGAAATCAACTCCAACTGTAATCTCTTCATATCATGTATCAAGTACTCACCCGAAGTGAGTGTATATATGATAATCCAGAAAAATTCCTGCTTAAAGCGTCTGCCACAACATTAATCTTACTAGGCTAATACTGAATAGTCAGATTATAGTCCTTAATCAACTCAAGCCACCTCCTTTGCCTCAAATTTAGATCTTTTTGAGTAAATATGTACTTCAGACTCTGATGATACGTGAAAATCTCACACCTGACACATACAAGTAATGATGCCAAATCTTTAAAGCAAATACAACAACAGCTAACTCTAGATTATGCATCGGATAGTTCCTTTCATGTGACTTCAACTATCTTGAAGCATAAGCTATCACCCGATCATGTTGCATCAAAATACACCCCAAATCTCTCAGTAAAGCATCACTGAATACCTAAAATTCTTCATTACCAGTGGGAAGAGCCAAAGCTGGAGTAGAAGTCAAATAATCCTTCAATCTCTGAAAACTAACTTCACACTTTGGTGTCCAAACAAAAGCTACTGACTTCTTAGTTAGTCTCATCAGAGGTGCTAAAATCTAAGAAAATCCCTTCACAAACGTCCTATAATATCCAGCCATACTCAAGAAACTTTGTATTTCAAACACCATAGTAGGCCTCGACCAATTAGTGTCTGCTTGAACTTTTTTGGGATCAACAGAGATACCATCACGACTCACCACATGTTCCAAAAAAAAAACTCCTCAACAAGAACTCACATTTTAGAGAATTTTGCGTACAGCTGGTGCTGCCTCAAAGTCTCCAATACACTTCTCAGGTGTCTGGCATGATCTTCCTCAAAAGTAGAATATACCAAAATGTCATATATGAAAATGATCTCAAACTGATCTAGATAATCATTGAATACTCTATTCATCATATCCATAAAGAGAGCTGGTACATTAGTTACCCCAAATGGCATGACCAAAAACTTGTAGTGTCCATACCGAGTACTGAAATATGTCTTCATCACATCAGCCTCTCTTACCTTCACCTGATAGTAACCAGATCATAGATCAATTTTTAAGAATATAGAAGATCCAGCAAGCTGATCAAATAGATCATCAATCCGTGGTAGTGGATGTTTATTCTTGATAGTGACTTTGTTCAACTCTCAATAATCAACACACATACGAATTATACCATCATTTTTCTTCACAAATAGAACAGGTACTCCCTAGGGAGAAACATTAGGACGAACAAATCCCCTATCAAAAACTCCTGAAGCTAAATCTTCAACTCATGAAGCTCCTTTGGTACCATCCTATATGGAGCTTTAAATATTAGGGACGTACCCAAAAATATATCAATACAAAACTCTACATCTCTGTTCGGAAGTAAACTGACTAACTCCTCAAGAAATACATCTGAAAAATCTTGTATTACCAGGATATCAGAAAGAGAACCTGCATCTATACTCCTATCCTGAAATGACGCCAGAAATATCATACAACCCTTCTTCTATAATTTATTTTCTTCTATCACAGAGATCAAACAGGATAAAATGTCTCTAACTTCATGGAAAACATAACTTTCATTACCCATAAATAATGTAACTCGTTTCTTCGAGCAATCAATCTGAGCCCCATACTAACTCAGCCAATTCATATCCAGAATAACATCATATGAGAAAATGTGTAATAAAATCAAATTGGATTTCCACTTCTTATCAAAAATCTCAATATCACAGAAATAAAATATACTAGCTATCATACTATCTCTAGCCAGCAAAATAATAGAAAGAGAAACATGTAGTACAACTGAAGCCAAGTGTAGTGAATCGAAGAAACACTCAGAAATAAAGGAATAACTAGCTCCAAAATTGAATAAAACATAACATGGATGCTCAAAAATATAAACCATACCTTTCACCATATTTGGAGCATCCCGAGCCTCATGTTGAGTCAAACTGTATAGACGTGGCTGAAATGGTGCTATAGAACTACTAAGCTCTCTCTGACTATTACCAGATGCACTCGTTACTGCTAAACCTGGACCACCAGCTCTATCTGATGATCCCTCAAAAAAAGTATGAAGAGGAACAACCCTCGGTCTCCATGCCGGTCTAACAAAGCTCTCAGATCTAAACTTAGAATGTCGGACAAATCCTGCTTGTGAACACTATGCTACCTGATGTTTTGTTTGACCACATCTGAAACACTATCCAGTCATCCTATAGCACTGACTAGAATGACGTCGACCACAACTCTGGCACACAGATGCCCCACTAATAGAACCAGAACTGGCTATGCTGCCACTACCAGAAACCATTATAGATACTGATTGTCCATTTCTCCTGGAAGCTCTAGGTATAAATATGACATTCTTTCTAAAAAATCCACTACCAAAAGTCTCATCACTGAACCTCTTCCTACTAGAAGTCCACCGTTATTGAGTAGCCATTAGGTCATTCTCTATCAGGTGAGCTCTTTCCATAAGCTCAAAGAAATTAGAAATGTGAAATGGCACAAGAGGCTGTCTTAGGCTATCTCGAAGTCCTCTCAAGAACTTGTAACACTTCTCTGCAATAGTGCTAACTAAATGTGGACCATATTTAGCCAAAGTAGTGAACTCTGCCTTATACTACATAATTGTCTTTCTCCCCTGAACCAACATCAGAAAAGTCTCTTGCATTTACTATCATGTAGAAGGTGGTATAAATCAGGCTCTAAATACCTCAGAGAACTCCTCCCAAGTAACCAGAGAGTTCAATCTCCCTTGAAATTTCTCCTCCTGTTAGCCCAACCACCAGCCCTCTGTCTTGCCATCCAATAGAAAGACTGCTAACAGTACCTTCCTCTCATGAGGACACTGCATACCATCAAATGTCTTTTTCAGCCTCATCATCCAATTTTATGCTGCTTTGGGCTCAACAGTACCCTCAAATCTCGAAGGCTTTAATCTAAAAAATATATGTAGATGTCTATCTACCTCTTCAAATCTAATAAAAGAAACTCTACTCTATGCCTCACCCATCTTCTGGGCTATCAAAGTAGAAAACTGTGAAATTGCATTTGAACTAATTATTAGGGCAAAACTATATATAGGAGTTGTTTGACTAGCACTCTATCCATCGACCATATTTGGGTATGGTGGATCCATAATCACACAAAATATACAACTGTATACACATGCACATAAAAAAAATATTGAACACTCATACAAACTTAAAACTATCTCACTAGACTTATAGATCAATTTCTATAGCTCTATTTTATGATCCAATTCAAAAATTATTACTCTTAAACCACAAAAGTTGTCACAACCCAAACCAACTAAGACAGGTCCTATTATGTTGAGCTGTGACAGGCAAACCCCAAGATCTAGTTTTTGAATTATTTTATATTTTCTACCAATATTGATTAAAATAATAATAAACCACAGAGCAACTAAAATATTTAAATACTAAAATCTCATATATAAAATTTCTTTTATTTATCAAAATAAATATATACACTCCAGTATATGGATATAGGCAAAAGCTACATAACTGAAAATTAAACTAGCAATGATGGTACAAAAATCAAAATAACAAAATATCTATGACCTTACATTTGATCCTGAATAGCTAGTCCAACCTCTCTTTCCCCTTTCCAAATCCTGAAAATCAGAAGTAAAACCATAGTGAGCTACAACAGCTCAGCAAGCCACACAAACCAATCTAAATTTTCAAATATTCTTTTATCAAATATTTTACTAAATTATTACTGAATAATTAAAAATAGTTAATTATAGTTTAAATAATTCACTGAACTAAAATTCACAAAATTATAAAATATAATGAATGCATTGCAATTATTCTACAATTCAGATAATAATACATAACAAATGAATAAATTATAATTCATATCATAGAGTAGTTCAGATCACATTTCCCAGACCCAAACAGAATCTCAAAAGATTCTGGCCCCTCATGAATCCCTTTTTAATTATGCTTATAGCACCAAAATACATTAGATATTCCTATCTCAGACAGAATCTCAAAGGATTCTGGCCCCTTATAACTCCCAGCAATTCTCTGACACAGACATAATCTCAAAGGATTATGGACCCTTATGGCTCCCAATAGATATAATTTAATCATAATAATCACATAATAATAATTAAAGAGTAATTGAGCATGTATCAAAATGTCATAGTATTGTATAACAGCAGATAATAGAAAATCCAACTAGGCATAGATGCGTATTTTCAAAAAATTACCAAATTACCAGTGATTGTATAAAATAATGTTTTAAGACTTTTATTATACTACAACACTATTTTTCAACATCCCGATAATTTTCTATTCGCTAAAAACCCCATAAATTTTAAAACACCTAGTGAAATATTTCCAAAAAATATTCAAAATGTGTATAACCATAATCTATACAATATACAAAAAGTTATGCAGCAAAAGTTTTACTAGTGCAAAGTTATGCCCGTTTTACGCTAACGGATACAAATTTTTAATCGAAATATTTGCCAAAGCTTTCATATTTTTGAAAATTTAGATGGGCATAATGTGCTTACCTCGAGTCGAACAACTTTCCCAACTGCGTCGACGGACGAAAATGACACGAAGTCGCCTAAAATTTGGATTTTTTATTCTCTCACCTCTCTTTCTCCACTCTTATTTCCTAAGCTGCTCTCTGTTTCTCAAAACCAAGAAAATGGCAACTTAAATAATGGGATTAGATATGTTAAATTTTTATAATTAAATAATATATAATAATAACATTATAATTATTTTTTTGGGAATATTTGGGGCATTTGCCCGATTCATTCAAAGTAAAAAGAATTACAGTAAGAAACTTGACAGCTACCACAACCTTCCAGTAGCTATCAACAAAACCCTATCAGCAAAAAAAGGCTGCAGAAAAATGAAAAGCTATAGCCCACTAACAGCCAAAGCTGCAGAATAACAAAAATAAAAAAACAGTAAATTTAATAATAAAACTAAAGGACTCAGTAAGCAACTCTCATGAGGAACACCCAGACAGCAAAAATCATCCAAATGGATGTAGAGATCCCCTGGTTGCCGAGAAGGCCATCTAGAGGGGATATTGAGAAGGTTGCAATTAACATCATCGTCCTTCAAAAAAACCCATTCTTGGTTACCGCGATCGACCGTCCAAGAAACCAGAAAATTCCAATGGCATAGCAGGCAGGGCAGGCACAGTCCAAAAAATCATCAGCATTAACACGCTCTAAATCAATTCAGCATACCTTGAAGATTTTGAAAACATTTCCTTTTTGAAATCTTGAGCAGAACTACCTTTTTAATTTTGCTAATGACAGTAGATTGACAATCAGCAATGTTACCGAATAGCCTATCATTTCTGACTTTCCAGATGAAATATATTATGGCAGTAAGCCAAAGATAGCACAGATTCTTCCGGTTAGAATCCAGCACGCCCTCATCAATGCTAATATAAACTTGCCAGAGATTGGGTCTAAGGAGCATGCAGCTCATATGTGGCAAGGTATTGATAAGAATGTTAAAGGAAAAATCACATTCAAACAGTAAATGTTTAATACTTTCCATATTATACTTGTAGAAAACACAGTGGGGAGCAACAGGAATGCCCCTAAGAATCAACGTGGCAGCAGTTTTAAGACCATTCCTAATGGCCAACCAAGAGTATATGGAGAACCGAATAGCATTGTTTTTAAACCAAATAAACTTGGACCAAGGTACAGTATCAAGATCCTGGTAAAATAGGTTATGAAATTTGCTGAGAGAGGGTTTAGCAATACCATTCCAGCAGCATACCTCCACACTATCAAAAATGGGCACCATGATAATCAAGGCACAGGGTGGTGGGAAAAGAAGGAGGCAGAGACCAGCTGCCAGTAGAGGTAAGGTTGCTCATAGAGATGTGCAAGGGAGGAATGAAGGAAGCAATGTTCATGTTCTTAAGATGCTCAGCCACAGAAAGCTCAAAACACCAAGGGTCCCAGAAAAAGGAAAGCTTACTAGTGGTAGTAACATTGAGCTTCAGAGAATGCCGCATGGTATTAGCAATATTACAAAGATAATTCCAATAGCAGGATCTTTTAGGGCTCTTGGGATTCCAAAAGGAATTGTATTTAGCTTGCCACCACTGAAACAGAGAGCCCTCAAAATTAAAATATCTCCAAATAATGCTACAACCAAATGCATTATATAAAGAGTCAATGGTGAGGATACCCAGTCCCCCAGCCCATTTTGGTTTGCACGTGTCTTTCCAAGAAATCATGTGGAGTTTCTTCTTGTTGATGTCCCCAATATATAAAAACCGAGAGCAAAAGCTATGAAGCTTTTTAATGCAGGTTTTTGGAATAATAGTGCCTCTCACCCAATAGGCAATAATGTTATAAATGGTATACCTCAGGAATTGTAATCGACCAGCTAAGGATAGAGACTTAGCCTTCGAACCATCAAGAGAGTTCATAATTTTTTGCAACAGAGGTTGAAAGTCTCAGATTTTAAGCTTCTTACTGAAGATAGGGATGCCCAGGTATTTGATAGGAGTATCAAAAATTGGGATGTGAAGAATGTTGGAAATAGCCTGATCATTGAACACATTCTTAGAAAAAAGAATCGTGCTTTTACTATAGTTCATATGCAGCCCGGAAATACTAGCAAAGCCATCCAAAATCTGATTAATGGAATGAGCATTGCCCTCATTGGCACTAGCAAAAACCAACAGATCGTCAGCGTAAAGCAGATGTAAAAGAGCAACATTACCAACTTCAATGCCTTTGAAGGAATGGAAAAGACTAGCTTCCTCGAAATAAGAAGAAAGGCTGTCCATAATAATGCAGAATAGGTAAGGGGAAAGTGGACATCCTTGCCTAAGACCGGAAGAGGAATTAAAGTAACCTTCAAGTGCCCCATTAATAGAGATAGAAAAGTGCACATCAGAAATGCACCCTTTTATCCAAGAGATAAAGGATGGAGGGAACCCCTTTTCAATCAAACGGTTAAGCAGGAATTCTCTTGAAACCGTATCAAAAGCCTTGTGAATGTCGAATTTAGCACAAAAATATTTAAGTCTGCCATTCAAATTGAACTCCTTAAGCAAGTCAGCTGCAAGCAAGATGTTGTCAGAGATAATTCTGTCTTTAATAAAGCCAGACTGACTAGGGTGGATGATATACTGCATAACCTCCTTCATTCTGTTTGCTAAAATCTTAGCAATAATCTTATAAAAAGTGTTACAGAGTGAGATAGGCCGGTAATCAGCAATGTCCTGAGCATGAGGCCGTTTGGGTATGAGTGCAAGGGCAGTGGCCTTAGTATGCTTGGGCATGTTACCAGTGGGGAAGAAGGAAAGAATAGCTTCGCAAAGCTGCTTGCCAATAATATTCCAAGTAGATTTATAAAATTCAAAAGAGAATCCATCAGGTCCCGGGGCTGAGGAGTTAGGGGATGAGAAAATAACATGCTTTATTTCCTCAACAGTAACAGGAGCTACAAGAAGAGGAATAAAGTTATTCGGAACCTTGAGATGAACCGAGACAGGAAGGAAGTTACTTTGTCCAGGAGCAGGAGTTGCAGTATTGAAAAGCTTTTGGAAGTGTCTGATAATGGCATTGTTGATATCAGTTTGATTGAAGAAGGATCCTTCTGAAGTGGTAATGCTTTTAATCAAGTTGGTATTATGTCTAGCATTGATCCTGGAGTAGAGGAATTTCAGATCATCCTCACCACTAGACAACCACTTAGCCTTCGCTCTTTGAATTATCCAGTTTGACCAATCCGAATTCCTTTCAATAAGTTTGTGAGTAGTATCTTTCAAAGCCATGTTTAGAAGCGGGTCCAAAGGGGCATTTTGAATTTGTCTCAAGACAGAATTTTGGGTACTGGTAAGTTATAAGAGCTCTCATGTAAGCTAGATTATTTATATTTAATTTAATATATAATATAATAAAATTTTTAAGAGCTCTCATGGTATTATAATTAAATTTCAATAAAAAATTTAAAGAAATTCTTTTAGGGATTCCAAAAATTATAGAAAAATATTCATAAATTAACAAATTTTATTTAAAAAGTTATGGTGAAATTGGTTTGTAAAATGGACACCAAACGATCCCAAAACCCCCACTTGTAGCGATAGGTGCCGATTTCTTAAGAAATTTTGATAGTGCCCAAAAATTATAAAAAATAAAGTTAAAATACGACATCATAAATATTTTGGAGAAGATAGTTTATGATTTGGACTTATCTAGGTCAACCAAAAAAATCTTAAAAATTCAAAGGGTTTTACACCTCGGACCCTTACTACTTTAAGGAATGGGTTAGATAATTAGAAGACTATTTTGAATCATGTGATATTCCTGAGTCCCACTAAGTTAGCATTGCTAAGTCTCGCTTGAATAGTTATGCTCATCAATTTTTGATGAGGTTAGAAGATCATAAAAAGTCTCGTGGTGAATACCCTACTTTTGATTAGAAATATATGATACGAGAACTTAAATTAAAATATCTCCCCTCTACTTTTAACCAACCATCTGATTTTAAGATTAGGTCACCCCTTGTTCATCAAACTTTTGGGTACTGCATTCTCAAGAACCCTACACATGAAAGTTAATCCTACTCACCTTTTACACTCTAAATGGATATCATGACTCTTAGTCCTCAGCAAGTGATAATTACTCATTTCCTTACCTCTATAGCTACCCTTACACCTGTTCAACATACCACTCCCACTTAAGTATCTAATCAAGGAGTGGCCCCAATACCTAGTAATCTTCATCTTGAACACCACCCGCCTCTTTTATTGGAACAAACTGTGGACATCACTTTGGTCGAAACCACCCATCCCTTAATAACATTAGGGTTGTTGCCCCACCCTATAGTTCTTCACCTACCCTTGATGTTCGACCCTCTATTGGGTCTTCTATTAGATTGGTCCCATATAACTCCCCACTTGGTCCGACTCCTAGTTATCCCAGTTAACCTTGTTTGAGCACGCGTCATCTCTGTGTAGCGGATCCTGATTTAACTCACCTCGTGGGTAATTTTACCACCTTTCAATCTAATGTGAATTATGAGGCTACCTAAGCTTTGGCCTCCCCACTATTTGACCCTGCAAGTGTAATTTTAACAAAAAATGAATTATAAAGAAAAAAACCTCTGAACCTAAAAATGAGTGCATCTATTTTGTGGATACTAATGATATCACTGATAATGAGGACTTCTTTAAGGATGAAACTGAAGTGATTGAATTAGACTCCTTGCATAACTTAAACCCTAATTTAGGAGATTTAGAACCTTTAAACATTGATACCTTATCCCATCTTGATCCTAATCTCATCAAAGATATCCCATTGGATAAGGTCTGTCTGGATGATATTAATTTGATATCGAAAGAAACGGATCTAATCTTAAGCACATTGAAATTAAATTTAGAAGATTCTAATTTAATTGTATCTCCTACTGAGCTAACTTCAAATAATTCTGATTTACTTTTGAATAATTCTGATGGTGATATGGATAATCTTGAGTTAGAAGTGATTCAATTGAATTTGCTACGTGATTTAAATCCCAATTTAATTGACCCTGAATCCGTTGATCTTAAGATTATAACTAAACATGATCATATTGAAAATATTAATATGAATTTGGAAGATAATAATTTGAATCTGAATGATTTTGAGCCTAATTTGAAAAATGAGCATCCTCTTATTTTATTAGAGTCTATTTTAGGAGTTGCTTCTTTAGATTTATATCTAAAAGAGTGTGTCTTTCTTGATTGGACTTATCTCTCCATTCCTTGTACTGATTTTATTGTTAGAGAGAGTATTAGCCCATACTTTCATGTCACCTCTCTAACTATTGTGCCCACATCTGTTATAGACACTCTACCCCATCTTTTGAGTTCCATACCTGTTGGTGACTCTTTGAGCTATCCAATTATGATTGTAAGTCAAGACCCATCATCTTATCATATTCTAGATTCATCCATTATGCCCTCTATAGTCTTGTAATTCCCTATTAAGTACCATCTCTATCCTATTTGGATAAATTTACTAGATTACCCTCCTGCCCTAAGAGATTATCTATGACCCTAGTTGAAACTCCCTATGGAAATGCCCTTTTAGCTAAGGATGTCTTCATTGCTCCTCCTACACCAGTTCCCTTAAACATGAAAACTTTATGTCCTCTCATTTTGTGAATGATCTATCTTTATTCCTATCTATGTATGCTTGTGAGTCAGTATATTTGTGTGTATTTTTTTAAGTTTATTTTCTTCCAAAATTTTCTTCTGTTTAAAACTTTTTTGTGAGCCCATAATTCATGCCAATTATCATGCACACCAAGTTTCTTGCATCACATTATTCCAATATTATTTATCTTGTTAAGTCTTGAATTTTGGACACATGAATTTCCATAAAATATGCCAAATTTGCATCTCATCTACGGGAATTGCATAAGGAAATAAATAAAAGAATTAAACAAATCAATGAAAATTATAAGCTTAATGCTGATCACAAGAAAAGAATTAAAGAATTTAAAGTTAGCGATTTTGTGATAGTGCAGATTCGTCCAGAGCGGTTCGCCCAATTAAAGAATTTAAAGTTAGCGATTTTGTGATAGTGCAGATTCGTCCAGAGCGGTTCGCCCAAGGAGCTGTTAAAAAGTTGCATGCTCGAAGCGTGAGACATTTTAAAATAATCTAAAAAATAAACAGTAATACTTATGTGCTAGACCTTTCAAAAGGTTTCAACATTAATCCTATGTTTAATATTAAAGATCTTGTAGCCTTTGAGGGACCAGAGTTTAACCCTACCAATCCACTACATAATGAGCCTTGTGTGAGCCCACCAGTGAGAACCCCAGCCTACCTCCACTTCCCAATTTGCCATATTTACCTAATGCAAAAAAGATTGAAGCAATGCTTGATGATGAAATCATATCCACTAAAGAAGGTGGACACTAAAGATACTTAGTCCATTGGAATGGGAAATCGAAGACAGAGGATACATGAATTGATTGGGAGGAGCTACAAAGATTGGATCCAGACCTTTTAGAGATGTATGAGAGTTCTTAAGACACCCACTCGACGAAGTCAAGTTTTCTCCCACCTGGGGAGAATGATAAGGATATCAACAGGAGATTCTGAAGCATTTATCAAAGGAGGCATCAAAGATCAATGACAACGATCAGGAGTTTATATATTTGACACATTTTATGTATTACTTTATTTTTATTTAAGTTTTTACTATTTAACCCGTATGGGTGGCTATTTGAAGTTGTAGCCCTGAGGGCATTTTAGTCATTGATTTTTTTTTAATGTTAAGGCCTATATATAGTTCATATCTATTGTATTTGGATGATAATGATTAAATTTTTTTTTTTTTCAGTTTTTTGTCTCCTACATTTTGGAGTTTTAAAGAGAGTGGTGAAGCCTTGGAGAGGCCAACGAAGTGCCCAACAACCCACTGATGAGTGAGCTCTTGGTTTTTTAATTTTTATTTTCTTCTTCCCCTTCTCCTCCCATACTCGCCGTCTAACCTCTCCCTCTCCTCTCAAACCGATAGCCCTCACACCCCCTACTCATCTCCCCTAACCAATGACACCATATCCCCTCCCCCTTCCCACCATCTGTCGGCTCACAACACCCAACCCAAGCTAGTCAAAAACCTGCCAGGCTCCCAACATTTGTCGGCCCCTTTCCCCACCACCTAAAGCCGCTAGTCAGATCCTTCTCCCCCACCATAGCCGTTGGCCACATAATTCCCTCCAAACTTTTGAATTCGAATCCACCATAAATACTTTTTTAATTTAGCCCCACTAATTTAGGGAGAGAATTAAATTCAAATTCAAAATATTTGAATTTCAAACTCTTCTTAAATTCCCCTCCTTCAATTTAGGAAAACCCAACTAACTTAAATCTGAAATTAATTTCAAATTTAAGTAATCAATCCCATTAATTGCTTAGGCCCGCCTCCTTAATACCTAACCCCTCTCTCCCCCTTCTCTCCTTGGCCACCACTCCCCCCTCCCCTCTATAATTAATTAGATCCCATGAATTAAGGATCTAATTAATACAACCCTCTCCCCACTTTCCCCATAATTTTTCAATTATTTCAAATTCAAATATTAAATAAATATAGCCCTAACTACCCATTAAATATGAAATTAATTTCAAATTTAATCTTAATCTCCCTCCACCACCAAACTCTAGAGTTCAAGTTCCATCCTCATTCCCCTTCCCCACCCCCATTGCTTGGTCGAACCTCTACTCGCCCCCTCCTCTCTCACTTTCAATTTTTCCTCTTTAGACAATCTTGCATTGCTGACCTGGACGTTGACCATGGGTTCTTCTTTGACTCCCAAGGGACGTCGGTGTCTTGAGATCGATGTTCTTTGACATCAACATGGAGTTTGACACAATAGTTTAAGAGTACGTGGATTGAATACTATTTTCTCTATCAACCGCCATCGACGACTTCGACCTTCCAATTCGATGGCAGATCCTACATCCTCCTCCTACACCGGCTAGCTTTCTCTTGGACAGTATTGTAAGCTCCCCCCCCTCCCCTCGTTATGGTGACCACATCGGTAATGTTGATATCTTTCTTTCGCAAACCCTAAAGAGAGCTTGAGTGAGGGAAACTCAAGGTGAATTATCTAAGTATTAATCTGTGGATTTTTATTTAGCACACTTGATTTTATATATATGTTTGTTATTATTTTGAATTGTCCTATCTTCAAAGCATGTAATATTTCATAAGCAATTTTGCAGCTAAGAATTCCTAAATCTATAATCGTGAAACGTTAATCTTTATATTGGCTAGTCAAGTAATTATTTTATTATTTCTGAGCAATTCCAATTCCTTTTCACATCAAGCACTCTAAAAAAATAAAAATTTTATTTTTATTGGCGTATTTCTAAAACTAAAGTTAGAGATGCTATAAAGAAAATAAAGTGTCAGAAAATCGTTGGATCTGAAGATATTTCAATAGAGATGTGAAAATGCTTAGGAGATGAAGGAATTTCTTTGTTTACTAAACTTTTTAATATTATTTTGAAGACTAAAAAGATGCCATATGTGTGGAGAATGAGTGTGTTGATTCATATCTTTAAAAATAAAGGCGAAGCATAAGATTGTGCCAATTATAGAGGAATTAAGTTGATTTATCATACTTTAAAACTATGGGAGAGAGTTATGGAGCATAGGTTACAACACGATACTGATGTTTCTCAAAATCAATTTAGATTCATGCCAGGTAGGGCTACTATGGAAGCCATACATTTATTGAAAGGATTGATGGAGAAGTATAGAGAGAATAAGGAGGATCTTCATATGATATTTATTGATTTAGAGAAAACATATGATAAAGTTCCAACATAAGTACTATGGAGAGTTCTAAAAAAGAAAGAGGTTAATAATGCTTATATTTAAGTCATTAGAAATATGTATGCTGGAGCTGTTACTTGTGTTCAAACACAAGGTGATTTGACCAAGCTGTATTTTCCAATTTAAGTTGAATTACATCAAGGATCAGCCTTAAGCCCATATCTTTTTTGCTTTAGTCTTGGGTGTTCTTTCTAGAGATTAGCAAAAAGGATGTTCCCTGGTGTATGCTTTTGCTGGCTATATTCTTCTTGTTGATAAACTAAAGAGGTAGTTGAAGGTAAACTTGAATTATGAAGGTCAATCTTAGAGTCTAAAGGTTTTCATTTGAGTAGATCTAAAACCTAATATATGGAGTGTAATTTTAGTAGTAAAAGATCTAGTGGGGGGTTTGTGACTTTGAGTAATCAAATCATTAATAAGAGTACACGTTTTAGATATCTTGAGTCTATTGTTCAGAGTGATAGAAAAGTACCACTCAAACTTAAGGGAAAATTCTATAAGATGGTGGTTAGACTTGCAATGCTTTATAGCACAGAATGTTTGCCCTTAAAAGAGAAGCATAATATTAAGTTAGGAGTTACAGAGATGAGGATGCTCAGGTGGATGAGTGACTTTACTCTTAGAGATAGGATATAAAACAAGCATATACGTGAAAAGGTTGGGGTAGCTCCAATGGCAGATAAGATTAGAGAGAGTTAGTTACCTTAGATGGTTTGGTAATATAAAACGATGGCCTTCTGATGACTCTGTTAGAAGAGTATATGCATTAGATTTAACCTATGTTAAGAAAGGTAGAGACAGACTTAAAAAGACTTGATTAGAAAATATTAGAAATAATATTTTCATTAGATCTAAATGAGAATTTGACTCATAGTAGGAGACAATGTAGAAAAGATATTCACGTAGTCGAATCCATATAATGTGATAAAGACTTGATATTTTTGTTGTTGTTATAATCTCTCTCTATATTAGTTAAATAATTTATTTTAATTTTTAATTAATAGTTATTTAATTAATCTAGGGTTTTGCATTTTATCTTCCCCATTTCCTCGTTACTGTTGCGTTGCTCGTCGCCGTTTCTCCGTGTCTCTTCGGCCTCGCGTACGTCGCATAAACTTTGAAGACATGGCGCGAAATAGTGCGTTCAAAGAGTCGCCCAAGAAGCTCCTTCGCCTCTTTTGACGACGTCGGATCGGAAGTCACGACGGGAGCCGCTCGCTGCGAAGGTAACTATCTTGATCCTTTTCGCGCGCTTCTTCGGCCAAATCCTCATAGAGTAAATCCGGGATTTACGGAAAAAAAGAGGGAAATGGAGGATTTATTCCGTCGTGAGATTTAGCGGGCGCTAAAATCCCGTTTGGCAGGATTTAGCATAAATCCTGTTGCCAAACAGACACTCAGTGTGAAATAGAGTTCCTAAAGAGTCGCTAATGGAAGCTGCTATGCCCCATTGACAACGTCGTTTCTGTCGAGTTCGAAGTCACGGCGGGAGCTTGCCGCGAATTTAACGATCTCTCACCCCTTTCGCGCGCCTCTTCGGCTGAATCCCGTAAATTCGCCTAATTATCGGGTTTGCTAAATCCGGGATTTAGAGTAAAAATATCCTTCTACTGCTGTTTTTATTGGAGCTTGATTACAATCGTATGATTATTTGTGACTCAAGATGGATCAAGATTTATTCTAAGAAGAATATACAGAGGGGTGGGGTGGGATTGGTGGGGGGCTTGTGTTAACTTTTGATTAGAGTACAGGGATGGAGATAAACGGAGAGAAATGGAGAGAACATGAAGGGGAAGAAAAGAATAAAGTCGGGCAAGTTAGGGGCTACTGGATCCGCTTCAAAAGAGAACTGAACAGGCTAGATAACAACTCTCTTAATATATACAAGTTCCTAGTGCGTAGGATGATATATTGGTGTGCATTAACTATGTTAAGGTATTAAATCTATGTAACTTATTACATGTTATATGCTAAATAATAACTCTCTTAATATATACAAGTTATATTAATGATTTGGAAACTAGTGTTCAGGTTATTTATCAAAATGCATAAAGAGAAAATAAATATTTTACATGCAGCTTTTATTGAACTTGAGAAAGCATATGATTTAGTACTATTTGAATTAATTTGTGGTGCATTAAGGAAAATTTGTGTAAAATGTATGTTGAAGTTATTGAAGATATGTAAGGCACTTTGACTAGCCCTAGTTGTTGTAGAGTTTAAAAGGTTTTTTATCATAGTAGATTTAATTAAGAATCAACTTGGAGTTTGTTCCTTTTTTATTTAGTTATGAAGTTGCTTGTAAATAATTTTTAAAGCGAGGCATCATAGTCTATATCATTCGTAAATTTTAGTTCTTGTTGGTGAGATCTCCACAAGCACAAGTTGAAAGTTAGGACAATGAAAGAAATTTTTATTATAGGGCTTATGATTAATGGTGCAAAGGTTGAGTATATTTCATAATAAACATAAAAAAATGCTTGTCTTATCAAATTACCTATCAAACTATGGAAATATTTAACAAAAAAATAATATGAACTTTTAGCGGATGTGAAATTGATAAATTATGATTATATCTTTAGAGGAACTATATTGTTGATAAGTTTAAGCATCATTGATTTGTTATATGGATAAATGAGGATGCATTAGATGATTTAATTTTTGGAGTTAATTCGTGGTAGTTTAATGTAGGCATATGATTCCGAAAGAGAATATGGTGGAGGCTTGAATGTAAATTTTATAAACCTTCAAGTAAATGGCTATGCTATATCTAATTATTGGCAATTAAGAACTCACTTATAGCCATGTTGAGAAGAAATGTGAATGTTAAGATGGAATGAGGTAAAGCTTGGAAGGATTGTTGAGAAACATTTACATGAGAGGCATCACAATAGCAACCATTGAAGACCATTAAAGATAACATATTTAAAATTGACTTTGGTAGTTTAGACATGTACAATAAAGAAAAGAGTATGCAACAATAATAACAACAACAATCCTTTATTCCACTACATGGGGTCGGCTACATGAATCTTTTTTTCCCATTGTGTTTGATTAAGAGTTAAATTCTTATTTAAATATGATTACAAAAGGTTATTTAAAATTGACTTAGGTAGTTTAGATATATATAATAAAGAATAGATGATGCCATGATAACAACAAGAACAACAACAAGACTTTATTCCACGATGTGAGGTCGGTTACGTGAAATATATGTTCTCCATTGTGTTCTATTAAGAGTTAAATTCTCCTTAAATATACTAAAAAATCATTTTTAATATTTTCTAATCAAATCTTTTTAGGTCTATCTCTATTTCGACATTTCTTAACATAAGACGGATCTAATACATTTATTCTCCTAACAGTGTCATCAGAAGGCCGACGTTTTTTTGTGACCAAACCATTTAAGATGATTCTCTTTAATCTTATCTGCCACTAGAGCTACTCCAAACTTTTGGTGTGGTTGCAGCTTTTCATAAAGGTAATTATAAAAGTATCGTGGGCACCGTAATTTTTTTGTTGGTGAAATAGTTAGAAAGCAGCTTTTTACAGCCACTATTCTCAAGTGAAATTGCTTGTAAAATGTAGTTTTCCATCTCAAAATTTTTTAAAAGATGGTAGATAAATATAAATGTTCTAGCAGCATAAAAAACAAACTAGTGATAAAGCTGCCCCAATCATACCTTGAAATTAGTACGGATAGAACTTGTGCAAAATAGATTCATGCAAAATAAATCTAATATTTAAAGTAGTACTAAAAAAGTAAAAATAAATAATTGAGCATTAGGATCCATAAAGAAGACCCTAAATATGGCTAAGAATAGACATTAGTGCTTGGATTTAGGATATGAAATGCATGGAAGTTAGCTTAATAAAAACCAACCTAAAGAATATAGATTCTTATTTCTTAATTTTAAGCTGAGGGCTGATAGTTAAAGTCAAAACCTTTTCTTTTCATATGTTCTTATTCACATGGGTACTAATACATCAAATTTCTATTTGCATGAGGCTTATGAATTTTGGCATTTTGGTTATTTTGTTGGTTTTTGGTTGAGTAAACATAAGTTACGTGATAGACCGGTCCCCCCTGGACTGACCCTCACATACAAATAGGTGGAACAAGAGTTCCAACCCCACCCAAGTGGAAATCCCGCTTGCATGAAGTGTCGCCTCTTTTGGGGTGGGGCTTACGAGGATTTTGCAAAGGGAAGATGGGGGTGGCTAGGAAGGAAAATTCAAATAGAGGGCTATTTTGGGTATTTGCTGAACATTGTATGCTTTAAGTAGTTTCTTCTCCTATGGTTAAGGTTATGACTTATGTCTTGTTTGCTGAATTTGGATTGTTCTTAGGTTGATTGGGCTCTAGCTGGCAGCTATGGATTTGGGAGAGTCGGATCTTCTTCTCCAATTGAAGATCCATTGTATCTTGTTTGTTTTCCTTCCATACATCATCAATTAAAAAGGTTTTCTCTTGTTAGTCCTCATAATTCTTCTTGTAGATTGTGTTTGGGATTTCCGAAATTACAATTCAACCAATGATTCTTTGATTTCTACAAATACTTCCTATCAGTATGATACTTGTATATCCATATACCATATATATTCAATTTGTGGATACTAAGGATACTTTCTTAAAGCATCCCACTGTTTTTTGGAGGATGATTCACATTACATGTTATATAAAGTTTTAATTGCAATTTAATTGGTTACTTAATCCCTCTTGTGTCTTCCTATTGGACAGCTAGAATAGCAGATGGAGGTTAAGGATTCAATAGATGATATCCCAGTTCAAGATCCTCCAGATGAAGAGTTCTCGGCAGCTGATCTAACATGGACAAAATTTGGGACTACGGAGCATCATATTGTTGATGTAGCTCTTATACCTTATGACCGAGTGGAGGTCTTTATAAGTGGGGAAAGTTCTAATGTAGAGTGTCCCACAAGATTTCACATAGCAAGGAGTAGGAAAAGAGAGGTGGACGGGCTGAAAAACTACAAAAGTGACGAATACCTGCAACATAGGCTGTGAGTTATTTCTTTTAGTGCTATATATGTGCTGTTTATTTTGTTTGACATACTCTTTTATGGCTTTCTAATAATGTTCCTTGTAGTTATTGGTGTTCTTTTGGCCCAGAGAATTATGGAGCGGGAGGAACCATTTTACCAAGCCGAAAATACAGGCTCAATACACGTAACCGTGCTGCTCGACCGCAATCAATGCGTGGTTGCACTTGTCGTTTTGCAGTCAAACGGCTATATGCTAGACCTTCACTTGCACTAATAATTTATCATGAGAGGCGGCATGTTAACAAGTCTGGGTTCGTATGTCATGGACCGCTTGACAGAGATGCTATTGGCCCTAGAGCCAAGAGAATTCCTTACATATGCAGCGAAATCCAACAGCAGACAATGTCCTTAATCTATCTTGGTATCCCAGAGGAGAATGTTTTGAAAACACACCTGGAAGGAATCCAGCGGTATTGTGGTTCAGATGCTAGAGTTAACAATTTTGCATCACAATATGTTCAAAAGTTGGGCATGATTGTTAAAAGATCTACTCATGAATTAGACTTGGATGATCAAGCTAGCATTCGAATTTGGGCTGAAAGGAATAAGAAGTCCGTGTTCTTTTATCAGGACTCTTCAGATACAGATCCTTTCATTTTAGGAATTCAAACAGAATGGCAACTGCAACAAATGATTCGGTTCAGTCATCATAGCCTTCTTGCATGTGATTCCTCATTTGGCATTCACAAGCTCAAGGTATCTGCGTCAATCCCATTTTTTCTAAAGATGTAACACTTTCTTGCTTTTGGTTTCTCTACGTACATCTTGAACGATTTTTAATAGGGCAGATGTAATAATTGTTTCTGTTTCTGTATATTTTTCAGTATCCGTTGTATACACTCCTTGCATTTGACTCGAGACATCATGCTCTTCCAGTTGCTTGGGTCATTACTCGAACTATAACTAAACAGGATGTTTCTAAATGGATGAAAGCACT
Organism: Dendrobium nobile; assembly: GCA_022539455.1. Lineage (NCBI taxonomy): Eukaryota > Viridiplantae > Streptophyta > Magnoliopsida > Asparagales > Orchidaceae > Dendrobium > Dendrobium nobile. The sequence goes on from CM039729.1 coordinate 31,608,359, forward strand.
TGTAGATAGAATTTATACCGTTGACTTGACTTGGAAGATCATTGGTTTTATAATTGATGACCCAGCCATAGAGTTTGAAACAATCAGGTAAGTTTTTGTGCTTCTTTTTTTTTTGTTTTGTTTTACTCTTATTGCAAACCACTTCTTAATCTTTTTGGCTGTCTCTAGGGATATATTTAGCTGTCCAATGCTTTTCTCCTTATGGCGTGTCCGCCGATCATGGCTTAAGAATGTCATTAACAAATGCAGTAACATAGAAGTCCAACGGGAGATGTTCAAATGTCTGGGGAAAATTATTTACAGCATCTGGAATGGAACAGACTACATGATTGCCCTTGAAGAACTACTAAAGGATTTTGTTGATCAAACTGCATTCATGAAGTATTTCAAATCATGTTGGGTGCCAAAGATTGGTAATAATCCATTACCTTTATCAGTTTTAATTATTTTGTCTTCTACATCTATGTGGAACATTGGGAGAAAGGTGAATTCTATGTAATAAACTCAGAGCAAAACAAACAGCAAATAGAAAAGAAAATCATCCATAAAAAACACATTATGTGGCTTCACTCAACTATTGACTACGTCTTGTTTCCACCGCTACAGATTTTAATATTAATTGAGGAGAACTACAGCCTAATTTTTTAGATGCAAACAAAAAACATCACCCCCATCCTTTAGAAAAAAATTAGGACAGCTGAAGTATAATAAAATTATCAAAAACATCCTTAATGATATAATTGCAAATATTACACAACTTTCTCCGGGATGCCTTTTTGGGGCAGAAGCTAGGCTCCATCTTTTTCATCCATGCGGAACTCATTCATTACTTTTCTTACTAGAGATGTGGCTTATGGCTATGAAGAGTCTTCCACTGGCCAGCCAGGAATCATGTGGAGCCATTGAGGCTTATCATGTCAAACTCAAGCTCAAAATATATGAGGATTCACAACTCGATGCTCTTGAACGTGTGGACTGGTTAGTACACAAGCTTACAATGGAGATACATTCTAGTTACTGGCTTGATGTTTATGCAGATGAAAGCGGATCTTTTCCTGCTGTAAAAGAAGAGTATATCTCTTCCACATCATGGCACAGGGCATTGCAGATTCCTGATGATTCTGTTATATTTGATGATAAAGATCGCCTCTTTGCAAAGGTTGTTAGTCAGAAGGATAACAATCTCACACGCATGGTGTGGAATCCGGGCTCAGAATTTGCCTTTTGTGATTGTTCGTGGTCTATGCAAGGGAATCTTTGCAAGCATGTGATAAAGGTCAACATGTTTTGCGAAAGTAAAGAGGATTATCCTCCATCATTATCGCACCAAGCCTTTCAGCAACTTCTTGTTGATATTTGGAGAAAACCCATGGACGACTCGATTGAACTCGACCAATCTCTTGCTTGGGTAACACAAATGCATCAGAAGATTCAGAGACTCGTGGAACTTACAACTTCTAGTAATATTGCGACTGTGACTAACAACTTGCCCTTAAAGTGGGTTGGTAGAAGAGGAAGAACATTTGTTGGTAAGCCTGGAGAAGGTACTCTTGCTCTTCCTCCTATCTCCAGAAATAGTGTAAAAAGAAAGACAGTTTCTAAGAAAAAGAATCGAAAACGAAAACGGCTAAGAACACTATTGAATAATCAAGCTACAGTTAGCTAGTTTGATGCATTTCATTAGTTGTGAAATTGGAATTATCTTCACCTTTCCATGTTTGTAAATTCTTCACTATTTACAGCACTAAGCTCTTTGTTGGCATGATATTCTCTTTACTTATTTGTTATACCTCCAATTTTCTTGTATATTGTATTTCAATTGTTTAAATTCTAAGATAAAGGCTTCTTTTGAAGATTGTGAAGTTGCATTAGTTGATTATTTCTACTTAGTGTTGCCGATTGCCTAAATTTTTAGGGCATTACTTCAAATAAATCTATTGAAAAGATTCTTAAGGTTTAGATCCCTAACGTTAATAGGGGTATGTCATTCAATAAAATGATTTAAATTCAGATATTGATGAGTTTAGTATTCCACCAGATCTGGTGTAACCTTCTGTAGTTCTTCCTTGCCATTCAATTGTCTTCATATGGAACAATTATTACGTCCGGTGACCGGACGTAGTTCTATGTTCGGTCACCACTGAGTTACTCGGTATTGCTAACTCCCCAGAATTAGAATTGGAAGAATTGTGTATTTATCATTTTAAGAATATATTAGAGCTTCTATAAATCATCAATATAAATAATAACTATCGAAAGCAACTAAAATCATATACATCAAGGCTTTTGATTTGGCTAAAGGCTTTTGATGCACTAGGTTTCCAAGTGAATTTGTCATGTTTCAAAGTTTCAATGATTAGTGTTAGATATGGACAGCACAAGGACTAAGATGCTTTTGGAGTAAAGCTTTCTGAAGTAGTTTATCTATTTATTTCCTTAATTATGGTGTTCAGTGGGGTTTATTCTATATTATGGGAGATTAGATAATTGTGAATTTAGGATTTAGGTCTCGTTTGGAACAGCTTTCTTGCTACTTTTTAAAGCAGCTTTTTAGTATAGAAATTAAAATTTTTGTATTAAAAAATTGCTTTAAAAAGCAATAAGAAAGCTTTACCAAACAAACCCTTAGTGTATGAAATGTTGGATTTCTCTTATGGAAGGGAGCTTGTCCAATAATTCCTCAAGTGTTGATGAGGTTTGCATTAACATCTTTAGCTTGCTGAAGGCGTGAATCGATCAAATGTAATAATTCTCTTTTCATGCTCTTAAACTCTACTTTATCATCCTTGTATCCAAGAGTGGTCAAATCTACCTTATTTCACATGTGGTGAATAGTTAAGATTGGCTCTAGGATATAGTTCACTACATGTGACAACTAGATGCTTAATGCCTATAAATATGTAAGATTAGCTCTAGGATATAGTTCACTACATGTAGTCAATTAATTGTATGCTCTCTCAAGCATTGATCAATCACTATCAATTGGAGTTTAGCATTCTTGTTGTGATTGAGTTTCTTTTGGTTTTAAAATTTGGTTTGTGTGGTGTGCTTGATGTAGGTTTTTCTAGTGGCATCATAGGGAGAAGTTTAATTCTTTTCTCTTTATGCTTAAACACATAAGATTTTTCTCTCTTGTAGAGTACCATACTAATAAATCATGATCTACCTAATAAGATGTAGGCTATATCCATGAATACATCGCTCTGAATATTAACTTTATAATTATTAGGATTGGTACAATTTTAGGTTAAGTTGTTTCACAAGACATCATATCGTTGTCAATGGCTATATTTAGATGCTATAGATTGACGTATTGGTGAAAAAATGAATAAAATTTTAGCATTGTTTTCCTCCAAATTATGCTCCCCCCTCTCTCTCCCAAGAACAAGAAGAATCTCCCCTCCTCAAGAATTCCCAAAAAAAAAAATGATATTAGATCCTGGTGGAGGCAATCTCGAGTGGATGAAGGTTCTTATTCAAGAAAGGAATGAGGCGGCGGCTGAGCTGTCGATGACGCGCGTCGGAGAAGGGACGCGGGATGAGCATGCCGCGCTAGGCCAAAAGAAGCGAAGGTTACGAGGATCATGTTGCTCGGGTTGTAGCACGTGTAACAGAGCAGGGGTTGATGCAAGTTTGCAACAGGCAGATTGTTGGGCTTTCGGTGGAGTTTGGGCGGATGCACATAGGGCTATGCACGCGGGTAGTTCAGCTCCAGGCGATCAGGTGTGCGGGATCGAGCGGGAGGTTGATTTCGCGTGGGAGACACTAGGGTTAGTCCGATGCTTTCCTTGTGGAGATGCACTCTAGATTGGTGGACGGGTTATGCACGTAGGCTGACAAAGTCCGAACAGGAAAAAACAAGAAGGGATTGTGGGAGTGCTTGGGGCTTGAGATAGACGGGTGACTTGGGCGTAATAGATGTGAAGGGTTTTATTCCTCTTATCTTGTAATTCTTGTTTCTCCTATTGCATTTGAATAAGATGCCAATGTATCTTGGCAAGAATTGATTGGCCCAAGCAATTATCTTCCACCTCTTGATCTTGGTTCTTGTTTTTCTTGCGTCTTCTATATGTTACGCTTTCGGTCCAGCCAATAAGAAGCAAAGCTACTGTTCAGACAAGGCTCCTTCTCTCGGTCTATGCAGGAAGTCCAACAAAGAAAAAAAAAAGTGTTGTTGTTGTAACCAGTAGTGTAGGAGTCAATATCCTTCCTCCTAGATTTGTTGGAATGTGCAAAGGTGCCCGGGGAAGACGGGCAAGCTGGAGGGTGCTCAGTGCTAGAGAGTAGGTATGCCGTGAGGGAGCAGACGATGCACAAGGCACAGACATGTAGATTATGGGAGGAACAACGACGGGTGCAGGCGCACATGGATTATAATGCACAGGAGCGCGAGCTAGGGCCGTGGATTAGAACGTACGATGGAGGTCGGGCGTGAGCGGGATTGGGCTCAGCTTGGCGGGTTTGCTCATGGAGTTTGTCAGATCGCAGCAGGTGCGGATTCTTGTTAACATGTGGTTCTTTGATATTTGTTGTAAAATATGGATTGAGGTGGAGATTGTTAGCAATGCCTATACATAGATGTTATACGTTGGCAATGCCTATACATATGTGAAATAGTGGAAACAATTTTTGCTAATTTTTTTGGGACGTAAACTTTTGTAAAACTGCAAATATTTTAAGCTTTAATATGTTAGCACTTGCAAATCAAAATAATTCTACAAGAGAATAAATTTGGGTTTTGTATATTGTTAGTATTTTTTTTTTTTTTTTGAGTTATGAGTGTAAGATATTTTGTGAACACTCTCTTATCAATTTGAGACTCATGTAAAGTTGGTTATGATTCATTTGTATTAAGTACATTTAGCCTATTTGTTGGTGGCAACTAGTTGGGTTGCATGCAAACCACTTAGAATTGCCTAATGATAAAATTAATTGAAGCTAGTCTCATTTAAAAAGAAGCTTACCAATCCAAGTGTAATAAAAACTAAGAGAAAGACAAACTTATTCAAGTGGTGGTGCTCTAATTACCAACAACATATTTTTGAAATACTCCTCAAATTGATGAAACTTTTATTTGAGAAACCATAATTGAGACCTCCCCTCTTCCAATTTGAAGAATGTTATTGGAATTTGTTAGAGACTTCATCTTGATGTTTCCTCAAAGATTGTTGAGGAACCTTTTTCTCTAATAATAAAATGATGAAGCGGGTTGGGAGAGTAGTTATCAGGAGTTAGAAGATTTTCAAAGAGAGGAATGTTGTTCATATTTTTTAGAAGAAAATAGAGTGGATGGATAAAGGAGAATGAGAAATGATGAGCTTAACAACACCTACTTTGGTGGTTTAGAAATCAAGTCTGTTTTGCGAACCAAACTTCAATTTTCAAGCTCACAAGCAAGAGAAACAAAAAAGTGGACAAAGAAAGGACTATTTTCATTCCATTTATCCACAATTTATAATATAAGATATTTGTTTTGAAATTTAAAATGCATGAGTAAGATTAATGCTTCATTTGGGACAATTTTTTTACTATTAAAGTATCTTTTTAGTACAAAAATTTCTTAAATTAAAAATTTTTATACTAAAAAACTGTTTTAGAAGGCATTAAGAAAGCTGTCTCAAACGATGATATCTTTTTTTTTTTAATGAATAAGACTTTGTGTAACCCTCATTTGAATTTAATTCTTCCTTGGATTTATAATAATCATCTTCTCTTTGGCTAGTCATGTGAGTTTTTTAACACCCTCAACCATTTGGTGCTTCATGAATGATAACTCTCCAATTTGAATTATTTGTAGCATCCTCCATTTGAAAAGATGACTAGCCTCCTTAAATACTTCTAATTGACCAATTTCATGAATGCTCCAAGCTTCTATTAAATCAACTAGCTTACTTGAGTAAACTAGCTTACATAATTAATGAAGTGCTTGCACTTATTATATGATTATATAATCAATCGACTAAATTAATTAATATACTCATATTTATGATCTTATAATTGTTTTTAGAGCTTCATTAGATTGGCTTGCATCATGGTTAACAAAGAGTATGATGTTCATATTGATTAGAAGGATATATTCTACAAATGAAGGCAATAACTTTTGAGCGGAAGATTAATGATTCACTCTACATAAAGGCATTTAAACATTTAGCATGTAACCTAGAGTAACATTCAAAGATGAAATTTTAAAAAGCAAATGTGCAAAATTAAAAGATCTAACCTAAAGAGCAACGGACAAAAATATTTTTACATGGTTAGACACTCAATTGGCCTACATCCATACCTAATTTCTATCAGGATTAGGAGTCTAATAATCAATTTGTTATTACCAAACTAATTTCTTTCACTCTAAAAGTAGATGAAGAAACCTTTATAATCTTCTTTGTTCAAGGTAAGGGTACCCATTTCTTGTTCCAGTAATAGTATCTTAACCAACATAAAACTTCTTCAACTCTTTTTTGGTTTAACACAAACAAGATTATAATACAAATCTCAATCAAAACCATTCAACACTTTTATGATGACCTAACCCTTCTATGGAATAAATATTTGATCAAAAAATATATATGCCATTTAGATTATAAATTATAGAGCAAAAATCACTTCAATGCTATTAACTTGGTCATTCTTTTGATAGGGGGAAGATCTGAGGATCGAGAAAATGGGCGCCAAATTTCAATGGTTGGCAACATCAGACATTAATCCTTATTAAACATCAGCCAATAGCCGATGGAAATGTTATACTTAGGGCAATAGTGGGAGGCCAACTTTATTGTGCTCTTTATGGGAGGGGAGATTAAATAACTGAGAATATGGGAATCAGATGTTGGTGGTTCACGAACATTGATAATCAATCGTTAAGATGCATCAAGTGATGGTGTGGGCTTAGAAAATTCGGCCCCGACCTTCCCATTACATTTTTTTGAGGGAGTTTTAACGAATTAAGTTCTAGGCTAAATTTCGGGAAGGAAGATGAATTTGTAGATAAGACACTGCCCAAAGATTTCTCCCTCATTTTGCGAGGACTTTATGATACGAGTTATGGTTTCCTATAGGCGCAAGCCCCTATAGTTAATTACCCATCCCAATAATGAAAGAGAACTTTCGATTAAGGTTAGTCATCAATCAGATACATAGAAATGTGTGTTATCTGATATATATTAGCAGCATAGGCTTGGAAATTTGAAGTTCAAGGTTTGATATTTAAAAATTAAAAATTTCACCATCTTGCACTTAAAGCAATGGTGGGAGAATGGATGATGGACCAGATGACCCATGGTTTTGTTGTCCTTGGCCTACTTAGTCAGAGGAGGTAGTCAACCCAACCTAATAGAAGGATCATTGTCTGCAACCATGGGTTATTTCGTCCAAGGGGATCTTATAGACCTAGGGTGGATGTCTACCTAACGAGATAAATATGAATCAATCTTAGCTGGCAGAGGGCTTTGTGCCCTATTAATTATATCCTATTAATTCATATCTCAAGGATTTGATGCCACTAAGGAATGTATTGCTCTGACCATAACTGTTATCCCATGGTGCCATTTGGCGGCAAAACCACTTGGTTCAGATGACCCCTAATCATAACCGTTTATCTTGTGGTGCCATTTGATGGCAAAACCGCTGGTCAGAGAACACATATGTCATTACTAGCAGGAGATTATTTGATAATGAATCCTAGTAATATTTTCAATAAAATATTAGCTCTATATGAGCTGAAGTGAATTTTAATTTGTCCACCGAAGTAAATTATTATGGAGGGTGGATGGATTTTATTTTAAGTCTTGATGATTAATTTCAATTTTAAATATATTTGGATATTTGAGATTTTGGAAATTTGGTTTTCATGGGTGTTTGGATGGCATTTTGAAGATATTTTAAATTAATCCCTCCGATTGAGATATACGTTCAACATAGTCATCATCGGGGTGTTTGGGGTCATTCTGATGGTGCATCGATATGGATACAACGACACAGATATTACACGATACGGATACGAGACACGTCAATTCTTAAAAATATAGGATATGAATACGACGTGGATACAACATTACAATATATAAATCATACATAAAAATTAAGAAAGTAATCAAAGGGTAATATTTGAAATGACAAAAAAAATTAAAAGTAACGTTATTTGTAGTATTGTATTTTATAATATCAAAATAAAAGTAATCATTAAATATTTAAATATCTAGTACAACAACAAAAATAAAAATAGAAATTGCCTAACACATGAAAGTTTCAACTATTCAATAGAAGGAATGATATGATTAGCTTCTTTAGTGGTTTGTCTTTGAATTTCTATATCATCTTCAATAAATATCATAGCTTCCAATTTAGGCTCATCAAGTGAAAGATTAGCAATTTCTAATATTCCCATATCCTCAAGAGATTCAAATAAATCTCCAGCAACATCCCACATCATGATGTCTCTTTCCATATAAGTTGGAGTTTTCCTTGAAAGAAGCCGAAGGTTTGTATGCACATAAACTAAATCTTCAGCCCGTTGTGGAGTAATTTTATTTCTTTTTATTGATTAGATGAAAGAGTATGTGCTCCAATTTTTTTCACAACAAGATGAGAATGAAACTTGGCCAAGCAATTTTATGGCGATTTTTTTTTATTTTTATTTTTTCAATTGCTAATACCTTATTTAAGAAAAGGAATGAGCATCTCATCACTTATAAAAATGGATATAGTACAACCCAGATTGACTATTTTCTTATAAAAAAATTAGATCGGTTAGATTGCAAAGATTATAAAGTTATTCCGAGTGAAAATTTATGTACTCAATATTGATTATTAGTTTTGGATTCAAGATAAAGGGGCAGATAATAAAAAATAAAGTAAAATGATATTATAGAATTAGATGGGGGCATTTAAAGAATGTTAACAAAAATATTTTTGAGAGTAAGATTTTAGATATTAAAATTTTATCTGTGGATGAGGATGCTAATATTATGTGGGATAAAGTGGCTAGTGATATTAAGAATATTGCAAAAGATATGCTTGGAGTATCAAAGGGAAAAGCTCCTAATAGTAAAAATAGTTGGTGGTGGAATGCAAATGTGTAAGAAAAGATTAAGAATAAAAAGATTTGTTATATTAATTGGATTAATTTTAAAAATTTTGATAATTGGGAAAGATATAAAAAGGCTCGTAAGGAATCTAAGAAAGCAATATGCGATGTAAAGACCTTAGCTTTTAGTGATTTATATAATAGATTAGATACTAAGGAGGGAGAAAAATATATGTATAAGTTAGCCAAATAAAGAGATAGGAGTAGTAAGGATTTAGTTCAAGTGAAGTGTATTAAGGATGAAGATTAAAAAATACTTTTCTTAGAAGATGATATTCAACAAAGGTGGATGAGATATTTTGCTAAACTTTTTAATAAAAATTATGAAAATAATATTGAATATAGTGACCTTAGCACCCTAAATTAAAATAAAGATTTATGTTTTTATCAGTGTATTAGTAAAATCGAAGTTAGAGAGGCTTTAAAAAAAATGAATGGTGGAAAAGTTGTTGGACCTGATGATATTCCAATAGAGGTGTGGAAATGCTTAGGAGATAAAGGTATTTCTTGGCTTACTAAACTTTTTAATACTATTTTGAAGACTAAAAAGATGCCGGATGAGTGGAGAATGAGTGTGTTAATTCCTATTTTTAAGAATAAATGTGATGCACAAGATTATGCGAATTATAGAGGAATAAAGTTAATGTGTCATACTTTAAAACTATGGGAGCGAGTTATGGAGCATAGGTTGCGGCATGATACTAATGTTTCTCAAAATCAATTTGGATTCATGCCGGGTAGGTCGACTATGGAAGTCATACATTTATTAAGAGGTTTAATGGAGAAATATAGAGAAAACAAGGAGAATCTACATATGATATTTATTGATTTAGAAAAAGCATATGATAAAGTTCCAAGAGAAGTGCTATGGAGAGTTCTTGAAAAGAATGGAGTTAATCATGCTTATATTCAAATCATTAAAGATATGTATGCAGGAGCGATTACTTGTGTTCAAACACAAGGTGGTTTGCCCAAGTATTTCCCTATTTCGGTTGGGTTACATCAAGGATTAGCCTTAAGCCCATATCTTTTTGCTTTAGTCATGGATGTTCTCACTAGACATTTGCAAGAGAATGTACCTTGGTGTATGCTTTTTGCTGATGATATTATTCTTGTTGATAAGACTAAAGAGGGAGTTGAAAGTAAACTTGAATTATGGAGGTCAACATTAGAGACTAAAGGTTTTCTCTTGAGTAGATCTAAAATGGAATATATAGAGTGTAATTTTAGTAATAATAGACCTAGTGAGGGGATTGTGACTTTGGGCGATTAAGTCATTAATAAGAGTACACGTTTTAGATATCTTTGATCTATTGTTCAGAGTGATGGTGAAATAGATGGGGATATTATCAGTAGAATTCAAGTTGGATGATTGAAGTGGAGTAATGCATCGGGCTTATTGTGTGATAGAAAAGTACCCCCTCAAACTTAAGAAAAAATTCTATAAGATGGTAGTCAGGCTTGCAATGCTTTATGGTGCGGAATGTTGACCATTAAAAGAGAAGCATAATATTAAGTTAAGTATGGAAGAGATGAGGATGCTAAGGTGGATGAGTGGCTTTACCCTTAGAGATAAGATACAAAATGAGCATATACGTGAAAAGGTTGGAGTAGCTCCAGTAGAAGATAAGATTAGAGAGAGTCGCCTTAGATGGTTTGGTCACATAAAACAGCGGCCTTCCAATGACCCGGTTAGGAGAGTAGAGGTATTAGAGTTGACTTATGTTAAGAAAGGTAGAGACAGACCTAAAAAGACTTGGTTAGAAAATATTAGGAATGACCTTTTGTTATTAAATTTAAATAAGAATTTGACTTTTAATAGGACACAATGGAGAAAAAGGATTCATGTAGCCGACACGATGTAGTGGGATAAATGCTTGATGTTGTTGTTGTTGTTTGAAGTAGAGGTGCTGAAACTCCATGTATAATCCACCATATTTTTGAATCAATTCTCCACATATCACGCAATAATTCTTTTCCACCAAAGTTCTCTAAATAACAAAAAATTTTAGCAAGCTCAATATTGACACTCCTTTCCTCCTTATTTGGAAAATAACGTTTCAAACATGTCTTTCTCATATTTAAAATTTCTAAATTTTTATGTGAAAAAACTCTTTGAGGATCCTCTTGAAGTCATTCTTTAATTAAATATCTTCAAATAACATTAAAATAAAATAATAAAAATATTGAAATTATTAAATAACAAATTGTGAATTAATAATGAAAAAAATATTGAAATTTACCTGGGATTTAGTGAGTGATCCAAGCAATATAAAGGTGTATTACTTTTGCTCCACATATCTTCTAAAATAGCATAAATAATATCCCAGAAGCTTGAGTCTTCATGAAGTGTCTTTCTCTCATGTCTATATATAATTTCTTTTACTTTGGCTAGCATTGAATCCCACATCTCAGAAATGAGATGTAAACAAGACTTATATGCAAGGTTGTAAAAATCGGACCGGACAACGAACCGGAAGAGGTAGAGGTTCACGGTTCGACTGGTCGAATCGGATGACGTAATAAATAATAATATTATTAAAAATTAATAAAATAAAAATCATATAATATAAGTATATGAGCATTTAATAATATTTATAAAATTTTAAAATATATAATAAAATTTTAAAATATATAATAAAATTTTATACATATAAATATTATTTAAGAATAATATATTTATAAGAATAATACTTAATATAATATATAAATTTATAATATAAAAAATTTATGATCATTAATATAATATAAATAATTAAATATATGACCATTTAATAATATTTATCAAGGTTTTAAAAATCGGACCGGACCGGTCGGTTCAACCGTGAACCGGCCAGTTGTCCGATCCAGTCCAGTTCAAAAACCGGCTTCACAAAGAACCGACTTGAACCGGACTGAATCGGCGGTTCAACCGACGAATAGGCAAACTGGTCCCGATTCAAAAGAACCGGCCGATTTAAAAAAAAAAATAATAATAAATAATATATTTAACTTTATTACATTTTTTAAAATAAATTTTTTTATTAAATAATGAAATTTTTTAAACCGTAATATATGATTTTCATCTCATGAAGCAAGTTTTGTTAGAAAAGAGGGAACTTTATATAGAGTCAAAAGCCAACTATCTCATACTTCTTCATGATGTGGGACTAAAAAAGAGTACATGAATGCTATATAAGCTTAAATGTGAGCTTGGGCTTTATTGGGCCATTAAATTGAGTTTGTTGGGCCACAGTTTTGGGCTTCTTGGGTCATGAATTTGGGCTAGTTGGGTGAATTTTTTTTTAATTTGTATTATAAATTTATATATTATAAATTTGTTATAATGTATATTTTATAAATTAATAATATAAATTTATATATTATATTAAATATTATTCTTATTACACATTTTTAAATTTAATATTATAAATTTATATATTATATTAAAATTTTTAATTTGTTATAATGTATATTATAAGAATCTCATTTATTATAATTATAATTAATTATAAAAATTAATTATAGTTAAATTATTAGATATACATAAATATAATATAGTTAAACTAAATATTTAATAAATTATAATTATATTAAAATATATTCATCATTTCAATTTAATTTAATTATATTGAGAGATAATCTATTAAAATTATATAGTTTAAATTCTTAGAATTATATTATTTGATGTTATATTCTTGTAATTATTCTATTAATGTTATAAGTTTTTAATAATATTATTATTTATTACATCATCCGGTTCGACCGGTCGAACCTTGAACCTCTCCTTCTTCCGGTTCGTTGTCCGGTCCGGTTTTCACAACATTGATATTTATACATTTAAAAATATATGTAATACAAAATTATAAATATAAATATCATTTAAAAATAGTATATTTATATATTTATGATTAAATATATTTATAAGAATAATATTTAATATAATATATAAAATTATAATATTAATATTTTATAATATAATAATTATAATATATATTATAGCGAATTTATAATACATATCATTCAAATTTGTAGCCCAACCAAAAAAATTTTGAAGCCCAACTAGCTCAAATAAGCCCAAATTCACATTCTAAATTATTCATGCAACTTTTTTAGTACCACATCATAGAGGGAGTTTGAAGATGTTTCCTTGAATCGTTTATAAAGTGAGAAGTACACTCTCTTTGCAAACTAAATTATGTGAGGTATCTAAAATAACTTGCATGTATTATGATGAAATTAATCATCATATTTAATAAAAATATTTTTAAAAGTTTTAAAAAATTTAATAAACAAAAATATATTTTTAAAATTTTAATTAAAACAAAAAATAAAATATTTTTATGAACCGGCCGGTTCAACAGTTCACCGGTTGAACCGTCGGTTCAATCCGGTTTGATCCGGTTCTATGCAGAGCCGATTCTGAAGCTGGATCGGACCAGCCACCAGACCGGTTCACGGTTGAACCGGCCGGTCCGGTCCGATTTTCAAAACAGTGCTTATATGTATCAGCTACTCTCAACATCTCATAAATTGGATCTGTGAAATTTATGATGTATTCAATCTTATCCCACCATAAATCATCTAAAAGCGTCTCATTTACATACCTAGCCTTTCCAACATCATCTTCCTTATAACAGGATCATTTGTAACTGATCACCATAGCTTTAAGAGCATTTTTTATTTTTTTGAATGTTCTCAACATCACTATAACTGAGGCAAACCGAGTTTCAGCAACTGCAAGCATTTTCAAATTAGAGAAATCATTGAATATAGAGAGTCTCATGGAGTGATTTATAATAAAATTCCTAATTACCACTGCATCTCCAACAATCATAATGATCTAATGACACTCATTGTAGGTGATTTTATTTTTCCTCGGTATTCTTAGCTGCACAAATATTCTTCAAGGAAAGATTAAACGTATGCACAACATATGGTGTCCAGAAAATATGATGATAGGTTTGCTTTATAAGTAGAACTGCAGCTCTATAAACAGGTGCATTATCAGTAATGACATGAATGATGTTTGAAAGCCTCACTATCATGGTAACTTCTTTGATTAAATTAGAAATGAATAACTTATCATTATATTGTCCTTCACAATTTACAGCTTTGATAAACATAGGATAGCTCTCTGTTACAATCATGAAGATGATAAGTAGTCTTCTTTGTGAATTTGTCCACCCATCGCAAACCAAACTCCTTTTTTCCTTCCAAACTCCTCTACCAGGCTCGAGTAACTTCTCAATATTATCCCTCTCTCTTTGCAATAACTTTTTTCTAATGATATTTTATTATGGTGGCACGTATCCTACAAGATTATTATTGCATGCGTAGGTAAAGAAATTCTTGTAATGTGGATTCCTTGTTAGGTTAAAAGAAAGTCCAGATGGGTAAAACATTCTAGCTATTTTGCCATCTAGTTGTTCTCTCATTTATAAATTAATGGTCGGTTTGGGACGGCTTCACTACTGCTTTGCTGTATAAAAAGATGTGAAATGATGGTTTCTGTAGCACGGTGGTGGTGGCTGGCGACGCAAAAGTTGGCGTAATAAATTAGGTAACAAGTCTATCAACTGATCTCTTTCCCTATTTTAGTTTTCTCTTTTTTTTCTTTGTGTTTTTTCTTCGAATGTCTTCCGATCTAACTTTGGCATTTGCGTTGAGGAAGTCCATCGACTCACAAACAAGAACAAGTTGTCGCTTCTTCTTCTCTTAGGGCCTGGGATGGGGAAGACGTCAATGATCCTGGTGTTGGCACGGAAGCTCTAGGGGGGGAATCAATATTTCTTGTACTGTTTATGCTAGGTTTAAATTGGACAAGATTATTTTGTTTTCGTCTCCTTTTTTGAATTAGTTGAGGAGATTTGTAATTCATACACGTATTTGGAGAGAGCAAGGGAGATGTAGGTAATTTAATTTTACTTTCTCCTTTATCATTGACATCCTTCTCTTGGTTTTGTAGAATGGAATATACAATGATTGCCTCTCTCTACTCCTAACTGAAAGATTTTTGCCCATTATTGTCTGTCTGGCAATTAAGGAGTGCACCAAGCCAATCATCACATTTATTTCCTGCTAAGCTCATTCATGCATGAGCTAAAACATTTACTTAGCTTAAACTTGAAGCCAATTTTAACAGCCTACAGGTTTTTTTAAGCTAAACTTTGTTTTTATGTAACATTGCCAACACTCTAAAAGAAATTATTCTTTTTTTAGGGAAAAAAGGGTTAAGTATAATTGTCTCATAAATTTAAATTCTATAATTTGTGATACAATTGAACATAACCACAAAACTGGGATCGTGTGTATTTTCATCTGAAGCAAATACTCATGACAATGTAGATTAGGTGGATCAGGTAGTTTGTCTGATTTGACTTAATTAGATCTATGTATTGCTGATGTTCCTGGATGAAATTGGCAAGATCTACACCCACCTGTCAGTATGTTAGGAACTTAAATTTTGGAGAGGATTGTTGCTTAGATTTTTTTTTGTTTATAATTCTGTAGCTAGCATCTACTGGGCATCTATCCACATTCTCCTTGCTATTGCTTGAAAGATAATTTATGTTATAAGCATGTTTTCCCCTGTTGGAGTTGAAACAAATCTCAAGGTTCTTGTATTATTGACAAACATTCAAACTTAATATGAGTTATTTTTTGGGGATGATCAATGTTTTATTAGAAGCAGATAAAAAGTCTAACCTGTAAATTTGTGAGTTTTTTTTTGGGATGATCAATGTTTTGGAGTAGATTTGTTGAGGATTTGTGCAGCCGTTGTTGGTCGTTAATCCGCTTTGTATTGCTGAGAATGATTCCAATTGTTTGTTTTGATTTTTAAAGCATTGGGTTTTGAGAAGAAATCTGAACTATTCAAAGTGTATTGAATGCTGGGATTTTGTTATTTGACCTCTCCAATTATCATGTTAATTATAAAGGATTTGAATTCGTGATATATCATACTCATTGTCTCAATCAAATACTCCTTTGGGCAATATTTTTATAGTTGCAAACCACATTTTGAAGATGCCAAGAAACATATCAAACAATTTGCTTAACATACAATTGCATCACAATTCTCATCAAAATTATAATCTGCCTTTAGCCTGGTGTGAGCCAAAAGCTTAGAAGGGAAGGGAGAGTACTGTAAATTAAAGCATGCCTTGATTTTTCTACCAAATTTTGTTCAATTTCATTGGGCATCATATGTTTTGTATCACCTATGTACATTTATCACTTCAACATTGAAATCAGAAATTTGGATACTTTCAGTAATGGAAAACAACCAAGTTTTATTAGAGTTATAGCCGTATATATTCTATTGTTTTGGATTTTTTTGGAAAGTCTTTGGTTGATTGTGAGATATTGGGAGCTTCTGTCATATCAATGGTATTGAACATTTATGTTGTTTTAAGAGTTAATTTCTTTTGATTAATGTTATTATAATTAAGTTTTCAAAATGAAATTCATTGCAGTAAATTTCAATGATATTAATGTCTTGTATGAACATATTTCTTAACAATTTAGTTTTAATATCTATTTAAATTATGGAGATTTTTGAATTTGATATCATTTTATTATAATTGTTAATAAAAGTAATATTTTATTCCAATTTTTCTTAATTTTTGGTAAGCAGTAAGCACATTATTATTTCGTGTAAAAAGTATTTTTGAAGCCTTCTTAGGTGTTTCTCAACTTCATAGAAGTGAAATTAAAAAAAAATGTGACTTATTTTATTCAAATTTTATCAAAAGCATTAAAATTAAAGCATGGAATACTTTTTTTATTACTTAGCTTTTAAAATTGTAATTATAATTTTTATTCTGTCATTGTTTTTTTTTAAGGTTTACAATTCTTTTTATTAAAAAATTATATTTTACAGCAATATTAAAAAAATATTTTTATGGCAGCTTTAATATATATAAAAGGTTGTACCAAATTAGGGGATATAATATTGATTTAGAACTGCTATTTGGTTACCATAAACATTTAAAAAAAATTTATCTTTTCAAGAAAATTTCTTTCATCTCAATATATATAAGGGTATGAATATAATTTATTCCTATACAGTTGCAGCACAACAGCTCCATAGTTATACTTTCCAAACAAAATATAAGGATTTCTATACAACAACTTCAAAAAGCAATTTTTTATACAACAATTTAACAACCTGTTTTACCAACAGCTGCAGCCGTCTCAAACGCACTCTAAATATTTTCTCTAAAGCACTATCTACAACATATTTTTTTTGTTTAAATCCCTCTATCTGAAAAGGCCCTTTATTTACAATATTGTCATCACTTCTAATTGAAGAAGATAATGAAGGATATGAAGCATAGCTGCTTGAAAGTGAAATATATTTTGGAAGATCTTTTTTTACTTCTTTTCTCAGCTTCACTGATTTTTCTTTATAATTCAACCATTTGTGATGAGCTTATCTTTAGGAATACTTTAATTCCATGACCACTAATCTTCAAAAAAAGAGCTTTCACTCTATAATATGATCATTTGTATGTGGTATTACAATAATTACATTTGAATGCAATATTGCCACCCCTTCTCACATTTTATCTAATTTTGTCACATAACTCCACAGAAGTTTGTTATCTTCAATATTGGTTTCTGATGGACCATCATCAGACCCAATTCCTATACCACTAGAGCTCATTATCCTACGAAGGATCGATACAAATTAAACTACATGAATTTCAAACATGAAAAATGTTAAGTAAAATTGTAGATATGTTGAGACTATGCCGGGGTGTCTAAGGGGGCGCTGCCCCCAGTGAGGTTCGATTTGCTCGGAATAATATTTTATTGTAAGAGTTGTTTTAAAGCTTTCTCTAGCTTCTTGGTGCTGCTTGGTACTGCTCGGTACCCCTCTGTACCGTGCAGTATCAGTACCGAGCTCCGGTTCTAAGCGGTACTGAGTTCCAGTATCGAGCGGTACTGAGTTCTAGTACTGCTCGATACTGAGCAATAACAAGCAGTATCGAGTACCAAGAGGTACCGAGTTTCAGTACTGCCTACGATTAAGGAAACGAAGAATGAAGAAAATAAACTTTCACTGCTCACGTAGCCTTTACTATTTGCGTCGTCGAGCTGCTCCGTCGACGAAGGATGATCCTGTTAGCTTTAATGCTCACGTCGTCGAGCCTCTTCGTTGACGAATGATGATCTTGTCTGCTTCTATGTTCGCGTCGTCTAACCACTCCTTCAACTATAATAAAGAAGACAAACACCTGTGCAAAAAAGAAAAACCTAGCTTGCCGAAATGTTTAAGCCGCATAAATAAATAGGGATATCGAGCAGATAGCCAAAATGAATAGAATAAATTGCGGCTCCATTTTTTTTATTTTTTAATAGGACATGCGTATCTGATACGCGTGTCCCATCAAATTTAAATAATATTTTAATTGAAAACGACAAAATCGTATATGACACATATCAGTGCTGTATCGGAGGCGTATCCATATCTGACACATATCTGATACAACATGCCTTGTAAATAGGAGTATCTATGCTATATAGGGCCATTCTTATTGATTAAACCTTGTCGACTATCAACTTGCCGGTAGGGGATTGAGTTTGTCGGTTGTATGATTTTATTTAATGAATTTATTTTGACATAAACCTTGTAGGTCTTATATAAACATATAAAACATATATTTCAGTCGACACCTTGATTGTATATCTGTTTAATAGTTCAAGCCATGTGAACTCCTATCTATAAATGTAAAAGGACCAGGCTCAAATTTGGGTTCATTTATTGACCAGCGTAGTATCCCTAGATGTCATGTGTGTACCTATAGCATGCTCACCAGAGCTCATGCCGGTATATTGTACATTCCCTTATGTGTACCTATGTGCGTCCATATTACAGTGCCTGTGCGGGGGCTTTTTGGACATATGACTGGTCTCTTGCAGAAGCCTGTAGGAACTCATATCTGTTGCAATTCTCCTATGTATTTAATTTGTAGACGACATGTAGGGTGCACAACGAATCTTTTATAACAACTCGTAGATATTTCCACTTGTTGCATCTCATCTGCTTCTACTTGCAAATAACATGTAATGTGTATAACAACTCTCCTATAACCCCTTAGATATATGTACTTTATTATGTATTATGTGCCTTTGTTTGTAGAGAGCTGATGTATTTGACTGATGTTGGATTATTTTGAGTTCACTTTTGTCCAAAATCAAGTCCTTTGTTTGTCTGAGTCTTGTTCATGATTCATCGAAAATTTCATCAACCTCATGTCGTCTCCCTCATTTAAGAAAAACTATGTAAAACTAGACCATCCCACCACGCTATTAGAGCATGTATGGCAGGTGTCGGGGGACACTGGATCGTACATTTTTCATCCCACCACACTATGAGAGCGTGTATGGGGTCTTAAAAAATACCCGTATGAAAATATTAGTGGCTTTCCCCACCACGCCTGAAGAGAGTGTATAGGGCTTACCCATCTCGCCGTATGCGTTGCATTGGGCTCCCTCCTACCGTGCTATAAGAGCGATAATAGGTGGTTCTCTGGTCCGCCTCAAACATTGAAAATGAGATTTTAGGTGATTACCACCTCGTCGTAGGCGCCGCACTGGGTTTCCTTCCACTGTGCTACAAGAACATGTATAGGGGCTTTTTCGATCTGTCGCGAATGACAAGAGTTGGAATTTGAATTTGGAAAATTTACTTTGGGGTCGGTGATGAAGACAAAAATAAATAAA
This sequence comes from Dendrobium nobile, assembly GCA_022539455.1. Classification (NCBI taxonomy): domain Eukaryota; kingdom Viridiplantae; phylum Streptophyta; class Magnoliopsida; order Asparagales; family Orchidaceae; genus Dendrobium; species Dendrobium nobile. The sequence goes on from CM039729.1 coordinate 31,628,154, forward strand.
ATATCTTTTTTTTTTTTTTTGAAACTCTATTTTATCACACACACATAAAATCTAATAATAATAATAATAATAACAACTAATTATTATCTACATACATAAATATTTAATATGCTAATAATAATAATTACTATCATATTAGTTATAATAATTATATTAGATAACTAAAATAAAATCTAAACCTAATTACTAGGGGTGTCAATTTCGGGTCACGGGTCGGGTTCGGGTCGAACCCGAAACTGACCCGACACTGTTCGGGTCAACCCGAACCCGACCCGTTTTTACAAACAGGTCGGTTTTCAGGACCCGAACCCGACCCGCTTCGGGTTCGGGTCAACCCGACACGACCCGAAATCGGGGCCGGACATGGGCGCGGGTGCAGACCTAAATGGTTGGAGCGAGCCGACGCGAGCCGATGCGGCCATGCGGGGACGAGGTGACACGAACCTGGCTGGACGCGGCAGACCTCGGGACACAGCGTGACAGCTCACGCGTCTCACGCGGCAACGCCTGAACGCCGGTCACGCGGGGCGGCGGGGGTCAGCTGGTCAGGGCAGTCGGTCAGCCGGTCACGCTGGGCAGCGGTCACGCGGTATTCGGTCAGCGGGGCAGCCGATATACCTGGCGGGATTTGAAAATTTTTAAATTAAACGGGTTAGCGGGTTGACCCGGCAACCCGTCGGGTCAACCCGAACCCGACCCGTTTTGAAATCGGGTCAATTTCTGGGACCCGAACCCGACCCGTTTTGAAATCGGGTCGGGTCCAACCCGAATTTTCCGGGTCGGGTCCGGGTCGGGTTTTCGTGTCGTGTCAAATATTGACACCCCTACTAATTACCTATAGAAGCTGGGTATAAGAGCTCAGGTAGGAGGCGTCGCCTATAGGTGCTGGGGAAGGCGGCTGGAGGGAGAGGAGAGGGATATCGGGCTATGGGGCTTCAGGATTTCAGCCTTAGGAGATCGGATGGGAGGTCGGCGGCTTCGATCGGTGAGGACTTCGACTAGATAGGGGCGGCTCGGGCAAAGGTTTTGAAGGTACGAGCGTCTTGGTTTCGCCGTGGGAGGAGAAGAAGAGTTGGGTTGAGCTGGATGGTTGCTTTGGATAAGAAGCTTGGAAGAGATGACAGTGGAGGTCGGTCGTGGAAGAAGCTTTGCGATGGGGGAGGAAGAAAGGAAGCTTCGTTAGTTGCCAGAGCTTTCACGCGAGTTCGGTAGTGTGCGTGGAAGAAGAATGAGTGAGAGCTTTCGTTTGGCTCGGCATTTAACGACGCCAATGGAGAAGAATCTAGGCAAGCAGTCAAAGTCTTTAAGTGTTGACATGTGTAAATTGGTGTGGGTTGCATATTAGGTCAATCTAAATTTTTACTAGTCTAAAGACAGTGCTTCCTCGTTACAAAAAAGAGAAGAATCGAGGCATTGTCACGTGAGAGGATAGGACTGCTTCGGCGCCGTTCGCAGGATATGGACGACTGCAGTGCATGTTATGGGCTGGATATATATATATATATATATATATATATATATATAGACATAGCATATAGGTCAACAAATGGTTGATAAGGAAATCCGAAAAATTTGGCAATAATGGATAGTCTATTCTTCTAATAAAATTAGAGATTAGGTAGCGGAGAAGATGGACATCAAATGTCGATTATTATAACTATTATGGGCATGTAGAGGTCGTAGTAGGCAATTAGTTTGTTCATTCTATAGATAAGAGTGAAGATTGAGTAAACGAGTGTTGGATGTTGACGATTTACATATATTGGATATGTGACCCAATTTGCCTAGGTGACTCGTGCGCATTTTTTTAATGTTTAATAATAGCAAATTTTAGCTGATATAATTTAATAGTTTGTTAAATATTTTATTTTTGGTTAAGTATTTTCTAACAATCATCATGATGAAGAATCTTTCTGCTTAAACTATGTTGGATATAGGTCACTTGGATGATACGCTTTAGCGTACTATTTGTAAAGATTCCATTGAAGATTGAAACCTCCAAGATTTTGATTTAGCTTAGTGTATGAGTTTTAGGCTTCGTTAGAGACAGCTTTTTAAACAAAACCTTAGTTGTTATTCATTGCCTCTTTAGTTGAGTAAGAATTATGTATAATATTATAAAAAGAAATAAACCATATTGCATCCATATCTTTAGTTGAACGAACAAATATAAGGAAGCACTATTAGATTAATTTTGGCACTTTGGCCATGCATGATGAATTTAATCAATTTATTAACACAATACTATTTTTCAAGGATATATATATATATATATTAAAATAATTTAATTTGATATTAAAATTAATTTAGTAGATATTGGTTAGTTTTAATTAATTAACCCATTTAACAATTAATTAAATGTTTAATTTAATTAAAATATTTTCAAGATATTAAAAATTTAAAATTATTTTAATAAATCAAAGAATTATTATTATTATTCTTATTTAATTTAATTTTAAATTAAATTTAAATTAAGAAACATTTATATTTTAATTAAATTTTAAGTAATTAAGGCATTTAAATATTTAGTTAATATTTAATTAAGATTAAAATCAAATAATTTTGAAATGTTAAATAAAATTATTTAAAACAATATTGAAATTTCAGAAGTCATTTAAGAATTCAGTTAATCTATTTTGAGATTAATTTTAAATATTAATTAATTTTAAATTATCTAAAACATATTTAATCACTAAAAATTTTAAAAATTCATAAAATATTCTTTTTAAATCAGAAAAATGAAAATAATATATCAAAATTTTTGAAATTAAAACTATTTCAATTTAAAATCAATTTTAAAGTTTAGATAATAATTTATTTTAAATAATTTGAATTATTTGAATATATTTTGATATTTAATTAAATATTTTAAAAAATAAATTTTAATTTCAAACTAATTTGAAAAATTAGTGGATCTCTTGAATCTTTAAAAATTTGTTTTAATGATATTTTTAATTATTTTATTTTAAAATTTATATCTTTATATATATTTATATGTACAAATACTTATATTTTGATATTTACTTTAAAATTATATATATTAAATAAATAATATATTTGGGAGATCCCTTTGAAATCTTAAACATAGGTTGAGAGTTTGAATGAAATTTATGGGGGAATGATTAGTGAATAATTATATTTTAATTATTCACTAATCACTTTATTAATTATTTTAATTAATGTTAATATTTATATGCTTAGAAAGCACACACCACTTAGCCTAGGCTCTCCTAAATTTATGAGTTAATTATGATTGTTTTTATGCATGTATGTATTGGTCAAGGGTTAGAAACTTTGATTCAAACCTACATAACCTAGTGACACCATTAAAGATAATAATTAAGGACATGTTTAGAAAACATAGAGAAATTTTAATAATTAGGATACACATCTTTTTGACTTGAAACTTTAAACATTTAAACATAGTGACACATACAGCCCATAAAATAAATTCTCACTAATTTTTAAAACTATTAAGCCCCTTAATCAATTTTCTTAATTTTAAACCTTAATTAAGCCCTTAAAACTTTTAGAAATTATAATAAATCAAATTTAAATCCAAAAATACAAATAATACCTCAAATTGACCATAATTCAATTTAAAATTTAAGAAAAATAAAATATCTTTTATTTGACAGTAAACCTGAGTTTAATTTAATTTTAATTGAAATTGAACATTTAATTAATTTAAAATTAAAAAATCAGCAATCAACCAACTTTAATTAAAATTCATTAACTTTCAAACCTTAATCAACTTAAGACACTTAACTATATCGGATACCATTCGATAACCCAAGCCTACGAGGCTATTAAATTAGCCCCAATGAAGGTGAAATAAATTTCACGGTTTTGGTGAGCAACAAAGGTGGTACCCAAAAAATAATTAAAATCAATCTTAAAATTAATTTCAAATAATTAAGCAATAAAGGTATATAAACTATATCAAAATTTTTATGATTTTCACTACATATTGTTTGCTAGTTTAAGATTGATGTGTTTGTTTACTTACTTTCTGCACTCTATGATCTAATTGATAGTTGTTAGATCTATCTCTAGGTTAGAAACGATTACACTAATTCAATCTTACGCAGGTGGCCATGCTCATACAGGCAATTAAAGTAAAGAGGGTATTAAATAAAAATATATATATTATTATGTTTTGCACAAGTGCTCCAGGATGCTTAAGTCCCCCTTTAAATTCAAAAAGCATGGTCAAGTATGGCTATGATTTGAGCAATTTAAATTTTATATATATTATATGCTTGGGATTATATATAATTGCTGATTATTAGGATAACCTTGCAGGATCGAGTCTAGAATTTTATTTTTCAACTATAATTTGATATAATCTAAATTGTAATAATTAAAGTGCTTTAAGAATGAGATTAAATATCCAATTTAGAATCCAAAGAGGAAGGGACATCCCTTATGGGAGAGTCCCTCTCCATTTGGAGATCTAAATTATGATGATTTTAAAATATGCAAAGAAAAAAGATAAAACCCCTTCTAAGGGGGAGTTTTTTTTCATTTGGATATCTGGAACCAACGAAACAAGAAGTTGCAGAATGACAAAGAAGTGGATAGCAAGAAGACTCATTCTCAAAGTCACTTGAGTCTTAGGATTAAAAATCTGGGGTTGTTGTTAGTGGCACTCGACCACTTTACCTTTCTGTAATTCTGGGTTGTAATATTAAGTAGCACTTATCACATGGACATTCAATTTGAGTAATTAATTTAATTGATTTGTTTAATTGCTTGTGCACTAGAAATTGTATGTTTTTCTAGTCTTTTTACTTTGCATGCCGTATTTATTTTAGCATGGAATCCGATCATAGGCTCATAAGGACTTGTTTAAAACTATTTCTACTTAAACAAAATTAAAACTTTTAAGACAACATAACAACTCTAACGAATTTAAGAAGCAAGCCGAGATCGTCGGTAGTTCACATGCATATTTATTGCATTTTCTTTCCATTTATTAGGCAACACCTTGCCTGCGGGTTTTGGCAAACCACCTGACCTATGAGGGTGCTGTTCTATAAAGGGGATTTATGCATCTTTAGGATAAAACTTATTTTTAAGCCTTTTTAAAACTACTTCATTTCAAATTTTGAGCATTTAATCGAGTCAACTTGCATGCATTGTATTATATGCCAACTTAAAAATCTCTAAAACTTTAATGGCATTTTTAGCTTAAGCTTCAAACACCCAACATAAGTCAAAGGACCAATTAGGATCTGCTCCAGATGTCGACCCTATTCTCAAAAACTTTTCTTAAACAATATCCCTACCACTTTATATTAATTGATCGGATACATGGTTTTAAAGTGCCTAGGTGGTTTAGTTGGCTCCCCAATACAGGCCAGGGTAAGTCCAGATTAGAACTATATTAGCTAGGTTTGGGTTATTGATTTTCAGTACCCAATTTAGACTTAGATTCTGAGGCAGGCTCGGGCTATAAGACCTCAATCTCCGAGAATTGAATCCCAACATTCTAATAAAATTGATCATTTAAACTTAAAATCTCTTTCAATTAAATTCAATCCCAATACTTAGGATAGGCTGAGGTGTTTCTGAAGTAATTTTGAATCTCAAAACACCTTCTACCCTTTCTCCTTTGACTCCAGAAATAATTGTTCAAATTGATCCATTCCCAATTAAAATTTTCAACCTCACCTCCTTTGATATCGAACTTTGAAATCTTAAATAAAATGTTTACCACTATTTTAATCGAGAGTATTTATAAGAAACTCTGATTTCCTACAATGTAATTAACTACGAGAGCTTACGCTTGTAGGAGATTTAGAAACCCAGACCAGATTTTCAAAATCAAGTTTTCAAAACCTTTAATTAATTCTCTATGGGAAAATCAAATATAACAATCATTATCATCCTTTTCAAATGATTAATAATAAGCGATATCTTCTTTCTCTAGAAAGATATGTTGTTATATTATTATGATCTTGATTATGAAGTTAATAATTTCTTATTCAAATTATTATAGTCAAACATTTGATTGAACATTATTTTAATCTTTCGAGATCATATGTTTTTTTCTCCTGATTTGCCTATGATAATAAGGATAAAATTCAAAGTTCTAAAATTTGAACTTATTAGGGAATGATATATTCACCTCCCGAGGCGATATGCTATTCATAATGACATGTTCAATTTCAAAATTCAAGAAATTAATACTTCCCAAAGAAAATTAAAATTTTCAAAACTACACTTTTTCAATCAAACAACACCACAAAGAAGGAATTTTTTATGAATGCACTAATCCATCAAAGAAATATCAAGCTCAAGTTGAAGTGTGGTCCTCCCACAATCAACACAAGCCAACATGCAAGCAAATATATCGATCTCCTATGAACATAAAAAAATAATAATGCGCCATGAAAATATCAATTCGCTACTCGAGATGCATGAACAAATTGGGGACGAGTGTAGTTTGACCGGCAATCAACATCAACTTACAAATGAACACACATATTTGCATGCAAGAAGTGGAGGTTTACATGCAATGAATTGTTAACCAAGATGGATTTAAGGAATTTGAAACAAATGTAGCTTGTGCACAGTCGATGCCCCTTAACTGCAAATAATTACATCAAACCTTTAAACATATTAATGCTCCCTACAGACATATGCAAGCAGCATGCAATAAATGCAACAGAATCATTACAATCAATGTTAATTCACTTGCAGGACAATATCACAATTCTTTAAGAACAACAACGATTGATACATCCCACATGCAAGAAAAAATGGTAGGGGAGCTGCAAGTATGATGGACCCCTTTTCAAACATAGATATGCACCAAATGCACTATGTACAGGCAAGCACAACAGAGCTGCAAAGAGTACGAGCTACTACAAATCACTATAGGAGATTCATCATGCACGCGATAGCTTTTTTATAAGTTAAAGTACTAGGTCTATGATGAAACATACGATCTGGTAGCAAGTATGATGGTTACATTCGTAGATGATGCTAGAATACATGCATTCAACATAGTTCGCTCACAGATAATAGTAGGAGGTTGAATGCATTCCATCTGCATGAAGTAGCAGATGACTCTTGAATGCATGTTAACTTCGTACTACCAACGAACAAATCCAATAAAGCTTGCAATGCACAATAGCTGGCTCACAAGAAGCAAAGAGTGACCCACAACGCAATGCTATGATTCACCTGTAAGTAAAAGCAAGGAGTCAATAGTAAAAAATTGTAAACTACTTATAAAACGAGGAATTAAATTTGTGTTGCCATGCTATCACATCAAATAAATCAACTCACGTGCAAGTTACAGGTGGAATATTCTCGATGCATCGTACAATGTATTCACTGACAAAAGTATAGTCTTGCAAGCTGAATACTGAATAAAAATAATAACTGCGTAAAATAAAATGATAAAAAATAGCACTATCAATATTCAATAAATAAAGTTCAATATGCTATTAAATAATGCTACCCGATCTGCAACACTCATACAAGTGGACATAAGGCGTTTACAAATTCTAAAATGAACCTTGCCAACTTGCCAGCACTAGACATTTACACAGCCGATCATTATAAAAATACCCTCATGCATCAAAAAACGTGATGACATTCATAACATACACACACATTACAGTATGTAGGGTATATAATATCATTTTTAATTCATATATTATCATTAAGGATGTGACACGTGTCCTTTAATTAGTGATTTTGGTGCCAAATGGCACCACAGGTAAACGATTATGATCAGGACCCTCTGACCGGGTAATTTTTTCACCAAATGGTGCCATTAAATTATAATCATGATCAGAGCCCGTATGTCCCCCAACGACTTCAGAAACTTGAGTAATGAATCAATATGATATGATTGATAATGCACAAAGCCCTCTGTTAGCTAAGGTGAATTTAAATATATCCCCTTAGGCAAATATTTACCCTAGGTCTACAAGATTCCCTTGGACGAAGCAACCCATGGTTGCTGACAAGGATCATTCTGTCAAGTTGGGTCGACTACCTCCTCTGAAATAGTAGAGTAGGGACCATGATAATTAGGGACGACAAAACTATGAGATCTTGATCGAGTCTATCATCATTCCCCCCACCATCTGCTTTAAGTGCAAGGTGGTGAATTTCTAATTTTAAATATTAAATTTTCAAATGTCAAATCATGCTACTACTAGATACTGAATACTACATATATGTTTGACGGCTTGCCTTAATCAAAAGTTCTCTCTTGCTATCGGGATAAGTAATTAACTATAGAGGATTGTGCCTATAGGAAACTTGAACTCAGATCATAAAATTCTCGCAAAATGAGGGTGAAATCTATGGATAATGTCTTACCTAAAACCCAGTCTATCTTCTAAAAATTTGCGTCGTAACTCGCTCATTAAAACTCTTCTCAACGATCCAAAAAAGAGAAAGGGTCGCAGAGAGGCCGAGGCTCAAATTTTTGGAGCCCACATTCTTCTACTAAAAAAACACACTATTATCATTTCTATAAGGATGGTATGTGGTACATCGTCAATAAAAGGATGATTTGTTAGGTTTTCAATATGGTAGTGATTTGAAAGGTGAAGCATAAAATATATGTTTGGCATCATTTTATTTTGCTCCTTATCATATAAAAAGCTAGATGGACATGCTAAATAAATTTTCCTAGAAGAATCTAAGAAGGCCAAAGAGGAGAAAAAATAAATATCATTGTCCCTCCCTATCACTCTAAATTGGATGGTAAATATTGCAGTAGTTGGTGGATGATTACCATGAACTTTTTTGAGAGCTGAGAGGGTTGCCACCATAAAGATCTATGAAGCACAACATTCATATTCTTTTTGAAAAAAAACCCTTTTTAATATTAGGATATACGAAAGTTTATTCTTTATGAAGATTAATATTTTTTTATTTCTAAATTTTGTAATTTTTTATTCCTTCTAATCCATCAAATGATAGGAATACATATGACTAGTCTTTAGCCCATTAAAGTTGACTAGGATTATAGAACATTAGAACGTTTTGTCGGACACTACTATTCATTAAGGGAAGGATAAATTTTGATTGATTCACTGACTAATATTTCTAGCTTGCTTTAAACATGGTGGTCACCTTGTTCCCCTTTTTACTATTCTTGAGCTTTTTTGATAGACAATTCTAAATTGGTCACAAAAATGTTATTCCATGAAGAAGAAGGTTGAGTGTTATCTTTACAAGAGCTCCTCTAATTCTACTTCTTCTTCCTTTTAGACTTCAAGTGTTCTCTACCAATGTGATTAACTACTTATGCTAATAGAATCACAATAGGTAGGGATGAAAATATTGACCTCCAACTTAAATGTAGGTAGAAGCTCTTGAATGAAGGGGTAATAACTACATATTCATCCAAGTCATCAGCTTACATTTCAAAATGAGTTTCAATCCGTCGCTTTTGTGCGGCTAGTGCCTTTAATTAAGATTGATCCCCCTTAGTGATTGTCTCTCCACTTATCACTAGAATCTATCCATTTTCTCCATCATTGCAATCATCCATTACTACAAAATCATGAATTGGGTGGCTAAAGCTTCGTTTGGGGCGGCTTTTTTACTGCTTCTTAAAGCAGCTTTCTAGCACAAAAATTAAAATTTTTGTGATAAAAAGCTGCTTCAAGAAGCAGTGAAAAAGCCGTCCCAAACGAAATCTAAGTCGCTAGATGCTTCACCTCCTTGTAGAGCTAACATGATGATATTCCATTGTCCTCCTTGTCTAGAGTACCTTAGGGTGGAAAATGATTCTTCAGTTCCTCTTTGTCAGCATCATACATTAGGGTTCAAATAAACCTAATGTTTGATACCACTTGATCTAAAACTCCCTAAAAATTAGAGGAAGGCAGACATGCCTATGCGAGCACAAGTGAATCTAGATCTTGGTAAAAAGGAATAATATGGAGTCTTTTTTAAGGCTAGTATCATTATTCCATTCAAGACTAAGAGAATAATAAGAGGAAGAAGAATTCTCTCTCTGTGATCTCCTGATCATTATCAGATATCAAATAAACTAACGGTCATCATATTTAAATCTCACAGATGGCTATTATCTATGCCTTCTATCATCTATGACTTCTATTAGATTTGAATGAAACAAAAAGAAAAAAAAAACACAAACACATTAAAAATTCTAATCGATAGGTATAGGTTCAAAATCTGTCCATAATCAGTAGAATTTTATTTAATTTTCTTCACTTCAATCTATCCAAACCAGGCTTCATTGTCTAGGAAAAAAAACTACTTAAAGCTCAAATTTCTTTCCAAATAAGCAGTTTTTCATGGCATGAGGCAGATTAAGCTTGATAAACACCACCAATTCTTCTCTCTTTGAGCAGCTTCTGATCTTTCTGACCAGAATCATCATCAAATATTTTGTTCAGTATCTCAGCCAAGCGAATTCCACCTTGTGCTATTCTCTTCTCCACTACTGGAAGACGAGATATGAAATATTCATCTGCTTTTCAAAGAAAAAGAACTTAGAATAAAGTTTGTAGAAATCAATTTGGAACAGAATATAGATTTGTCTATTTCATTAATACCTCCAAGAGCTGAACCTTGCTTGGCGTCCTTATAAGCATAGTCGCAGGCCAGGCGGGCACTCTCGGAAGCATAGCTGTAATTAGTTAACTCTTTTGAATACTGATATCTCATTGAATTAATAGACAAGCCCTTGTGTGAAAGATTTCATGGGAAACATTTTTATTTTTATCTTAATGCTATCTGAACATTCTTAATTTTGCTAAAGATAAAGGTAGTGATATAGAGAGCACAATGAAGTGGAGGAAAAACATAGAGTTCATTAACTAATTGATTCAGAGAGTTTCTAGAAATTGAAAAAGATTGAGAAGAAATCTTTCAAATTATTCAATCAAAAGAAACCACCAATATACAGAGGCATTACAAACGTTTTAAATAAAATCCTTAACAACAACAAATAAGAAAATTGTAATCACATCGCTGAATCATTTAAAACAGTCAAAAGGGCATCTAACTTGAACAATAAATCATTCAAATATCAATTTGGCCACTTAAATGATGGATTTCACCCAAAATCACCCAGGTGGAGGAAAAACATAGATTTCATTGACTAATTGATTCAGAGATCGAGTTTCTAGAAATTGAAAAAGATTGAAAAGAAATCTTTCAAATTATTCAATCAAAAGAAACCTCCAATATACAGAGGCACTACAAACGTTTTAAAAGAAATCCTTAACAACAACAAATAAGAAAATTGTAATCACATCGCTGAATCATTTAAAACAGTCAAAATGGCATCTAACTTGAAAAATAAATCATTCAAATATCAATTTGGCCACCTAAATGATGGATTTCACCCAAAATCACCCAGGTGGAGACTGTTCAGGATGTTGCTTCCACTCAAAGAAGTTGTATCATACGTCGAAATTAAGCTTTATTTAAGGTTTTGGCTGAATTAAGGCTTGTGGGCCTTTGGGTGGTCTTTGAGAATAAACTCTTCTTTTTGTGTTGCATGGAATGATAGAATTAGAAAAGAAGTATGAAATTCAAATGAAAATTTTATGAAGTTAAGTAGAATGGGAATTGACTTCAGTAATCTTACTTCAAATCAAGTCAACTCACATTACAAATACATGAGTAGAACACTCTCGTAAAGCATAGATGAACAATGAAAGAAACTTGCTTCTCAAGTTCATTTTGACGAGCACAATAACCTCATTTTAGTTAATATCATTTTAATATTATCTTGATATTTATATATAATAATACATCATAAATTAGAAAGAAAAGTGTCATGTAAGTTTGGGGTTAGTTACATGCCAGGAAGATGGAATTGAGAAGTTTAGTTCATTCTATCCTTGCGAGAAATGTGCATCCCTCCATCTCCACCTCTCTCTCTCTCTCTCTCTCTCTCTCTCTATCTATCTATATATATATATATATATATATATATATATATATATATATATATATATATATATTATTTATAAATATTTTGTAGTGAATTAAATATAATCTTATTTTTCTGTGTTGAATAATTTCTTCAGCCAGCTCAAAATAAAGCTAGTCCGAGAGTCAAAACAGGTGAGTTATGCCTTGACAATTAAAAGCCAACTCAATCTAATTATGAGTTAAGTTGAAAATCATTCATTTCCAGTTAAGATTGCTCGATTTGAACAGTAACTCAATTTCTTGTCATCCTACTTTTTCATTAAACATAAACCTCCAATCAAGATGCCAGGCTGAGAATAAGAAGAAGAACTGCCAATTAACTTCTCAAATTAAAAAAGGAAATCTTACATGCTTCCACAAGTAAAGTTTTTTGCAGAACAATTCATCCATTGATCAATCTCATCTGACCAAATGTCCTGTAGATAGCTTGCAATTCAGAAGAAAACAACTGACAAGTACATAAATATCCAGAAAATTTTCATGATGAACAATCAAAGATTCATAAAACAATGAACTTACTCTATTGTTAATTTGAATGGATTCAACCATTGTATCAATATCATCATCATAAAATTTCTGCTTGGCTGTCTTTACTATATCCTCATCCCAGACCTGGCAATGAAAACGAAAATGAAGACATAGATCACTTACAAATTTGATAAATTCTTTATTTAGTAATTTTAAAGTTTAAAGATTTAAAAATTTATGTATAAATATAACCTTGTGAAGATTGGTGTTCTTTCCATACCACTGCACTTTGATGGTGTTACCTCCTAAATCAAGCTCAGAACCAGCATGTAAAGGTTGGTGGATATCTCCCACAAAATGGGAAAGGAACAATAGGCTTTCTGTTAAGTTATCTAAGACAAATTTGATGAATATTGTTAAGACTATAACCATATAGTGTTAGGCACTGAATTATCCAATTAATAAAATAGGAACTTTATGAAAGATAATTGTACAATTATTTGATGAATCTTTGCGTTTCTGGAGCTGACTGGTATAATTGTTGATTGCTCCAACTGCGCACATGTTTATCTCTCCTTTGCTGTTGTGACAATCCCCTGAATTAAATTTGATAAGTAATGATAAAAAATAGCATCAAAGGAAACAATTATATTGTAGCCTTTGGATTTTCATTTGATGTGAACAATGAAGCTGAGTAAAGTTTTGTTTGGGACAATTTTCTTACTGTTTTCTAAAGCAGCTTTCTGGTAAAAAAAAATTTGTACAAGAAAGCTGGTTTAGAAAACAGTAAGAAAACTGTCCCAAACGAAGCCTAAGTATCAAAGGCTAAACATTACAGAAGAAGAAAACACTGATTCATGAATGAAAATAATAAAAATGACATACTTGAATACTGGAAAGTGCAGTCACCAGCGCTATCAGCAAAGTGGAGAGTCCTTGACCAACGGTACTGTTTTCTAACATCATCAGCCCAAGGGCACAACGGTGCTAATTCTCCCCCAGCCAACTCTAACACCGCATTCATTGTTGAGTTAGTGAAATGTTCCTGCATTAATAGATATTTATATATCTGAATCTGGGCTTCTTTTGTCTCTGCTTGACAGAAAAAGCCATTAAAAACTGGCTAGAAACTGTTTGTTTTTCAATTTTTTGCAGGATTTAAAGCACGATTTAGTTTAAATCCTGACAAATACAATTCTGTTTGTAGGCTTTAAATCATAATGTTCTAATAAATTTTATTTCAGGTTAAGTGTTAGGGATGTGAAAGTAATTCATGCAACGAAACAAAAAAAAAATTAGAATGCAACGGAAAGCAAAAGAACACCAGGATTTAATGTGGAAAAACCTGAAATCGGAAAAAAAAAATCAAGTAGACATATCACACAAAGAAATTCATTATGAAAATTGGAAAAAATAAGTTTAGATCTCTCTTCTCTCTCATTGTTTCCTCCCTTCTCTTCTCACATACACCGTTTTCACACACTAAACAAAATAGACAAACCTCTATATACCACCAAGGGATGCCACTCTTGAGAAAAACGAGAAAGAAAACTATCTAGTCTTCCTCGAAGCCAGGGGCGGAACTGCTCTTTAATTAGGGGGGGGCAATTGCCCCCCCCTTAAAAAAAAAAAATTATTAGAGAGGGGCAATTAGGTAAGTTAACTCCCTAAATATCTTATTTTGCCCCCCTTGCCCTAACCAGCCGAAACCACACTCAGAAAACAGCGAAAGAAATCCTGCTTGCGCGAGACGGCGGGCGAGAGGGAAGGCTTCGTCGCAGTTGATTCGCGCAAGAAGGCGAGAGGGAAGAGTCCGTTCCGACTTCCGACGTTCGTGATTCGCGACTGCCTCCGGCATCGGAAGATCTAGGTCAGTTTTGATTTTTTGAACACATTGATTGATTGTTGTGTTTGTTATTTTTGAACACTATGCTGAATATGAGAAGAGTTTTTGATCTTCTTTGCTTAGGGAAGAGGATTGAATGTGTTCTTTTGGAAGTATATTATGTTTTCTTTATTTGCGCTTGTAATAATGAGCAGGTTTTGGCTCACATTTTTCTTCTCTACTTTGCTTGGACATGGTTAATCTGCTCCTTTTGTAGCTCTGTTTAAAGCTCTGTTCATTATTCTGAAAATCTTGCTTGTTAGTTGTTATATAGGTTATAAGAAGTTTGGGCAAATTTTTTTTTATCAGGTAAATTTGCCTGCTGTAGATTTGATGGAAGATGATGATATTAGGGAAGATGAAGATTACTATATTTTATTTGAAATTTAATCATTTTTGTGTAATTTCAAGTTTGGTTTCGTTTTGAGGGAGATTTTACTTTAAGGTCCAACAAATCATTATAAAATTTAGCAGTAAAGACAAAAAATGTGAAATTTTGCCCCCCTAAAATGAAAGGCTGGTTCCGCCCTTGCTCGAAGCACTTTGACGCTCAATACTCTGCCTACAATCCGCCTAGTAGTCCTGAATTTAGTGCCTTGGGGTCCGAGGCAACATCCGATTGATTGATCGACACAATCAGATTCCACACAAACTAGCAATAAGTAAGGATTTGTTAAATCTTAGGGACTTAAAGAGAACTTTGAATTCTGAAACAAACAACTGAATAATTTATTAAGAGTTAACAAGATCTAATAATTATTATGCTTAAAAATTTTCAAATTTCACCATCTAAAGATTTGTTGAATTTAGATTTAAAGTATTTACTAAATTCTGATGGCCTGTAACCAAATAGATTGTAAGACTGCCGGCCAATTTTTTAAACTAAGTACCATTTAAATTTTAATTAAGCGATTAACCAACGAAAAAAAAAATTTTAAACTCGCCAAAGTTGCCTGTTCAACGGGCGACTTACCTCTTTAGGATAAGTCGCTCGTTAAACGGGCGACTTAGCTCTTTTCTTTAACCCCCCGCGGGGACCCCTTTCTTGCCCTAAATCTGTGTTGCTTTCGGCGAAGAAGGATTCGGCGAGCTCGGCATATCCGCGAGGTAAGGGTGTTTTAAATTTTTTTTTGGATGTTTTTGTGTTAAATTTCTTTACTTTGAGTTTTTTTTCATTTAAATTACTTATGTTGGATGTTTAGGGTTATTTTAGTGATTAGATTTAGGATTTGTGTGTGCTATATAGTATTTTTTTGTGAAAGCATGAGGAAAACTTATTTTTTGCTAGGATTTATTTGGGAAAATGTAGATTCAATTTTTTTTGAGATTTTGTTGTTTATGTAACTAAATTTTTGTGAAACTTCTTGTGGAAAAAATATCAAAAAATCTTAATTTGATTTGTGGGCGGTGTTTTTTGAGATATTTTTGAATTAATGAAATTAATATATGAAAATTTTATAAAAAAATAAAAGGTTATAAGGATATTTTTGAATAAAATTGATTTAAATTTATATTATATATTTCATCAAATTAATATAAGGATATTTTTGTTCATTTTCTTTCGTTTCTTAGACAACGCAATTTTCTTTGTCAAATATGAATACGAAAGTCATCGATTCGTGTTAATGTCAGATTTTGATATTGAAGTACAATATAGATAATTGTGGGCAAGTAAAAGTTTTCTCTATTAAAAAAGAAATTTAAAAATATTTATCCTTTTGTGAAAAAAAAAGATATATATTTAAATATATTTATCCTTTTGTGAGATTTTGATTATTTCAGTGTAGTAAGATTGTGTTGTGTAATTGTAGGTAATCATAAACGATACTTAGTAGTGCAACAATGTCTGGACGGGGAGCATCCTTTGTTCTTATGTATGGTGGGAACTTGTCTTTAGATAAAAAATATTCACCAACATATGTTGGGGGTAGTTACCGGCCGTTGCAAGTGTCTGCAAATACGAACTTAGAGCAACTGAATATTAGGATTCTGAAATCCCTAAAATATGATACGTCGAAGTACTCAGTAAACTTAGTTTGTCGTCTACCCATAGGGAATGAGTTCATAGCTTCGGTTGTGGACGATGATGAGGTGTGTCAGATGGTGTTATCGCATGCAGTTGGGCAAATACTTATACTTTATGTAGATGTCAAAGAAATTACTACACGTAATATAGCTGTTGATCAACTAACATCTCACATGCACGAGATATATACTTTCGACGAGGTGACAGAATGCAGTCCGACCAATCCAAGTTTCGTGCAACAATATGCTGAGTAAGTTTTTTATTTATGTATTTTTTAATGCATTTTAAAAAATATTATCGGCTGAGAAAGTTTTCATTATTCACAAATTTTGGTTATGTGATAAAGTGAACATCATAGAAGATTTTGTCATGACATTCCAGAAACTTCAGAGAGACCATCAGTTAATGTTGATGATGATTATGAAACAATGAGTAGTGGATCAAGCGAACCAGGTCCTGATGATTATGATGATCATGCACAATATAATTTAGATGAAATTAATGTTGATATGAATCCTGAAATCCATAGCATTCTCCAACGTTATTGTTACACGAATGTTGGCACTACATAAGGAGTAACTGTAAACAATAATTTTGTGAAGGCATATTCATCAACTTGAGAATGGGATGAGGACGTAGCAAATGATAGGGCTTATGTTGGTAGCCAAGTCAATGAAGAATTTTCAATTCCAATAGAACTGATGGAGGGTATGTATTTTACCAAGAAAGAGGATCTTCAGTTTGCATTACAGGGTTGGTCAATAATAAATAATGTGAAGTATGTCATTGTAGCTTCAAATAGACAGAAATTTACAGTGGTTTGTGCTCAGAGTGGCAGGTTAGACAGACCATGTATATGGCGTTTGCATGCGGGGGTGAGCAAACGTCTGGGGGGCATATGGAAAATATCTTCCATGAAGAACCAACATACTTGCGCAACCCCGATTCTAGCGACTGGACATAGACAATGTAATTCACAATATATA
This sequence comes from Dendrobium nobile, assembly GCA_022539455.1. Taxonomy (NCBI): domain Eukaryota; kingdom Viridiplantae; phylum Streptophyta; class Magnoliopsida; order Asparagales; family Orchidaceae; genus Dendrobium; species Dendrobium nobile. The sequence continues at coordinate 31,645,471 of CM039729.1, forward strand.
AGCTACTTTATATTGCTCATTATTTTGAGGAGACAGATGCTCAGCATACATCATTTAGTCCACCTGTTCCGACTACAGATCCATATGATGCTGGCCCATCGTCCTATCCCGATCTTGGTCCCTCTCAGAGCCGCTTCACACCAGAGTTTGACATCGCCTCCACACCTCAGTTCGTACCTTCTTCTTTAGGAGATCCCCCAGTTACTCAGCAAGATGTTAGTGATCAAGAGCAGCGCCATCTACGTACTAGGCCACTACGAGCACCTCACCATTTTACTCCGGGCACTGATGCGATTCCACGTCGACATAAAAGGAGGCATTAGTTTTTTGTATCATATATATTTTAGTTGCTTTAGTTCCATTTTGCTGTTTATGTAACTTATTATGATACTATGAAACTATTATTTTTTATCGTAAATTTCATTATGCTCTGGGGATTAGTTCTAGATGATGTTTGATCTAAAAAGGATAACTATTCAATGATCCAATAACGTAAGAGATACTTGGAATTAAGGTAATAATATAATAATCAAATCTATAATTCATAAACTATAAGCTATGAGAACCAAATATCAAAGGAGTAAATTAATTTTACGTTATGAAAATCCGCTATAAACATAAATAATCTAGCAAAGTAATTAATAAGAAATTATACAAAGAGGATAAAGAAAGTTCATATGATTTTTTAAAGATTTTTTTATGTTTATATACATAAATACAACTCAGAAAAAATCATATAATTTTTTTTTTAAAACTCACAAGGGATAGAAATTACTTTAAAAAAAAAACTCATAAGGGTAAGTCGCCCGTTAAACGGGCGACTTACGGGCACTACATATTCCCGTTACCCTTCACATAACGGTCTGCTGAGTCAGTTAATTAAGTAATAGGTAAGTTGCCCGTTGAACGGACGACTTTGGCGAGTTTAAATTTTTTTTTTTTCGTTGGTTAATTGCTTAATTAAAATTTAAATGATACTTAGTTTAAAAAATTGCCCTAAGACTGCCATGGTTGAGAAATAGATCTGAACTTTCAGCAGCTCTTTGTCTACAAACAAGTAGGATTTAATGAAAAAAATCTATGTTAAGATGCTCTGATGATTAAAAATTATTAGGATGGATCTTATAGCCTTCAAATCTACTATAAGATAAATAAAATTTTATAAATAAATTATATTACACTCATCTCAAAACAGATTAAAGTACTTTAAAGTACATCCTATCAAAAGTTTTATCAGAATATCATGACACAAAATTTTTAAGTATTTTAGGAGAAAAAAAAAATTTAGCTATGATATTTGGATCAAATTTTCTATTAGGACAAGCATTACAATTTTCATATCCATTAGAAGTTTGAATAAAATATTTAACTTTTTGTTTCAAGATTTAAATTTTGTGAGAGAAGAAATCCATTAATCCGTTGAATTTATGATTAAACTTCAAAGTTCTGAAATTTCTGTTCAATACAATTTAAGCTAAAATTTTGTTAAATCCTTAAGGATGATACCAAAAAGCCCCTTAGATTGACCTAAAAATTGAGGGTTATTTTCGCAGCCATTGTTGCCAAAACACAAAGGGGCAAGCCAAGTAGTCTTGCTTGGGCCAAAAAAAAAAAATCAATAAGAATATAAAATGCAAAAAGTATTCAGGAAGTAATTAAATATTGAATATTTTACCAAGCAGTTCATTGTAAATTATAAAATTAAGAAAAAAAAAACTATTCAGCATATAAACTAGCTCTTCAGATCTAGTGTGGGGAAGAGAGCGAAAGAGTAAAAAAAAGTCAATAAAACGCATCAGTATGAGCTTAATATCTTTAAATTTATGATAAAAATAGTGCGATTCAAAATATCATATTCAACACTAATTTTAATATAAATTTAAAAACTTTGAAGCTGATAAAAATATTATGATATAATTTTTTTTTTATTTAAGAAAATCCTTGCATACCTGTGCTATCTTACAGACCATGACATGGCCCTCTATTCCCCAGCCACTAGAGACTGGAGCTCTTGCAATGAGGTAGTAGAGGAAGATATGGATCAAAGGAAGAAGCCATGCCATTTTCTCCTCCACTGTACCACTTCGCTCGCCCCTATTTCATTGCCCTTTATCAGCTTCTGTAAAGCTTTAGAGCACACGGAGATATTATTCTGTGCCGAGTAGGGACGGCGGACATGTGAGTGTGTGCAAACGTGAAACATGTGCTATAGAATATAGATGTGACACATATCGTATATATTACGTACATATAATATTGTATAATTACTATTCAATTTTACTATGGAATTTTTTGCATTGGAAGAATTCATTTGATCGCTATGAATTTTAATATGCTATTTGAATTAATTTTTTTAAAAAAATAAATTCAAAAATATTTAAACTCTGATTTCAACAAGTTTATAATTGAATTGAATGTCTAGATGAGATGAATTCATCGACATCACAAGAGATTTGATTTGAGTTCAAATGAATCCAAATCAAATACTTAAAATATAAATAGAATCTTCTGGCTCTTAATTGGAAGAACAAACGGTTTTTAAATTTTAAGTGTTTATAATTAAATTAAGCAAATCGATGAGACGAATTCAAAGAGCCCAAAGTCATTTGATTTCCAGATCGTAAAGTATTCAAATGCTAAATAAATGATTTATTATTAATGAAGTATTTTGGATAATGACCAAATTTATTAAAATATCCCTCTTAGAAAGTTATAAATAAGATTCCTCTCTCTCTCTCTCTCTCTCTCTCTCTCTAATAGAGGAGATATTCAGGAGCTAAAAGAGCTAAATAACACCATTGCATTTTTGGGCGATCGTCACCAACAACACTACCAGCAATTGCCATCATTATTACTTTAACTTTTATTTTCGACTAGTGTTGCTTGACTACAAACATCAAAATCAATTAACGGACTTCAAATATTCACCTGTAAACATCAAAGTTATATAATTTCTACAACGGATAAAAACATTTATTCTCAATTATTTAATCACATATTCTTCAATTTTTAAGAAGAGTTTGTTATGTATTTATAATTATATAGTGGATTATTGTAATTGGGTCACAACCCATGATTTCCCCTGGTTTTTCTCTTCTGAACATTGTTAAGATAGTTGCTATTTGCATGTTTTACATTTTTGTAACTTGTATAGTTTTGATGATTCCAAACATTATTGTTCAAATGTGTAGTTATCTCCTAACAATTTTAGAAGATTTATATTTGCTCTTGTGTGTACTAACATTTCAGGTGAATCATACTCTCAAACACAAAGTCTTCAAATCAAATTCAGCAAGAAATACCTTTAGTTTTTTAAGTTTAAAATTATCTTTTTAATTGAGAGGGAGTGATTGTAATTGAGAGAATAAAAACATACACACACACATAAGGAGATCATATAAAATTTATACTGATCGTACAAGACGATATCAGTTCGTACGGGACGATCATACAGTTATCTCCTATTAAGATCACATGGAACGAATAGGAACTGACTATAAAAATTTTTCTAAGTCCTATTCGTCCGAGACGAAATTAAATATCGTCTGGGATGATTTGCTCTCTGTAAGAATTTCGCCCAGACGAAATCAAATATCGTCCGGAACGATTTGCTCTCTGTAAGAATTTCGTCCAGACGAAATTAAGTATCGTCCGGGACGATTTGCTCTCTGTAAGAATTTCGTCCAGACAAAATTAAATATCGTCCATGATGATTTGGTCTCTGTAAGATTTTCGTCCGGACGAACAAAATTTCATCTAGACGATACAACCGACTTAGGACGGTTTTTCTGCAGTTTTTGGAACCGACCTTGTAATAACCGTTCGTACCGGATGAACTTGGTTCGTACGGGACGATCAGCTTGTACAAAAACATTTCATACACATATACAAACAGGTTCGTTTCAAGGCTTTTAAGTAATATCGTCCAGGACGATCCACGATCATACGGGACGATCCACTGCATACAGAATTGAAAACTTACAGTTTTTGGGCGGTTTTTCTTGTCTTTTGTATAAATAGTCCAAATTAGACTGCCACCCAATCTTTTTGTCATTTGATCTTCGTGCCTATTGAGAGAAAAGTCAAGGAGAGAGTGTGAGAGAGCATTCAAAGGAGGATTCCTACCACTGGAGTGTGAAGACTTCACTTGGTGTTTAAAGGTAAGAATCTCTACTTGTAAATTTGGATTGCTTCACTCTTTTCTTTCTTCCTTCTAGATTTCTTGTGAGAAGATCTGTCAAGGAGATCTGGTTCGCTGCCGACACTTGGAGAGTGTGAACAGCCGAAGGGTTCGCTGCCTACACTTGGAGAGTGTGAACAGCCGAAGGGTTCGCTGCCTACACTTGGAGAGTGTAAACAGACGGAGGGTTCTCTGCCCACACTAGGAGAGTGTGAAATGATGGAAGGTTCTCTGCCAACACTGGGGATTGTGTAAAAGGACGACGGTTCTCTGCCGCACCGGGTAGTGGTGAAAAGAGTATTTGTAAAGGCTTCTCCGCCTTACTGTGGGTGCAAAAGGAGAGTCACTATTGGTATTAGTGCAATACTCAGAGGGTGCTTCTGGGGAGTGGATGTAGGTTTGGTTTAGACCGAACCACTATAAATCTTGTGTCATTTACTTTACTGCTTTTTATTTTCCGTATTTTTCTTTTGTTTAAAAACTCTGTTGTTGAAAAACGTTTTCTATAAAAACTTAATAAAAATTTTTATTTCGGTTCAACATATTTTCAAAGAGGGTTTAAATTTTTAAAATACCAATTCACCCCCCCCCCTCTTGGTAGCCTTGGGACATTAACTTAGGTCTAACAACCTATTCACTAGACTCAACAAGTGGTATCAGAGCTCCGTTTCAAAATCATAAGTTTAAACTACTTTTTGATTAACGTAGATGACTACATTCGGAAACCGAAACACACCTAAGGGTTACTCTATTACTAGACCTCCATTGTTTGACAATATTCCTTTTGATTTTTGAAAAACACGCATGTCTACTTTCTTATAGTCACTTGATTATCGTATGTGGATCCTAGTCCAGGAAGGTTATACAAAACCAACTAGATTAGTTGATGGAGTTAGGGTAGAAACACCTTTTGCAGATTGAACTATAGAAGAACGTGACTTAGCACAACTAAATGCCAAATGTCTAAATAGCTTCTTTTGTGTTTTAAAATCTGAAGACTACATGCGGGTTTCCACTTGCAAAAGTGGAAAGGACATATGGGATAGACTTTGTATAACTTATGAAGGGACTAATGAGGTTAAGCAATCAAGACTCAATATCTTGTTACATGACTATGAGTTGTTTTGCATGAAACCTAATGAATCTACTTTTGACATGTACACAAGATTCACACAAATTGTCACTTCTTTGCATGCATTTGGTAGGGAATTAACTAATGCTGAAATGGTTAATAAGATTCTTCGTTGTTTACCTACTGCTTATGATGTTAAAATTATTGCAATTACAGAGTCTAAAGATCTAAACATTTATTCAATTGACAATCTTCTTGGTTCACTCATTGCTTATGAGCAAGGAGTAAGTCAAAGAAAGATTGATGTAGGTGAACCACGAAAGTAGAAGAATATTGCACTAAAAGTGGAAGAGTCAGAGAGTGAACACTCACAACCTGAGGATGAAGATGATATTGCATTAATGACTAGACAATTCAGAAGCTTTTTAAAGAGGAAGCAGAAGAGACGCCAGCAATGAAATAGAGGTAAGTTTAACAGAAATGGCAAGGTTTCTAATGAAGTGATTTGTTATGAATGTAGGAAACCAGGTCATATCAAGACTGATTGCCCAAAACTCAAAGCCACTCCTAACAAGGAGAAGATAGAGGAGAAACCAATTGTAAAGAAGGGCAAGAAGAAATTTCAAAGAGCTTTTTGGGCGGACTCAGCTTCAGACTCATCTGAGACTGAAAAAGAAGAAGAAGTCACCAACCTTTGCTTGATGGCAGATAATATTGATCAATCAGATCAAGAAGATGTATGTGACTTAACTTATGATGAATTGTTTGAAGTTTTTGAACACATGCATGATGCATATAGGAAAATGAAAAAGATGCATGCTAGTGTAAGTTTAGAATTGGAAGAGCTTAAGAAGGAACATGAAATCCTTAGAAAAGATCATGCATTAATAGATGACAACCACAAGAAACTACTTGATGAATATGATGACTTGAATAAGAATTTTGAAAATTTAAAATCATCCTATGCTGATCTTGAAAGAGCTTTTAAAAAATTTAATGATGAATATGAGAGGAAAACATATCGTATCAGTTATATAAATCGAATCTTGGAAGAAATGAATTCATTTTATAAATTGACAATAAGAGCTCTTGAGGATAATAGGATACCCCCCAAACATGAAGATTTTACAAATCCTAAATATTATCCTAAATATATGGAATCCCTTAGAAGACAAACAAATGGAAGAAAACTTAGGAATACTTTTCCTAAAGTTAAATGTAATAATTGTGAATTTTTGGGACATATAGCTCACACCTATACTTTGAAGATGAAAACTAATTTGGTGTGGAGACCTAAGATGCATAAACCTAGACATATCATACATGCATCTGATTATAAATTACTAAAAGGTGAACCCAAACTTGTTTGGGTTCCCAGGTCTAACATTTGATATTTTTGCAGGGTTGCTCTCACACAAGATCTCGTGGGAGCATATGGTACATGGACAGCGGATGTTCAAAGCATATGACTGGAGATACTGCTCAATTCATAACGCTGGAAGCCAAGAGTGGAGGCAAGGTTACACTTGGAGATAATACCACAAAGAAAGTGATTGGATCAGGTATGATTGGAAATTTGAAAAACTTTTTCATAGACAATGTGTTATTGGTTGAAGGCTTAAAACATAATTTGTTAAGTATAAGTCAGCTATGTGATAAGGGCTATAGTGTAAAATTTTTACCTACTAGCTGCATATTAAGCCTAAATGGGAAAGAAGTTTTAAATGGAAAAAGGGTAAATAATATTTACATGCTAGATTTAAATTGTATTCAATCTCCTACTGCTTTTTGTTTGAAAACTATTTCTGATGAATCATGGCTTTGGCATAGGAGACTTTGTCATTCTAGTATGAAAAATCTTAGGAGAATTACCCAAAAGAACTTAGTGAGAGGTATACCAAAACTAGACTTTACTAAGGACCACATTTGTGATGCATGTCAATTAGGAAAACAAGTGAAGTCCTCTTTTAAGTCCAATAAGGATTTTAGAACTAGTAAATCATTGGAAATTCTTCACATGGATCTTTTTGGACCAGTAGGAACTGTAAGTCTAGGAGGGAAGGTATACGGATTTGTTATAATGGATGATTTCTCAAGATTCACTTGGGTTAGATTTCTTTTTCATACGAATGAATCGTTTGAGGAATTTAAAAATTTTTCGACTTGGATTCAATGGAAATTAGGGTGTGAAATAATTTCTATACAAAGTGATCATGGAGGAGAATTTGAAAATGAAAGATTTGAAAATTTTTGTAAAGAAAAAGGGATTGATCACAATTTTTCTGCACCTAAAATTCCTCAACAAAATGGGGTAGTTGAAAGAAAAAATAGAACATTAATAGAAGCCGCCCGAGCAATGTTGGCAGAATACTCACTTCCTAGATATTTTTGGGCTGAGGCGGTTAGCACTGCATGTTATGGTCTGAATAGGTTGAATGTGAGATCGAATTTAAATAAAACACCCTATGAGTTGCTAAAATGTAGAACACCAAATTTGTCTCATTTGCATGTTTTTGGTTGCAAGGTGTTCATTCATAATAATGGAAAATCTACCTTAGGAAAATTTGATCCAAAATCAGATGAAGGAATTTTTGTTGAATATTCAAGTGTTAGAAAATCTTATAGGGTATTCAACAAAAGAACCTTAGTAATTGAAGAAACCACACATGTTGTATTTGATGAATCTGGAAATTTGGAAGAGCCAAATGTTGTTGAAGATGAGATTGATGAAAACTCCCAAAAAATTTATAAAATAAATTTGAAAGAAAATGTGGAAGAGAATTTGGAAACAGAAAACCCTTTGCCTAGAGACTTGAGATTTTCTAAAAACCACCCAAGGGAATTGATTATAGGTGAACCTAGTGAGGGTGTTAGAACTAGGCGTGGATTAAACAAGGAAGTCAATCATTCAGCCTTTATTTCAACTATAGAACCCACTAATGTTGATCAAGCACTTTCTGATGAATTTTAGATATTGGCCATGCAAGAAGAGTTGAATCAATTTGTAAGAAATAAAGTTTGGGAATTAACTTCAAGGCCAAAAGATTAAAGTGTTGTTGGAACCAAGTGGGTGTTCAAAAATAAAATTAATGACTCAGGAGTAGTCATTAGAAATAAGGCTAGATTAGTTGCTAAGGGGTATAATCAAATTGAAGGAATTGATTTTGAGGATACTTTTGCCCCTGTAGCTAGACTTGAAGCAATTAGGGTTTTACTTGTCTTTGCCTGTTTTAAAGGTTTTAAATTATTTCAAATGGATATCAAAAGTGTCTTTTTAAATGGGGTAATTGAAGAAGATGTTTTTGTAGAACAACCTCCAGGTTTTAAAAATTCTAAATACCCAAATCATGTTTTCAAGTTAAAAAAGGCATTATATGGATTGAAACAGGCACCTAGGGCTTTGTATGAGAGGTTGAGCACCTTCCTATTTGAAAGATCTTTTGAAAAAGGGAGTGTGGATACAACTCTCTTTTTAAAGAAATATGGAAAGGATATACTCATTGTTCAAATTTATGTGAATGATATCATTTTTGGATCTTCAAATAAAAATCTTTGTTATGATTTTTCTAAAATAATGAGTAGTGAATTTGAAATGAGTCTAATGGAAGATTTAAATTACTTTCTAGATTTTAGCATTAAGCAACTTGAGGAAGGTACATTTCTTAGTCAAATTAAATATGTAAAGGACATCCTCAAAAAATATGAAATGGACAATGCTAAACCTGTTAGTACACCAATGAGTTCCTCAGTTCAGTTGGATAAGGACTTTAAGGGAAAATCTATTGATCAAAAGAAATTTAGAGGGATTATTGGATCTTTACTTTACTTGACTGCTAACCGACCAGATATTATGTTCAGTGTTTGCTTATGTGCTAGATTTCAATAAGATCCAAAAGAATCATATTTGACAGCAGTGAAAAGGATATTAAGATATTTACTAGGAACTCAGAACTTAGGAATTTGGTATCCTAAGTTTAGCTCTTCATTTGAAATTACTGGTTATTCAGATTCTGACTTTGCAGGTTGTAGAGTGGACAGGAAAAGCACTTCTAGAACATGTCAATTCATTGGAAATTCATTAATTTCATGGTCTAGTAGAAAACAAAAATCAGTGGCCCTATCTACTGCAGAAGCAGAATACATTGCATTAGGAAGTTGTGTGGCACAAGTACTTTGGTTAAAACAATAGTTGATTGATTTAGGATTATCTATAGGCACTATTCCAATTTATTGTGATAATACTAGTGCTATTTGCATTTCCAAAAATCCTATTCAACATTCTAGAACCAAACACATTGACATAAGGCATCATTTCATAAGGGATCATGTATCCAAGGGAGAAATTGAACTTACTCATGTTTCAACTGAAAATCATTTCTCATGGTTTACAAAACATAAAAAATGAGATTTTGGCTTGCTTATATTATAAAGATTTGTTTTTTGCATGAGAACGAATTATGAATTTGAATTAGAGAATTACTTGGAAGGGTTGGTGGTATGTAGCATGAAAATACAAATTTGTTGGAACAAAATTCATATCTATTCTAAATCAAGTGATAAATGAAATGTTTATATCCATGATTAGTGAGTGTTTATATATCCTACACATGCTTAGAATGAAATTGTCAAATGCTTTGTGAACTCAATGTGCTATTACCTATGATTTTGAAATATTATTCTTACGGTTGGAGAAAATAAGTTGACTCTAAATCTCTTTTTGCTATAAGTTTTGGTTCCAACTCTAAGTATATATATGTTACCTCATAGAGAAGTTTTATAGTTTGTGGTATATTAAAGAGTTTTATGATTTTGTTTTATTTCGAGGAGATTTTAATTGGCATCGTGATCGAAAAAAAAAAATTTCTAAATAGCTTTATGCTACGATTTCATAAGCGATCTTCAAAATGAAGGGTGTTGCAAATTTGTTTTACATTTGGTTTCGTGTTAAAGGCTTTGCTAATTGTTTGTATCAAGAAGGTTTCTAAAGAGTTTTGCGAATTGTCTTATATTGAGATTTTTGTTGTTTTGTTTTGTGAAGATTTCTCGATGGAAGGCTTTGTAATGCCTCGTCATTGAGAAATTTTTCACAAATTACCCCACTCCAAATAAAAGAAAAAAGGCACTTGATTGTTTTGTGTCTGGAAGAGTTTTTGTGGTCAATTTGTGCAAGATTTTCGTATGCCGTTTCATTTGAATTTTTCATGAGTTGTTTTAGAATTCATAACTTTGTGATTAGCTTTGTGTGGTAGACTTGTTGATGTATTTTTAGAACGAGGTAGTATTTCGCATGGGAGTTGTCTTTCTTCTTGCTTACACTTGTTTTCTAGATGATTTTGGATGGTGGGTAGAAAGAGATGTTGTTTTGATTCTGGTTTTTGGGAACTTGAGTTTCCCTTGTTGCTTTGAGTTTGGTAGGGAATGTTTAGTGTAGTTAAGTCGGGTCTTCATGTATTAAGTGCCTTATTTGGATTGTGGGAATAACAAAGGGCATTGTTAATGTTGCTTTAGGGTACACTTGACTTCAAAGAAGTGTGTCCAAAACAACAATGCCTACATTCCTTTTATTTGTAATTTTCATTCTTTTCTTTCTACTGCATTGCTACTTATTATCGTACTTTCATGCATAGATCTCTAAGCCTAGTGACATATGTACGAAAGTCCTAAGGGTTAGAAAACAAGACTCATTTTAGTCCTATAACTTTAGCGACATCTAAGGACAAAAATTAAGGACCGGGTCTTAGAAAACATAGACTTAGGATGCATGCTCCTTATAAGATAAAGACATCAAAACTAAACTTAGCGACACGTCTTCCTAGGTTTAGCCTTTTCTTTCTCTAATCCACTAATAATCAACCAACTATTTATAACTTAACTCTTAAAATATATTAAGAAAAATAATTAATTCTTAATCAAATTATAATTGACACTCATAATCATTAAATTATAAGTCTAAAACATAAACCTAAACCAATCCTAACTAATCTAATAATTAACTCCTAACTAATCTAAAATCTAAAAGATGTAGATTTTCTTAGGAGATTAAATTACAAATTAAACTCATTAGGATAAAAGACTCTTAAAGATCAAATCTTAGGTTAATCTTTTAAAAATCAATAAACAAACCCCTTAATACATAACAACCACTCTAGAAGTGAAGTTTATTGGATGGACTACTCCGGGCTGCGGGGCTAAGTGTCCTAAGGAGGCCTGGTTCCTCGAGCCTGGTGGCACAACGCCACGAATGGATCCAATGGGGTGTTAAAATTTAAAATTAATTTCTTAACTGGCTTAAATCAAACCTTAATCGATAATAAATTATTTAATCTACCTTTTCCTTTTAATTTACAACCAACAAAATAATCAATCAAATCCTAAAATACAATCTCTAAAATCAATCTTAAAGTATTAAGATTTAAACTTCAATTAAAATCTCCCTTTTGCCCTCTAATAAATCAAAATACAAGCAACTTGAACTAAATTACCCTACATAGAACCCATCCAAAACTACACGGCCTACATACACGTTAGATTTGTTTGGTTAGGACACGACTTCTAGCCCTAGGTTAGGCTGACATTTTCTTTTGATGTTCAGTATTTACTACATGCATATATTATTATATAAATGCAATTCTTAAATTTCATGTCAGTTATATTATTTTATTTATCTGCATTTCTTTTCTGAACGGCATCTACGCTCATTTACATATTTTTCTCTTATCTTATATTGCGAGGTACATCGGAGCTTGATGATCGGGAATTAAACGAGAGCACTTGCTTTGGAACTTTTAAGTGGCCGCGCCACAATCTGGACTTGCTTGCTTTAAGTTTTAAGTGGCAGCGTCACAGTCAGGTATAATCTCTGCAACTTGTAAAGCAATTTTCTTTTAATTATATATCTGAACTGCTACACATCACACACGACTTGTTAATAGGTATTCTAGCATGTTTAGGTAGTCAGCTATAGGGTAGTTCACTAACGAAGCTTTGGCCCTATAGGTCAAAGCTTGCCCCCTTCTGTGAGCCCTAGAGACCATTAGGGTCATTTAGGCCTGTAGAGTAGGCCACCTATTATGCCGGTTGGCATCGTCGTTTTCCCACACGAAGTGGGCATCGTGGTTTTTCTGCTAGGATTTTGGCCTTTTTCGATTTTGGGTACGATACCCCCCCCCCCCCTTTTTTTTGTCTGTGAGCCTTAGAGACCATTAGGGTCATTTAGGCCTGTCGAGTAGGCCACATATTTATGTCATTGGGCATCGCTGTTTTCCCACACGAAGTGGGCATGACTATGATGATTTTCTGTGCGGGTATCTTGCCTGAAGGATACCTTTAGGATGTGTTTATTTATTTTTTCTGTACTCTGGATGTCATGCATACATTTTTACACACTTTTCTCCATAATGCACTTCACTCACATGCATGCATTGCATTAGTGGACTTAAGGACATTTCTTACTTGTGCATTTGTTTCATGCATCATACAACGCTATATCTATTCCTTTGCATATTGTAGAGTCCTTGATTGAAGTCTTTTAAACTATTAATCCTTGATTCCTTAGGATAGACCCTTCCCATCTTGCATACATATAAGACGGTTGGTTGTGCTTAGGATTTTAGCTGGCTTCCTTTTTTTCAGGCAAGGAATAAGTCCAGATTGTATTAGCTAGGTCGTAGATGTTAGTATCGTGTATACGATACTACATCTTTTATAGATTTAGGATCTAAAGGTGAGTGGTACAGGTGTGCCACTACACACCTTAATGGTGGGTAAGTTCTCCTTTCTTCCGGAGACTATAAATCCTATCCATCTGCGTCACACAAATGACGCCACTTCCTTCTTTCTCTCGTGCTTGCTTGAGATGCTTTGCCTCTCTTCTTTTTCTCTAGTTTCCACTTTTCCTAGCCGGCCGGATGTTGACTAAACCACGCATGATTTGATTGAACCAAGTTGGGACCTTCTTTCCCTTTGATTAGGAAAGCCTAGAATTTTCCCTTGCACTAAACCCATTCGAGAAGATAATCTAACATCCTTAATCGAGAGTTTTCCTAAGTCAAGGCTTAGGATGTAATTAACTACGGGGGCTTGCGCCCGTAGGAAACCGATCCCCACAATCAAATAAACCCTATTCGAGCTGATTTATCGAATAGGGGAAATCTCGTGAATTTTGGGTTATAGATATTATTATCCATCGAGGTTGGTAGGTGAAAGCCGCTATCCTCCATGGCTAATCGTATCTATAACTCCATCTGCTCTTCCATCGGCCTGCTTGTGTCGATTGTAAAGGTCTACGACCATTTTGTCCTTCGGGATAGTGTGATCGTATTCTTTGCATTCGAACCACACGAGCAGAATCCTTTCGGAGACCCACAGATTTCTGGCGACCACGGTGGGACAGGTTTCTCTCTCCATCTTCGGATGTTAAATTATCTTCTCTTATGTGCACTCTGGGTTTAGTGCTCATTAGATTAGGTTCGTCCTACTCTTAGATAGGGTCCTTTTCTTAGTTAGGTTCCCTTCTTGGCTAGGCTTTCCCCTAGCTCTAGTTCCTTTCCTTCCAGCCTTTTTAGGCTGTTTCATACCTTATCAAATTCCCTTCTTTCCGTCGGGTTTTGTGTTCACTCGACTCTCTCACTCTGAGATTGTCGAGTAGACCCCGGCACCTTCTTACCCTTCGTAGGTACTTGATACCTAAGGGTGGATTAGTTGTTGATAGTAGTTCAGACGAGGAAGGAGACTTCCGACGTCAGACTACTAGCAAGCAACTTATTCCTTGTCAGATGTGTGGAGTTAGAGTCGAGGATTCCCGTCAAAGATCTTCTGACACTCTTCTCACTAATGCTAGTTATTTGCTACAGACTAGCAAACCTTCATACCTCCTATAAATATCCTTCTGTATTCGTATTCCTTGAAAGGATCATTTTTACTTTTCGGCAGTCTGTGTGGCCACGACGATTTGTCCTCTACCACACGATGTTCGCTTCGAAGAGTATAAGGCTATCCTTAAAGGAGTATGCTAGTATGTTGTAGGGATATTTGTCCTTATATTTGTGCACACTAATCATATTGGTGCTAACACATAGAACCCTTGATTTGCTCCTTTGTAAAAAGTTGTTCTACCCAGTTTCGCTTGTCACCCCAAGCGTGGTCTGGAATACCAAAACCAATAATTCAAACCCCCTTTTGAGAGGTGATACTGGGTCTATACCCACCTAGGTCGATTAGGTGTGGTGAGGTTGATCCAATATCTCTAATTATAATCTACTTTCTATAGGTGATAATGGGTCCATGCCCACCTGTGTTAGTCAGGTGTGTGGTGATGTTGATCAAATATCCCTAATTCAAGCCAATTTTTCAGATGTGATACTGGGTCCATGCCCACCTAGGTTAATCAGGTGTGGCGTGGTAGATCCAATATCCCTAATTATAATCTACTTTCTATAGGTGATACTGGGTCCATTCCCACCTGTGTTAGTCAGGTGTGGCGATGTTGATCCAATGTCCCTATGTAAGTTTCATTCTCCTATTATTCGTGATACGATAGTTGTTCTTCTTCTGCCACTTGTACGTATCCCTCTATATAGATATAACTCCAAAGGATCTCTTCTACTTTTCGACAGTCCGTGGCCACGACGATTTGTCCTCTACCACGTGATGTTTGTCGTACAAAGTATGAGATTATCCTTAGTAGTTGTATGTAAATACGCCGTAGGGATGTTTGTACTTGCACTCATTCCCACCAATCGCTCTGGTGTTGTAGCATGAAATCTCCTTTTCAGTCCCCTTAGAGGGTTGACTTACCCCAGTTTCACTTGTCACATTCAAGTGTGGTCTGGGATATCAAAACTATTAAATCGGATATCTATGGAATGTGATATTGGGTCCATCCTTGATCTATATTAGTCAAATGTAACGATGTTGATCCATTGTCACTATATGAATTCTTCTACAAATTTTGTTATGATGCTTGTGCTCCCCAGTTCATTCATATAAGTTGAATGTGACTTGAGTTACCAAAATCCCTCCAAATTCTCTTCTATTTATCTCCTTAAAGCATTCTGTTGATTGTTTAGGAGATAGCCATATATTCATTCATTCTATTATGATTATTCACTTATAATGGGATGTTGTTCTCCCTTACCTACGATGTGGTACATCTTACTCGAGATGTTAACATCAATTCTTAGTGGATTTTGATCTTCTAGTAGAAAGTCAATCCACTACTTCTTTTAGTGACATATTCCCCCATTGAGAACTTGCTCTTAGCTGTAGGAGCGATCTTCTTGGAATCATAAATGTTGCTTGTACCTTTCACAGGGTCCCAACAGTTAGTATGGGAGTTACCACTGTGATCCCTTTAGCAATCATTGATGTTTGATATGATTTTTAGTGGCAAATGTGTCCCCTTGCCACTTCACTTGATCTTTTCATATGACATTATGCTTCATACTCGGTCGTTTATATGTTCCTCTATTTAGAGAGATATATATCGATCGTTCATTTCATGTTGTACATGATTTCAGCTTACCTAAGAAATTTTACTTATGTTTTAATTACTCATGGCCACGACAATTTGTCCTCTACCATGTGGTAATTAAGATATGAGCTTGGGATTTCTTAGATGATGGATTACCTATTTCTTTATCTTTCTCACAGCACCACGCACATAAGCGTTGGGTGGTTGTTGAGCCTTTTCCTCTTCTGATCGCCGCGGCATATGCGCCCGGCGGTATTAGAGTGTTGAATTTCCTTTTGCTGGTTGAGAGAGCCCGACAGAGTCCCTGGGAGGCATTCCTCACCACTCTTTTCCCTTCTGATCGTCGCGGCATATGCGCCCGACGGTAGTAGAGTGTACCTTTCCTCTTCTGATCGTCGCGGCATATGCGCCCGGCAGTAGTAGAGTGTACCTTTCCTCTTCTGATCGTCGCGGCATATGCGCCCGACGGTAGTAGAGTGTACCCTTTCCTTTTCTTATCGTCGCGGCATATGCGCCCGACGGTAGTAGAGTGTACCTTTTCCTCTTTTTATCGTAGCGGCATATGCACCCGGCGGTAGTAGAGTGTACCTTTCCTCTTCTGATCACCGCGGCATATGCGCCCAACGATATTAGAGTGTTCTTTCCTCTTCTGATCGTCGCGGCATATGCGCCCGACGATATTAGAGTGTTCTTTCCTCTTCTGATCGTCGCGGCATATGCGCCCGACGATATTAGAGTGTTGTTCTTTTCCTCTTCTTATCGCCGCGGCATATGCGCTCGACGATATTAGAGTGTTGTTCTTTCCTCTTTTCATCGCCGCGGCATATGCGCCCGACGGTATTAGAGTGTAGAGTTCCCTTTTCTGGTTGAGAGAGCCCGACAGAGTCCCTGGGAGGCATTCCTCACCACCCCTTTCCTCTTCTGATCATCACGGAATATGCGCCCAACGATAGTTGAGTGTTCTTTTCCTCTTCTTATCGTCGCGGCATATGCACCGGACGATATTAGAGTGTTCTTTCCTCTTCCTATCACTTTGGCATATGCGCCAGTGATGGTAGAGTGTACTTTTCCTCTTCTTATCGTCGCGGCATATGCACCGGATGATATTAGAGTGTTCTTTCCTCTTCCTATCACTTTGGCATATGCGCCAGTGATGGTAGAGTGTACTTTTCCTCTTCTTATCGCTGCGGCATATGCGTCGTACGATATTAGAGTGTTCTTTCCTCTTCGTATCACCTTGGCATATGCACCTGGTGATAGTAGAGTGTTTCTTGTCCTCTCCTTATCGTCTCGGCAGCTGCGCTAGGTGGTAGTTGAGTGTTCCCTTAGCAATCATTGATCTTTGATATCATTGTTGGTTCTTAGTGGCAAGTGTGTTCCCTCGCCACTTCTATTGCATTTTCTTTAGTATGAAATTATTCTTTTTACTTGGCTGATTGTATGTTCCTCCTTTTAGAGAGATATACATCAGTCGATTGTTCATGTTGTACATGATTTCAATTTATCTAAGAAAATCCTACTTATATTTGGATCACTCATGTCCACGACAATTTGTCCTCTACCATGTGGTAATTAAGATATGAGCTTGGGATTTCTTAGATGATGGATTACTTACCTCTTTGTTTTTCTCACAGCACCACGCAAATGTGCATTGGGTGGTTGTTGAGCTCTTGTCCTCTTCTGATCACCTCGGGTCTACGCTCCAGGTGATCGTTGGGTGTTCTCTTTTCCTCTTCACCGACAGACATATGGTCGGGTGATTGTCCTCTTTTCTGCTTTATTCTGCCGATAGACCTATGGTCGGGTAGAGACTTCGCCGTTTCGGGGCCTATGGCCGAGCGGAGGTGTTTCCTTTCCTTCCCTTCACTGACAGACCTATGGTCGGGTGATTGTTGAGCTTCCCTTTGTTCTACCGTCAGACCTATGGTCGGGTAGAGACTTTGCTGTCGGGCCTATGGCCGAGCAAGGGTGGATCTTTCCTCTTCATTCTATCGCCAGACCCATGGCTGGATAGATGTTGAGCTTCCCGTTTTGTCCCATCGACAGACCTATGGTCGGGTGGACATCGGGATTTTGGTTGGTTACCCGACAGAGTCCCTGGGGGGTATACTTCACCACCTCTTCATTCCTCCTGTTTCCTTTTTACCTGTTAGGGGGTTGTTGAGTTTTCGCTTTATCTTATCGACAGACCCATGGTCGGGTAGGAATCTTGCTGTTTCGGGGCCTATGGCCGAGCGAGGGTGCTCTCTCTTTCCTTTTCTCTTCACCGACAGACCGATGGTCGGGTGATTGTTCTCCTACTGTCAGACCTATGGTCGGGTAGGAACCTTGCTGTTTCGGGGCCTATGGCCGAGCGAGGCTGTTTCTTTTCCTCTTCACCGACAGACCGATGGTCGGGTGATTGTTCTCTTACCGACAGACCTATGGTCGGGTAGAAATCTCGCTTTTTCGGGGCCTATGGCCGAGCGAGGGTGTTTCTTTTCCTCTTCACCGACAGACCTATGGTCGGGTGAGTGTTCTTCTACCTACAGACCTATGGTCGGGTAGAAATCTCGCTGTTTCGGGGCCTATGGCCGAGCGAGGGTGTTTCTTTTCCTCTTCACCGACAGACCTATGGTCGGGTGAGTGTTATTCTACCTACAGACCTATGGTTGGGTAGGAACCTTGCTGTTTCGGGGCCTATGGCCGAGCAAGAGTATTTCTTTTCCTCCTCACCGACAGACCTATGGTCGGGTGACTGTTCTTCTACTGACAGACCTATGGTCGGGTAGGAACCTTGCTGTTTCGGGGCCTATGGCCGAGCAAGGGTGTTTCCTTTTCTCTTCACCGACAGACCGATGGTCGGGTGATTTCTCTTCACCGACAGACCTATGGTCGGGTAGGGACCTCGCTGTTTCGGGGCCTATGGCCGAGCGAGGGTGTTTCCTTTTCTTCTCACCGACAGACCTATGGTCGGGTGACTGTTCTTCTACCGACAGACCTATGGTCGGGTAAGGACTTCGCTGTTTCGTGGCCTATGGCCGAGCGAAGGTGCTTTCTTTGCCCCTTTCGTATCACCGCTAGACCGATGGTCGGGTGATCGTTGATCTCATTTTCACTCACCCTCTGACTTTTCTTTGTGATCTTGTTTCAATTCTTCTCATGTGAACATAAGACTTCTTTCTCTTATTCTGCCGCTTTGGTTGGGCAGATAGTTGACCTATTCTCTGTGACTCTCCCTTGTTGATCTAGTTCTATTTCTTGACCCTAGAGTTGCATCTTCCTAGAATTGGGGAGGTCAACGCCAACATGTACGGTTCACTTATTGTTCGCCGCACCTGTTGGGGGTCCGTTTGTTGACCTCTATTTTCGCTCAAGTATTCTCGAGCACCCTCGAACGATTTATTTAGATCTCGTCGAGCCTAATTAACCAAGGTCGATGCCGATTCGGGTCCAATTGAGTTGATTCAAACTTGACCTCATTAAAATCGACTTGGTAAAAATTCAATTGAACTTGAATCGACTCGAAATTGGGTTAAATTAAACTCGATCGAAATCTATTAAATCATATCCGCTCGTGTTAGCCGCGTCAGGTTTATTTTGATTCGAATTATCGACTTCAATTTTGTTAATTCGATCAAATCAAATCGAACCCAAGTTAAACTCGATCCGGCCTGAATCTCCAAATTGACTCAGATTGGATCAAATTTGGACTCAAGTTCAATATGATTCAGCCCATTTTAATTCTGGTTGAGCCTATTCGACTTTATTAAAATTTTGAGTTCACTCCCTAAATCCAGAAATTGGCTCGACGGCCTTGATCTTCCTGAAATTTGAAATCCGTCAGTTGCCAGATGTTTCAGCGGCGTGACCCCTCATCCTAGTATATGCATAGTTTTCTTTAGCGAAGGTTGAGGCGACACAGGGACAATTTGATGCTTAGAGAGAAGCAGAGTGTCCTGAAGGCTGACAGACCTCGGTTCAGTAGAGAGAAGGCGAAGCTTCCCATACAAGGCTTTGAACGGTCTCCTGCTGGGGGATTCGGTTCAGGCAAGACTTAGAATTCCCTTGGCCGATTCCTGAGAGGTGATTCCTCCCTTCCCCTGACTCTTGCTCCCGTTTCTTCTCGGTTCGCAAGACGCCCGACGCCAACCTCTGCTCCCTCTCTCCCTTGCTCTCTGGTTCGGGAGAAGAAAGCCGAGCCCCTCTCCCCAATTTCTCTGGCTGTTGATTGAAGCCAAGAGCGGGACTTCCTCCCTCTGGAGATCTTGCTCTATGTTTGCTGAAGCCAAGAGCTGACGCCACCCATCCAAGCTCGTTGCTTCACCCGACATCTTCCAGCTTCCTGCAAGGCCGAAGCTCTTTCGTCCTTACCTTGCTGGAAATCCCGTCGCCGGTCCTGGCTACAACTCCGACAAAGGCAAGACATTCTTTCTTTTTCCTCTGCGCTAGCTTATTTGGTTCACTTGATCTCCGCTGCAGCAATCTCCCAACTATAGGTATGAAGTTAAAATTAGAGCCGATTATTTAAATACCATTTTGATAAGAATTATGAGCTGCTCTCTTTGCTCAAAATTTTTGTTTATTGAAGTTATATTGGTATTCATTATGCATCGGGTTCATCATTACATAAAGAAATGTGCTCATGTACTTCCTCGCATGCATTCTGCTTAGTTTTACATGAGTAAAGAAGTATCCTGATGTAAACAACTAAGTATGAGTTGTAATATTATATTTGAAATCATTTGGTTTTGTCAGAATCTTGTCTTATCTTGCATAAGGAATTGTAACCATGATGGAGATATTATGGCCATTATGGAACTCATGGTCCCACATAAATAGAAAATGAAAATAGGTGCTTTAAACTTACATGTGTTATTTTCCTCCTAAATAAATCATCACCTGTATGTTTAATTTAACCTTTCCTTTTTTTTTATGACATCACTTAGTAAGGTTTGAGGTTGAGTTCTTGTTTATAAAGCGAGATCTGAGAGAGCTCTGGTATACGAATAGAAATTAAGTAAAGCATCTGTTTGCCTTCTCTAGAAGAAAGGGGTTTCCACTTATTTTTTTTTTATCACATATATTTGGGGGCAATAATATCTTGTATCATTATTTAAGATAAGCTGTTTAAAATAAGTGGCCATTAGTATTCTTCTTTCTCAATATTAATGAATTAATTTTAGTCTTCAAGATGATCAGAATGAGGTTATAAAATTTGATTTTATTGTTGCTCTAACTAGAGGTTTCTTTTGAGAATTATTATCGAGATTATTTAGAAAACATGTTTTCTGTAACAAATATTATTTCTAAACTATTTCATAAAAGTTTCTTGTTATTAAATTAGAAAATTCATACTTATGTTTTCACTCCAGTATGATGTACGACTTGGACATTGATGAATTGTGGTAGTCTCTTTTCTTTCCGCTTCTATCTGTTTCATTCCTTATGATATTGTATAGTGCCTACCTTAGCTTGAATGAAGGAATTGTAGATGATTTGCATGAAACTACAAAGAAATTTACTGATATTTATTGCAAATAGTTCATATCGGAATGTCATAGAAAGGCATGAAATTGTATGAGTCTTTACTTTTTCTGATCTCCCGTTTCTTTCTTTTATTCCCTTCCTACATTTTATTTGGAAGTTTGTTTGTGGAAATTTCCTCATCTAAACCTCTTTCAATATATATGTTTTAGGAGTTCTGTTAGCATAATTGCCTATAATATATTTTATTTCTCATGTAAAAGTTTGTTTTTCAATAAAGTTTAAAGGTGTGTTAAGCATTTCTCATGGTTTACAAAACATAAAAAATGAGATTTTGGCTTGCTTATATTATAAAGATTTGTTTTTGCATGAGAACGAATTATGAATTTGAATTAGAGAATTACTTGGAAGGGTTGGTGGTATGTAGCATGAAAATACAAATTTGTTGGAACAAAATTCATATCTATTCTAAATCAAGTGATAAATGAAATGTTTATATCCATGATTAGTGAGTGTTTATATATCCTACACATGCTTAGAATGAAATTGTCAAATGCTTTGTGAACTCAATGTGCTATTACCTATGATTTTGAAATATTATTCTTACGGTTGGAGAAAATAAGTTGACTCTAAATCTCTTTTTGCTATAAGTTTTGGTTCCAACTCTAAGTATATATATGTTACCTCATAGAGAAGTTTTATAGTTTGTGGTATATTAAAGAGTTTTATGATTTTGTTTTATTTCGAGGAGATTTTAATTGGCATCGTGATCGAAAAAAAAAAATTTCTAAATAGCTTTATGCTACGATTTCATAAGCGATCTTCAAAATGAAGGGTGTTGCAAATTTGTTTTACATTTGGTTTCGTGTTAAAGGCTTTGCTAATTGTTTGTATCAAGAAGGTTTCTAAAGAGTTTTGCGAATTGTCTTATATTGAGATTTTTGTTGTTTTGTTTTGTGAAGATTTCTCGATGGAAGGCTTTGTAATGCCTCGTCATTGAGAAATTTTTCACAAATTACCCCACTCCAAATAAAAGAAAAAGGCACTTGATTGTTTTGTGTCGGGAAGAGTTTTTGTGGTCAATTTGTGCAAGATTTTCGTATGCCGTTTCATTTGAATTTTTCATGAGTTGTTTTAGAATTCATAACTTTGTGATTAGCTTTGTGTGGTAGACTTGTTGATGTATTTTTAGAACGAGGTAGTATTTCGCATGGGAGTTGTCTTTCTTCTTGCTTACACTTGTTTTCTAGATGATTTTGGATGGTGGGTAGAAAGAGATGTTGTTTTGATTCTGGTTTTTGGGAACTTGAGTTTCCCTTGTTGCTTTGAGTTTGGTAGGGAATGTTTAGTGTAGTTAAGTCGGGTCTTCATGTATTAAGTGCCTTATTTGGATTGTGGGAATAACAAAGGGCATTGTTAATGTTGCTTTAGGGTACACTTGACTTCAAAGAAGTGTGTCCAAAACAACAATGCCTACATTCCTTTTATTTGTAATTTTCATTCTTTTCTTTCTACTGCATTGCTACTTATTATCGTACTTTCATGCATAGATCTCTAAGCCTAGTGACATATGTACGAAAGTCCTAAGGGTTAGAAAACAAGACTCATTTTAGTCCTATAACTTTAGCGACATCTAAGGACAAAAATTAAGGACCGGGTCTTAGAAAACATAGACTTAGGATGCATGCTCCTTATAAGATAAAGACATCAAAACTAAACTTAGCGACACGTCTTCCTAGGTTTAGCCTTTTCTTTCTCTAATCCACTAATAATCAACCAACTATTTATAACTTAACTCTTAAAATATATTAAGAAAAATAATTAATTCTTAATCAAATTATAATTGACACTCATAATCATTAAATTATAAGTCTAAAACATAAACCTAAACCAATCCTAACTAATCTAATAATTAACTCCTAACTAATCTAAAATCTAAAAGATGTAGATTTTCTTAGGAGATTAAATTACAAATTAAACTCATTAGGATAAAAGACTCTTAAAGATCAAATCTTAGGTTAATCTTTTAAAAATCAATAAACAAACCCCTTAATACATAACAACCACTCTAGAAGTGAAGTTTATTGGATGGACTACTCCGGGCTGCGGGGCTAAGTGTCCTAAGGAGGCCTGGTTCCTCGAGCCTGGTGGCACAACGCCACGAATGGATCCAATGGGGTGTTAAAATTTAAAATTAATTTCTTAACTGGTTTAAATCAAACCTTAATCGATAATAAATTATTTAATCTACCTTTTCCTTTTAATTTACAACCAACAAAATAATCAATCAAATCCTAAAATACAATCTCTAAAATCAATCTTAAAGTATTAAGATTTAAACTTCAATTAAAATCTCCCTTTTGCCCTCTAATAAATCAAAATACAAGCAACTTGAACTAAATTACCCTACATAGAACCCATCCAAAACTACACGGCCTACATACACGTTAGATTTGTTTGGTTAGGACACGACTTCTAGCCCTAGGTTAGGCTGACATTTTCTTTTGATGTTCAGTATTTACTACATGCATATATTATTATATAAATGCAATTCTTAAATTTCCTGTCAGTTATATTATTTTATTTATCTGCATTTCTTTTCTGAACGGCATCTACGCTCATTTGCATATTTTTCTCTTATCTTATATTGCGAGGTACATCGGAGCTTGATGATCGGGAATTAAACGAGAGCACTTGCTTTGGAACTTTTAAGTGGCCGCGCCACAATCTGGACTTGCTTGCTTTAAGTTTTAAGTGGCAGCGCCACAGTCAGGTATAATCTCTGCAACTTGTAAAGCAATTTTCTTTTAATTATATATCTGAACTGCTACACATCACACACGACTTGTTAATAGGTATTCTAGCATGTTTAGGTAGTCAGCTATAGGGTAGTTCACTAACGAAGCTTTGGCCCTATAGGTCAAAGCTTGCCCCCTTCTGTGAGCCCTAGAGACCATTAGGGTCATTTAGGCCTGTAGAGTAGGCCACCTATTATGCCGGTTGGCATCGTCGTTTTCCCACACGAAGTGGGCATCGTGGTTTTTCTGCTAGGATTTTGGCCTTTTTCGATTTTGGGTACAATACCCCCCCCCCTTTTTTTTGTCTGTGAGCCTTAGAGACCATTAGGGTCATTTAGGCCTGTCGAGTAGGCCACATATTTATGTCATTGGGCATCGCTGTTTTCCCACACGAAGTGGGCATGACTATGATGATTTTCTGTGCGGGTATCTTGCCTGAAGGATACCTTTAGGATGTGTTTATTTATTTTTTCTGTACTCTGGATGTCATGCATACATTTTTACACACTTTTCTCCATAATGCACTTCACTCACATGCATGCATTGCATTAGTGGACTTAAGGACATTTCTTACTTGTGCATTTGTTTCATGCATCATACAACGCTATATCTATTCCTTTGCATATTGTAGAGTCCTTGATTGAAGTCTTTTAAACTATTAATCCTTGATTCCTTAGGATAGACCCTTCCCATCTTGCATACATATAAGACGGTTGGTTGTGCTTAGGATTTTAGCTGGCTTCCTTTTTTTCAGGCAAGGAATAAGTCCAGATTGTATTAG
This sequence comes from Dendrobium nobile, assembly GCA_022539455.1. Classification (NCBI taxonomy): domain Eukaryota; kingdom Viridiplantae; phylum Streptophyta; class Magnoliopsida; order Asparagales; family Orchidaceae; genus Dendrobium; species Dendrobium nobile. Next base: position 31,670,239 of record CM039729.1, read on the forward strand.
CTAGGTCGTAGATGTTAGTATCGTGTATACGATACTACATCTTTTATAGATTTAGGATCTAAAGGTGAGTGGTACAGGTGTGCCACTACACACCTTAATGGTGGGTAAGTTCTCCTTTCTTCCGGAGACTATAAATCCTATCCATCTGCGTCACACAAATGACGCCACTTCCTTCTTTCTCTCGTGCTTGCTTGAGATTCTTTGCCTCTCTTCTTTTTCTCTAGTTTCCACTTTTCCTAGCCGGCCGGATGTTGACTAAACCACGCATGATTTGATTGAACCAAGTTGGGACCTTCTTTCCCTTTGATTAGGAAAGCCTAGAATTTTCCCTTGCACTAAACCCATTCGAGAAAATAATCTAACATCCTTAATCGAGAGTTTTCCTAAGTCAAGGCTTAGGATGTAATTAACTATGGGGGCTTGCGCCCGTAGGAAACCGATCCCCACAATCAAATAAACCCTATTCGAGCTGATTTATCGAATAGGGGAAATCTCGTGAATTTTGGGTTATAGATATTATTATCCATCGAGATTGGTAGGTGAAAGCCGCTATCCTCCATGGCTAATCGTATCTATAACTCCATCTGCTCTTCCATCGGCCTGCTTGTGTCGATTGTAAAGGTCTACGACCATTTTGTCCTTCGGGATAGTGTGATCGTATTCTTTGCATTCGAACCACACGAGCAGAATCCTTTCGGAGACCCACAGATTTCTGGCGACCACGGTGGGACAGGTTTCTCTCTCCATCTTCGGATGTTAAATTATCTTCTCTTATGTGCACTCGGGGTTTAGTGCTCATTAGATTAGGTTCGTCCTACTCTTAGATAGGGTCCTTTTCTTAGTTAGGTTCCCTTCTTGGCTAGGCTTTCCCCTAGCTCTAGTTCCTTTCCTTCCAGCCTTTTTAGGCTGTTTCATACCTTATCAAATTCCCTTCTTTCCGTCGGGTTTTGTGTTCACTCGACTCTCTCACTCTGAGATTGTCGAGTAGACCCCGACACCTTCTTACCCTTCGTAGGTACTTGATACCTAAGGGTGGATTAGTTGTTGATAGTAGTTCAGACGAGGAAGGAGACTTCCGATGTCAGACTACTAGCAAGCAACTTATTCCTTGTCAGATGTGTGGAGTTAGAGTCGAGGATCCCCGTCAAAGATCTTCTGACACTCTTTTCACTAATGCTAGTTATTTGCTACAGACTAGCAAACCTTCATACCTCCTATAAATATCCTTCTGTATTCGTATTCCTTGAAAGGATCATTTTTACTTTTCGGCAGTCTGTGTGGCCACGACGATTTGTCCTCTACCACACGATGTTCGCTTCGAAGAGTATAAGGCTATCCTTAAAGGAGTATGCTAGTATGTTGTAGGGATATTTGTCCTTATATTTGTGCACACTAATCATATTGGTGCTAACACATAGAACCCTTGATTTGCTCCTTTGTAAAAAGTTGTTCTACCCAGTTTCGCTTGTCACCCCAAGCGTGGTCTGGAATACCAAAACCAATAATTCAAACCCCCTTTTGAGAGGTGATACTGGGTCTATACCCACCTAGGTCGATCAGGTGTGGTGAGGTTGATCCAATATCTCTAATTATAATCTACTTTCTATAGGTGATAATGGGTCCATGCCCACCTGTGTTAGTCAGGTGTGTGGTGATGTTGATCAAATATCCCTAATTCAAGCCAATTTTTCAGATGTGATACTGGGTCCATGCCCACCTAGGTTAATCAGGTGTGGCGTGGTAGATCCAATATCCCTAATTATAATCTACTTTCTATAGGTGATACTGGGTCCATGCCCACCTGTGTTAGTCAGGTGTGGCGATGTTGATCCAATGTCCCTATGTAAGTTTCATTCTCCTATTATTCGTGATACGATAGTTGTTCTTCTTCTGCCACTTGTACGTATCCCTCTATATAGATATAACTCCAAAGGATCTCTTCTACTTTTCGACAGTCCGTGGCCACGACGATTTGTCCTCTACCACGTGATGTTTGTCGTACAAAGTATGAGATTATCCTTAGTAGTTGTATGTAAATACGCCGTAGGGATGTTTGTACTTGCACTCATTCCCACCAATCGCTCTGGTGTTGTAGCATGAAATCTCCTTTTCAGTCCCCTTAGAGGGTTGACTTACCCCAGTTTCACTTGTCACATTCAAGTGTGGTCTGGGATATCAAAACTACTAAATCGGATATCTATGGAATGTGATATTGGGTCCATCCTTGATCTATATTAGTCAAATGTAACGATGTTGATCCATTGTCACTATATGAATTCTTCTACAAATTTTGTTATGATGCTTGTGCTCCCCAGTTCATTCATATAAGTTGAATGTGACTTGAGTTACCAAAATCCCTCCAAATTCTCTTCTATTTATCTCCTTAAAGCATTCTGTTGATTGTTTAGGAGATAGCCATATATTCATTCATTCTATTATGATTATTCACTTATAATGGGATGTTGTTCTCCCTTACCTACGATGTGGTACATCTTACTCGAGATGTTAACATCAATTCTTAGTGGATTTTGATCTTCTAGTAGAAAGTCAAAACACTACTTCTTTTAGTGACATATTCCCCCATTGAGAACTTGCTCTTAGCTGTAGGAGCGATCTTCTTGGAATCATAAATGTTGCTTGTACCTTTCACAGGGTCCCAACAGTTAGTATGGGAGTTACCACTGTGATCCCTTTAGCAATCATTGATGTTTGATATGATTTTTAGTGGCAAATGTGTCCCCTTGCCACTTCACTTGATCTTTTCATATGACATTATGCTTCATACTCGGTCGTTTATATGTTCCTCTATTTAGAGAGATATATATCGATCGTTCATTTCATGTTGTACATGATTTCAGCTTACCTAAGAAATTTTACTTATGTTTTAATTACTCATGGCCACGATAATTTGTCCTCTACCATGTGGTAATTAAGATATGAGCTTGGGATTTCTTAGATGATGGATTACCTATTTCTTTATCTTTCTCACAGCACCACGCACATAAGCGTTGGGTGGTTGTTGAGCCTTTTCCTCTTCTGATCGCCGCGGCATATGCGCCCGGCGGTATTAGAGTGTTGAATTTCCTTTTGCTGGTTGAGAGAGCCCGACAGAGTCCCTGGGAGGCATTCCTCACCACTCTTTTCCCTTCTGATCGTCGCGGCATATGCGCCCGACGGTAGTAGAGTGTACCTTTCCTCTTCTGATCGTCGCGGCATATGCGCCCGGCAGTAGTAGAGTGTACCTTTCCTCTTCTGATCGTCGCGGCATATGCGCCCGACGGTAGTAGAGTGTACCCTTTCCTTTTCTTATCGTCGCGGCATATGCGCCCGACGGTAGTAGAGTGTACCTTTTCCTCTTCTGATCGTCGCGGCATATGCGCCCGACGGTAGTAGAGTGTACCTTTTCCTCTTTTTATCATCGCGGCATATGCACCCGGCGGTAGTAGAGTGTACCTTTCCTCTTCTGATCACCGCGGCATATGCGCCCGACGATATTAGAGTGTTCTTTCCTCTTCTGATCGTCGCGGCATATGTGCCCGACGATATTAGAGTGTTGTTCTTTTCCTCTTCTTATCGTCGCGGCATATGCGCTCGACGATATTAGAGTGTTGTTCTTTCCTCTTTTCATCGCCGCGGCATATGCGCCCGACGGTATTAGAGTGTAGAGTTCCCTTTTCTGGTTGAGAGAGCCCGACAGAGTCCCTGGGAGGCATTCCTCACCACCCCTTTCCTCTTCTGATCATCGCGGAATATGCGCCCAATGATAGTTGAGTGTTCTTTTCCTCTTCTTATCGTCGCGGCATATGCACCGGACGATATTAGAGTGTTCTTTCCTCTTCCTATCACTTTGGCATATGCGCCAGTGATGGTAGAGTGTACTTTTCCTCTTCTTATCGTCGCGGCATATGCACCGGATGATATTAGAGTGTTCTTTCCTCTTCCTATCACTTTGGCATATGCGCCAGTGATGGTAGAGTGTACTTTTCCTCTTCTTATCGCTGCGGCATATGCGTCGTACGATATTAGAGTGTTCTTTCCTCTTCGTATCACCTTGGCATATGCACCTGGTGATAGTAGAGTGTTTCTTGTCCTCTCCTTATCGTCTCGGCAGCTGCGCTAGGTGGTAGTTGAGTGTTCCCTTAGCAATCATTGATCTTTGATATCGTTGTTGGTTCTTAGTGGCAAGTGTGTTCCCTCGCCACTTCTATTGCATTTTCTTTAGTATGAAATTATTCTTTTTACTTGGCTGATTGTATGTTCCTCCTCTTAGAGAGATATACATCAGTCGATTGTTCATGTTGTACATGATTTCAATTTATCTAAGAAAATCCTACTTATATTTGGATCACTCATGGCCACGACAATTTGTCCTCTACCATGTGGTAATTAAGATATGAGCTTGGGATTTCTTAGATGATGGATTACTTACCTCTTTGTTTTTCTCACAGCACCACGCAAATGTGCATTGGGTGGTTGTTGAGCTCTTGTCCTCTTCTGATCACCTCGGGTCTACGCTCCAGGTGATCGTTGGGTGTTCTCTTTTCCTCTTCACCGACAGACATATGGTCGGGTGATTGTCCTCTTTTCTGCTTTATTCTGCCGATAGACCTATGGTCGGGTAGAGACTTCGCTGTTTCGGGGCCTATGGCCGAGCGGAGGTGTTTCCTTTCCTTCCCTTCACTGACAGACCTATGGTCGGGTGATTGTTGAGCTTCCCTTTGTTCTACCGTCAGACCTATGGTCGGGTAGAGACTTTGCTGTCGGGCCTATGGCCGAGCAAGGGTGGATCTTTCCTCTTCATTCTATCGCCAGACCCATGGCTGGATAGATGTTGAGCTTCCCGTTTTGTCCCATCGACAGACCTATGGTCGGGTGGACATCGGGATTTTGGTTGGTTACCCGACAGAGTCCCTGGGGGGTATACTTCACCACCTCTTCATTCCCCCTGTTTCCTTTTTACCTGTTAGGGGGTTGTTGAGTTTTCGCTTTATCTTACCGACAGACCCATGGTCGGGTAGGAACCTTGCTGTTTCGGGGCCTATGGCCGAGCGAGGGTGCTCTCTCTTTCCTTTTCTCTTCACCGACAGACCGATGGTCGGGTGATTGTTCTCCTACTGTCAGACCTATGGTCGGGTAGGAACCTTGCTGTTTCGGGGCCTATGGCCGAGCGAGGCTGTTTCTTTTCCTCTTCACCGACAGACCGATGGTCGGGTGATTGTTCTCTTACCGACAGACCTATGGTCGGGTAGAAATCTCGCTGTTTCGGGGCCTATGGCCGAGCGAGGGTGTTTCTTTTCCTCTTCACCGACAGACCTATGGTCGGGTGAGTGTTCTTCTACCTACAGACCTATGGTCGGGTAGAAATCTCGCTGTTTCGGGGCCTATGGCCGAGCGAGGGTGTTTCTTTTCCTCTTCACCGACAGACCTATGGTCGGGTGAGTGTTATTCTACCTACAGACCTATGGTTGGGTAGGAACCTTGCTGTTTCGGGGCCTATGGCCGAGCAAGAGTATTTCTTTTCCTCCTCACCGACAGACCTATGGTCGGGTGACTGTTCTTCTACTGACAGACCTATGGTCGGGTAGGAACCTTGCTGTTTCGGGGCCTATGGCCGAGCAAGGGTGTTTCCTTTTCTCTTCACCGACAGACCGATGGTCGGGTGATTTCTCTTCACCGACAGACCTATGGTCGGGTAGGGACCTCGCTGTTTCGGGGCCTATGGCCGAGCGAGGGTGTTTCCTTTTCTTCTCACCGACAGACCTATGGTCGGGTGACTGTTCTTCTACCGACAGACCTATGGTCGGGTAAGGACTTCGCTGTTTCGTGGCCTATGGCCGAGCGAAGGTGCTTTCTTTGCCCCTTTCGTATCACCGCTAGACCGATGGTCGGGTGATCGTTGATCTCATTTTCACTCACCCTCTGACTTTTCTTTGTGATCTTGTTTCAATTCTTCTCATGTGAACATAAGACTTCTTTCTCTTATTCTGCCGCTTTGGTTGGGCAGATAGTTGACCTATTCTCTGTGACTCTCCCTTGTTGATCTAGTTCTATTTCTTGACCCTAGAGTTGCATCTTCCTAGAATTGGGGAGGTCAACGCCAACATGTACGGTTCACTTATTGTTCGCCGCACCTGTTGGGGGTCCGTTTGTTGACCTCTATTTTCGCTCAAGTATTCTCGAGCACCCTCGAACGATTTATTTAGATCTCGTCGAGCCTAATTAACCAAGGTCGATGCCGATTCGGGTCCAATTGAGTTGATTCAAACTTGACCTCATTAAAATCGACTTGGTAAAAATTCAATTGAACTTGAATCGACTCGAAATTGGGTTAAATTAAACTCGATCGAAATCTATTAAATCATATCCGCTCGTGTTAGCCGCGTCAGGTTTATTTTGATTCGAATTATCGACTTCAATTTTGTTAATTCGATCAAATCAAATCGAACCCAAGTTAAACTCGATCCGGCCTGAATCTCCAAATTGACTCAGATTGGATCAAATTTAGACTCAAGTTCAATATGATTCAGCCCATTTTAATTCTAGTTGAGCCTATTCGACTTTATTAAAATTTTGAGTTCACTCCCTAAATCCAGAAATTGGCTCGACGGCCTTGATCTTCCTGAAATTTGAAATCCGTCAGTTGCCAGATGTTTCAGCGGCGTGACCCCTCATCCTAGTATATGCATAGTTTTCTTTAGCGAAGGTTGAGGCGACACAGGGACAATTTGATGCTTAGAGAGAAGCAGAGTGTCCTGAAGGCTGACAGACCTCGGTTCAGTAGAGAGAAGGCAAAGCTTCCCATACAAGGCTTTGAACGGTCTCCTGCTGGGGGATTCGGTTCAGGCAAGACTTAGAATTCCCTTGGCCGATTCCTGAGAGGTGATTCCTCCCTTCCCCTGACTCTTGCTCCCGTTTCTTCTCGGTTCGCAAGACGCCCGACGCCAACCTCTGCTCCCTCTCTCCCTTGCTCTCTGGTTCGGGAGAAGAAAGCCGAGCCCCTCTCCCCAATTTCTCTGGCTGTTGATTGAAGCCAAGAGCGGGACTTCCTCCCTCTGGAGATCTTGCTCTATGTTTGCTGAAGCCAAGAGCTGACGCCACCCATCCAAGCTCGTTGCTTCACCCGACATCTTCCAGCTTCCTGCAAGGCCGAAGCTCTTTCGTCTTACCTTGCTGGAAATCTGTTGGTGGAATTTTGAAAACATGTTTCGAAAAGATTAGTTTTCTTTGGGAGCTTTAAAATTGAGATTTAATTCTAATTCTAAAATCGAATCATCCCGTTAGAAAAATTATATCACCCCGAAGGACGAACATAAAATTTTATAACGGCGTTCAGATTTAGAATTATGAAATTCATCTTGAATATTATGACCGGATGCTAAAGAGAACTTCTTATGGCCACGAAGGGTCAAAATGAGGTTCAACTGAATATCCAGCTACAATATTCAAGAAGTGTGATCGTTAGGTTCACATCCAAAGCCTTATCAAAGAAAGATGTATCTCCCCGAAGGGAGAAAATATCATTCGATGATAATTCTTTGAATATGATAATAATGATCACTAATATTTTAAATTTTCCCAAAGAAATCCAATTGAGTTTTGAAAAATCAATTTTTAAAATCAGGTGCGTGTGTGGTTCTAAATCTCCTACGAGCGCAAGCCCTCGTAGTTAATTACATCGTAAGAAAACGAGGTCTCCTACGAAAACTCTCGATTAAAATAATGGCAAAATTTTGTTAGAATTTCTAGGAGTGATATCAAAGTATGAATAGAATTATTGGAAAATCAAAAGGGAATGGATCAAAATTGAGCAGTTATTAACGGAGTCAAAGGATGAGAGGTAGGGGACACTTTGAGATTCCAGAACCATCCGGAAGTGTCCCAACTTAATCTAAGTGTTAGGCTTTATGTTTTAGGATTGAAATGAAGCTTTAATTAAAGTTAAGTATTTTATTAGAAATTTGGGACTATATTCCCGAAATTTGGGGTCTTATAATCAAAGATCTACCCCGGATCCTAAATCTATTTTGGACACTGGACCACAGTCGTCCGATCCTAACTAATGCAGTGCAAGGTCTGGACTTACCCCGGCCTGGATTGGGGAGCCAGCTAACCACCTAATCGATTTATAATACATGAATCCGGTCTTTTTATGAAAGAATGGTAGGGACGTTGTAATTAAAGTTTTTGAAGAGTTGGGGCCGACATCTTGAGATTCTCCTATTTGGCCCCTTTAACTTATGTCGGGTGATAAAATGCTAAGGACTATGAATTTAAAATTTAGACTCTTTAATTTGTATCTAATGCAATGCATGCTGGTTAACAACCTCAAATCAAATATGCTTGAAGATTTTAAAAACAGGCTTATAAAATAATTTTTTAGAAGACTGGACTTCCCCAGGTCCGGCACCTCGTCCTCATAGGTCAGACTATCCGGACTCTACCCGCAGGCGGGGAAGGGTCTAAAGCAAGGAAAGAGTAATGCAGAAATATGCATGCGACCCCGGGGTCGATCCCCGGCTAATTCCCTAGATTCGTTATCTTTCTATGTTGTTTAGACTCACTAAAATTTTAGACTTTTAAAATTATGAGTAGAAAAGTTTCACACCCTCACGAGCCTCACGTATCCAGGCGAAAACAAAGACCGGCATGCAATCGCCAAAAAACTAGTAAAAACAAGTAATCCTAGAGGCAATCAAATCATCACATCAAATATAAATTAATTAATAAATGTCCATAGGCAGAATTGCCTTGCTTATTACAAACCAGAATATTGCAGAAAGTAAAGTGGCCGGGCACCACTGACAACAACCCGGATTCTAAACCTAGTAACGACGCAAGTTATTTTGAGTGGGATACTCTCAATCTTCAAATCTTCAAATCTTCAATTTCATTCTTCTTTGGACTCCTTTTCTTCAATCTTCTTGAAATCTTCATAGTGGATTATCCAAATGGACAAGAGGGCACTTCCCTCTAAGGGGGAAGGCCACTCTTTCCTCTTTGGGTAAGGAAGAGGTATGATCCAAATTTGGATTTCCAAATGGAAAAGGAGTGTTCCCTAAAGGGGTATCCTTTCCTCTTTGGAATCCAAACTTTGGATCTATGTATCCCAATTCAAAATAAACTTTCACAACACTTGACACTAACACAAATTACATTTATATCAAAATAAAAGATCTAGACTCACCTGCAGGGTTATCCTAAGCAATTAATATATATAAAGCAGTTATTCCCAAGCAGTTGTATATGAGCAAAAAAAAGTAAACACACTGGCCACGCTCTTTTTATGATTTGGGGGCTTTAGCAGCTGAAGCACCTGTGCAAAGAGTTTATAATATTTATGCATTTTTTGATTTGCCCCCTTTTTTTATTGCCCTGCATGAGCGTGGCCACCTGCAGAAAACTGTGTCAACATCCAGATCGTACCTAACCTAAGGGTAATCTAGTCGCCAAACACATCAATCCATCCACAGAGTGCAGAAAAAGTAAGCAGACACAACAAAGCAATTTCATCCACAACATGCAGTGAAAACTACGAAAAGTCCGGCACACAGCAGTAAAGTAAACACCGGCCTAACCTAGATCTAGAGTTGGTTGTCCTAGCACATCATCTAAAGTGTGTGAGAAAGGTCGTGTGGCAGGGGTATATCCTAAGTTGGGTGATTAATTAAAGTTATCTAAAAGTTTGAGTTTGTTAAGGCTTAATAAGGGGGATTTAGATTAAAATTTAAGTATTAATGAATTAAGAATTTTAATTGGACATATTTTAAAAGTTAATTGATTACTACCTTTGTTTCACACCGAGGCCGTGAAGTTTATTTCACCTTCCTTGGGGCTAAGCTAATAGCCTCGTAGGCCTGGGTTACCCAGTAGCAATCGGGTTTGATTAAATTATTTAAATTGGTTGGAATTAAAAGAGTGGATTAATATTAAAATGAGTGAGTTACTGATTTTAAAAGCTTGATTAATTTAAGTTTGTCATTAATTGATTCGTGGCGTTGTGCCACCAGGCTCGAGGAACCAGCCTCCTTAGGACACTTAGCCCCGCAGCCCGGAGTAGTCCAGCCGATAAACCAAATTAATGTAATTAAATTAGAGATTTTTAAAATGTTAAATAATTAAAAATTAATCCATTTTAAGGTTTGACACCCTTTAGAATTCATTCGTGGCGTTGTGCCACCAGGCTCGAGGAACCAGCCTCCTTAGGACACTTAGCCCCGCAGCCCGGAGTAGTCCAGCCAATAAACTTCAACTTTAGGGTGGTTGTTGTGTTTTAAAGGATTTGTTAAATGTTTTAAGCATTAAACCAATATTTTCTGAGTTTTAGAATGATTTGAGCTTTATGAATTTTTAGAATATTTTAATAATTTAATTAAAGGGTCAAAAGTTGAATTTTTTTTATTAAGCTCAAATTCTAGAATGTTTGTATTTTATCAAAATATTAGGCCTAATTATGAGTTGTTAGACATGTGGCACATTCAATTTGGAGTTTTCTATCAAAAGTTATGATTTTTAGAAGTTTTGACCCGGTTTTGACCTAGAGTTAACCAAAATGTTGACTTTTGACTTTGACCAGATTTTGGGGGTTTCAAATTTTGGAAAATACTAGGTTTTAATTAGAGTCATTATCCACTGAGTTTGATTGATTTGTAATTTTCTATAATTAATGGTGAATTTTAGAAGTTTGGATATTTATGATAATTTTCAATTATTTCAATTAAAGACTATTCTAGTAATTTGGGCCTAAATGGATCTCAAACTCCTTGAAATCTCTCCCAAAGATCAGAGGTGATCTAAGGGGAGATTATCAAGCATTAAATTAATTCTTGGGATTCTTAATGATTATTAATTAATTAATATTAATTAAACATTGAATTTTACTTAAAATTAAATTAAGGCTTAATCTGATGTCCAATCAAGGGGCTTTTAATTCTCATGGGTTAAGGATCCAACACTGATTAATTGGAAGTATTAAACTTAAATTTTGAATTTAAAAGGGATTTATTAGGATTTAGTTAAGGCTAAGAGGCAATTCTAGCAAGGGCAAGCTATGGCTCCTAATTGGTTAACCAAATGAACTCCAAATCTGATGAAATTTGGACCATGGGGTCACCTGATCCCAAGGCCTAAACACACCAAATTTGGGCTCAATTGGAATACTCTAAGGTGGCTAACTAAGCCACCTAAGGTGAGCTCTAAGTCACCTTCAAAAAAATCCTAGGGAGCTATCCTAAGGTTGGATTGGGGCAAAGTCAGTGGCCCTAAACTCCGTATCCTAAGCATAATCAACACACAAAAAAAAAATCCTAATTCTCATTGGATAGGCTTAAATCCCATTTTGAATTTAAGGGTCAACCCATGACCCTTAAACTCAAAATTTGGGGAAAGTGCCCTTAGACCTTTAAAACAGGGGAGACAAAATTTGGACATGTCAAAGACATGCCCAAATTCAATCTTCCAAAGTTCCATGCCCCGGAGACTTAACTACAAACAGTAATTGCATAAATTGAAATAATACCATTAATGAAATTAAGCTTAACACACATGCAATTAGGGCCTGGAACCATAGGGCTTTTGTAGGTCTCCCTGAGACCTTTCCAATGAGCCTAAGAACACCTAATTTGGTCAAGTGTGCAGGGAGATACGGATTTTTGAAGTTCCCTTGATTTTCTGGAATTATTAATCCAGCCATTACACAGTCAGCCGCGCTTTACACGCAGCGCGTCCCGATTGGCTGGGCAATTATTGGCGCTGACTGGGTAACGGTCGGATTAATCGTAGCCGTCGGATGCGGGATCGGACGGCTAGGATTCAGGGCGCTCCGGAACCACGGGATTTAATCCGAGCCGTTGATCGGAATCAACGGCTGAGATTTCGTCTTCAACCTCCGCTCTTATCCGAGGCCGTGAACCTTCTCCGGCGTGATCCGATTGATCCCGCCGGCGAACTTCGACAAAATTTCACAGGGAGGATCAGGGGGGTGGAAACCTTCAATCCAACGGTGGAAATCCGTTGGGGTGAAGGTTTCCTTCACACTTGACCGGACTACCTAGCTAGGGAGCTCGGGATGAAGGAATTACCGCAGAGAAAGTCTCAACAAATGAGCTTCTCTATCTGGAAGCTTCAGGAGACGAAGGCGAGCAGGTTTCCTTCAGGGACCGCGACTGGAGGACGGCCGGAGATAGGACTTTGAGCGGGACGTCGAAGCCTTTCACCGGAGTTCGCTCGAAGTAATGAAAGGAGAGGTCTGGGAGCTCTAGGGGAGACACTGGGAGGTTGAGGGAACTCTGGGGAATTGTTTCGAAGTGCTGGGATCGATCCTTGAGCTCTGGGGAGCACCAGCCTATTCAGCCTCCTCCCGCGAGCTCGGACGGCCAGGATTGAATCGGAGGAGCTCTCGGATTGATGCCAAGTGGAAAGGGGCACCGTTCCAGAGAGCTCGTGAGCCTCAAGCCGGCGAACCACAGCCTTTGGAAGGCTTTCGGTCAGGATCGGCCTGGGGGGACCACCGGAACTTGCTCTCCATTGGTTCCGACCGCCGCCGGCCACGGTCTGGGTCGGGTTGACCAGGGAAGGCCGATGGGGACACACTGGAGCTGGGAGTGGAGTCAAATTGGTCTGGGGAAGCCGGGATCGATCCGGTGGCTCGGTTTGGCTCAAACCTGCTTGGTTTGAATCGAATTGAGCTCGATCCAGGTCAAGCCAGACCCGGGACTAGATATGGGAGGTAGGTCTGGGTCTGGTGCACCCAATGCAAGTGGCAATTGGGTCCAATTTGATCTGTGTCAAAGGTTGGCTCGGGTTGATCCAAATCTGCTCGGTTCGGGTCGATTTGGGCTCAACCCAGGTCAGGCCAGACCCTGGGCTTGAAGTGGGAAGTGGGTCTGGGTCTGGTGCACCCAATGCAAGTGGCAATTGGGTCCAATTTGATCTGTGTCAAAGGTTGGCTCGGGTCCAAGTGTTTTTTTGGCTACTTTGGGTTAGCCTAACTATTGACCCAAGCTAGCCCAAGGCATGGGCTGGCTGGAGGAGGTGTATTGGACCTAGGGCCACCTATGGGAGGTGTTGGCCAGGTTCAATTGGATTTAGGTTGAGAGTTGGCCCAATCCCAAGAGCTATTAGGCACTTTGGGCTAGCCTAACTCTTGACCTAAATGAGCCCAAGGATTGGGCTGGTCAAGGAAGGTGTATTGGGTCAATGGGAACCCAATGGCACCTTGATTTGGATTCAATTTGATTAAGATCAAAAGATGGCTCAAGGGAGGTCTCTCTTGGGTCACTTGGGTCAAGCCATAAGGCTAACCCAAGTAAGCCCAAGGCTTGGGTGACCAAGAGGGGTCTCTTGGGTACCCAAGGGTTCATCCCATACATTCAAAGGACTTGGAATGGAGTAGATTCAAAATTTTGAAAGGGGAGGGGTGTATGGGTCCATGGGTCAAACTTGGTTGACTTGGTCAACCAGGTTGACCCAAGGTCTGGGTTTGAGTTCAACAAGTTGAGTTTGATATTTGAAATTCATTGGAAATGGTTTCAAAGAGTTTGGAATTGATTTGAATTGAAATAGCCATTTGAAATCTCATAAGGGTATTTTAGTCAATTTTGGCCCATTGGTCAACTAGAGTCAAAAAATGATTCTGAAAAATGCAGTTTACTGCTTAATGGGTTAAAATCAAGAGTCTGGAAGTGATTGGAAGCTTGGATAAGGGTTCCAAAGTCAAGATCTCAAAGGGGTTAGGTTCAATGGCATAGGCTGTAAATATTTGAAGGTTTTACAGCCTTTGGATTTTAATTCAGATTCTGGGGTTAGAGACCTCAAAATGAGCTGAAAGTTGGAGAGTAACCTCTAGAGACATGTCTTATCACTTTACAAGTGATAGACCTTGAATCAGAGACCATTTGAGTGGGTTTTGAAATGTTTGAAAAATCTCTAAAAAGGGTCTTTAGGACAAGGCCTTGAGACTTAGGATTTGAGTCTGGATTTCTGGATTTGGAATAGATTTTAAGTTGGAATGATTAGTATTGAAGTATCCAAATCATTTACAATCATGTGGTGATTGTTAATGAATGGATGAGGCCAAAGCTAGATTGAAGCTTGGATCAAAGCCTAGGTTAAAATTTGGATTCTCAAGTGAATTGAGTCAAAGTTTGAATATGTTTGAAATTTGAATTAATTTGAATTTGAATTGGATGGAGTTTGAGATTTAAATTGATCACAGGTAGGGATTAAATTAAAATTGGAGTGGATTAAATACAGGAATTGATTTAAAATTGAGGTTGATCAAGGGTGGAGATTGATTTGAAGTTGGAGTGATCCTAAGGTATAGAAGAATTCTAAGATTCAGGATTTAAGGGAATCCTAGGCTCTAGAATAGGCTCTAAGGTCTTGGATCTAGAAGGATCCTAAGGTTTTGGATCTAGAAGGATTAAATCTGGGTTCTGGATGGGTCTTAGTGACCTCATACAAAAATGAGGTCAACAAAATCCCGTCGCCGGTCCTGGCTACAACTCCGACAAAGGCAAGACATTCTTTCTTTTTCCTCTGCGCTAGCTTATTTGGTTCACTTGATCTCCGCTGCAGCAATCTCCCAACTATAGGTATGAAGTTAAAATTAGAGCCGATTATTTAAATACCATTTTAACAAGAATTATGAGCTGCTCTCTTTGCTCAAAATTTTTGTTTATTGAAGTTATATTGGTATTCATTATGCATCGGGTTCATCATTACATAAAGAAATGTGCTCATGTACTTCCTCGCATGCATTCTGCTTAGTTTTACATGAGTAAAGAAGTATCCTGATGTAAACAACTAAGTATGAGTTGTAATATTATATTTGAAATCATTTGGTTTTGTCAGAATCTTGTCTTATCTTGCATAAGGAATTGTAACCATGATGGAGATATTATGGCCATTATGGAACTCATGGTCCCACATAAATAGAAAATGAAAATAGGTGCTTTAAACTTACATGTGTTATTTTCCTCCTAAATAAATCATCACCTATATGTTTAATTTAACCTTTCCTTTTTTTTTATGACATCACTTAGTAAGGTTTGAGGTTGAGTTCTTGTTTATAAAGCGAGATCTGAGAGAGCTCTGGTATACGAATAGAAATTAAGTAAAGCATCTGTTTGCCTTCTCTAGAAGAAAGGGGTTTCCACTTATTTTTTTTTATCACATATATTTGGGGGCAATAATATCTTGTATCATTATTTAAGATAAGTTGTTTAAAATAAGTGGCCATTAGTATTCTTCTTTCTCAATATTAATGAATTAATTTTAGTCTTCAAGATGATCAGAATGAGGTTATAAAATTTGATTTTATTGTTGCTCTAACTAGAGGTTTCTTTTGAGAATTATTATCGAGATTATTTAGAAAACATGTTTTCTGTAACAAATATTATTTCTAAACTATTTCATAAAAGTTTCTTGTTATTAAATTAGAAAATTCATACTTATGTTTTCACTCCAGTATGATGTACGACTTGGACATTGATGAATTGTGGTAGTCTCTTTTCCTTCCGCTTCTATCTGTTTCATTCCTTATGATATTGTATAGTGCCTACCTTAGCTTGAATGAAGGAATTGTAGATGATTTGCATGAAACTACAAAGAAATTTAGTGATATTTATTGCAAATAGTTCATATCGGAATGTCATAGAAAGGCATGAAATTGTATGAGTCTTTACTTTTTCTGATCTCCCGTTTCTTTCTTTTATTCCCTTCCTACATTTTATTTGGAAGTTTGTTTGAGGAAATTTCCTCATCTAAACCTCTTTCAATATATATGTTTTAGGAGTTCTGTTAGCTTAATTGCCTATAATATATTTTATTTCTCATGTAAAAGTTTGTTTTTCAATAAAGTTTAAAGGTGTGTTAAGCATTTCTCATGGTTTACAAAACATAAAAAATGAGATTTTGGCTTGCTTATATTATAACGATTTGTTTTTGCATGAGAACGAATTATGAATTTGAATTAGAGAATTACTTGGAAGGGTTGGTGGTATGTAGCATGAAAATACAAATTTGTTGGAACAAAATTCATGTCTATTCTAAATCAAGTGATAAATGAAATGTTTATATCCATGATTAGTGAGTGTTTATATATCCTACACATGCTTAGAATGAAATTGTCAAATGCTTTGTGAACTCAATGTGCTATTACCTATGATTTTGAAATATTATTCTTACGGTTGGAGAAAATAAGTTGACTCTAAATCTCTTTTTGCTATAAGTTTTGGTTCCAACTCTAAGTATATATATGTTACCTCATAGAGAAGTTTTATAGTTTGTGGTATATTAAAGAGTTTTATGATTTTGTTTTATTTCGAGGAGATTTTAATTGGCATCGTGATCGAAAAAAAAAATTTCTAAATAGCTTTATGCTACGATTTCATAAGCGATCTTCAAAATGAAGGGTGTTGCAAATTTGTTTTACATTTGGTTTCGTGTTAAAGGCTTTGCTAATTGTTTGTATCAAGAAGGTTTCTAAAGAGTTTTGCGAATTGTCTTATATTGAGATTTTTGTTGTTTTGTTTTGTGAAGATTTCTCGATGGAAGGCTTTGTAATGCCTCGTCATTGAGAAATTTTTCACAAATTACCCCACTCCAAATAAAAGAAAAAGGCACTTGATTGTTTTGTGTCGGGAAGAGTTTTTGTGGTCAATTTGTGCAAGATTTTCGTATGCCGTTTCATTTGAATTTTTCATGAGTTGTTTTAGAATTCATAACTTTGTGATTAGCTTTGTGTGGTAGACTTGTTGATGTATTTTTAGAACGAGGTAGTATTTCGCATGGGAGTTGTCTTTCTTCTTGCTTACACTTGTTTTCTAGATGATTTTGGATGGTGGGTAGAAAGAGATGTTGTTTTGATTCTGGTTTTTGGGAACTTGAGTTTCCCTTGTTGCTTTGAGTTTGGTAGGGAATGTTTGGTGTAGTTAAGTCGGGTCTTCATGTATTAAGTGCCTTATTTGGATTGTGGGAATAACAAAGGGCATTGTTAATGTTGCTTTAGGGTACACTTGACTTCAAAGAAGTGTGTCCAAAACAACAATGCCTACATTCCTTTTATTTGTAATTTTCATTCTTTTCTTTCTACTGCATTGCTACTTATTATCGTACTTTCATGCATAGATCTCTAAGCCTAGTGACATATGTACGAAAGTCCTAAGGGTTAGAAAACAAGACTCATTTTAGTCCTATAACTTTAGCGACATCTAAGGACAAAAATTAAGGACCGGGTCTTAGAAAATATAGACTTAGGATGCATGCTCCTTATAAGATAGAGACATCAAAACTAAACTTAGCGACACGTCTTCCTAGGTTTAGCCTTTTCTTTCTCTAATCCACTAATAATCAACCAACTATTTATAACTTAACTCTTAAAATATATTAAGAAAAATAATTAATTCTTAATCAAATTATAATTGACACTCATAATCATTAAATTATAAGTCTAAAATATAAACCTAAACCAATCCTAACTAATCTAATAATTAACTCCTAACTAATCTAAAATCTAAAAGATGTAGATTTTCTTAGGAGATTAAATTACAAATTAAACTCATTAGGATAAAAGACTCTTAAAGATCAAATCTTAGGTTAATCTTTTAAAAATCAATAAACAAACCCCTTAATACATAACAACCACTCCAGAAGTGAAGTTTATTGGATGGACTACTCCGGGCTGTGGGGCTAAGTGTCCTAAGGAGGCCTGGTTCCTCGAGCCTGGTGGCACAACGCCACGAATGGATCCAATGGGGTGTTAAAATTTAAAATTAATTTCTTAACTGGCTTAAATCAAACCTTAATCGATAATAAATTATTTAATCTACCTTTTTCTTTTAATTTACAACCAACAAAATAATCAATCAAATCCTAAAATACAATCTCTAAAATCAATCTTAAAGTATTA
Source organism: Dendrobium nobile (assembly GCA_022539455.1). Classification (NCBI taxonomy): domain Eukaryota; kingdom Viridiplantae; phylum Streptophyta; class Magnoliopsida; order Asparagales; family Orchidaceae; genus Dendrobium; species Dendrobium nobile. The sequence goes on from CM039729.1 coordinate 31,688,147, forward strand.
AGATATAAACTTCAATTAAAATCTCCCTTTTGCCCTCTAATAAATCAAAATACAAGCAACTTGAACTAAATTACCCTACATAGAACCCATCCAAAACTACACGGCCTACATACACGTTAGATTTGTTTGGTTAGGACACGACTTCTAGCCCTAGGTTAGGCTGACATTTTCTTTTGATGTTCAGTATTTACTACATGCATATATTATTATATAAATGCAATTCTTAAATTTCCTGTCAGTTATATTATTTTATTTATCTGCATTTCTTTTCTGAACGGCATCTACGCTCATTTGCATATTTTTCTCTTATCTTATATTGCGAGGTACATCGGAGCTTGATGATCGGGAATTAAACGAGAGCACTTGCTTTGGAACTTTTAAGTGGCCGCGCCACAATCTGGACTTGCTTGCTTTAAGTTTTAAGTGGCAGCGCCACAGTCAGGTATAATCTCTGCAACTTGTAAAACAATTTTCTTTTAATTATATATCTGAACTGCTACACATCACACACGACTTGTTAATAGGTATTCTAGCATGTTTAGGTAGTCAGCTATAGGGTAGTTCACTAACGAAGCTTTGGCCCTATAGGTCAAAGCTTGCCCCCTTCTGTGAGCCCTAGAGACCATTAGGGTCATTTAGGCCTGTAGAGTAGGCCACCTATTATGCCGGTTGGCATCGTCGTTTTCCCACACGAAGTGGGCATCGTGGTTTTTCTGCTAGGATTTTGGCCTTTTTCGGTTTTGGGTACGATACCCCCCCCCCCTTTTTTTGTCTGTGAGCCTTAGAGACCATTAGGGTCATTTAGGCCTGTCGAGTAGGCCACCTATTTATGTCATTGGGCATCGCTGTTTTCCCACACGAAGTGGGCATGACTATGATAATTTTCTGTGCGGGTATCTTGCCTGAAGGATACCTTTAGGATGTGTTTATTTATTTTTTCTGTACTCTGGATGTCATGCATACGTTTTTACACACTTTTCTCCATAATGCACTTCACTCACATGCATGCATTGCATTAGTGGACTTAAGGACATTTCTTACTTGTGCATTTGTTTCATGCATCATACAACGCTATATCTATTCCTTTGCATATTGTAGAGTCTTTGATTGAAGTCTTTTAAACTATTAATCCTTGATTCCTTAGAATAGACCCTTCCCATCTTGCATACATATAAGACGGTTGGTTGTGCTTAGGATTTTAGCTGGCTTCCTTTTTTTCAGGCAAGGAATAAGTCCAGATTGTATTAGCTAGGTCGTAGATGTTAGTATCGTGTATACGATACTACATCTTTTATAGATTTAGGATCTAAAGGTGAGTGGTACAGGTGTGCCACTACACACCTTAACGGTGGGTAAGTTCTCTTTTCTTCCGGAGACTATAAATCCTATCCATCTGCGTCACACAGATGACGCCATTTCCTTCTTTCTCTCGTGCTTGCTTGAGATGCTTTGCCTCTCTTCTTTTTCTCTAGTTTCCACTTTTCCTAGCCGGCCGGATGTTGACTAAACCACGCATGATTTGATTGAACCAAGTTGGGACCTTCTTTCCCTTTGATTAGGAAAGCCTAGAATTTTCCCTTGCACTAAACCCATTCAAGAAGATAATCTAACATCCTTAATCGAAAGTTTTCCTAAGTCAAAGCTTAGGATGTAATTAACTACGGGGGCTTGCGCCCGTAGGAAACCGATCCCCACAATCAAATAAACCCTATTCGAGCTGATTTATCAAATAGGGGAAATCTCGTGAATTTTGGGTTATAGATATTATTATCCATCGAGGTTGGTAGGTGAAAGCCGCTATCCTCCATGGCTAATCGTATCTATAACTCCATCTGCTCTTCCATCGGCCTGCTTGTGTCGATTGTAAAGGTCTACGACCATTTTGTCCTTCGGGATAGTGTGATCGTATTCTTTGCATTCGAACCACACGAGCAGAATCCATTCGGAGACCCACAGAGAGCAGTTTTTAATGTAGTTCATCTGTACGATCTACATGATCGTCCGGGACGAAATTTTTTTTTTCAAACGTCGGGACGATTAAATGCAGCAGTTGAATGGATAAGGAAGTTTTAATTATAACTTCGTCCGTACAAACCTTTGGTTCGTCTAGACGAACAGACGTCGATTCATAGCGGGGGACGATTTTCAACTGACATTAAAACGAATTAACTTTTGATCGTCTGTACGAAATTTTTTCGTCTATACGATCAGTCAAGTCAAAAAGTCTGTACGAAAGGACGTATCGTAAATTGTGTTGATTACGAAAAGCCATTACATTTTGGATGAATTTAATCGTCTGTACAAAATTGTTTTGTCCAGACAAACAATAATTTTCATCCAGGACGAACATTTTTTGTCCATGATGAACGTATCGTTTTCTTTAAATAAGAAGGCTTTCTAACTCAACAATCACATCTCCAAACATCTCTTTCAATCCCTTTCAACTTCCAAATCAACAATGACCTCCTCTAGCAAGCGACAAAAGGTGTTAGCAAAGAAATCTCATAGGAATGCTTCTGAAAACTTTCTTTCAAAAGCAAATGAGGAATCCTTTCCTCGATTTGCTTCTGCAAAAATCACTCCTCGCATTCTGATTCAAAGTGAGATAAACTTTAAAGTGAGATAAACTTTAAAGTAATGCACCTTTTTGCTTCCACTCAATTTGGATTTATCTTATCTCTCATCCACCTCTACAACAGACAAACCTTCCTTTACTTCCTAGCCAATATGAGTTTCAACTCCGATTACTCTTCTGCCAGTTCTTATGTGTTTAAACAAAAAGTTGAAATCACTAAGCATGACTTAGGTGCTTTTCTTAACTTAAGAACTGAAGGTTTAAGAGCCCACACCCTTATGAACTATAACACCTTCAAGTGGTTTGAAATCAATAGGGTGATTAGAGGAAATAGCCTAGATTATCATATTGCTAGAGTTTTTGGAATGATCAAAAATGCTTGAATCATCCAGCACATTCTTAGATCTTCTATTATTCCAAAAGCTGGTGATAGAATTAACATTACTCCACTTCTTTTTGTTGTGACATTTTTGATTATGAGAAAGAGTCCTATTAATGAAGCCCAACTTATCTTAGACTATCTTTATGGGCTTTTTGAAATTGGGCATGCTGATCAGAAAAGAAAAAGGAATATTTCATTGGATCACTTGATTACATTTATTTTGGAAAAGAAATACAATCTAGTGCATCCTGATGAAGAATATGAGGAGCCGATCTACTACAATGATGCTTCTTTTAGAGCAATCTTCAAGGAGTAAAAAGAGAAAGCACCTGCTAGTGCTTCTGAAGAAGAAGAAGAAGGAGAGCAAACATCTGCACCTCAATCAAATTATCAGAATTTGATTGAGAAATTTGATAGACTTGAGACTCATTTTGATCAACGATTTGATCAAATTGATGCTCAACTTCAGCAGCAGCAACATGACATTGGTAGTATAAGAAATGAAGTTCATGAAATTAATATCAATGTTATGTTGATGACTTCCTACTTCAACTTATTTGGTGGCATTCCTCCTCCTCCTCCAGAAGAATAGAGATTTGGGTGATGATTTTCTAGATGTTTCTTGTATTAGTGTTTATTTTAGTTTGTTTTAGTTGTGTTAAAAGTTCAATGTATTTTTTTTTAGTATTGATATTATGAAGTGATTTTGTAATCTTTTTCATTAATATCAATATATGTTGTATTTGCTTTAAATTTGGATTGTTTTTGAAATGTGTTTAGTTTTTATGAATTTCATTAGTCTTTTTAATCTTAATTGTGCTTAAATTAGATTGTAATTTGAGATTAATTTCATTAAAAAATCTAGTCTTTCTAAATTTAAAATTTGTTTATAACTTGTTATAATTAGAATTTTAATTTCATGTCTATTCATTTAGACTACATAAATTTAATATTATTATTGCAATTTAGATGCTTTCTTATTTTGTATTTCTTTGCTCAAGTGATATTTATGCACTTAGAAAAATTTGAAATTTTAGATTATTGATCTTGGAAAGAATTGGTTTCAATTACTCTTAAAAATTGTACAAAGAGTGCAAAAATCAAAAGGAATGCGCAAAGATTCGCAAATGTGAAAAAAAGGCACAAAATAAGCCCAATGTAAAAAGATGCACAAAAATGTGCCAAATAATTAAAAAAGATGCGCAAAGCGCTACATGTGGTAATTCTCTTCTTTCAAGATTCTTTCAATCTCTTAATTCAAATTGATCTTATGTTCATTAATATTTCTATTGAACTTTGAAATATACAATTTTTATTCATCTCTCTTGTAATGATCTTCTTTATCTCAAATATCTAAATTGAATCATGTCTTTGATAAATTCTTCTTACTTACAATGTTATATCACTTCTTAAATTCTATGAATTTCTATGATTTACCTAATGTTATTAGTTTTAGATTACATACCATATGTCAATCACTCTTTAGATTAAATTTTCAAATGAATTTCATATAATTACTTACATTTCTTGTCTATTTCTTCTTCACTTTTTGTTGTTGTCAAAAAGGGGGAGAAATTATTGTGTTTGTATGTTTGTATTTTGGTTTTGCTTTATATTTTGGTTTTGTGTAATTTAGCTTTGTATTTTGGTTTTGTGTCATTTGGCTTGTGTTATTATTATTGTCTTTTTTTATTTTTATTTTTTTGTTTTGTTAAAAATTTTTGAAAAATAAAAATTGTGTTCTTTAGTTCAAAATGCCTCCTTATTTTCATGTATTCATTATTTCAGGGGGAGTTTAGGAGAGTTTGTAAATTGAAATCATACAAACAATAATTGTTTTGCCATCATCAAAAAGGGGGAGATTGTTAAGAAAGTTGCTATTTGCATGTTTTACATTTTTGCAACTTGTATAGTTTTGATGATTCCAAACATTATTGTTCAAATGTGTAGTTATCTCCTAACAATTTTAGAAGATTTATATTTGCTCTTGTGTGTACTAACATTTCAGGTGAATTATACTCTCAAACACAAAGTCTTCAAATCAAATTCAGCAAGAAATACCTTTAGTTTTTGAAGCTTAAAATTATCTTTTTAATTGAGAGGGAGTGATTGTAATTGAGTGAATAAAAACATACACACACACACATAAGGAGATCATATAAAATTTATACTGATCGTACGGGACGATATCAGTTCGTACGGTCGTCCCGTACGATCAGACAGTTATCTCCTATTAAGATCACATGGAACGAATAGGAATTGGCTAGAAAAATTTTTCTAAGTCCTATTCGTCCGGGACAAAATTAAATATCGTCCGGGACGAAATTAAATATCATCCAGGACGATTTGCTCTTTGTAAGAATTTCGTCCAGACGAAATTAAATATCGTCCGGGATGATTTGCTCTCTATAAGAATTTCGTCCAGACGAAATTAAATATCGTCCGGGACGATTTGCTCTCTGTAAGAATTTCGTCCAGACGAAATTAAATATCGTCCGGGATGATTTGCTCTCTATAAGAATTTTGTCCAGACGAAATTAAATATCGTCGGGGACGATTTGCTCTCTGTAAGAATTTTGTCCAGACGAAATTAAATATCGTCCGGGATGATTTGCTCTCTGTAAGAATTTCGTCCAGACGAAATTAAGTATCGTCCGGGATGATTTGCTCTCTGTAAGAATTTCGTCCAGACGAAATTAAATATTGTCCAGGATGATTTGCTCTCTGTAAGAATTTCGTCCATACGAAATTAAATATCGTCCGGGACGATTTGCTCTTTGTAAGATTTTCGTCCAAACCAAATTAAATATCGTCCATGACGATTTGGTCTCTGTAAGATTTTTGTCCGGACGAACAAAATTTTGTCCAGACGATACAACCGACTTAGGACGGTTTTTCTATAGTTTTTGGAACCGACCTTGTAATAACCCATTCGTACCGGACGAACTTGGTTCGTACGGGATGATCGGCTTGTACGAAAACATTTAGTACACATATACAAACAGGTTCGTTTCAAGGCTTTTAAGTAATATCATCCAAGACGATCCACGATCGTACGGGACGATCCACTGCGTACAGAATTGAAAACTTGTAGTTTTTTGGCGATTTTTCTTATCTTTTGTATAAATAGTCCAAATTAGACTGCCACCCAATCTTTTTGTCATTTGATTTTCGTGCCTATTGAGAGAAAAGTCAAGGAGAGGGTGTGAGAGAGCATTCAAAGGAGGATTCCTACCACTGGAGTGTGAAGACTTCACTTGGTGTTTAAAGGTAAGAATCTCTACTTGTAAATTTGAATTACTTCACTCTTTTCTTTCTTTCTTCTAGATTTCTTGTGAGAAGATCTGTCAAGGAGATCCGGTTCGCTGCCGACACTTGGAGTGTGAACAGCCAAAGGGTTTCGCTGCCTACACTTAGAGAGTGTGAACAGCCGAAGGGTTCGCTGCCTACACTTGGAGAGTGTGAACAGCCGAAGGGTTCGCTGCCTACACTTGGAGAGTGTGAACAGCCGAAGGGTTCACTGCCTACACTTGGAGAGTGTGAACAGCCAAAGGGTTCGCTGCCTACACTTGGAGAGTGTGAACAGGCGGAGGGTTCTCTGCCCACACTAGGAGAGTGTGAAAGGATGGAAGGTTCTCTGCCAATACTGGGGATTGTGTAAAAGGACGACGGTTCTCTGCCGCACCGGGTAGTGATGAAAAGAGTGTTTGTAAAGGCTTCTCCGTCTTGCTGTGGGTGCAAAAGGAGAGTCACTATTGGTATTAGTGTAATACTCAGAGGGTGCCTCTGGGGAGTGGATGTAGGTCTGGTTTAGACCGAACCACTATAAATCTTGTGTCATTTACTTTACTGCTTTTTATTTTCCGCATTTTTCTTTTGTTTAAAAACTCTGTGGTTGAAAAACATTTTTTATAAAAACTTAATAAAAATTTTCATTTCGGTTCAACACATTTTCAAAGAGGGTTTAAATTTTTAAAATACCAATTCACCCCCCCTCTTGGTAGCCTTGGGACATTAACTTAGGTCTAACAACCTATTCACTAGACTCAACAAACATTATCTAAGCATACCTGATATTACACACAAATGAAAATAGCATGTGGGTCTTCAACTACCTCACTTGTGACCATTATGCATCTCGTCTCCTCAACATGCAAAAATGGCTTTCATATATAAAAAATTACATAATGAAAATAAAATTACATGGGAACAACATGAACATGCACACAAATTTTCTCTAAATTTTATGTTACTTGCTAAGCAAACACTTCAGCATTTTTAATCAAAATATAATAATTATCAATATAACGAAATCAGCCTATCAATATGACACATTATATGCAGCTCATCTTGGTCTGTTGATTGGAAGCTTTGGCTACCAATTAAGGGGTTTTGGATTTGAAGCTTATATATGCGATGTATGTATGAGTTTACTTTACTTGGCTCAAAAGTATATAAAAAAAAAGATGTAACACATTACAATCATTGTTATACTATTTACATGCAAGCCTAAGGATGTCTAAGGTGGTTTGCCTATCACATCACCTTTTGTGTGCTTTGAATGGTGAAAACATCTAAACTAACCCACAACCATCTAGGGGATTCTACTAAATGTATGAGCAACATAATATATAGATGGCGAAATTTTTAAAAGGAGCACATTTCATAAAAGCTTTAAGAATAAGAGCAGGAAAATAAAAAAATTTAAAAGGGAGCAGAAAAGTGAACAGGTATCTCGTTTTCTAAAGAAAACGCAAAGGAGGATTGCATTTTCTGTAGAAAACTCAAAGGCCTATTGCATTTTCTATGCAAAATGCAAAGGAGTATTGCATTTTCTATGAAAAACGCAAAGATTGTATTTTTCGTAGAACATGTGATTTCTTTACAAATAGTAATTGTTATAATTATAATTATAATTGTATTTCATAAGGTAAATTTAATATAAATTTATATTTCATTTAATATAAAATGTTTAGGACATTTAATATAAAAAAAGATAATTACTAAAAATATGTCTATTAAGAAAAAATTAATAGTTCTTAATAATTTAAACATATAAAAATTATATTTTATTTAATATAGAAAAATATAATTACTAAAACTATGCGTTTTAAGTAAAAGTTAATAGTTATAAATAATTTAAATTTACAAAAATTAAATTTCATTTAATTAAAAAAAAAGTTGACTTAAATATAAATATAAATATAAATTAAAAGTAATTTATTTATCATAAATATAATTATAAATTTAATATACTTTAATTGATATATATTTAATATAATTTATTTATTTATAAACTTTTAAATAATATTAAAATACATTACTAAAGTATTTAAGTTAAATACTTAAATATGATACTATTTAATTATTTATATTATATATTATTAATCTATTAATTTTGTATAATATTAAATTTTATTAAATTTATTAATTGTTAAATTAAATAATTTTGTTAGTTTTAATCATTAAATTTTTTTAGTATATTTAAATAAAATTATTTTAAGTATTTAAATAAAAGTGTTTTATTATTATTTTAAAATTTTAAAAATAAGTTAAAAATAAATTTATTTAAAATTTAAAATAAGTTAAAATTATGAAAATTATTTTAAAAATTAGTTTAAAATAATTTTATTTAAATATTAAAATTAACAAACTCTTTGTATCTCCCTCTATAGAAAAATTTTTATATTTAAAAGTTATATTAAAAATAATTATATTTGAAGGTATTAAAAATAAAAAAATTTGGAAAAATAAATATTTATTCATCTTCGATATAGATAGTTTGGAATGAAAAAGTGCGAAAAGAAATTACCATAAGTTCATGAAAATACATGATAAGTTCAGTAACAACATGAAATATGATAAGCGTTGAAATAAAATTGAAAAAATTATTATTACATGTGGGTCACTACTATGCATATATACGCTTGAAGTTAGCTTAAAGTTGGACATCATATGAAGTCCTCTGTGAACTTCTTTTGGATGTATTGCTAATTTTTTATATTAAAAAACTCATTTTTATCATCTATAATATTCAGCTATCAATATTTTTCAGATAGAAAAGCATCTGACAAAGTATGCCATCTTTTATAAAGAATACAATATTGCACATCAATTATTGGATTCTCAACATTGACCACAACAGAACCATTTTCTTTCCGTCCAATTTCACCAATTCTTATATTAAGAATACTCATAGGAGCAAAATGACCATTATGATCCCTAAACATTTGATGTAAAAATTTCCAACCCATATCAGTAAGGGTTGCTCCATCCACATACATGAGATAATGAGTTTTGATTACTTCATCATATATATCCCATAAATTGTCATCTTCATACCATGACCATTCCTGTATACAACATCAAAAATTTTCATTTGATCTTATTTTCTCCTTCAGGAATTCATCCATGGGATATATAGATTCTGTCAATCGAATAGTACCATCATAGATCAACTTCTTTATAGGGATTATATGAAGGAAATCCCTTGATGATGAGAGCTTTATTGATGAGGACCTTGATGATGATGACATTATATGCTGAATATTAACTTGAATTAGTACTAAGTTCTTTGAAAAAGGAGATATACATAAATATAAATATGATATATTTAGAAAATGCAACTTGAGTAAAAAAAGCTAGGGGCATAAAAGAAAATAGAAGTTGAATAATAATTAGAAATTGTCATTACACAAAATAAAATATTACAAAATGACATATTCATCACGAGTAAAATCCTACATAACAATATGTAGCAAAAAAAATATTACTCTTATTGTTACATATTCTTCAGTATGAATCATACACAACCTCGGAGCTGAGTTTGTGTGGGATAACATCTAAAATTGATAATAAATTATGCTTGTATCTGCTACAGTCTTTTCCATTTAGAAAATCCTTATGTTTACCTTCTTCAGAATATTGCAACAACATTTTATAATACTTTAATTGCAATTTATCATGATCATGACACCAGTTACAGTATAGAATACAATGATCTATGTCAAGCATCAACCTTCCTATCCCTGATTCAATTGTACCATCATTATGAAGACCAAGTTCAAGAATTGGACCCTTCAGAAAATCTAATGATACAATGTGATTGGAATGATTGCAAAATCTTTATTGTAGATTTTTTCAACCCACGTCTCGAAGTTCAAAGCCAGCCTGATATGCCTTAATTTTTTTCACATCATTATGCTCGTGCCACCCTAAACCCTAAAAGTTTTTAGAGCCATCTCTTACTATTATTTAAATATGTCCCTCTCTTACTATTATTTAAGATTATTATTTATAAGTTTAATATTTATGTTTAATATATAACTTTAATATTTAACATTATTAAAAAATAATTTATTATTTATTTACAAAATAAACTATAAAACTATAATTAGATTAATAATTAAAAATCACATTAAAACTATAATTATTATTTATAAGTTTAATATTTAAGTATAATATAAAACTTTAATATTTAATATTTCTATCTAACTAAACTTCTCTCTCTATCTCTCTCTCAACAAAAAGTTATTTTTTTCAATTATTTATCTAGAAATTTTTTTTATTTCATGGCAACAAGTTCCACAAGTTTAGTGCATTGTTTTGAAAAATATACTTGAGGGGAAAAAATTGCATAAATTAAACTATATATAATAACAAAACATAATCATAAATTGCACGATAATCATAGCTTGAGGAGGAAAAATTGCACGATAAATATACTTGAGGGGGAAAAATTGCACTATAATCATAAACATAAAAAAAATTTAATTCTAATAATATTATTTGCTTCAATAATATTGCCAAATGTTTTCATGTCAACATTTCAACAACATTTAAACATCAAATTTTCAACAATATTTCTAAAAAAAATTCAACAATATGCATATACTTATTAAAAAAAATCAACAGTATGCACATACTTATAAAAACAATATGTCAATATTTCAACCATATGCACATACTCATTCTTCAGTGCAAAAATTATTGTTACTTGAATATTAAAAGATCTTGAAAATAATTATAAATACTAACCTTAATTTACTCAGTCATTCCCTTAAACTCAACTTCAAACAACCAAGCATTCTATTCTCTATTTCCTTGCTATTTATAGGTAAAATAAAGCATTAAATTTTTTTTCCCTTTCGGCTGAGTGCTTCACGGACGAACCAAGTGCTTCACGGGTAACCATTCCCGTAATCAATTTTGCCTGATTTCTCGTGTAGGCACAGGTCAACAATGAAGAAAAAGTAATGCTCGACTCATTTATGTCAGATTTCTCGCATGTGGGGGTCTGGCAATAAAAAAAACACACAGTTCTTTCACATTTTCCTTAAAAACGCACATGTGCCTTACGTTTTATATGGAAAACGTGAAGCTCCATCGCATTTTCTACAGAAAATGCAATCCTCCTTTGCGTTTTCTTTAGAAAATGGGATCCCTGTTCTCTTTTTTGCTCCCTTTTAAATTTTTTTTAATTTCCTGCTACTATTCTTAAAACATTTATGAAATGTGCTCCTTTTAAAAATTTAGCCTATATAGACCTAATACCATTAGTGTGTAGGTTTTCAGCTAATTGGACGCTTACATTTGATTAGACTTAAGTTGATTTAATGAATTTTATTTTGATTTGAGTCATAATTATGAAATTGACAATTTTAAACATTTAAATGATTTTTAATTATTTTAATTAATTTTAGTGAATTTTAATATTTAACCTGATTTTATAATGATGAAAAAGTATATTCCATTCTAAAAGTGATTTTATAGAAATTTTATGAATTTTTTAAATTATTAATATGCAAATAATATTAATATATTCTAAAATATATATTATTTTTATTTTGTCATTAAATAAGTAAAACTATTTTATATTTTGCAATTTCGCTTTGTGGATTAAGATGGATTTAAAAATAATAATATTTATTTATTTAATAAAGTTAAACATATTTATTAGCTAATAAAGGTATGATGATATCCTAAGCATTTGATAAAGAATAGATGGGGGCCATAACCTTTGACATGAGTGATGGACACTTGGCAGCTCCATACTAGTGTTGATGTGGTAGCTAGGGTATACTCAAATGACTAAGATTATAAGCTTAACTTTAGATCTTGGGATTTTAATTAATGTGATTGAATAAGTATTGTTGATCTTATCTAATTATCAATGGCTCTGATGTTATTAATTACTAGTAAGGAATATCTATATTAACATAACATTAAATTAGGAAAAGGGTCTAAAATGATCATCTCATACAAAGCAAGATGATGGTATCCTCTAATATATTGCGTGCAAGGTGTGTCCGTTAAAATGCCCCTTCATATCAGTTAGGATTTTAATGAAGAGCGGTTAACTAACCAAAGCTCAATTTTTATTGTAACGCACTTACATAACCTTTTCTTATATGGGATGAGGGCGTGCTGAGAATCTTGGGCATTGCCTCCAAATAGATGAACCAACACCATTGCTAAAGTTCATCAAAGCTCATGGATCTCACATGCAAAGGAAATAAAAGAGGCTAGGAAGGGTCTAGGGACACTTAGAACTTGAACAGGAATTTATTAATATCACTTCTCTAACCTAGAGCCCATTACAATTAAGGAATTTATAAAGAGCTTATTGATAAATTAGGGTCCAATAAAGTCTTTCAAGGAAAATAACAACTATGGGGATCCCACTAGGGTACTGTTAAGCATCCTAGGTTATTTTAAGAGTATAATTAAAAATGCATTGATTAAGTTAGCCTAATCTTGTTGGGACATCTCATGCACTTGATGGTTGAATTCGCATAGCTTTTAATGAACTCTAAAGGTTCATCGAAAGCTCTGGACTAAATGACAAAGGCTAAGAAGCTTTGAATTGTGTAATACAAATTCAAATTGAGGACTTGGGCTTCTCTTAGTCACCCAATCTAACTTAGATCCTCTTGGATTCATATAGGAAGAAAGTTTACTAGATCTATCTCAGCTTATGAAGGTCAAGGCTAAAATGATTATATGCCAAGTATAATTAATAATATAAATTTTATATTTAGTTGGGTTTAAGTCATCATAGGTTAAATTGGGTTAAATCGCCTAAGGCTGTGCTTAATGAGTCCAAGAGTTTAATGTTTCATTTTTGCACTTAGATTTAATTAGTTTACGTTAATTTAAATTTGATATTGATTTGGGCTAAGGTTGGGTTTTAGTGGTCCAAGTTGGATTCACATAGGTCCACAGAAGATGAGCCTTAGGGCTAATCTAAAGTTTAATTAGACTCAATGTGGAATTATGGTTGTTAGATGAGTATTAGGGCTAAGTTAGACCATTAAGTTAACTAAGACATAGGTTAGATAAACCTTATGGTCTAGAATGTGTATAGGTTAGGGTTAACCTTGTGTAGTTCCATTAGGATTCCAAATTAAGTTTAAAGATAAAGTCACCTAAAGTCTAAAGAGATATGAGTTTTAGTCCAAAACGATAAACCATTATAAACTTTAAGTTAAACTAGGATTCAATAGAGTTTCCTAAGGTTTATGGTTTTAGTAAGATGAGAAAGGAAAATCATTATAAGATCTTCTAAGATTGATTAGGGTCAACCCAAAGTTTAGGATTGTCTAGAGTAACTATCTGCTTAATGCTTAATGAAAATGCTAGTTTAGAAGTGGTCCTTTTGTAGTTTTTTCCCCACCTAGGGAAAACACTTTGGATATTAATAATGCCAAGGCTAATACTCTATTAATAGTGTATGATAATAATTTGAATGATAATTATTATTCTTCAGTTCCCATTATCGAGTATGTGGCTCATGCTGGTTTTTCTCCTGTTAAGCTAAATAAACACTTTATTGTAGGGGAGTCAAAAGTTGACATGACCCAATACCTGACCTAGACCCGACTCGAAAAATTCATTTTCGAGCAACCCGTTTGTAAAATGGGCCAGATCCGGTTCAGATTTCTTACCCATTTGAAAATTGGGTTGGGTTCAGTATAACTCAAAAACTCGAAAATGACTCGAGTGACCCTGATCCCATCCTAATGCATACTCATGTCTGACCTTCGGCATCCCCGCACATGACTCGCCATAGATTCACAGCTCTTCTTCCTCTTCCTCGTATTCTCCAGCAAACACTTCACCGTAAGAAGCCATACTAACCTTTAGCTCACTATCTTTTGTCTACTTGAGATAGATCTCCCGTCTCCATATGGTAGAGTCTTTGTTAAGATAGCATGTGGAAGAGCAGACTATCCTATAATGGGAGGATTTGAGTAGGTTTCACGACGGAGGTTGGACTTGCTGGTGGAGGACATTCTCAGACAAAAAGAGACAAAGTAGAATGAGAGGAAGGAGAGAAACTATTGAAGCTACGGCGTGATAGGGTGAGGGGACTTCATGGTTTGTCTACTTGTGCTCACTGGTGTCTAGCCGGCTGGCCCTGTGTCTGATAAAGATCGGCACTGCACCCACAATCCTGCACCAATAATAGTGATTCTTGATCCAAGATACGAGTTTAACTTTGTTGAATGGTGTTACAAAAAACTTTACTTGGGTAATTATGCATTTAAGATTGAAAAAGTGAAGGAGAAGTTGTAAACCCTTTTCTCATACTACTTAGCAACAAAAGACCAACCCTCAACAACTGCATCTTAATCATCTCAATCTTCATGCCAAACTGCATAAACTAGTCATTCCACAACTATCATTAAATCATAATTTCTTTAGGTTTAGTTTTGCACTTCTCATTTCATAATATCTTACGTTATATTTACATATTATGGTATGTTTACTCATCGAACATAGAAAAAAACATTAACACATGATTATGACTCCTTCGAGGAGCAGGTAACTATGACAAAAAATCAGAGCTTGAGATGTATTTGAATGAACCCAAGTTGGACAGGAATAGTGAGTTAGATATTCTGCAATATTGGAAAGTAAATCAATACAGATTTCATCATATCTCAAGAATGGCTCATGATATTTTGCACATTCTGATCTCTACTGTCACATCTGAAAGTGTTTTTAGCAATGGTTGAAGACTTCTATACCAATATAAAAGTGCATTGAAATATGATATTGTAGAAGCATTGATTTGCACAGAAGATTAGTTATACAATGAACACGATAATAAATTTGTAATACTACACATTTAAGGTTTAGTTTTGCTATAATTTAAATTTTAAAGTGAGCTTTCTATTAACCTATGCTACTATTTTGGTTATAGATACAAAAGATAATGAGCTTGATGCAGTGACAGATAACATCATTGTCTTAGGTTTTGAGGGAAATCAAATGTTAGATGTGAATGATTCAGTGAATTTATCTTAAATAGTAGCTGTACATTTTTTGGAAGTTGGAACAACTAATATCTTATATATGTAATTTGCAAACCTATGCAGTATGCAGCTCAGTAGCTGCTTGTGGTTTTTTTGTGTTGTTACTACTTCTATTATTACTATTCTGTTTATGGCTTGTTACTGCTTGTAGGTTTTCTATTTCAGACTTTTAGTCTTAAGGTTTTCTGGACGACATGATGCGCAGCTGCTATTTTTTGGTTTTCTATAACTCTATTGATTGGAAAAAACTTTGTACTAGTTTCTGTGGTTTGTTATGCTCATATGTTGAGAAAATGGTGTGCTACTGATGTTGGTTGGAGAAAACGACTTGTGTTCAAAATGAGTCTTTAGTTGTTTGAGACTATGAATCCTGATATAATGATAGGTTCTGCTATGTTTTTTGTTTCCTGCAACTAGTATTTTCTAACCTTATTTCAATTATTTGGCCGGTAGGCATGCCACAGACTGGCTGGGAGATTGGGTCTTGTTTTATGGTTCTATTTGGTTTTTTATTGTTTTTCTCATGTTGGTAGTTGGTTGGAGAATTGGAGCTGATTGAGTGATGGGGTTATTGGGTTATACTGGTAATATGATTAGAGTGTTGAACTTCCGACTTCTGTTATTAAACGCATTATGCAGTAACTGGAGTTTTTGTGGTCTTTTCTTCTGCTGATGAAGGTTTTCTTTTTTAATATGGCAATAATGAAGAACCTGGTGAATTTATATAATAGTAGGTTATAAATTGGGGAAAGGGGATTTATTTGCAATGGGCATATAGTACTTCATTGAATAGATACTAAAATTATTAATTCCATATTCCCAATTTGTAATCTTGGAGGGGTCATTTCTTGAAATTATTGCAGATGACGATTCTTTGTTAGGTTCATCATGAGCTAGCTAACACTCTAATAGTCTAACACATTGAGGCTTGGTTGTGGCTTTTATTTATTTTTGTTGTAGGTTCATTGGTGAGATATTCAGATGACTGACTACACATGCAATTATTCAAAATCATAAATTCGTTTGTATTTGTAAATTGTAATGTATTTTTGTATTTACAATTTCAGAAAATTATAATTTGAAATGTGTATAAATATATCGTGTAATGTATTTTTAAAATGTAAAGTATTAATAAAATTTTAATTTCATTCATTTATTTTTTATTGCTTCATTGAATTTTGATTTTTTGAATTTATACAATGTTCCTTTTTTAGATATTAAAATTTGCCAAAAAAATAAAAATATCGGGTTGGCGGGTCATGTTGACCTGACCCGGATTTAGCCCGAGTTTGGTTCGGGTTCAGTAAGTGGACCCGTATAGTTAAATGGGTTGGGTTCGGGTCAACCCGTTTAGCCCCGGGTCAGTTCGGGTTTGACCCAAATCCAATCCCTTAATCCGAATTGACACCCCTACCTTTTGGAAGTGCAAAGATAACCTTGATGGAGTTATGTTCATTTTGACTTATCCTTAAGAGAGACATTGCTTATAATATTGATTAGTATAATACTTTCGAGTTGGATAAAGTACAAAACATATTGTGCAATTATAGCACACATTTTCTCATTCCCACATGCTTTAAGATCTTTACATGGAATTCACCCTGAGAAAATCTCACATTATGTAGTAATTTTACTCTATTAATTTTGATACTTGTTGTTCATTAGAAGATGACACTTCATTTCTTATTATAAAATATATGATGCATCTCACATAGTGTCCATGATATTTTAAGAAGTAATTCATTCTCATGGTCAACTAAGATGATTGTCTTTGACCAAGATGCATGATGAGCGCATTTCTAGAAAACTCTACAGAGAAAGTTTAATATAAAACTTTTATTCTCTGCAAATATTATCCACAAAATGGTGGTCAAATTGAAGATATTAATAGAAGTATAGGAGATCTATTTAGGTGGTTAGTGTTAACCATATTACCAATTGATATATTGTTCTTCAAATGAGAGTTATCCTATAATAATTTTCTTAATTGGTTAACATGTATATAAGTACCTTTAATGTTGTCACTAAGTGTAAATTATGAAAACCTACTGATCTAGTAGACATGTTTTATATAAGTTTAGTGCATTTAAAACTTCCATTGTTCAAAATATAATTTACACCATTAAATTCAACATAAATATACATTTAGCTATAATAAGTATTAAATTGATGTTTATGCATGTAGGCAATACATTGAATTTAATAATAGATATTTGGGTTAAGAAGTTAACTCTCATGAAATAAGAACCTCATAGAGTTGTGCTCATGAAGTAGATCATTCTATGAATTTTTAAATCTCACCAATGTTCAATATGTTAGATTTAGCATCATGTTGTTGGAATATAACATATATTTTGATTCCTTATGTGTATAGTACTAACATGGAAGTTATTACTCGATCAACACCTTTGCCAACCTGTCACTTAAGATCCCACCTTTTGGAACATATTTTGGATAAATAGCTAATTGCCACATTAGATGGAGGAATGAGAATCCAATGATTTTTGGTTTGCTATTGAAACCTCTCACCTCTTGACTGATTGATGTTTATGAGTAGCAATAATTAACATTTATAGACGTACTTGTATCTTCATACTCTAAAGAAAAATCTTTCGGGACAATGAGATGCTGATGTGAATCTTAAGAATCATTCTCATCATCATCATAGAGTGTAGCTCTTCATATTTAAGATTTCTTGTTGTATATATATATATATATGTATATATATATATGTGTGTGTGTGTGTGTGTGTGTGTGTGTGTGTGTGTGTGTGTGTTGACATGAGCATTGTGATAACCTAGTCATTCCCTTGCCTTAGTTTAGCCCATTGACTTTTTAAACCCCTCTTAATCGCCCATTGACCACCACATCACCATTTAATTTATCTTCTCACTTAGTCATTCTATTCCCTAGCCACCCTACATAACTTGGTCAGCCCCTCCCACTTTTACTCTATCATGCATTTAATTCAAAATCAAAGAAGCCATTATGTTGACTAAAATCCTAAGTGCTTAACTTGGAGTGGGTTGTAATTGAGTCGAGTTATTGCTTAATCTAGCCAAATTTATTTATTTTATACTTAGGTTGAACTCGAGCTTGAGCTCATTTGCTAAGCTCGAGCTCAGCTTGAGTGAAAATATATAGTTTCAAGTATGACTACAAACGAACCGAGCCGAGTATGAGAGTGTTCATGTTTGTGTTCATTTAATATCAAGTTGTTCAAGTTTGGTTCATGTTTGTTCGAAGCTTTATTGTTTGTGTTCATGTTTGGTTCATTTAAATTAATGAGTGTTCATGTTCAGTTCATATTCGTTCATTTACTGCTTATCGAGCTTTAAACAAACAAACATGAATGAGCTATAAACGAGCTTTACTTTTAGATGTTCATTAACTTAACTAACGAGCTTTATCGAGCTTCCTAACAAATGATTACATCGAGCATGTTCGTGAACATATGTAACAATTTTTTTTAACTATCAAACAAACCTGTTCATGAACATATCTATGAACAAACACATTTATAATAAAAGCAATTGTCTATGTAACAAAGGCAATGATTTATAAGCAAATCCAATCTTCACAGAATTTTTCTAACAACAACATTAATAAAAGCAATGATTTATAAATAAATAGTCATATAAAGCTACAATTACTTAAACAGCACTAGTTGCTCAATAAGCTTGACTCGTGAGCACGTTAATGAGTAAAATTTGAGCCGACTCACAAGAGACTTGGCTCACTTACACCTCTAACTTGGAACTTTCTAGAAGTTCTTGGTAACTATGGTAAACCCTTTGAAGCCCTCTCGACAATTCATTTCTCCAATTTCTCATGATTGGTTAATCCCTTCTTCATTTTCCATGGTGTGGCTCACTTGATGGTTTTATTTGTATAAATCATGTCATTTGTACGATGGGATGATGATTGACCTTCAGAAGAACTAACTTAAGTTGGGAGTTCTAAATCATTAAAAGGGACTTTCAAGGAAAGAAGATCCTTGAAATGAAGACTTGTTCATTTAAGCTTACAAGTTTCATATGAGAGAGAGAGAGAGAGAGAGAGAGAGAGAGAGAGAGAGGAATAGGGCTCCTCATGAGGGAGAAAAGTCCATTGGGGAGGGAGAACCCACAAGAAAAAGAAAGAGAAATGAGGGATTCTTGATTCAAATTCAATATTAGTCAATTATTTAATTAAAAGAAATCTTATTTATAAATTAAAATATCTTGCATTTTAAAAAAATAATTAAATTCAAATTTAAATAAATCCCCAAGAACCCTATCATCTAATTTAAAATAAAAATAATCCTAAAATTGAGTACTTAAATAAAATCCTTTAAAACCCCAAAAACACTAAAGTAACTTAAAATTAAAATAGATTAGTCTTAATACAAGTCTTTTACTGCATCATTATGCATGCAATCGTACGAAATTGATGTCAAAAGCGTAATTTATTCAAAATAATAAAGTTTCATCCCAGCATTCAAGTATTTCATTCTAGTTAGCCATTATGATAGAATGCAAATCACAATTAAATTAGACCCGAGTTATCAAAAAAATTACAAGCATGCCAAGCATCACACCCCCTGGTGAAATGACAAGACTACCCTTACATGATATCTTTTGAAAAATAATCTGTAATGTTTTTGTACAAATTCTTCAATGGGAGCCATTACCAATCTTCATCATTAGCTTAGTGATGACATGGGTTAATATTCCAATGGGGCAGGAAAGAAGGCACAAGGTGACTGAATGCCGAGTCTCCACATTGCTCTTCAATCCATCGAGAAATACCTGCCTGGCAAAATAATAACATAAATTAAAATAAACAATTGAGCTCTGGAACGCAGGAAGAACAAAACAGTTTCTGGGACAACTTTTTTACTGCTTTATGAAGTAGCTTTTTCATATAAAAATTTCAAATTCAAAAAATTTTTGTACTAAGAAACTGCTTCATGAAACAGTACGAAATTTATCCCAAACAAAACCTAAATTTGAATATATGTTCAATTTAATCATTTGACTCTTCAAATATGATCTAAAATAATTCATTTGTTATATAATTTTGGATCAAATTTAAATAATCAATGGATTAAATTGAAAGCATCAAATAGTTGGGGATAAAAACGGCCCCTCATAAATAATCCGAAGATCATAATGACCTCTTCTAAGTGTTATGGAAGGAACCTTGCAGCATAAAGATCTACAACAAGTAGGTGAATCCATGCAGAAGCCATGGTCTTCTCATTTGCAAACATCTTTGCCATTCCAGGTAACTGCAGGAGAATGGCATATTCTAAGTAAGCAAGTGGATGTTTATGAGATTGTTTTGTGTTTCTACGTTTTCAGGAATTTGTTACTTGAAATAACAAGTATTTGAATATAATCCCAAGATCCATGAAAATATTGAAAAGTAATTTCCTACCTCAGGAAGCAAGTATTTAGTAGCAAAAATCACGTTTAATGTTGAAGGAGTCCATGAGAGATATAGAAGGTATCCATACAGTATGGCAAGTGCAGCAAAGGGAATATTGCTGTCCATAACTCTCCTGCTCTGCAATTTAGGAGATTGTTTTCTGTAATGATAAGAATAGGACTGTTTTTTCGTTGAAGGAAACAGATAAATTTTGTTAAGGATTTACCAAAGTAGATTTAGGTACAAGAACCATGAGTGCGTAGAAAGGAAGAACAGCAACCGTTCCCCAAGTGAAAGCAGTACTTGCAATTTGCGAACTTGATATCACTGTAATGAGAATAGACTAAATTAGGCAAAGAAATTGAGAATTAAGAAAATGTTTTGACGGACATCTACTTGAGAAATCATTTGCCTTAAATCTAAAAAGTAGCAGATAAAGAATAGTTCGGGGAAATAGTAGATCATACAGATGATTAAGACAAAGCAATTTCTATAAGTTGAGTAATAGCTATCAAATCATTTCAAGGACCTACAACAATCTAAGAGCACTTTCCATTCTTTGCATGTTGCTAAAAGAATAAGTAAAGATGTAATATATGAAGTAGGAGTAGGGGTTCGAAAAAATCCTGCGCAATCACACAATTTGTTATGAGTGTAGACGGGCAGATCCGGTATATATATATATATTTCATCAACAAAATTCTAAGAAAAGCTATTTCATTATAATAATTATATTAAAAAATTCCTAAAATTCAAATTGTGGGCGCCATACGTCATGCGTCATTGCTCGCGCCATGACGTAGATGGTGCGCACCAACTTGAAAATGTGTGCCGCGCCGAGTCATGCGACATGGCGCGCGCCATTTTGTCATCCCTTGGCTCATAGCTTTGGTCCATTTTGGATCTGGTACTTCACACAACTAGGAATATATATTGAGCACAAATGATTAATAGCAAAGTGCATATGAGTTTGATAGTCTTTGGATGAAAACATGATTACTAATTGGGTACTCCGTTTTGTCTTTAGAATTAGGATCATAATAGGGACACTCTTGTGAACCTTTGTGGATATTCGTTGACAATATTTTCTATAGGCTACAGTGCTTGATTATGATTTGGGATTACCTGAGAACAATTGATTATGATTATGATTGCATGCTTAGAAAGCTGGGTAGTGCCATAATGGTAAGTGTTTTTTTTTTTTTTTTAATTCTAAGTGTTTCCAGTTCCACTCCGTATAAAATTAAAAATAAAACATTAGTTTTCAAAATTGTTAGAAAAAGAGAGTGATAAACGAGAGAATTACAAGAAGCACAGACAAGAGAGCCTTTGGGATTGCTAATAATTCTCTGAACCTGTGGTCGGAGCACAACCCTTGAACCTTCAAGGAAGCTCCTCTGAACTCCAATCTCTCTAGTATTATAATGAATACTCCTCAAGGGAATTTCAGCGCTCATTCTTCTCCCAGGAAACAAAGATTGCTGCCCTCCCCGTGCCAAACTACACTGCATCATGGTGTTAAATGAAAACGATACCTGCAAACAAAATTTACCAAGTGAAATCATGTTTAATTCAACAATTCCCAAAGTAAGAAATCTCCTGCAACTTGAATTTCATGATTCTTTGTGGGCCAAGTAGCAAGGTTTAAAATAAACAGTAGATACAGTCACACAGTTTCATCAGGAATTGGGCAGGACTAAAGTTTCTCAATCCAGTTAAAACGGCTTATCCTAATCCACAAATCACAATCCCCTGTTTTCTTCTGCATGGTATAACCTCCATCCCTCATACAAAAACTGGGATCGGTGAATTCATTAACCATTATTTAAGCTAATTTAATCTAATCTAGGGCCGAAGAGTGGAAATTTCCACAATAACAGATGAACTAAAACTCCAACAAAAAATCAACAGGTTGAGAAGACAGCTAGGGTGGAGGCGATGACCTGTGAACACATGCTGAACAACCAGAGAAGAAAACGTTTGAAAGAGGCAAGCAGAAGAGTTGAGAGCAAAGGACCAATGCTGACATCTGTCCTAGCTTCTCCATCTATTTAAACTGCTAATGCCCGGCCTTCAAGATGCTGTAGAGAGAGAGATAGTGGACACCGGACAGTGCATTAGGTTTCGTATCGTGACTTTTTTCTGTCTCTATCCATCTACCCGTAACAAAAGAGCCTTTCACGCATACTTAACCAGGTGGAGGACGACAAGAAGATCAAGGGTATGACCTGGTTCTTCTGAATCAGATGGAAAACCACATTTTTCCCACAACTTCGGCATTTGTCCGCATCACTCATAGAATCTGTAAGAAAGCGCCAGTGAACAGTTTGCGGAGACGCTTCGATCCCGCTACTGGATGTAAAGCGAAGCAAAAGGTTTATTAGAATATTCTGATAAATTTTAGGGAGATTTACCTACATACTATTTTATTTATATATTTAATATTTAAAATTTTAATATTACATATATATATATATCATTTTTAGTTCACTTTCATATCAAATATAAGTGGTAGAAATGAAATATATGAGTGGTAGGAAAGAAATATAAGTGGTATATTTGATATTAAAATAATATAGGGTGGTATGCATGTAATATTCAAGTTTTAGATATTAAATATATAAATAAGATATTATGAAGTGGTATGTATGTAAATTTGGCATATTCTATTTTGGGCGAAAGTGTTGATATATAATCAAAAAATTATCTTGATCAACGAATCTCGACGCAAAATTAAGTTGAAAATTTCAAAAATTAAATCGGAAATCATCAGAACTTCGATTTCTGAAAACTTATAGTCGAACTGAAGGTCTCGAAAATATGAACCGAACGACACCAAATTCAACCCAATCCAAGCTCAAATAGGTCAAATCAAAGACATAAAGTGCATTTGGAAGGTTCAATCCATAATTTGGATTATCAAACAGTTTTCAAACGTGACATGCTTTTATTCAAATCAACCAGCTCAATGAGACAAATCCAATGAGCCTAAGATCGTCAAATTCTGATATCATTTAGACATTCAAATGCTCAGTAAATGGTCCACAATCAAAGGATTCAACATCGGTTGTCCATTCAAACCACTCCCAATTTACCATTGATCTTCCTCCTATTTACTGGTCATGCCACTCTCGGAAAATTATAAATAGACCCCTCATTTCTCATGAGGGGGAACTCCAAACAAGGAAGAAAGAAGAGAAATAAGAGAAGGAAGCGAGCTTTCTTACCACTAGACTCCTCCTCGACCACCGCCGGACTTCCACCTGGCCGCTGACTGATGCCGGACTTCCGCCCAGCCGCCAAGCGACGTTGGACTTTTGCCCGACCATCGACAAACTTCAGACTTCCGCCTGGCCTCCAAGTGCCGTCGGATTTCTGCCTGGCCTCCAAATGATGCTAGATTTTTACCCTGCCACTGACTAACACCGGTTTTATGCCCGTTCACCAACTTACACTAGGCTTCCATCAAACTTCTTTTCATAAATAGACAATTGCTATTGTAATTTGATTGTCCTTAATATCAATGATGACTCACTCACTTGTAATCAATTCGAACACTAGTGGAATCTTTTCAGTTGGACGTGTCCCTGTGGTTTTTTCCTTCTTAAGGATTTCCACGTAAAAATCTTGGTGTTATTTCATCTTTTGTTTGTGTGCTGGATATTCGTACAACGATGAGATGAAACATTATAACTTTATCACCGCGTATATTCTAGCCCTCAACAAGTGTAAAATTATTTTTTAAATTAGCTAACTTGCCATATTCGATTCCAATCCATTCGAACCTGATATGTTTAATGAATAGGGAAAAAATTAATCCGAATTTTTCTTGAACTATTTTCTTGCACACTTAGCAAAAGACTTGAAGGAATAAAAACTTCTCATTTTTTTCCTTCTTAATCCTAAAGAAGAAAGAGAAAGATACAACTAAAATTATAAAACTATTATAAAGATTTGAAGGCCATTAAGCCCCCAACCAATGCACCACTAAGGTAAATCTGCATTCTTTTGTTTTTTTTTATTTAAATTCAAAGTTAATATCCATCTATTCAATTTAATTAATTTAATTAAATTTAATAAATTTATTTTAATAAAGACTTATTAATTTAATTTAATAATTTATTATTAATTTAATTTATTTAATTTATTTAAGTTAATAATATTTAAATTTATTTAATTTAATAATGAATTATTAATTATTATTTAATTAATTTAATTTAATAATATCTAATTTATTTGATAACAAGTTATTAAATTATTTAAATTAATTTAACAAAATAATTAATTTTAAATATTTATTATAGTCATTATTTAGTAAAAACTAATTTTGGTCGAAAATTCCATCGGAAATAAATTCGACGAAAAATGATTCAAAAAATCCGCCAAAAAACCATCGGAAAATCTGCCAGAAACGTTCCATCGGTAATCCGCCGGAATTTGTGACGAATTTATTTTCACTGAAAATTCTGTCGGAAATGAGTTGTTTTCTTATAGTGTGAGATTATTCCTGGGTCAAAAAGATTTGATGTGAAATGCACTAT
The DNA here is from genome assembly GCA_022539455.1 of Dendrobium nobile. Taxonomy (NCBI): domain Eukaryota; kingdom Viridiplantae; phylum Streptophyta; class Magnoliopsida; order Asparagales; family Orchidaceae; genus Dendrobium; species Dendrobium nobile. The sequence goes on from CM039729.1 coordinate 31,713,377, forward strand.
GATAGGAATTTCAATTTATTTATCTACTTAGTATTATTATTTAAATAATTAGATAACAACTATGCTCTTATTATATTTTTCAATATAATAATTTATTAGACTACATTTAACTACTTTTAGATTTTTAGCAAAATATTTAATTAAAGAATTTAGAAATTTAAAGTGGTTTATATGACCTACTGAGCTATTATAGCTTAATGTGATTTTTCTTTTGATTTTTAGGATTTGAAAAAGGGAATTAGCTTATTGATTAGCAGTTCATGATCAGATCTGGGTTTTAGGATTTGAAATAGGGAATTAGTTTGTTTCTTTCATTTCTATAGGTATTTCTTTATTTTAATTTTTATACAATCATGGCCAATTTATTATTCAGTTATATAGCAATGTAATCTTATTTTTATATTTTGATGAAATGAAAGAAATCTTGTGAATAAGTTTATTTTCAATACTTAAATGTTTTAATAGTTTTGTATTCTATTATTTATTTAAAATGAATATTGGAAGAGAATCTAAAATATTTCAAAACTAGATCTTGGAATTATGCTGTCACAATTTAACACGATATGACCTATCTTGATTGAGTTGGGTTGTGACACTAGTACAATGTGCTCATTTGGAATGTCACTTTAGGGAGTGAGAATTGGAAATGATGGTTGAAGGTTAACTTATGATGTGAACTTGTGATTTGGAGTTGATGATAACATTTGGTAGAGTTTAAAAGAACATTGAAATGTAGAGAATATGATTAGGTTTAAGTGTTCCCTAGTTGGACCAATAACTTTATATAAGTGTTTAAAGTAGTTTTATGATTTTATTTGTTGGATTATTAGACTTAAAATGATTCTTATGAAGTGTAGAAAGAGTTGTGAAGAGTTTAGAATAGGTGTTTAAGAGGAGTTATGAATAACATAAAATAAATAAAGATAATTATAGAATCTCACCAAGAAAAATGCATACACTTAAAATAATCAAGTACCAAGCAAATAAAGAGCACTTCCTCATAAAATTATTTCATTCAAAAAATTGAAAAATTATAATGCATATCAGCCCATATTTATGAGCATTTTAAGACTAACTTTTGGAGGAAAAATAAAGGAGTAAATATATGGAAAGAGGAGGTTGGTGGACATAAAAGAGGAGTTCTAATTACCCATTTTTTAATGCCATTGTCAAACTATTTCATGGTTTATCATACAAGCTTCTAGATAGAAAAAATAAATAAATTATATTTAAAATTATGAATTCTTTTTTGGGCTCTTATTATTGAGTTTTTTTTATCTTTTTTTATTTAGTTTAAGCTCATGTAATTTGGCTTTTAGTTTAATTATTTTCATCAATATGATGTGCTATGTCATTAAGAGTGGAAAACTTCTTCACCTTTAGCCAGTACATATACGACTCAATAGAAGAGTAAAAATAATATTTTTACCAAAGAATTTAAAAAACCTCTTAAAAATTTAAACCAAAATAAAGACAAAGTGGCATAAGCTTCTCATCTAAAGGTGGATTACAATATGTTGGCTTACCCTAGAAAGTTATCGACACCTATGAGTTATTAGGATGCTCTTATGTTATTCCCTTAGAGTTTCCATATACTATTAAATATGTTGCTCAAATCTTAGGTGCTCTAAGCTCATTTTGTTGAAAAAAGGATGAAGAGGAAGATATTTATTGTAATGATCTAAAATTACAAAAAAATATTTTAAAAATAAAAATCTAAAAAAAAATTAAAGTAGAGCACAACGGTGATATACTAGCAAGCGCAATGGCAATGTGAACCCTAGGGCGCCAGATGGCAACGTGGCAGCATTGGTCTCTCTGCTCCACAATACTTTTGATTTATGCATGCGGTGTTGCTACGCCAAGTCCAGAGCACTATGTCATTAGAAATTGACAAATATTTTTTATTATATAAATCTTCACACCTAAGAGCGGAACCAGCCTTTCATTTCAGGGGGGGGAGCAAATTTTCATATTAGAATACTAATATTTTAAAAAATAAAATGATGACATAATTTAAAGTAAAATATTATATTTCATTATGATAGGTAATTAAATATCATTAAAATCTTATTAATCTATTTTGTATTTTTTTGATAATATTGGATTACATATTCATTGTGAATCAAATCAAACTCTTCTTTTTCAATGTAAGGCACAAGTTAGTCATTAAGCCAATCATCACCCATCCTACTAAGCAATCGATATTTGATAATTTTAATTGCAGAAAATAATCTCTCATATGTAGCAATAGCAATTGGTAAAGTTAATGCTAAAGTAATATGTTTGTAACCCAAGGGATGCACACCATCATTCTTGACATTAACAATTTACTTTATAAGATCAACAATATTGCTTAGAGAGGAGAACTCTTGAATAGTTTGCATATCAATAATACAAGTTGATAATTAACTTTTAAGAGCCACAACCTCAATTTATTGAAAAATTACTTGGATATAACTCAGCTAGAAATAGGTGGAAATATGTAAGAAAAATCGACTAGTCAAATTTTAACATGTTGGCGAGGAAAATTACTAAATAATCCCAACTCTAATAAGTATTTTACATTTTTGTATGGGGGAAAAGAGCGGAACCAGCCTTTCATTTCAGGGGGGGAGCAAATTTTCATATTAGAATACTAATATTTTAAAAAATAAAATGATGACATAATTTAAAGTAAAATATTATATTTCATTATGATAGGTAATTAAATATCATTAAAATCTTATTAATCTATTTTGTATTTTTTTGATAATATTGGATTACATATTCATTGTGAATCAAATCAAACTCTTCTTTTTCAATGTAAGGCACAAGTTAGTCATTAAGCCAATCATCACCCATCCTACTAAGCAATCGATATTTGATAATTTTAATTGCAGAAAATAATCTCTCATATGTAGCAATAGCAATTGGTAAAGTTAATGCTAAAGTAATATGTTTGTAACCCAAGGGATGCACACCATCATTCTTGACCTTAACAATTTACTTTATAAGCTCAACAATATTGCTTAGAGAGGAGAACTCTTGAATAGTTTGCATATCAATAATACAAGTTGATAATTAACTTTTAAGAGCCACAACCTCAATTTATTGAAAAATTACTTGGATATAACTCAGCTAGAAATAGGTGGAAATATGTAAGAAAAATCGACTAGTCAAATTTTAACATGTTGGCGAGGAAAATTACTAAATAATCCCAACTCTAATAAGTATTTTACATTTTTGTATGGGGGAAATTGCCCACCCCCCCCCCCCCCCCCCCCCCCCCCCCCCCCGCCTCCACATGGGCTGATCGTGATTATGCCTATGTTTTCACCTTATCACCACTACTTCACGCATACCCCCTATTCCAACAGCTTATTGAGGAAGGAAGAAGAGAGAGGGAGGGAGGGAGGGAGGGAGGGAGGGAGAGAGAGAGAGAGAGAGAGAGAGAGATTTTATTAAGGCATTTTTCATCCATTGTTTCTATTCAGAGATTTTTTTATCATGGGTAGGTAACTTGATTCCTACCCTTGCTTTTAATGGCTTCATTTTCTTAAATTTTATTTCTTTTGAATTGATAAAATTATTTTTTTCTCCTGATTTAAAGAATCTTTATTGTGCAACTTTTAATATATAGTAAATATTATTATTCTGATCATTTGTATTAAAACATTTCATGATTTTACTAGGTGGATTTATTATTATGAATTTCTAAAGATTTTGACAATTTTATTGAATTATATATAATGGCACGCACTTCATAATAGCTACTATTCATTTCATACATAGATGTTGAATAATATACATATTGTGATATAATTAATACATGATGAATTTGACATTTGAATGTGAGCAAGGAATGCTTGATGAAAATAGTGTAATAGATACATGTTGGCTATTAAAAATAAAATATCTTGTACATAAGGGTGGTCTAATGGACTTTCCTTAAAATAACAATTTATGATATAATCCTGATTGTAGCTTATGATTGATTAACTGAATTATGTCGACAGGTAGAGAGTGATAATTTAATTTTAATGATTTATTAAAAGTCACTTGTGAAGTGATTTAAGATTTATGAATGGATATGACAAGTTAAAGATTGATAACCAATTGATTGATAATTGGGGTTAAAGATGTTGAAAACACCATATAAAAAGTTGAATTCCGACCTTGAAAAATCATATGACACTGATGTATGCATTAATATATATATGAAAGCATACTTAAAATGATGAATAAAGAACTATTTAAGAGAAGCAAATAATATGAATAAATAGTTCATTTCTTATCATACTAATTAGAGAGATTTTATAGATTGAATAAACTAATACAACATTCATGTGACATCACCCCTGATAGATATGACACATGTAAATTCATGATTCATTTAACTAATAGAATCATAATATAGAACAATACCCATTAAAAATTTATAGAGTTTATATAGATTTTAGCGACTTGTGATTTACGATTGTTTATTGTTTACTAATCATTTTGATTTATATTGTTTATTGATTGACAACTAGATTCTTTTAAAATTTCTACATATCATATACTAATTGATTAATACATATCATATTGATTCTATTATATTGCATTGATTGCTTTGGTAGGTCTGAGTGACCTGTTGGACTTTGTAAGCTCATTGTTGTGTCTTGAGTGATTTTAGGTCCAGAAAGGGGACCAATTGAGTGAGATTGATCAAAGTCATGGATGTAGGTTTAATTGTCATTTTAGTATATTATTTTATTCTTTTATAATTAGAATTACTTAGTGATAACTTGATGTTTTAGATTAAATTTCTAATTATTTTATAAAAATTTTGATTACTGATGTATTTTGATAGATGATATACAAATGTTTTTGTTGTTTTAATTAATCTAAAGTGAAATTAGTAGCTCTGCTAGATTAATTAGAAAATAAAAAAGATTAAATTCTTCCAATTTAGATTCCATGATATTATATTAACAAAAATGTTTAAAATGTTACTTTTGTATGATGATTTTTGATTGAGAATGACATATCATGACCATCTTCTTTATATAAAAGCACAAATATACAAGAATTCATCAAATAATATATTTGTGAACCTATCAATATTATTAGTGATTTATGATTCATATCTAATGATTGATGCTCACTTGCCATGCTTAGTGAGTGCTAAATTTCAAGTGCTATTAACCATTTGTTCAACCACATTTTCTAGGGTATGACATTTTCCCCTCTATGACATCCAAGTATCTGGAATGTAAATCACTAATAAATACTTCCAAAACTAGCTGAATATTAGTACCATATGTTAATATTTGGAGTATTAAATAAAAATTTAAATGTCAACTACTTGAGTGTCATAGATGAACAAATGGTATGTTTCTAAAAAAACCAACTAATTAAATGAGAAAACATAACATGAGAACCTCATTTGAATGTCTATTATTTGAAAAATATGTAAACAATAACACAAACTTAAGTTGAATAAGATTCAAATAATATTTTATAACAAATTCAATCCATATTAAAATCTAGAAGATTAAAAAATGTAATATAATATTCAAATTTTATTCGAACAATTTTTACATTTTGTTTGAGGTAGAGGGTCAAATGCTAGGTTCAAATTCCATTCGAACGAGGTTACAAAAAAAGTATGATGATGGTTTAAAGAATGTTTAGACAATGTTTGAATAGTATATCATAAGCTTGGACAAAGTTTCAAATTTAATGAACAATTTTGGGTTCAAAACATATGTTTTAATCTATTTGAAAAATATTTTACCATTAATCATCGGGTTCTTCTCATGTTTGTTTTCGGACTTAATGTTCTCATTTTATCTCATTCTCATCATGACCTCAAACTATCTGCATTGAAAGTAGATAATGATGAGTACAAAATAATATTGAATAAAAGGTTTGTGAAGGGATCATGCCTTCGTGGTGATTATACTTTAGAAGAGATCATGATGAAGTGCTTTCTAAGACCGCCACAGATATAATATTATTGATAGAAAGAATTTAGAGTGATTTTTTTTCTTTATTTGTTTGTGAGATCGATGTATAATTATAAATGTTTAAATAATAAGAGCTTATTATAAGTTGAGATAAAGATTTGATTAGAATTTTGTGAACCTCCAAAAGGACATTGCTCAGTAGGGGATAGAGCGCCGATGATACGACCACACTATCCATAGGGACGAAATGATCGTAGGCCTTCACACTCTTCGCAAGTGGGCCAATGGAAGGACATATTAGATCATGCATACGATTAACCATTGATGATAGTGACTTTTTCTTATGCACCTCGATGGGTAATAATATACATGACCTGATTAGATTAATGAGGTTTTTCCCGCCCAATACATCAGCTCGAGTGGGGTTTATTTGATGTAATATTTGGTTTCCCACAGGCGCAAGCCCCCATAATTAATTACATCTTAAACTGGGGCCTAAGAAGACTCTTAGTTAAGATCCTACATTATTATCTCAGATGGGATTAGCATATAGGAAGGAGACTAAGAAGTTCCTATTCCAAGGAAAGTAAAAGTTTAACTTGGCTTAGTAAACACACACGACTCACATCAATATTCAGAGGGACTAAGGTAATAAGAAGAAATTGGAGAAAAAAAATAATATATTCAGATCATACAAAAGAGAAGGATGGAGGTGGTGTCATCCATGTGATGAGTATAAGCAGGATTTATAGCCTCTGAATGATAGAGGGCTCACCCACCGATGAGGCATACTATAAGACACCGATAGTAATAACCTTGAATCTTAAGTCTAGGATGGGTTTAGTGTTCTATACACTAACACTAACACTCGTTTCCTAGCTAATGCATTATTGACTTATATCATGCTTAAAAAAGAGAGCCAACTAACCACCTAGTCGTATTAAATCCATGTTGTTTAGTCTTCATGAAGATGGGTAGGTGGCTAAGCTTTAGGAAATTAAGGATGACAATTATAGAAGTTTCTAAGTGGCCTTGTACTTATATAGGATAGAATGCTTCTAGAACTAATACAATTAAAATTTTGATTTAATTAGTTTCTAATGCAACACATGTTAGTTGAAGTCTCTAAATCAGGTATGCTTGAAATTTAAAAAAGGCTTATAAAAATAATTTTTTAGAAAGATTAGGCTTTCGCAGGTTTAGCATCTCATCCTTATAGGTCAAATTATTTTAACTCTACTCATGGACGGGGAAGTGTCTTAAAGTAAGGAGAAAAAAGATGCATTAATATGCATGCAACCTCAGATGATTTTGCCTATTCCCTAGATCATTAGCTTTTTATTTTATTTAATTCTTAGAATTTTAAATTCTGATTATGAGTCAAAAAAAATTTTCCTTAAAAAACCTAACAAAATCAAGCGCACACACATGCAAGAAAGAAACCTATAAAAATAAATAATTTATATGACACAAATAAAGTAAACACATCAATATAAATATACCCATTATAGTAAAAGAAAGTCCATGGAAAGTATCATATAAAGTATAACATAGGGTCTACAAAAATGTAATGGTGACCAAGCCCCACCAACAATAACATGGATTCTAATCCTACTGAATGATACAAGTCTTAAAAAAAGGCATTTCATCTTAACCTTCGTCCAAGTTTTTATACAGATTGCCTTCCTTCAGTCTTCTATGGTTCATCCTTCAGGAGAGTATCTAAATGAAAATAAATTCACTGCAAGGGGTTTGAAATGCCTTATTTTTAGAGACTTTCACAACTTGATACATCAAATACAAATTACATCATGAAAAAAAAATCTAAGTTCTCCTACATGGTTATCCTAAGTAATTAAAATAAAACATTCCAAGCAGTTAATATTATATATATAATAATAATAAAAGTACTCATACCAGCCAAACTTAGTCATGCTCTTATTTATTTTGGGGCTAAGCGGCTAAAGCATATGTAGCAATTATATACATGATTTATTTATTATTTTAGCCCCTTTTATTAGTGCTGCATGAGTATGGCCACCTGTAAACAATATCGTCAGTATCAAGGTCGCCCATAATATATGAGTAATCTATCGTACATCACATCAAAAAGAAAGTATATAATAATAATAATAATAATTATTACAGTAATCATCACAATAAATTGAAATAACTAGCACATGTGCTACATACAGAGTGTCACATCACAGAAATAAAAAAAGATAAATATCGACCTAACATGGAGCTAGAAGTAACGCCCTAACAAGTAATTCTATGTGTGTGTAGTAGATTGTGTGGTTCTAGATTTATCCTATTTTAGGTAATCAGTTCAAGTTGTTTGTGATCTAATTTGTTGAAGGTCAGTTTGAGTGGAATTTAGTTTTCCACGGGCACAAGCCTCCGTGATTAATTACATCTTAAGTTGGGGCCTAAAATGACTCTTGAATTAAGGATCCTATATTATTCTCTCATATGTGATTGACATATAGAAAGGGGACTAAGAAGTTCTTATTCAACGAGAAGGAAATATTCAACTTGGCTTAGTCAACACATATGGCTCACATCAACATCCAGAGGGACTATGTTAATTAGAAGAAATAAGAAAAAAGAAATAATGCACTCAAAGCATACATGAGATAAGGATTGAGGTGATGTCATCCATATGACGCAGATAAGCATGATTTATAGCCTTTAAAGGATAGATGACCCACTCACCGATAAGGCATACTATAAGACACCGATAGTAGTAGCCTTGAACACTAAATCTAGGATGAATTTAGTATTCTACACACAACACTAACACTCGTGTCCTAGCTAATACATTATGGACTTATATCCTACATAAAAAGGAGAGCCAATTAACCACCTATTCGTATAAAATTGATGTTGTCCGGTCTTCATGAAAGATAGATAAGTGGCTAAGTTTTTGGAAATTAAGGCTGTCATCTAGAGAAGTTTCTAAGTGACCTTATACTTATGTAGGGTAGAATGCTTTTAGAACTAATATAAGTAAAATTTTGATTTAATTAATTTCTAATGCAATGCATACTAGTTAAAGTCTCCAAATCTGGTATGCTTCAAATTTAAAAAAGGCTTATAAAAATAATTTTTAAAAAGACTAGGCTTTCTTAGATTCATCACCTCATCCTCATAGATAAGATTATCTAAACTTTGCCTGCCGGTGTGGAAGTATTTTAAAGCAAGGAAAAAGAAGATGTATTAATATGTATGTGATCCTAGATAATTCTAGCTATTCCCTAGATCGTTAGCTTTCTAAGTTATTTAATTCTTAGAATTTTAAATTTTGATTATGAGTAGAAAAAGTTTTATCCTTAAAGAGCTTAAAATCAGGTGCACACACATGTAAGAAAAAAAATATGAAAATAGGTAGTTTCTATGACCCAAATAAAGTAAATACATCAATATAAATATATCCACTAGAGTAAAAGAAAGTCTATAGCAAGTGTCATATAAAGTATAACCTAGGGTCTGCAAAAAAGTAATAGTAACTAGGCCCCATCGACAACAATCTAGATTATAATCCTATTTAATAACACAAGTCTTAAAAATAAGGCATTTCATCTTGACCTTCATCTTCAAGTCTTTCTACAGATCGCCTTCCTTCGATCTTTGTATGGTTTGTCCTTCAGGAGAGTATCTAAATGAAAAGAAATTCCTCGTAAGAGGTTTTCTTTTCCCTTTGAATCCTATATGTTTGAAATACCTTATTTTTAGAGACTTTCACAACTTGATACATAAAATACAAATTTATCATGAAAAAGAAAATCTAGACTCTCATATATGGTTATTTTAAGCAGTTAAAATAAAACAACCCAAGTAGTTATATATATATATATATATATATATATATATATATATATATATATATATATATATATATATATATATATATATATATATATATATATATATATATATATATATATATATATATATATAAAAACCCCTTTATTAAAAGTGCTCATGCCAATCACACTTGGTCATGCTCTTATTTATTTGGGGGCTAAGCGGTTGAAGCACCTGTAGTAAGTATATATATGATTTATTTATTATTTTAGCCTCCTTTATTAGCGCTGCATGAGCATGACCACATGTAAAAAATATCGTCAGTATCAAGATCACCCCTAGCATATATGTAATCTATCATATATCATATCATAAAGAAAGTACAATAATAAGAATCATTATTATAATAATCATCAAAACAAATCAAAATAATCAGTATATGTGCCACATATAGAGCATCACATCACATAAATAGAAAAGGAAAACATCGGCCTAACCTAGAGTTAGAGTAGTACCCTAACAAGCAATTCTATATGTGTGTAGTAGGCTGTGTGATTTTGAATATGTCTTATATCATGTAATTAATTCAAGTTATTTGTTATCTCATTTGTTGAAGGTCAGCTCGAGTGGGGTTTATTTGATATGGAATTTAGTTCCCCATAAGAATACGCCCCGTGGTTAATTATATCTTAAGCCGAGCCTAAGAAGACTCTCAATTAAGAATCCTTTATTATTCTCTCAGATGTGATTTACACATAGAAAGAGACTAGGAAGTTCCTACTCTAAGGGAAGGAAATGTTCAACTTGGCTTAGACAACACACACGGATCACATCAACATCCTGAGGGATTAAGGTAATGAGAAAAAACTGGATAAAAGAAATAATGTACTTAGAGCATACAAGAGAGAATGATGGAGGTGTCATCATCTATGTGACACGGATATGCATGATTAATATCCTTTGAATGATAGAGAACTCACCCATCGATGAGGCATACTATGAGACACCGATGGTAATAGCCTTGAACCCTAAATCTAAGGTGGGTTTAGAGTTCTACACATAATACTAATACTTATATCCTAGCTAATACATTTTAGAGTTATATCCTGCAAGAAAAGGATAGTCAGGTAACCACCTAGTCGTATAAAATATATGCTATATGACATTCATGAAAAGGATACTAATACTCATATCATAGCTACTACATTTTAGACTTATATCTTGCCTGAAAAGGATAGTCAGGTAACCACCTAGTCGTATAAAATATATGCTATCTAGCATTTATGAAAGATGGGTAGGTGGCTAAGCTTTTAGAAATTAAGGCCGACATCTATAGAAGTTCCTAAATGGCCTTATACTTATGTATGGTAGAATGCTTCTATAACTAATGTAATTAAAATTTTGATTTAATAAGTTTCTAATGCAATGCATACTAATTGAAGTATTCAAATCATATATGTTTGAAATTTAAAAAAGACTTATAAAAATAATTTTCTTAGAAAGATTAGGCTTCTCTAGGTTCAGCACCTCATCATTATAGACTAGATTATTTGAACTCTACCCATGAGCGGGAAAGTGTCTTAAATAAGCAGAAAGAAGATGCATTAATATGCATGCCACCCTGGATGATTTCATCTATTCCCTAGATTTAGCTTTCTATATTATTTAATTCTTAGAATTTTAAATTTTGATTATGAATAGAAAAAGTTTTATTCTTGAAGAGCCTAGCAAAATCAGGCGCACACACATGCAAGAAAGAAACTTATGAAAATTAGGTAATTTTTATGGCACAAATAAAGTAAACACATCAATATAAATATATCCACCAGAGTAAAAAAAAATCCTTGACAAGTGCCATATAAAATATAACATATGATATGTAGAAAAGTAATGGTGATCAGGCCCCACAGATAATAACCTAGATTCTAATCCTATTGAATGATACAATTCTTAAAAATAAGTCATTTCATCTTGACCTTCATTTTTAAGTCTTTCTATGGATTGTTTTCCTTTGGTCTTTGTATGATTCATCATTCAGGAGAGTATCTAAATGAAAAGAATTTCCCAATAAGAGGTTTTCTTTTTCCTTTGGATCTCTTATGTTTTAAATGCCTTATTTTTAGAGAATTTCACAACTTCATACATCAAATACAAATTATATCATGAAAAAGAAAATCTAGACTCTCCTACATGATTATCCTAAGCAGTTAAAATAAAACATCTCAAGTAGTTATATATAAATATATAAAATAAAAGTACTCATGTCAGTCACACTTGGTAATACTCTTATTTATTTGGGGGCTAAGCGGCTGAAGCAACCATATCAAGTATATACGTGATTTATTTATTATTTTTGCTCATTTTATTAGCGCTGCATGAGCATGATCATCTACAAAAAAAAATTGTCAGTATCAAGATCACCCCTAACATCTGGGTAATTTATCGTGCATCAAATCATAAATAAATTACAATAATAAGAATCATTATTATAATAATTATCATAGCAAATTGAAACAACATCACATGTGCCACATGCAGATCATCACATCATAGAAATAGAAAAGAAAAAACACCAACCTAATTTAAAGTTAGTGCTATAATAAGCAATTTTATGTTTGTGCAGTAGGCTGTGTGGTTCTGGATGTATCCTATATTAGGTAATCAGTTTAAACTATTTATGATATGATTTATTGAATGTCAAAAGGAGAAACTTTGAATAAAATTCAAATATTAATATATTGGAGTTAAATTTAATTAATTTAGTTGGTTGGTAAGTTTTAATGCTTAAGATAGTATTTTCTAAAGTTTAAGTTGAGTTAGCAAATTCCAGAAGGTTTGGGGTCATTTTATCTACTAAGTTAAAGGGGTCATAAAGGTGATTTTTAGAAACAGGCTAGGTTTTGAGGTTTTAACATTTTTAATTAAGTATTATATCTTAAAGGAAGTAATTAGAATTTGAGTTTCCTAGATTTGAATTTTTCTACACAAAGTTATGATTTTTAGAATTTTTGGGTCTTAGTTATAAAACTACGGCTGAACAGAGAGTTGAATTTTTAATTTAAGTCATTTCTAGAAAGTTCATATTTTTAATAAATACTAGATTTTAATTTGAATTGAATGCTTTTTATTTTTCCCAACTTTGTTTTTTTTTAGATTTAGTTATAATTTTTCAAAGTTTAGGTATTTAATAAATTATTAAAATTACTTAATTAAGGGTGTTTCAAGGATTTTGATTCAAATCAGCTTCAAACATCTTAGAATTACCTCCAAAGGTCAGGAATGACCCAAGGAAGAGTTCCCAAGTATTTTGAGAAAATTTGAAAATTTTAATAGTTTTTAAAGTATTTAATTTAATTAAAAAAGTGATTTTTAATCAAAATTAAATTAATATTCAAATTTAAGTCCAATTAAGGGTTTTTAATTTTCTGAGATTAATGATTGAATTCTAAAGATTTTGATGTATTATATGTAATTTTTGAATTTAATTTGAATTTATTAAAGTTTTTTAAAGTTATTGGGAGTTAATTAAAGGGTAAATTAGGCATTATTAATTAAGTGGCTTAAAGGGCCCTAAAAAATTTCCGGAAAATCCTAGGGGGTTTTAGATATCACTAAGTTTAATTATTTCAAAATTTAAGTCATTTGGAAGTGTATCCCAGTTCCTATGATTTCTCTAAGTTTTCTAAACGGGTCCTTAATTATTATCTTTAGAGTGTTGCATGTTAAATAGGTTTAAATCAAGTTTTAATGACTAACCCTTAGGGTAACATAAAGGGATAATGTAATAAATCATAATACACTAGAAGAGCCTAGGCTAAGTGCTTGTGTATTCTACACATGTAAAAGATTTAGATAAAAATTAATAAGATTAGCGACTCGATTAGTGAATAATTGAGACACAATTATTCACTAATCATTCCCCATGAATGATATCCAAATGCTAGATCTATGTTTGAAATTTCAAAGGGATCTCTCAATATTAAGGGATTTAATATATATATATATATATATATATATATATATATATATATATACATATATCTATAAGTATATAAATTTAAAATAATTTATTTTTTATAGATCCACTAGTCACCCAAAAGAGATTTGAAAATAATTTAAAATAAAATTTTAATTTGAAAATAGTTAATATAAAATATTTAATTAAATATTAATTAAGTATTAAAGTAATTAAATAATAAATAAATAATTAAGAAAAATAAGGTTTTAATATCTAAAAATAATTTTAAATAAAAATACTTTAATTTTTTGAAAATTTTAAGAAATTATATGTATTTTTGGGATTTAAAATGGATTAATTATGAATTACAAAGCTTAAAATAATTAATACTTAAAACTAATTATTAAATTAAATTAAATACTAAAGCTCTCTAAAATTTAAAAAATAAGTTTTATAAAATTTTAGAAAAATTCAAAATTTAATTTAGTTAATTAGTAATTAATAATTTAAATATTTAATTAATTAAAAATTACTTAAAATATAAAATATTTATTATATTACATTTTATTTAAAATTAAATAATTAAAAAGAATAATTCTATAATTTTTAATACTAAAATTATTTTTTATTATTTAAATATAACTATTATTAATAAATATTTCTTAAATATATATTATAAATTAATATATATCAATTATTTAAAATAATAAAATTTTAAATTATAATATATTAATTATCTCTCTAAAATTATAAAATATATTTAAAATAGAATTTTAAATAGTATAAAATATTTTTTAATAATTAATAATTAATTATTAATTTAAATTACAAGGTATTTAATAATTAAAATAATTTTAAATATATTTAATATTTTAAACTAATTTTATTTTTAAATTAAATGGGATAATTTTCTAAGAAATTTGATATATTATACTTAATTATTAAATAAAAAAAAGGAAATTTTAAAATTATTTTAAAGCTTTCTATTAATTAAAATTAATTAACACTAATTAATTTGAATTAACAGATTCTAACAGCGTCAGCTCCACATGGTTCCTTCCCATTGGTGAGCTCGGAATTGCGCCGCAGCACCAATCATTGGCAATGATTACACTGTTGCGGAATCATTGCCACTGATTGCTTTAGCGGTGGGCTTCATACAGCTTTACTAATCCATGTCACCTCGGAGCCTCCCCCGTCCGATCTTCCGCTAACCTGAATGGATGGTTGGGATTTCAAAAATTAAGATTTAAGTGGTCAAGCGGATCACACGATTACATAAAAACGCAATCTCAATTCGAGCCATTGATCAACAGCCCAAAAGGCGGGCAGCTCATGCATGCCAAGCTCCGAAGCCCTAAAATAATAATTGTTTTGTTCTCTCGATCCACGTGATGAAATTTTAAACACATGTAATATGCATGAAGAGCATTCATGGGGAACCAAAATCATTGTCTAAAATGCGATGTATGAAAATTTATTTAGATCTAATTGTTCTACTATAGGGTTAGATTTATACCTCGATTTAATGGACGGATTAAACCGTTTATGATGTCTCTGAGCTTGTTGACTGTCCACGATTAATCTTCTTTCAAGAACTATGGTTTGAGAAGCCTTGGATCATCCACTTCAAGCCTTGGACGATCTTCAAGTAAGGGTGGTCGGAATCTGATCGCCGGCGGCCTTGACCGGTGGGGTTTGGCTTGAGAGAGGTGGAGGGAGATTGGGAGAGCTTAGAGAGAGAGAGCAAGAGCAAAAGTCCTTTCAAAGTAACCATAACATGCCTATTTATAGCCCTAGGTTTATGATGGACGGTTGGGATTGCTCTTAGGGCCAATTAAGAGGTAATTAGGGCTCCTTAACCATGGTTTGGCTTAAGGAGAGGGGTTGGAAAGCTTTAAATGCATTAAATGGGGAAGATTTAACCTAAATAGGTCAAATTTGACCATGCAAGGCTAGGGTTGACCAAGGCATGGGTTGACCTAGTCAACATGATCACTTAGACCCGAGTAGGTGGAGGATTGAGCCAAGGATGGTTTGGAATTTATTAGGATTCAAATGAAGGGGATTTGGGTTATTGGGTCAACCTAGGTTGACCTAAGACTTGGGTTTGGGTTCAGTAGACCTGGTTTGACCCATTAAACTTAATGGGATGGGCATTGGGGTTTGGCTTGATCAATTTGACCAAGTCAACCCCCCTTGACCCAGAGTTTGATGAAAAATAAGTTCAACAAATTCCTCAAATAAATATAGCTGGAAGATTTGTTTAACTATAACTATTATGAATCATATAAGTTCAAAAAAAAAAAAAAAAAAAAAAAAAGAATCATATAAGTTCAAATTTTTCTCAACATTTTATTATTAAAAATCATATACCTATGTTAGATTAAGCAATTCATTTTAATCTGTTGATTGAAAATTTATATTGTGAACTAAAAAGTTGAATTTAAGCTTTATATGATGAATTTATGAATTTGTTTTAATTAAGTTAGATTTAAAAAAAAATTCGAGATTTGAAATGTACTTTATGTCAAGATAAATTTTCAAATTGGATCGGATATTCTAACCCAAGTTTTTTAACGATATTATAAATTGCTCGGCCAGTCATTCCCGCAAGCATCCAAATCAGAGCTTTCCTCTCGTTTCTCGGTCCCCCGAAATTTCTCGTGCCCTCCGATCTGCGTCAAATCCAGCCGGCATGGATGCCCCCACAGGCTCCCACCCCGCCGCCGATGCCCTCGAAGACAATTCCAACGGCTCTTCCGCCGCCGCATCCAACCACGGATGGCAGAAGGTAACTTACGGCAAGCGCCACCGTCGCCAGATTCAGCCGGCCATCCCCGCCGCCGGGGATCAGCTGTCAAATGGTGTCTCTCCTGTCGAGCGCCCCAACGTATTCGCATCGGTTGAGCAGAAAGCTCAGGAACGCCGCCGCGCCATTGAATCCGCTGCCGTCGCCGCCTCTGAATTGAGGCCACCGGCCGCTGCGGCTGCTTCCGACGAGGATGACGACGATAGCGGAGCAGAGGGAGCTGGAGAAGCGGGACAGGAAAAGGGGGAAGAGGTAGTGAAGAAGGTCAAGCAAAAGAAGCCTAAGAAACCCAAAGTGACGGTCCACGAGGCCGCCTCTAAGATTGACGCATCAGATCTCGCTGCACACCTTGCAGAGGTGTCGGTGAGTACTTGGCTTGTTTTTCTTATGTTATCACCTTGCAATTAGAGCTTAGATCCGCCGTATGGTTTTCCCTTTTATCCGTTATTCAACGATAGTTTAATTTTTTAAGATCTTTATTCTGTTTCTAGGTTTCCTATGAGTCGCAGAATGATATCCAGCTGATGCGATTCGCGGACTACTTTGGGCGAGCATTTTCCGGTGTCAGTGCCTCGCAATTCCCATGGACGAAGATGTTCAAGGAGTCACCTGTTGCTAAAATCATTGAAGTGAGTCCAAAGTATAATTCTGCATTTTGTTTGTAGTTTTTCTTTAATGTATTGCATTTATTATGCATGCTTTATTATTTATGCTAAATTTAATTGGAAAATTAGTATTGTTTTTTTTTTCTTTAAAAGTATTTGCCTTTGATATGAATTGTTGAAGGAGATGGTTACTCTTTCCTGTTAAGTGGTAAGGCGGACATTGTAATTGGTTAAGATTAACCTGTCAGTGTAAATTCAAATTAATTTCATGTTCTATTTATATTGGAGAGATGCCTGGATATTTTTGAGTGCCATTTGCGCTGAAAAATCATGGTCTTCTCATTTGGTTTTTGGTTTCTTTTTCTTGCAATTCTCATTTTAAATTTCCTGTGCAAGTCCACCTTAAATGATAAAATAGCAATTCTTTTGATACAGTTTGGCTCTTGTTGTAAATATTTGGGAAAGAAAATTAATGCATCCTACTTGATTGTAGGACTGGCTGGATTATGTCATTGTAATATTCCATTGTGTAATTTGTTGTTTCAGTTGTTGACTGAAGAATCTCATCTTTTTCAATGCAAATTTTTTGGTGCTTTTGATGTTGTATTTGCATCTTTCCTTTATTTGTGCGTGACCTTCACCAATAAATGAACAATACTACCTTTGAAGTGAAGACTGTCAGATATAATAGCATTATGTGGGCTTGTTTATAACAAAGAACTTGATAGGTTCTTTAGGTCTTGATGGAAGTGATTTTCCCCAAGAAATGATCATTACTGCCTTGGAAGTGGAGACTTCCATTTAGCGTAGCATTATGTTGGCTAGAAGGCTACTTTATAATAAATAAATCGAGAGGTTCATTAGATCTGAATGGAAACATGTTTTTTGCAAGTACTTGTTTTATTATCTCTCTTTTAAAGGAGCTGATTATTTTGGAGTATGCAATGCACTTTCTATTATTGTGGTCCTTGAAGCATTTGTGGTTAGCTTGGTTGCCTGTTTTCCATTTTATTTCTATTATTCTTTGTTTGCATCTTTTTGTACTCCATTTTGTCTTTTTGTATTATTGTTTTTCATTTTTTAGTTCAGCTTTTCTTTTATTTTCTTATCCATTTTTTATTTTGAGGAACATAATCCATTCTATGGTTTTTTTTTTGGCATTAGAATTAATTATGAAATATTCTTTGTAAGAAAATTTCCATGTAATTATCTCATGAAGGCAATGCTTTGTGTTATTATTCAACAAAGAAGGAGCATTCCTTTTCTCAGGTTGGTGAATTACTATTAACTTAGTGGTTGAAACTTAAAATACATATATGACACGAGACATTGCTATAATTTCTCTATAGTCTTTGCCATGTTCCATTGAAATATACACAAAGATGTGATTGCATGAATTTTATTATTATTATTATTCATTTTAGAGTTATTGGTTACCATAAGAGATTTTCTTTTTTGTTTCCTAACGTTGCCCAAAAAATGAAGATAGTGTTTGAAAACTTGTACTACAAAACTGATATTGGTAGTGACGATTTAGTTTGGAGTAGATAATCTATTCATTTTAGGAATTCTTTTCATTGCTGGAAATGTCAGTCACTGACCAACAACAATTACTAGAATAATAGGCTGGACTGAATATTTATTTTTTATATCACAGTGAAATAACTAATATATGTGGAATTTGAAGATTTTTTACTCCACAGTCAACCTTTAAGACACTAGGGCGTCTTTTTCTTTCTAGCAAATTTAGTTGGAAACTTTATTTACATCTCTTTCCTTTGAAACAGATCCCTATATGTCATATTTCGGAACCAGTTTACAAGACTTCAGTTGATTGGATTGCTGCGAAATCACCTGAGGCTCTTGCTGATTTTGTTTTGTGGTGCCTAGATTGCATTCTTGCTGATCTTGCAATTCAACAGGCTGCTGCTAAAGGCTCTAAAAAGGTCACACAGAAACCTCCTTCAAAATCTCAGGTAATACTCATTACTTTACTGTCAATTGCCTCTCTTCTCTGACATGAGCACTAATCTTTCTTTCAGTTAATTTCTTAAATAGCTATCATTCATTTTTGGCCAGCTGAAGATCTGAAACTAAATTATAGCTGTGTAAATTTAGCAACTATATGAGCTTGTTGATTTAATTTACCAATCCAAATCAAATTTTTGTGTGTTCTGCATCTTTCCTTTTTTGTGTGAAATATCATCTTGGAATTTATTTCTTTCACGGTAACACGTAATGGCTTTGTGGTATAGTGGTCTTAACAAATAATTGTAAAAGCTAAAAGCGGCTGGTATTGTCCTTATCCTTTTCATTAAGAGGTAATTGATATTTATTTTACCATGGATCTCAAGCAAACAATGCTACGAAAATGCCCAAAGAGAGTTTTTAGATTTTTTTTCCCCCAAGTACTCTAAAAAGAGAACCAGGATCATCGGAATTGGTTGGATGTTTGCCCAACAGTCTGTGAAACTGTGACTGATAAGCTACCAAGCCGATGTAATTTTGTGTATTATCTAGCCTCTTTATCTGCGCTAATAAATTTCTAGATAGGATTGTAATGTATTCATATCCTCTAGATTTATTTTTGCATGCTTATGTAGCAGATGTAGCTGTTTTAATGTTGAGTAAACCAATAAATGAATAAATTTGCCAAGCGTGTACAATTAAAAAAAATTTAGGGGATGTCATAGAGCTGAAAAACTACATGTAGTTATGCATATATATATATATATATATATATATATATATATATATATATATATATATATATATATATATATGTATGTATATATGTATGTGTGTATTTATATATGTATACACATATACACATATACATATATACATACACACATACATATTCATTTTAAGTTTAATGGAGCTATTTTATATTGATTAGGCCAAGATCATATTTGACTCAAAATTGATTTCGAGCTTAAGTGAGGAGTTCAAAATTGACTTGAATTGATTTCTAGTTGGGTGAAATTTTTAGCAAGTTTTGATTATTTTGACCAGCCCTAGATGGGACATTCTCATTTTTCCCATTTTTAACCATTAATAACCATGGACAATGCTTTTAACACCCTTATATGAAGCTCTTTCAAAATCTATTTTCAGTCGTAGAAGCTTCAAGAAAGTAGAGAACTTTATTCATTATACTTTCTTATTCCAACCTATTTCTTACTTGAACTTGCGATTCCAACACATCTAAAAGGCTCTTGATGTAAACAGTGGGGTCTAACCTGATTAGAGCCGCCAAACACTATAAAAAGTTGGGACGGATGTGCTGTTGAGAAAGAGAAGATTAGATGGAACAAAGAGGGCATTTAGTAGATGGATGTAAGAACATGATGAGCAGAAAGTGGAGTAGGGAATTCACTCGAAGGAAGTAACAAAGTGTAGAAGAAGGAGAGATGGTGGTAGAGAATCAATCAAAAGAAGTAAAGATGTGTGGTAATGTACAGTGAAGGAAAAGTACAGAAAAAAAAATGAAGAAAAAGGAGGAAGAAAGCATAAGAGGGAGAATATTGTTCTGCTGCAGTTATTTATAAAAGATCAAAACGTTTTCAGTATAGCCATTTTCTTCTTCTTTGAAGTCTCGTATACTTTGTGCTACACTTTTGAAAAGTTTTTGCCGTGTCCCTAATGTTGCAAATCAGACAATGTACTCTTTTTTGTAATCCTTGCAGAGCTGATATGCTGGTTATAATTCCTTGTTTCTTCTTGTTTATGCTAATTCATGACTTAATCTTTTATCGTTCCTGTGTTTCATAAACCTGCTTTTGGCACCAGTAAAATTTGATGCTGTTTAACTACAGCAGTCTGAGTCCTGACAGATATGTGAGGGGTCATTAATGGTTGAATGACCATGGTGAAGTTGAATAATAAAATATTATAAAGGTACAAAAGGACTTCCTAGTATGAAAAAAAAAAAAAAAACCGCACGCACACACATTACTTAAAGAATTATGATGATAGTGATACTTCCTTTTTTACATTTTCCACTACTTCCGGTAGTGCAACTACTAGAATATATTGGGTGGGCTTAACTAACATTAAAAAGTGTCATTAAGGTGAATGTGCTTGAATAAATTTATTTGGAGGCCTAGTTTTATCATATGATTTGATTTGATCTTTAATTCAAATGGTTTAATTAATATCTGTTGTAACCTTGCTTAACCAAAACGGTTACTATTGATTTAGATCTAGCTCGTCCGAGTTTGTTCTATGTTCATATGGCTTTTATCATTTGGGCTTACTTATTAACTATAAGAGTTTTGGATTCACAGATTTTGCATGATTAGATCCGTTTGATATTTCCAGACTTTTTTGGTTTTGCTTTTGAATCTGAGATCTTTACCTACACGACTTATCATACGTGATGCTAGTCTAATAACCCATTATCTAGCTCGGACATGGTAATTAATTTCATGTAGATTTCCACCATTAACATGTTGCGTCTCTTCCCTTGCACGGTTGTATTCAATATGTGGATTACTTCAAGGAATTTCTGAGCTTTCTTAAGGCTTGGGCGATCACCCCTTGTATGGAATTAAACACATTGTGAAACAATGTTCCACTGTCCTTTCTTCTTATGTGTATTGTTATGCTTAAATCAAAGTGTCATTCTTGTTCCTATTTTTTATGATTGGCTCCTCCATTGAAGATATGTGAAGGTCGTTTCAAGGAGCATTGCAAAATTTCTTATTGCTTTGGCCTACCCCTCATTGCCACGTGCGAAAATTGCTTACTTTTTATTTCATGCCTTTGTAGATCTATATATACAAGTATCATGTAAGCCTAAAAATCACTAATGAATTAATAAAAAATTGTTTCTTATTTGCAATTGCATTGAAGGGCTTTGTGACTTCTTTCTCTTTTTGAAGTTCTTTGCTAAAATCTTTAACTTATCATTATGTTTGTTTGTTATTCCTCCTCTCTCAACCTCTCAACTCTTGAAATCCTAGCATTGGCCGGCCATTTCAACCCTAATATAATCAGATGATTTCTCTAAAACGCTTTAATTGAATCCCACAATTCAATCCCTTAAGAACTCACCCTTAAAAAACCATTAGTATTGGCACATTCAAGAGTGGTGTGCCCTCCTATACTTGCGATCAACTATCTCCTTGTGTATTCAGTATGTGGAGTTTCCAAGCTTGATCACTAGGCTTGTCCAATTTATGATGAAACAATGTTTTGCTCTCCCTCCTAATGTGTACGGCCTACCTCATTAAATCAATTTCAATGTATGCCTAAATCAATGACCACTCTTTTTCCGATGTTGCATGACAAACCTCTCCATTAATGACATGTAAAGATTGTATCTCGGCATATTCATAATACTTATTAGGTTTGGTAGATCGCTTTTCATGTTAAAATAGTTTTATTTCTATGTAATACCTTTGTAGTTCTATAAATAAGTATCATCCCAGGACATGCTAAAATATATGAGAAAATGATCAAAATGATCCATTGACTCTTTATGAAGGAGTAAAATATTCTCCAACTTTATTAAATGATCATTTTCGCCCCTCAATTATTTAAAGAAGAATCAAAATAGTCCTATGTTGCGGGACCAAAATAGTCATTTGGTATAGTTGGGGACTATTTTAGTCTTTACATAAATAGTTAAGGGACAATTTTGATAAATTTTTCTAAAATATCTAGTTGCAACTTTTTAAGAATGCTTCGGGGCATTCCTAGAGTTATGAAAACTTCCTAGCAACTACAACAGTGGAATCTTCATATGATAAAATCCTATCTTTTGATGTAATGGTTGTTGTTCTATCTGCTTCTGATTTGGTTTGTACTCAAAAGTTGAAATCTACTTTAAATATTGGCTTGGAATTAGTGCTTTTGCGGCTAATCCAATTTTCATGCCTACTTTCATGATTGATGATCCAATTCCATTAGGAATTTTTGTCATGACTATCTTTTTGATGTTTAGGGATATTGGTGATCCAAACACTCTTTCTGTTACCTATGATATTAGCTGGTGATATAAATGAGTCGAGTTGAGTAGAACTCGAGCCACTCATGACTTGATCTGAATTTGATTAATTAATCAAGTTTGAGCTTAATTTTGTGAAGTCAAGTTGGCTCTCCACTGGACTTCTTTTCTTTATTATAAATAAGAGAAGAGTATTCTTATTTAAGCAATTATTATAAAACATGATGAAAAAATAAGAAATTAAATGAGAAATAGTGAGAAATTACTTGAATTATGGAAGAGAGATAATTTTTAAATATTTTTAGTAACTAATATTATTGAATTCCAATATATTTTAAGTACATTTATATTAGTAATTTTATGCACTATACGTTGAGTCAAGTTTGAGTGGGCTCACGAGTCAACTTGAATTAGTTGCACTCTTAGTTTTAACATTTCTAGCATAGAGGAGCTTGTTGATAGGAAGTTTCAAATTCTATATGCTAAGAGGGGAATAAGTAATAAGAAAGTTTTTTGTCTCTCTTCTAAACATACCATATACCAGGCTTCAAATTAGAAAGTTTTAATGTGGCCACTGAGGATTTTTCTTTTATGTTGGCATTGTCAACATATTTTATTTTTAGTTGTTTTCATCTAGCAATGCTTTATTATTTGCACTCTTTTCATTTAATGATAATACATTTGGTTTTACTTTAAAAAAACCACTCCAATCCAATCCTCTAATTTAATCCCTTAATCCACCCACAAATTTATTTCAATGTCCATTCCTTCCTGTTGCAACACTGTCGCTTATTAGAGGCGTTGACAAAGGTTGTTGCTTGAAGGTGGTACCTACTTCTTAAAATGTGCTCTTTCTTGCTTTTTAGTTCTGCATGAATCATGCATGGTTATTTGTGAAATTTTTTGATATAATCAAATTGCATTTGTTTTTCCAAAGTTTTCTACCCATTATAGATGCATTAACTGGCCCACAATCTTTAGTACTGCCCCAAAGTCTTTAGTGTTAGCCTAAGATAAGTCCTCCATGCATGTGGATATGAAATTAATAGCATGATGCTTCCACTAGAGTGGCATGTTTTATGACCTTTAGATTATGAAATGCACCATAATCTCAAATTAAGTACAATAAGTAATTAATTCAAATGATAATTACAAATTGAATTAATTATTTTTTAGAAAATTAATTTTAGTAATGAGTTACCTTTTGAAATTTATATTTAATAATGAACTTATATATTAAGGTAGCTAATTACATTACGTGCTTTCATCAATGTATACTGGGTGTTGGATTTTAAAAATTTGTATTTGAGGAATCTTAAATTTTGATACAAAGTACGAATTTTGAAGCACCTCTAAAAAAATTTAGTCAAATCATGATTTGCTTATTTTGTCCAAATTAATATCCAAACATGTTGAATTGGCTAGACTGAGTCCAAACACACTCTTTTAGCCATCTAACTTAGGCTTGGATTGGACCCAAACTTCATTAACTAATTTTGATGCGTCTCCATTGGATTGAAAAAAAAAATATCCCCTCCCCCCAACCAAAAAAAAAAAAAAACCTAAGTTAGAAGAGCACACCAACAACCTCTAGTGTCGTTGGCGTGTTTTATTTTGTCGCAATATATCAATAATCAAGGATCTCCAGATTAATGTGGCTTCCATTCTCAACTCTTCGTGCATCATTGTCTCAAGATGTTCCTTTTGGGCTTAGGAAGGCTTCTATATCTTTTTTATTCAAGTTGGTCTCCAAACCCTAATTCAACCCAGTTAGGATTGAATTGATCATGCTGATTACTTTCAAGGTTTAGATATGCCAAACCAATACCTGTGAATTCAAATGCGGCTTAAAATAAGCAAGATTATCTATATTATTAAGGTGGGATCTTTATTCATGCAAAATGAGTTCAAAATAATCAACCTTGGCACAATTTTATGCTATGTCATCAAGGATGCCAAATTTTGAAGAATTTGTAATAATTTGCTTACATTTAATTATTTTTGGGTGATTGTTTTTATTGAGGTGTAATTGAATGAAGATTAGATAGTTTTGGTTATAGTATGATTTTTCATAATTAGGAGATTAATTTGCTAGTTTGTAGTTTTCAAGCTTTAATGCATAGATATAATCTTTCCATTATTAAAAAAAAAGAAAAAAGAAAAAAAATATATAATCTTTCCATTATTGTATAATAGCCAAATTCCTCTCTCTCTCATGCTGCTTTAGATATCATCCTTCCCTCACACACACACACACACACACTCTCTCTCTCTCTCTCTCTCTCTCTCTCTCTCTCTTTTTGAGTCACATGCTTCTCTAGGAAAGGCCTAATATTTCTTTCTCCTTGCATACAATTAGAGTTGAGATTGTGAAAATCGGGCTGGACATCGAACCGGAAGAATAAGAGGTTCAATGATTCAACTAGGGTTGAACCGGGGGTTGAGCCTAATGATGTGATAAATACAACAACAACAACAACATCAAGCCTTTATCCCACTACGTGGGGTCGGCTACATGAATCCTTTTTCTCCATTGTGTCCAATGATGTGATAAATATTAAAATTATTTAAATAAGGACTAAAATGATATAATAATGATGTAATAATTATATAATCATATAACTTTGGGACTAAAAAATAAAGAGAATTCACACATACTATTTTTTATAATTTTAAATATAAATATCTTCAATTTTTAAATTTGATTTTTAATCTAATTTTAATTTACATATAGCATATAATTTAGTATAAATTATTACTGATTTATGTTATGTATTTAGATATAATTTATACATAAACATTGTATAAAAAATTCACATTATAAAAAAATATATATAAATCATTCATGTGTATAATTAAATATATATAAATTAATTGTTTATTATATATAATTAAACATATAAAAATTAAATAGATAAAAAATTAAATATTATCAACTAAAAAATAAATATTATTCATGTTATAATAATTAATTAAAAAAATTGTTTTAAAAAATAAGGTATGTGTTGTAAACATGAAAACTTTCAACTTGGCTATTTAGTCCCGTATCACTTTTGTACATTTTATATAGCTTTTTGCTTTTGTATATAGTAAGAACTCACATGGAGCGGTTGGGCCTTGTGAGAATGTTTGAATACTATTATTTGATAAGTCTTAATATGTGTCCTTAATACCCATTTAAAAGTTTTAATATATTATATTTATATTAATTTATTAAATTAATATTATATTTAATATTAAATTAATTTGTTTAATTATTTAAATAAAAACACTAGAACTGGCTTGTTTTAAAAAATTGGGACCGGTTCAATGGTTCACTAGTTGAATTGGCGGTTCTTGCCAGTTCAGCCTAGTTTGATATAAAGTTGGTTCTTAAGTTTGATTGGATTTAGCCATCTGACCGGTTCACGATTGAACTAGTCGAATCGGTTGATCCAGTTTTTAAAATTATGATTGGTGGAGTCTAAGCCTCTCTTTTATTGGGCCATAAGGATCGGCCTTCCTTGTGAGAAAATTTTGGAAAGTAAACCATGCAACGAAACTAATAAGAAAAGAAAACAGCAGAAATAAATGTTAGGATTTAATGTGGAGAAACCCAAAACCGAGAAAAAATCACGGAGCCACACCAAACCAATAAATTCACTATGAAATTTGTAAGAAATAGTACAAATATCTTCTCTCACACTCTCTCCTTATCTCTCTTCACTTCACACTTTGTTCTCTTTTTAGAATAGACAGAGATGCACTTAAATTACACTAAGGTATGCAACCCTTCAAGTTAAGTATGAAAAATAAGAAAGAAAACTATCCAATTCGACTCGCAGCTCCACGACACTGGTGCCTGGAGTGCCATGGTGCTCCACCTTTTGCCCCTGAGTCCGCCTTGTAGCATCGTAGCACTCTACTCTCTGTCTCCAACCATTGACCACAACGCCACAATGCTCTAGTGCACAACGTCGTAGCCTTGTAAAACTGTATGGAAAAATAATTTTGGTGGGAGGCCCCCTTATGACACCCCGACGAGCTCGGCTGTCGGAATTGAGATATGAGTCAATAGTACAATCTGATTGATTGAAACAATCAGATTCTACATAAAACTAACAGAAATACATCAAGGTTTGAAGTCTTTCATGATGGAAACACTAATTTGAGTTTGAGAGATCTATTGAATGATAATAATCTTATCGTGTAATTCTTTCAACCATCTTAATGGTACCTTTCATGTTCTTAAGTCTCATAAAGAAACCCCAAACCTTTAAATGCAAGTATGCAATGCTTCAAATTTGGGAGTTTTAGAATATCCTATGTAACACCCCACAGTACTTCTACTAGTACTGTCAGATATTACTAGTAGAACATTCATTTTCTCTTCATTAAACATTAAAAGTTTACTAATAGATCATATACTAAATACATGGAAGCATCTAAAATACAAGTTACTCCAAATATAAACTTACAGAGTCACTAATGCCAACCAACTAATACAAGACTGAAATGTTTTCATACCTCCAAAAGTAGACTCGCTAACAAATATAACTTTAACATGAAATGAAGAAACACTTGCATAAATTAACTTGCATCAATATTCTCTTTTTCCTTTCCTATAACAACAATCAGTAAGAAAATACTGGTGAGCTATGAGGCTCAATAAACTATGCAATTCAATAACAATTAAAATGTAATAATATAATGAATTACAACATTGCTAATAATTGGATCAACTTATCATTATTTGTAAAGCATTAAAAACATTATAAGGAACTTCATCGTTTATGCCATTTGAGATAGATACTGAATATTTAATCTTTTAAAAGATTTGACTATACTTTAACATATTCAATGGAGCCCAGATAAACCTGGCATTATCACCATTAAATTTCATAGAGGGCCCTTTTGCCTCTTTAGGGGTCCCTTTTGCCCCACCTGCTATGCAGGTATCCATTTTCTTGGGGTCCCTTTTGCCTCAACTACAATTTAGGTTTCATATTGGGTCCCTTTTGCCCACCTGATAATGTAGACATCATAATATAAAATAGCCAATCTTTACTAACTAAATATTCAGTAACCCTCACATTTTCATAATTCCTAACTGCTACATTTATTTAGCAGTACAAGTGTTGCAAGAAGAACTTTATAATATTTACATAAAAAAAAGATGGAATTTCTTTCTAACATATTATCCATGAGAATACAACAACATGCTTGATCATATGTCAATTGCTTATACATGATCCCATCCATGCATTCTCATAATTAGTAGGCAAATAATCATATTATATTGAATTTCTCAAATCATTTAAAATACATGATAATTATACTAGAAATCACTGAAGTTACATAACTTACTTTTCTGCCGAGTGGTCTCTTCCAATTCTCTACCTCGTACCCTTCTACGATTGTAAGTCACCTTGAAACTTTCTCTTTGCATATGACCAATAAATTCCTTTCTATCACTGGTAGCAATTGATATACTTGTTTTAGAAATCCTTATTGTCTTTTTAGAAAGTTACAACATAACTAAGAACATACCAGAAATCCTTACCTTCTTTCCTTCAATTTCTCCTTATATTGAAATATTTCTTCCTCCAACCTAATCTTTTAATCTTTCTTCTCCAATTTAATCTATTACTTTTCCTTCACTGTTTCTACCATTAGGCTGCACACATGCATCATTATAATTCATTACAAAATGCCAAAAATCAATTTATAAATTTCTTGATTACAGTTTTTCACTAATTAGATACACTTGAACACTGCTTAAATAGATCCAAACTTCCTTACCAGAAGTGCATGCTGCCGCCACCAAGCCAACCTTCCGCCTCTTGCTACAGTACCAAACACACTATGCCGAACTGATGATCGTCTGCAGGCACTGTGCCGACTCCAAGCACAGTATTTTCTGGACACTGCAGAACACTTTCCTGCACTGAAATTGCTGAACTCCTCTTCTCTGGCTTGCGTAAAACTGCTATTTTCTTTCTTTGCCTTATTTATTTGCTTCTCCCGTTAACACAAGCAGAAAAGAAATATATATGCCCACTCAAAATAACTGCCTATTGTCCGTATCTGAACCTTCACAACCACATAGGAATTTCAATAGCCTTGTCTAAAGTCGTTTCAGTAATGATAGAGAGCTTTTTTAAATAACATTATGAAGGAACGTATAACTAAAAGTTCATTTTAATAAAAATGAAGGGACTATAACTGTTCTCTCTCCTTTAATAATACAAAGGCAGCATCTTTTTAAAAATATTAAAATTTCTGTTTAATATTTTAATTACACATTGAGATAAAAATTTTAATTAAACTTATTGTAAAAGAGATGCATGATTTCTGGTTATTACATCCTAGGCCCTAAATTTGTATGAATGTGACAAATTTCCCAAATTTTTTTCATTGTATAAATGCACAGAACTTTGTACTGCTGCCACTAGATAGAACATGAACATGATGCCACTACAAACATCCTTACACTTTTCATTTGTTAATAAAAAAGGACGGAGGTGGGTTGCAACAGACTTGATTGACCACTTTATTAACGCTCTACTGTTCTCCTACATGATAATTGACCAACCCCTTTCACAAATTCTTGCTTGCTTTCTTTTGCTGATGATCAGTTACCTCCTTCGTTGACTATCAATCGATCACCTTTATTGATGACCAATTGATCATCTTCATTGACACTTCATCTCTCTTCCTTGTAGATGAGTGATTAACCCTTTTTTGTAGCCACTCAACTAGTTTTTACTTAATTGAAGAGTAGTCTACCTCTTCGTTGATTTGCAACCGACCTTTTATTGTTGCTCATTCCTTTATGACCTCCACTATTTAGCTAACTCTTACTCATTTAACCTCCGTTGTTTGATAAGTTATTGCTCATTCGACTTGTGACACCTAATTGCTTGCTTCTTGTCTAGCCTTTGATGCTCTACTAGCTTGTGTCTTTCGTTTTTAGTTACATAATCAAACTTTACTTATACTACTCATAATATCTGACTGACTTTTGCTTGTTTGTCATTTGTTGCTTGACCGACTATTACATAGTTGATCCGTAATGCGTGATTCATTTCTAAAAGTTGATTGATTCTTGCATGTCTAGTCTCCATGGTCTGATATATCCTACCCATCTAACCTTTATTTGCTCGATTAACACTTGTTGTCTAACATTATCTCTTAGTCTGTTGTTGTATGTTTGACCGCTATTACCCTCAGCTTTTGTCGTTTGTGTGGATTTTGCATGTTTGACCTTCGCTACTCAGGAGAATCTTGCTCATTTTCCCTTCATCATTAAACCTGTGCTTAATGGTCCTCACAAATTTCAAGTAGTCTTTCATCATGGATGCCAAATCAATCTTTATCATTGATGTCAAGCTGATCTTCTTAATAAATGCTAATTATGACCTACCTCTCTGACTTTAAAGGAAGCTACCACAACTTAATCACAACCACTCAACCAGTCTCTCCTCTTGGTGTATATCTTAGGCCTGCATCCCTTAACAATTAAAAGGGAGATTAGGGTTGCAACTTCATATTCTTCATGGTGGAAATTTATCGTATAAGATATGTTTCGTTGTTTTTTCTTATCTCGGCTTTCATCCTAAAAAATTATCTCCTCTAAGATGATGGTAACATCGTGTCATTGTCTTGGTTTTTCGAAATGTTTTTGGCACCAAACACTTAGTTTTGACCATTTATAAGGGATTTGCTTATATCTAAATTAAGCATTGTAGTAGATAATGATTAATTAATGAGTAAGAGGATTTTATTAAAAAAATGTTGCTGTTAGCTTATTAGTTCTACAGGAGAAGAACTTTGTTCCATTTTTTTGGGAAGAGGCTTATTTTATCCTTTTGAAGACCGGATAATGGCAATTGCAATCTCATGTATTACTTAAAATATGAACTATCACTTTTGTATGAGGTAACACTTTGGAGCTGGAAATAATTGAGGCTTGCATGCTAGAAATGGTGAGAATGCGAGCATTCTTTGTGCCGTGCCCAAGTTTTCTCTTTCATATGTTCTATCTTCTCTCCTCTCCAAGTTGTTTTTCGGAGTACTATGAAGGAAGGCTTGTGAGAAATAATCTAGCAAATTAATTTATCTTACGGATTTTGATGCTTGGTTTTAAATTGCTTCCCTTTTTGATGCTAAGAAGTTTGAGGGTTTAAGATTTTTAATGGACTTCTAGCCAGTGCAAAATTAAATGCGAACAATCGATATAATTATTAAGAAGCTTTTTCTTGGAAAATAGGCTTTTCATTTTAAAATATTAATTATTATTTCTATTAGAAAGTTAAAAAAGTTTTCTACCTCATTAGCATTTAACTAAAGAAGTTGATCATTAATGTTATACTACATATTGAAAGTTCATGCAAAAAGAAAAAAAAAAGATTTTAGCCGTTTTAAAAAATTCAATTGTACTTTCAGTCATTAACAATAAAATGAAAAGAAGAAAAGAAAATAGAAAAAAAGAAGGAAATAAGTAACTATTAGGCAAGCCTCATGCTTATACAATGATTTTCCTCTCCAAAATGCCTAAGCGTAACATTTGAACAATGATTAGAATCGCAATAGAAGCTAAATGAATTGTATGTTCAAAATAATTTTTTAATTTCATATAATCATTTTTTTACTCGCCTTGAAAGAGATTTTTAACTCATGAAACTTCATATTGGAGGGTAACACTGCTAAACAGAAGCCACCAATGAAGAGGTTGAAGGAACCTATGGGCCACAATTGTAAAGAATGCTAAACCTAGAACTGAAAACCCAAAGGAAGAGCTATAGACATGCTACAATCCCACAATTGGAGTTTAGAACTATCGATCTGCCTATTTTTGTGAAAGATGTTGACGGAATTGCTAGATTTAAAACTCATATAATATATTGTGGGCTCCGAAAATTCGGCCTCGGCCTCCGCCCGCTGATGCTTTTTTTTTCCGGGGGGGGGGGGGGGGTGGGTGGAGTTTTAACAAAATTAGTTCCAGGGTAAATTTTGGAAGGCATATGGGATTGTAGATAAGAAACTATCCAGAGATTTCACCATCATTTTGCGAGGACTTTATGATTTGAGTTCTGGTTTCCTATAGGCGCAAGCACCTATAGTTAATTACCCCTTCCGATAACGAGAGAGAACTTTCGATTAAGGCTAGTTGCCAATCAGATACATCTAAACACGTTTTATCTGGCATTTAATAGCAACATTGGGCTTAGGAAATTGGAAGTTTGAAGGGTTGGAAGATTTGATATTTAAAATAGAAATTTCACCATCTTGCACTTAAAGCGGATGGTGGGGGAAGGATGATGGACCCGATCAAGATCCCATGATTCCGTTGTCCCTGGCCATTTTGGTCCCTGATCTACTTAGTCAGAGGAGGTGGTAGACCCAACCTAACAGAAGGATCCTTGTCGGCAGCCATGAGTTGCTTCGTCCAAGGAGACCTTGTAGACCTGGGGTGAATGTTTGTCTAACTGGAAAAATTTGAATCCACCATAACTAACAGAGGGCTTTGTGCCATATCGGTCATATCCTATTGATTCATATTTCAAGGATTTGATGCCAATAAGGAACATATTTGCTCTAGCCATAACCGATATTTCGTGGTGCCATTTGACGGCAAACCACTTGGTTCAGAGGGCCCCAAGACATAACCGTTTGTCCTGCGGTGCCATTTGGCAGCAAGACTGCCGGTCAGAGGACACGTACCACGTCCTTATTGGCAGGAGACTATTTGAGAATGGATCCTAGTGATATTTTCGACTAGACATTAGCTCCATGTGAGCTGAAGTAAATTTTAATTTGTCCTTCTAGCAAATTGTTGCGGAGGGTGGATGGATTTTGCTTTAAGTGATTTGATGGATTATTTCAATTTTAAATATTTTGAATTTTGGGATTTGTGGAGTTTTGGATTTTTGGTAGGCATTTTGACTTTTGGAGAACCTCTCCGGTTGAGGTTTGCATTCAACACGGTCATCATCGGGGTGTTTTGGGGTCATCTCCATTTGTGGATTGAACCTTGTCGACTTTGTCAACAGCCTGTCGAGCTGTCGACAGAGGATCGGGTTTCGTGGGTTGTGCCTTTGTTAGTGAATTCATATTGTTATAGGCCTTGAAGGTCTAATATAAATGTATTAAGACAAATATATCAATCGCCACAATCGTATATTTATTTAATGGTTCGAACCCTGTCGACTCCTATTGATCCGTATAAAAGGATCGGGTTCGAACTTGAATTCACTTATTGAACAGCGCAACATCCCTAGACGTCACGTGTGTACTTATAACATGCTCGCCGGGGCCCATGCGGGAGTTTAGGGGCATTTTGTAATTATTTATTGAACCTTGTTGACTCCTATCTACATGCTGAGGATCGGGTTCAAATTTATTAACCCGCTCAACATCCTTGGACGTTACATGTATTCCTACAACATGCTCGTCGGGGCCTATGCGAGTTTTATGATTGTACTTGCCTCTTTGTGTACCTATGTGCAATACATATTACGGTGCATGTGCATGGAGCATTTTTGGAATATTTGACGCTACATGGTTATACTGGCGACCATTATTTGAATGCAGCAGCACTCCATTTGAAAGCTTATACACGCCTTCTGGCGGCTTGTAAGGATGTTGTGGATCCGGTGGAGTTACGTAGCAGCTTCTGAATAGAATTGTTTGGTGCTTTATATAGGTAGATTGTTGTGAACTATTTATTGCTTTTTGCAAGTGAATCATAGTGCACTAACGATTCTCCAGCTTTGAGTTATAAATGCTTGCATTTGTAGATGCTGGTAGATGTCCTGTCGTATGCATGATGCGTTTCCCATAATGACTCATAGGCATTTGCACTTGATATAGTCACCTTAGCATTTTGCTTATGAACACCACATCTGGCGTACAACGGGTCTTCTAAGCTGCCACGACAATTTGTAGGTGTGCTTGCATTAATTGTATTCCTTATGCATTTGCTGTGGCCTTTGGCCTTTTCAGTACATCTGCTACTGCTACAGGTGACACGTGGTGCGTACATCTGCATTCATAAAAGAATCTTATGTGTTGCAGATCTTCAAAAATTACCCATAAGCACCATACTTCACAGAAGAGCTTCCTACAATGACTAGGAGTCTAAATTCATCATATATATGCTATTTCACTTTGTATGCAGGTGATAGCATTTCTTTGTGTGCCTGATAATCTCTTAGTATTGGTTGAAAAACCTCATGTTATTGATTGCAAGCATATTAATGTGCTTATTTGTATCTTGATGTTGATTGTTGGAGTGTTGTACAATAATGATTTCATCTACTAAATGCCTTTGACACTCTTTGAATTTTGATTAGCCTGAAGATCTCCATGATTTCCTGAGAACTCTATGTTATTAATTGATTGTAAGCACGTTGTTATCCTTTCAATTTGATCTCTGTTTGCAAGAAGGTTATTGTATTTATTGCATGTCGAATCCTTTTCATCTCTGTCTTTAGCTAATATGTGGTGCGTAGAGCAAGTCTCCTAAGGTGGCTTTTAGGCATCTGCATAGTAGTTGACATCGGTCGTAGGGACTTCAACATCCTTTTGCATGATTTGTGTAAATCCCATACATCGGAATCAAGTGACGTTGGTTGCATTTTGCTTTGACCTTTTGAATATGCCCTTTCATCAATAGTTCATTCTAATTTGAAACCCTTTATTGCTTGTAAGTGTTGATATGGATCACATTCATCTATAAGTTTCTTCATGCATATTAGCTAGAAACTTGCCATACTCATAACACATCAATCATCAAGACTTGTAAGAGAATATATTCTTTTATTTGCTTGGCATTGCATTATTGTAACTGGTAGAGTGTTACATTCACTGTACACGTCTTTCAGTGCTTGTGGGGGCTATCGTATGTATCCCTAAGACAACTGGCATTGGTTTGTATGGATATTTGTTGCAACGTTCAAGGACCTTTATGGAGACCAATAAATAGACTTTGAATGTGTCATGTGCTCTTAAGCGAATTATTTTCTTTATTACTTGTCTGCTTCACACAATTATGGGTTTCCACATTCATTGCGAGTTCTTGGTCTTTGCTTGCAAACTCTTGCCCATCGTTATTCACTTGAATGCATTTCCACAAACTCCTTGCATACAATTGTAGGTGGATTATTACTTATTTGCATTTGGTTAGGAATTCATGATGGCTCTTTAACGTTCATTGGAGATTTTATGCCATAGCTTATAGATAGACATCTCGTTGATCTCCCTTTGCAAGCAAGTTGTGTTATCCATTGAGATCATCACATTATGTCATGAGGTTTAATTGTGTTGTTGCTCAAATGAAGTTTCATTATTGCTCCTTCATCTTATATTGTTCAAGTCATGATTTACTTAAGTCAAATGAGCTTCAAGCTTAAGCTTAGCTCAAGTCCAGGTTCAATCATTTAAACTCAAGTGCATATCAATGTCATTTCTCATTCGATCCTTGCTTGCAAATATGCTTCAAGTTATGTCGAATTTCATAAGTCTTCTATTTGATTGTTGATGTCCATTTGAACAATTCAAAGTCTTAATTAGCATTTGTATTCTTTTTGTTTGATTAAACATTTAACATTCAAAGTTCGGGTCCTTTTGGTCGTTCAAGTCAAAATCCCCTGCTCAGTTCAAGTTCCTTGCTTCATGTTCAAGTTCAAATCTTTTATTGATTGTTTGGGTTTGGATTAAGTCCATTTGATGTTCCAATTAATGTCCAAATAAAGTCCAACGTTGTTCCAAGTCCTTGTCTTTCTTAGACAAAATTTCGGCAGCCTCCTGGCATCTCCCCCGTTTAGGAGAAATTATGAAAAATTAGGCCT
The DNA here is from genome assembly GCA_022539455.1 of Dendrobium nobile. Lineage (NCBI taxonomy): Eukaryota > Viridiplantae > Streptophyta > Magnoliopsida > Asparagales > Orchidaceae > Dendrobium > Dendrobium nobile. Next base: position 31,749,278 of record CM039729.1, read on the forward strand.
CCCACCACGTTAGAGAAAAGCGTATACGGTAGGTGTCCTCGGATACCGTGGCCGTGAAATCTTTAATCCCACCACGCCAGAGAAAGGTGTGTTTGATCTTTGGTACTTGTTACAAGAAAAGCACAATTGTTTCCCCGCAGGTGCATAGCCGCGTGCTGGTACTTAAAGTTGTCCCAGCCATGCTAAGAAAGCGTGCACCGGGCTACCGGGGCTACCCGCCTCGTAGTAGATGTTGCACCGGGTTCCCTTTCCGCTACGCTAGAAAAAAGCGTGTATAGGTGGTTTGCCGGCTCGACAAAAACGTCGAATGCGGGGTTTAAATGAAATGAAAAAGGATCTTCTTTTTTATATTTTCTTTTTTTTTTCTCTTTTTTCTTTTTCTTTATTTCTTCTTCTTTTTTTTTACAATAATAATCATTATATATATATATATAATCATCTTACTAATTACATTACTAATAATATTGACATACTAATATTAATACTAACTAATACTATTAATACTAATACCACGTTGACCTCACTCTATTGTTTGCGGCTTGAGCTGGTTGAGGGTCGGGTAGAGGGCGACGAGTAAGGATGTAGGGAAATACGGTTGGGTTGGTGTGTTTTGCGAACCAGACAAGGAGATCCTATGGGGAGGACCGATCGAGTGCAAGGCTTGGACGTCGGGATGGAGAGGTGAGGTGGACGTCGGCTTTGGGCTGGAGGTCCGATTTCGGCAAGGCAAGGTAGGTGAAGTACTTTCTCTCTCTCTCTCTCTCTCTTGGGATCAATAGGTTGCGAGCAGGATAGGGGCGACAGGAGGAGGAACTCGTCGGCTGCTTTGAGGTAAGAGATCCTACGGCTTAGGAGAAGGTCGAATGTCGTAGATTGGAGGCCGATCGGTGGCGTTGAATCTCCTAGCTGTGGTTAGGTTTGACGGGATTGGAGATGGATCGTGGCTGAAGAGGTTGGATGGGAGTTCGTGTCTTGTAGTTCGGAGAAAAAAAATGGGAAGTAGCGATGGGGTTTTCGTCTGATTTTAAAGACGCAATTCGGGATGCGATCGAGGCTGTATACTGGTTTTACGTAAGATTTCATGGAAAAGTGATTATTTCGGCGCCGATTCAGCGGGATTTGCGGAAACTTTCGGCGGGATGCGAGGTATTTTTGATCTCTTTTTGTTCTTTTGTAAAGTGGTTAACAAATGCCACCCCCCCAAACAAATGTGATGTGCGTCTAGAGCGAATCACGTTTGTTGTATGCTGATTGACCTTGTGGATCTCCAGATATTTACTCTGGATGTCACACAGAGGTTTTCATTTTGTGGATCTCCAAAAGCTTGCTTAGATGTCACACTAAGATTTTTATTTAGTGGATCTCTATAAGTTTACTTGGATGTCACACTAAAATTTTCATTTAGTGGATCTCCAAAAGTTTACTTGGATGTCACATTAAAATTTTCATTTTATAGATCGCCAAGTGTCCATCTTTGTGCCTTTGTGGATCTTTAGATGCATTTGTAATCTTCAGTATTGTTGATATGTTTGCTCTTGGTCAAGTAGAGATTCATGGGATAGTGATAGAGTACATCATACTCAGATCTCTAGAGTGTTACTTCATAGACTAACGATAGTTGGTAGCATCGTCACCCTGTGCTCTTCTTTTGCACCATTATTTTCTTAGTTTTTTGACATTTTTTGTATCTTCTCGATATTCTTCTATCATCTGGTTGTATCTTGGCAAAAATTTAAATATTTATTTGGGGATCTCGGCGTGCGGCACGATGTCGACCCAAATAATTATTTAAAATACTCCCAGTCTTTAGGGACATTTGTAGATATCATCCAGGATACTATTCCCGTGGCTTTGGCTTGAGTCATGATATTTTGATTCCTTCTGCCTAGTGCTCTGTGCAGTAGACATTGATGGATGATTACCTGATTTATTAATAGTGATTTGTTAGGAGATTTGTGTTTTTTCGGCCCTATGCTTCTTGCTTTGGCGGGCTTGATGAAGGAGTATATGCTGGTAAGCTAAATCTTTTAGGTTCGCATTAGATCGGTGATGAAAAGTCATCGGTCCAGAGCTTTGTGCATAATAGACTTGTTGATGACGAAATTCACATAGTTCAACCTTAGACTCTATGTGAACTTTAGGATATTTTCTTCGGTCCTTTGCTTTGTGCTTTGATGGACTTGTTGAATAAAAATTCCTTCGATCCTCCCTTTGTGCTTTGTAAATTTGTTGAAGGATTTGTAGATTTTGGATTCAGTTGATAGTATCAAACATGGGTAGTATCTTGATCCTTAACCACTTGAGGAGACTGTAACCTGAATCACATGAATTCATCAGATTATGAGAGCTAAAATTTGATACCTCCTTATCCTTGGGTTTTGAAATAGGGGTTCCTCTACTACGACCTTTCTTATGGCTTGTTCAGTAGATGAAGCTGCCAGTGATCCAACCATATTTGGACTTGTTGGATCTGACCTTTTACACCCATTCAGGTTTTAGATTTGAGCTATGGGAAATAGGCTTCCCAATGCTGAATCTACTTAAGTTGGTAGATTTAGAGTTCTCATTTATTGTTGAAGATTTAGAGCCTACGCACATTCGGTGGTTGCTCGAGATCCCTCCTCACTAGAACTTTGAAGAAGTGGGGGTACCGCTACTATGGCCTTTCTTATAGCGTGTTGAGTAGCGGAGATGCTAGCGATCCGGCCATATTTGGGAATGCTGAATAAGGCCTTTTACACCAATTCGAACCTTAAGCTCCAGGCTGTTGAAAGACTTTAAGCTATTTTGGCTTGTCGAGAAGTGTCATATACTGAAGATGGTGTCTTGAACTTTTGAAAGATCACCTATATATACTTTGAAAAGAATTCGTTGTATCCTTCAGCATAAAATAATATTATATTGATAATTTAAAATATTTATTCAGGGATCTCGGCATGCAGTTCGATGTCGACCTGAATAAATATTTAAAATGCCCATGTCTTACATGAACATTTTATAGCAGAATAAATTTAGAATTTTGAGATTTTAAATATTTATTTGGGGATCTTGGCGTATAGCACAATGTCAACACAAATAAATATTTAAAATATCCCCTATCTTACAGGGAGATTTTGGATATGCTTTGTATTTTGAGATTTTAAATATTTATTTGGAGATCTCAGCGCATAGCATGATGTCAACCCAAATAAATATTTAAAATATCCCTTGTCTCGTAGGGAGATTTGGATAGATTTTGTATTTCAAAATTTTAAATATTTATTCGGGGATTTCGACACGCGACACGATGTCAACCCGAATAAATATTTAAAATGTTTCTAGTTTTATGGGAGATTTTTGAAATACATTCTTGTAACATAAGAGAATTTCAAAACATGAAATGCGTGTGTGATAACAAATATGTACCAAATACGTAACATATTGAACATAGCATTTTCTTGGGCAATTTTATGTGAGGTATTTCTTTAGATATCGACCGTTGATTGGCGGCATAAGTCTCTGACCTTCCAGGTCGATAAGTTGATAAGCTACTCATTGAAACATCTTCTCGATAACAAAGGGGCCCTCCCAGTTGGATACGAATTTTTCACCGATTTTTCGGTGTGGGATAATTGGCATTCTTTTTGTTTTAGTCATGGATGTTCTCACTAAACATTTGCAAGATGATGTACCTTAGTGTATGCTATTTGCTGATGATATTCTTCTTGTTGATAAGACTAGAGAGGGAGTTGAAGGTAAACTTGAATTATGGAGGTCAACTTTAGAGTCTAAAGGTTTTTGCTTGAGTAGATCTAAAATTGAATATATAGAATGTAATTTTAGTAACAATAGACCTAGTGAGGGGATAGTGACTTTGGGCGATCAAGTCATTAATAAGAGTACACGTTTTAGATATCTTGGATCTATTGTTCAGAGTGATGGTGAAATTGATGGGAATATTATCAGCAAAATTCAAGTTGGATGGTTGAAGTGGAGGAATGCATTGGGCTTATTGTGCGATAGAAAAGTCCCCCTCAAACTTAAGGGAAAATTCTATAAGATAGTGGTGAGACCTGCAATGCTTTATGGTGCCGAATGTTGGCCATTAAAAGAGAAGCATAATACTAAGTTAAGTGTTGCATAGATGAGGATGCTTAGGTGGATGAGTGGCTTGACACTTAGAGATAGGATAGGAAATGAGCATATACCTGAAAAGGTTGGAGTAGCTCCAGTGGAAGATAAGATTAGAGAGAGTCGCCTTAGATGGTTTGGTCTCATTAAATGAAGGCCTCCCAATGACCCGGTTAGTAAAGTTGAGGTATTAGATTTGACTTATGTTAAGAAAGGTAGAGGTAGACCTAAACAGACTTGGTTAGAAAATATTAGAAATGATTTTTCTTTATTAGATTTAAATGAGAATTTGACTTTTAACCGGACGCAATGGCGAAAAAGGATTCATGTAGCCGACCCCACATAGTGGGACAAAGGCTTGATGTTGTTGTTGTTGGATGATTGGTCTTCTTAGCATCAGGACCAATTCCCCTTCTTGAAATGCCCGAGGGTGTACCATACGATCGAATGATTTTGTCATTCTTCCTCGATAGATTTTTAGATTTTGTTGAGCTTGCAATCTAACTTTATCGAGTGCTTCGAGCTCTTCCATTCTTAAGCGAGCATTTTGCTCTTGAGTGAGATCGTTCTGGATTGCTACCCGGAGTGATGGTAGTTAAACTTTCAGTGGCAATACTGCTTCAACTCCGAACACTACTGAATAAGGAGTGGCTTTGGTTGGAATCTTATAGGTTGTACGGTATGTGCATAACGCTTCTGTCATCTTCGTATGCCACTCTCTTTTGTTTTTAGTGAGGATCTTCTTCAACAGCTTCACTAGCGTTTTATTGAAGGCCACAACCAAGTCATTTACTCTTGGGTTGTATATAGACGAGTGCTGCCAATCGATTTTGTGTCGATCAACGAACTTATAGATTTTTGTACTTTTGAAAGCAGTACTATTATCTGAGATTATGCGGCGTGGTACACTAAATTTGTAGACAACGTTGTGGGTAAAAAATTGATCACATGCTCGGATGTGACTTCTTTGAATGGAGTTGCTTTTGCCCACTTCGAGAAGTAGTCTATTGCTGCCAGAATGAAGTGATGTCCCAACGATGATGATGGATCTATCGGGCCGATTATATCTGTACCCCAGCATTCAAATGGCCAGGATGCTACTGTTGGGTGCAGAGGATTTGGTGACTGATGTGTAACATCACCGTGGATCTGATATTCGTGACACCTCTTTGCTTGGTCAATACAATCTCTGATCATGGTCGACCAATAGTAATCCATTCTCTTGATTTTAGCGGCCATTTTGGGACCTGACTGATGTGCACTACAAAGTTCTTCATTGACTTCTACTACCACTTTATCAGCTTCTTTGGCCCCTAGGCATCATAGCCACATTTGATCGAAAGCCCGGCGATACAGCGTGTCGTTGACGAACGCATATTGTAATGCTCTCTTCTGAATTTGTGTGGCAAGAGATTTGTCTATTTGGAGTTTAATTTCTTTGAAGTAGTCGATGAAGGGTTGCCTTCAATCATCCTCTATCTCAACATCTAAGTAATGCAACCACGATTTCGAAGCTTGACTAGTTTTACGCCTTTTGGCCTATGATATTCTTTCGGATAATTTTTCATAATGATCTGGTGGAGAGGTTGAGGGTCAACCGGGATTGTATCCTGTTGGCTTGAATCTGGAATTCCCTCTGCCTTTGGGAATTGTAATAGAGCAGGCTCCAAGGCCCGATGGTTATAAACTTCGATGAATATAGGCTTCTCCTCATTTGACATTTTGTTCTCGGAGAACTTGAACTATTTTAACATTTGGCACCTGCTTTAGGAGCTCAAGGGTCCGCCGGTGGTAATGAGCCAACTTAACCTTGCAAATCTTGTAAATACCCAAGACTTGATTTATCACAAATTGAGAGTCGTAAAAAATTTTGAAGATTTCGAATTTTGACGTCAATTGTGATCTATAATCCGACTATTAGAGCTTCATATTCGGCTTCATTCTTGGTCCGAGGTTCAGTCATACTGAATGAAAACCTCATTATGCCTCCTTTTGGCGGTATGAGAACAAGATCGATGCCGGCTTGGGCTCGTGCAATATTTGAAGGTCGGGCAGGTTTAACCGACGATGCCCCGTCGAAATACATCTCCCAGAATGGTAGCTTTTTATTTTCCTCAACCTGCATGATTTATTCATCAGACAAATCATCATTGAGTGGAGAGTCTGCCAGGATAGGATGTATGATGAGGAAATCTGCCAAGGCTTGTCCCTTAACTGCCTTTTGTGGCATATACGTGATATCAAACTGTAATAATAATATTGCCCAACTAGCTAGACAACCTGTCAACGCTGATCTTGTCATCAAGAACTTCAGCGGATCGATATTTGAAATGAACGTGATTCTATGAGACAGTATGTAGTGGCGAAGTTTCTGAATTGCAAAAATTAATAACAGTCAATGCTTTTCAATAAGAGAATAATGGTTTTCTGCTCCAATCAACCTTCGACTGATGTTGTAAAGTGCTTTTTTTTGCCTTCTTCATTATTCTGGTCCAATAATGCACCTAGAGACTCTCTAGTGCTGCCGTGTACAGTATAAAAGGCTTCACCGGAATTGGTGCTGCAAGAATGGGTGGATTCAACAAATATTTTTTTATGCTATCAAATGCTTCCTGGCACTCTATGTCCCACTTGAAACGGACATCTTTCTTTATTAACTTTGAAAATGTCTGTCACCTACTCAATAGATTCGAAATGAATCGCCGAATGAAAGTCAGTTGTCCTTGTAGCGAGTGAAGCTGTAAGGTTCCGTGGTGGTGGCATCTCCGTGATCGCCTTAATGTTGTTAGGGTCAATCTCGATTCATCGATGACGAACCATATATCCTAAGAATTTGCCGAAGGATACCCCGAAGGCACAGTTGAGGGGGTTCATCTTTGGATCATATTTTCTGATCCTCTCAAATACGATTTTTAGATATTTTAAGTGATTTTTTCGGCCATGGCTTTTGACAACAAGGTCATCTACATACCACTCGACCTTTTGATGTATCAAATCATCAAATATATGAGTCATTGCCCGCTGGTAGGTGGCACCAGCATTTTTCAGGCCAAAGGGCATGACCGTGTAACAAAAAATGTCGTTGGGCCTCTTGAATGGTATATGCTTTTCATCATCGGGCGCCATCTTGATTTGATTGTATCTTGACGATTCATCCATAATCGAGAACATGTCATAGTTGGACGTGTTATCCACTAATAGTTCCGATACGAGAAGCGAAAAGTCGTCTTTTGGGCATGCCTTATTGAGGTCCCGAAAATCGATACAGATATGAATCTGACCATTCTTCTTTTTCACAAAGACGATATTAGCGATCCAATCGGCATATTTTTCTTCTCGAATGAAGCCTGCCTCTATGAGCTTCTTCGTCTCTGCAATTACCTGTTCTTCAATCTCCTATCTCATTCTCATTGGAGCTTGGTTGATGGGTGCTGCATCTGGTTTAATGGTTAATCTTTGAACTGCTACATCAGGGGATAAGTCAGACATCTCAGCATATGTCCAGGCAAAACAGTATATGAATTCACAAAAAAAATCTTTTATTTCTTCTATTTGCTCATCGGGTAGGAGATAACTAATGAAGGTTGGGCGAGGGTCTTCTTCAGTCCCTTTTAGTTCATCCATAGTGGCTGTCTATCCACCATCTTCCAGTTCTTCTAGTGCAAGCTTGGCCTCTACGGGTTGATCATCATAATTATCAATTTCGCATGTCACCTTAACAACAACGTCATCGGATTAAATTTTCCTGCATGTGATGGCTCGGCAAGTCTCTTTCCGGAGAAATTTTTGCTTGATGAATATGATACCCTTATATACAGTTATATCCTTCTGTCGTAATGGATGCGGATTCCTTCTATACCGGATGCGGATTCCTTCTATACCGGAGACGCGGATTCCTTCTATACCGTATTTTCACTTCAATTATGAATGAAATTTCCATTTTTAACTTATGTACTTGTTTGGGTGGTATATTTTGATCTCCAACTTTTCCTTCTTTTTTTTTTTTTGGCTTGAACATAGATTCATCTTATTTTCAATTCTCTCATTTAGAATTAATCTTGACATATTATTTCCATGTGAAAAATCATGATGTGGCTTAAGCTTGACTAATGTAAATAGTTATGAGTTTCTTTATGACCTTTGTATTGCTCTAGCATGGTTGTGATCTCTCTCTTTGCCTGCTAGAACTTGTTTAATGACTTGTGAATGCTTTCATATTAATGTCCTTGATGATTTCACCTTCTCCTTCCTCTCATTTATCATTGCTAATCTTGTTCCTAATTTTAATCATCGTGATACTGTTTGCTTTGGCCTAATGGCCTCATAATTTTGTTCCTTTCCATAATTTCTCAGTAGACCATTGATCATAAGAGTGTTCCTATACAACCACCCTTAACTTTGAAATTTTCAATGAAATTTCAATCGTTACACTACAAGACATGCCAAAATGTAAGAGTTGAATCTCATTCTACTTGAAGGGTCTAAAGGCTCCTTGTCATTATTCTTTGACATAGCTCATAATCATCCTCTAAATATATTAGATTCTAAAAGTTTCCCCTTTAGTTTCAAGTGGTGACTTTCACTATCTATCACTTTGTCTCAATGCAATTCAAGAGGGGACTTCTATGGTGTAGCACTTTCTTGGAGAACTTCCTTGATATGGCTTTCCCTTTTTATGCAATTTGCACATGTAAATGCAATCAATCACAAAATTATGATTACTTATAAATAAGGTCAGCACTTGAACATTTTTGATAATAATTACATCAAATTATACTTATTTTTAATCCATTGTTAAATAGCTTGCCAATTTAATTTGGCCATCCCATATGATGATCCTCTTGGTTGATAGAACTCATGCGTGCTTTTTTAGTTGTAAGAGCTCATTTCGATGATGCCCAATCTTTTGATGATGTTGACACATTTTGATTGATCAATCATTAATTAAGCTGAAGCTAATGAACTGCCCTAAGCAATGAATTGTATTTATATTAAAAATTTATTAGTTTCTTTTTCTTTATTGAAACATCCTCATGGCAATGAGATATCTCGTTTGAAGCCATCAAACCTATCCTAACATTGTGTTTGGCCTCCCTGGCATATGGCTAACTTTCTTTAGTGCTCATCCTGTGGTCAAAACTATTATTCACTTTGTTCTCTTCTTGGGTCATATCCCTTACCTCTTTGACTTCTACATGAACTTTGGACTTCTTTGTGGATATGTCATCAAGTAGATCAATATGAAGAGCTTCTTGATCCTAGTCTATCTTCTTTTTCTTTTTAGTCTTGTTACTTTTAAAGATAAATTTGGACTTTTATGAGTTCTCTAAGAATTAGGAAATTCACATGTAAATATTTTGTTTGCTCTAATTTTATTCATGTTGTATTGTCGGCACCACATAAATAACAATAGCTAATATGGTAGCCATCTAGTTATATATTTGCTTGAAGATGTGATTTGTGAAATTAGAAAGACTCTTTCAATTCTTTCAAGCTTCCATTAGTTTTTATCTTGATTGATGGGTTTTTATTTGCATATAACTTCCTATTTTTGTCTTAATCTTGTACAAAACTATAATGAAATCCTATGGGTTGGAACAAGTGATTTGGTATTAAAGAATAGTATGGATTGGGGAATGGAAGTGATGTAGAACGGAAACCGCTTTGCTATGGAAGATGGACAAACTCCAAATGTCTCACAAAATCTGAAAATATTCTTCAGGTTTTTATTCAAAACCTGAAAAAAATTCCTTCAGGAGAGATTTTGTCTAGAGCAGTTATGAGATGATTTCTTCCGTTAATGGGATGAGCTGCCAACGGGAAGAAATTAACAGGGAGAGGAGGTGGGGGCGGGTAGAGAGAAACGGCACTTGAAGAGAATTAACTCCTAAATTCACTCACAGAAAATTCCCATCCACGTCAAATTCTAGCAGCAATTTGGAGTGCAAGAAACCTATGAAACGGCTCAATTTTGGAAGGATTAGGGAGAAGTAAAACAAGCAAAACAATTAAGGAGGAGGTGGCTGAGTTGTGGCTAGATTTTGGAATTAATTCCAATTCAGGAGACTGAATTAAGTGGCTAGAAGTTGACGTGACCACTTGGAGAATTTGCTCAAAAAACCGTATGGATGATTGGAGGAATAGGAATTTATTTCCTAAACTTGCAATCAGATTTTAGGAAATAACTTAAGAGAGGGGGCTTGAGGAAATATCGACCAACAGCAGCAGTTTTTTTTTTTTGGAAATCTGTCCAAAGGAAAATAACTGCACTTAATTGATGGATTTCAAAATCACTTTAATAATAGGGAGGAGGCCGGCTGAATTAAGGGGAGATGGAAGGATGTAATGAGAGCATTTAAGGCTTCTTAAATTTGAATTTAAAATTCAAATGAATTTAGAATTCAAATGAATTTAAATTAAGAAGGACTTAATGGAATTTGGTTAATGTTAGGGAATTAAGGCAAGACCCAATGAAATGCCTTTTGAATTTGAAATTCAAATCAGATTTAAAAATGGAAACTTTCCAAAAATAGATTTCATAAATTAGGATAGATTTTGAACTTCAAAATACATGATTTTGAATTTGGAATCAGCCCAAAATATGAACACCCAAATTAGGCAAGGATTTCAATGGGGATGAGGTGGTGGATGGTGGCCGGCGGCTAAAGATTGGGCCAGCGGTATGAGGTCGGTATGGAGCTTGGATCGTGAAGTTGAGGGAGGAGGAAGAAGATGACGTGAAGGTGGATGTAGGAAGATGATAAATATGACAACGGGGAGCAATAAGAAAGAACAACACAAAATAAAGATAAAACGAAAGATAGAAACAACGATAGAAAATAAATTGATAGAAACCGCGAGCCTTGGACTCTTCCGAAGACTGACGGGTGATGCGTTTGCCCTTCTCCAAGGGACTTCACGTCACGAGCCCGGACCCATCCTGCGGCTGGTGACAACTTCGATTCCTCTCATAGGAATCTCACTAACGCTCTCTCACAAGAAGAACACAAGTGTCGAAAAACAAAATTTTTCATATTCCATTAACCATCTCTTACAATAGCTTAAGACCCTTATTTATAGGCCATAACATGAGAAAAATAGAAAATTATAAACTATCCTAGGGGTAAAATAGGAAATACATAAAACAAGAGCTAAAATTCAGAAAATAATACATAAATGAAAATTTAAATAATGGTCGTCGATTTACGACGCCGCCTGTGATAGATGCGCCAAATCTTCGTATTGATGTCCACATCAGGAAGACTTGTCGAGCTAGTAAGAAATACTAGGGCAAGTAAATTAGGATTTTAGAAAGAAATATGATCTTTCCTTTTATCTAATCAAAAAGTTAGAGAAAGAGCTGATGACTTGCTTTTGAGAATCATCCCCTTCAAGATTTTAGATGGCTATGAGATGCATGGCAAAGAGAGAGGGAGAGGGAGGGTTGCATCCCAAAATATCCAATTTATAGAAATAATGGAACGAAATTCATGTTCCATAATAGTTCAAAATTATGAACTCTTGTTCTAAATATTTTAATTAAAATATGGATTATTATAACTTAAATTAAGGAATGCTCTCGTGGATCTCTTCCTAATGGGAGATTGACCATTTAGAAATAGGTGGAAAAACTAAATGATGCAATCAAGGTGTTGTGTGTGCTGTTTGGAATTTCGAAACAGTTTGGTTGAACTTCTCTAGGCTGATTTTCGGTTTCTATGTTCATTGGTTGTTGTGTTTGATGCTTTGTTTTCCATTTGACTGTTGTTCCTTCGGTCCTTATTTGCTGCAAATTTTGAAGAGTTTCTAGTGGTTGTTTGGGTGGTGATTTAACTCCATGCATTAATTATTTTTTCCTTTTTTTCTCCCCTATAAATCAGGTTGTTTTGTGGCAGTTGTAGGTAGGATATGTGATGATTTTTGAAATGTAAAACCTGTTGGTTTATTCTAGCTTGCGAACTAGCCTCCTTTCTCCTTCCCCTCTACCATTTCGTCTCGATTTTCTACATCTTCTTCTCTATTCACGATTCTCGCCCCATCTATATCTTTCTTCTCTTAATATATAAGTTGTAAGGTATTGTGTTTTTTAGTATTGTTATATTATGTGTTTTTCCATGTTTATGGTAAGGAAGACTCTTAGTTTGCAATTCTAATATAATTTTTTTGGTTATTCCAATTTGGTATTAGAGCACATAGGTTGTCGTGTGTGTGTGTCTTTCTTTCTATTTAAAAAAAAAGGGATAGCCAAAATAATCAACAAGTCGAAGTTTAAATTCAAGAGGAAGATCTCCCATTAGAAATAGCTTATTCAGAACATCATGGAAATTTTGAGAGGATCTATTTAGGAGATGAGTATTCTCCACCAAGGTAGAATTGATGCAATCAAGGTGCTGTGTGTGTTGTTTGGAATATCCAATCGGTTTGTTTGAACTTCTCTAGGCTGATTTTCGATTTTTGTGTTCATTGGTTGCTGTGTTTGATGCTTCATTTTCCACTTGGTTGTTGTCCCTTCGGTCCTTGTTTGCTGCAAATTTTGAGGAGTTTTTAGTGGCTGTTTGGGTGGGGTGCTTTAACTCCATTCATTAATTTTTTTTCCTTTTTTCAACCCTATAAATGAGGTTGTTTTGTGGCAGTTTTAGGTAGGATATATGATGATTTTTTGAATGTAAAACCTGCGGGTTTGTTTTAGCTTGCGAGCTAGCCTCCTTTCCTCTTCTCCTTTACTATTTCGTCTTGGCCTTCTACCTCTTCTTCTCTATCCATAGTTCCCGCCCCATCTGTATCTTTCTTCTCTTTATATATAAGTTGTGAAGTGTTGTGTTCTAATATTGTTATATTATATATGAGTCTATCTATGTTTATGGTAAGGAAGACTTTTAGTTTGCAATCCTAATATAACTTTTTTGGTTGCACCACTAAGGGAGAAAATATTTGTAATTTTCTTGATCTTCTTCACATAAATCATTATGCTATCCTAATTTGACCTCCCACTCTTAAATTTTAATATTAAATTGTTGTTGGTAATTTATGTCCTCCTTTTCATATATTTGCACGTTAACCCTTATTAGAGTATCTTTACAACTTTTTCTTTAGACCTTGGATCAAGTTCCTAATATGTCACCAAGTAATTGGTGTTCCTACCATATATGAGCATGCTTAATTTTAGAGGTCTCAGTTATGATCATTTTTCCATCTTTTTTTTGCCTTACCATCAAAACCTTAATTTTTTACTCTATGTTGTGTAGACTGTTAAGAGACATATTGAACAAATTTTATTATTGTGATTTCTATTAAATTTGTATCTAGTTTTGAAGGTTCATGATGGGGACATCAGATTTCGACACGTGGCATCGCCGACGGCGCAGATCGACTGCTACGATCTAGAGTCTCTACTTCTGAGTTTTACAGCTTAAGTCATGTATTATTTTCTTAGTTTTCCTAGTTTGCCCCTGAGGGCATTGTTTGACTTATGTAGCCCCGAGGGCGTTTGTGTCTTTTCTTGTCTTTGAGTTTGAGCCTCCTTATATGAGGCATTATGCATTATAATCTTTTAGTTTTTGATGAAATGAAAATTATCCTCCTCTGTTCTCTTTGTGAGTGCATTTCCCTTTGATCTCTTAGTGAGTTCAAAGGAAGAACTAGATCTCTCCGTGAGTTCTAGATTTAATCCATTCTTGTAGTGTGAAGGTGAAGTAGAGCAGAAATTCGAGGCGAGGAAATCGTTGGAAGAAATTCTCAGATTTCTTCAAAATTTCCCTTCCCCTCCATCCTAGTGCCGCCTCCCTTGGGCCCAACCAAGCCGCCGGCCTCACTGGCCAGCCCGTCCCAGCCAAACCGCCGGCCTCACTGGCCATCCCGACCCAGCAAAACCCCCTCCCGCCGGCCCAGCCAGGAATCCCTCCTGCTGGCCCAAAACCCCACCCAGCAGCCGCCGGCCACTCCAGTCCACCGGCCCCTCCCTCCTTGCCGCCGCCCCTATTTTCCCCTTTTTTTGTTTTCAAAATTCTGAAATATTTGGGTATTCATTAGCATTTAATGTTACCTAAATCACCTCCTTAATTTAGGCAATCAAATAAATTGGAATTGGATTTGAAATTCAAATTCAAATTCAATCCAATTAAATGCTCAAGTTAGGAAACCTTCCTTTTTATTCAAAACTGAATTGTTAATTTCAGATTTTAATAAAATCTGAGATTAATTGCGTGGACCCCACTTGCTTAATCTCCTCTTCCCCCCTTTTCTCTCTCTTGGCCGGCCCCTCCTTAGTCTCTTCTCTCTCTCTCCTAATCACCCCATTAACTCCACAATTTCAGCCCCTAAAACCCCTCTTTTAGCCGCCCCTTCCTCCTCATTGATTTAATTTGATTTTCAAATTAAAATCTCTCCAATTAGCCCCCAAAACAATTTCCTGCAGAAAATTCTTGCAGTTTTCTTTCTCCTCCCACCTTGGCCGAACCTTCCCAACCCCCTCTTCTTGGCCGTTTCTCCTCCAACGCCCGAGCCGCCTCTCCCATCCACTTGAGAACGTCTCGCGGCGACCGCTCCCTCTTGCTGACAAGAATGTATGGAGGAACCCGAATGGAATTTCGGGTTTGAGTACGACCACCGCGGAAGGGTCAATATTCTCCGATCGCCTTTCTTCGACGTCGGTTTCGACTTTGACGATACCGTCGAGGAATACTTGGAGAGGATTCTACCACCACTAGTGGAGGTCATCGACGACCACTTCTCCGTCTACACGTGGATCATTGAAGGACGACCACCCACTCCTCCGATTCCATCTCCCTCCCCGACGACGAGTCCCCTCAAGATCACTTGTCTCCTCGTAGCGTCGCTAAGCCTACTTACGGTCCTTTTCCGCTAAGCCTCCACTTCAAATTGAGTGACAGATCCTAAGGTGAAGGATCTAAATCTTAAATTTGGGGCTTTGTTATTATTAGCTATTCGCATTACTTTAAGTTTTGATGTTATTTTGAGAAGCCTACTAATCTCTAAATGCGATTTCTTGTTGTTACTTAATCATTCGCTTTATAATTCTTGAACTTCACTTGATTAAGCATAAAGTTTTAGTAGCAAGTTATGATTCAATACTTCTATTAATTTTAAGTGCAATTCTCATTTCATCGCATGTTTGATTCACATCAGTTCAACTAACCCTTTCTTTAGTACTTTTTTATATTTCTGCTAATCAATGTATTGTAGCATTTGGTTGCATGGTATGAAGCATACGAATATATCAATCTACTTTTAATTTTCTAGTTCATGAATATTCGTTTTGTCACCGTACTCTGCAACCCAATCCGATGTTGATACACTAAAGGGAGAATTGGTGAGTGTTGTTCCTCTTGAACTTTACTAGTAGAAAGTCTATAAAGCGGATGATGATTATAGTGTTGCCATTGAACTATGTGTATTTAATCATGTCATTCTTTTACTTGATGCATATTTATTCATGTCATTCTTTTGCTTGCGGTTTACTGAAATAACCAAAACATGACTTTATAATGCAGAATTCTCTACCAATATTTTCTAAATGTTTTATAAGAAGCTTTTAAAATAGGAGCAACCTAGAAGAACGGATTCCCAGCGAACATAACTTACACTTATGTGCTTAATTCTTTAATATTTATTATAATAAAACGATCAAATCGATCCACATATTATTTAGGATTTGTTCATTTTGGCTTTAGGATTTTCTTATTCTTCAATTTAGTCACTCGCTTTATCAAAAGTGTCAAGTTGGTGTACCAAAGGAAAAATGAGTCACATTGAAGGAACAAAAGAGTCAAGCTTAGATGAGTTGATGGGCCAAATTGGTGGAAAAAAAAAATCTAGTCACAATGAGAACACTCTAAATAGTCTGAGGTTGAATTTGATTATTTTCTCTATTTATTAATGCCCTATCCTGGTATGTCTTGTACTTCTTGCCGTTGACAATGTTTAGTAAGTAAATCCTTTTGTGGATGGTTCACCCCACTTATAACTTAACATGATTTCTGATCATGATCAGTAGTTGGTATGCCTGTGGGTTGGTTAATAAGAATGCTTTTGATAGGCATAGACCAGTCCAGCCGGCCCAACCCCCCCGGGTCGGGGTCCACTACCTAAGGGAGATAGAATGAGGGTTGTTAAGTCCTTGTGTAATTTTTATGTTTGCTATAAGTAGAAGTTTGTATTAGGGTTAAGGCATGATGTTTGTTTGCTGAACTTGGGTTGATGCTTGGCATCTTAGGCTCTAGTGGCGCATCTAGAGCGGAAGAGATTGATCCTCCTCTCGAATCGAGGATCAACTCTATCTTGATATTTTCCTTCCGTTTCTCCTGATTATCACAATAATATTGCTGTTTTTCTGGTTTTGGTGGGGTCTTGTAAAGAAATATCAGCGAAATCTTAAAATTGATAGGATCCCCTTGAGTTCTTCAAGTGTTTCCTATCAAATTGATATCAGAGAAGTTTTTTTGGACCGTTTTTGTGGTTTCCTACAGCAGATTTTTATTCCGAACCATGGTTTTTTGCTTTTTTTTTTTTGTCAAAATCTGAATTTTTGAGTCTAACAAAGATCTGAGTAGCAATGGCGGCCAAGAAGGTGGATGCCTTGGAAGAATGACTTGAGGGGGAGATGTGCCAAATAAAAGCGACGATGGAGGATAGAATTTCTTCAGTGGAAGGCAAATCTCATATTTTTAGGAGATGGTGAAGAAGATATGGGATCATCAAAACCAAACGGAAGCATTGGAGGCAAGAGCATTGGTGGGGAAAAATACGAATTTTGAAATTCGTAGGGTTGAAAATGATATGGAGATCGTAAAAGGAGAAGGGAGAATATCCCATTTGGAACCTTCCCAGATGGAGGAGAGAGGTGAAGGTATGGGGAGAGGCGTTTCTATGTGGGGTATGAGAAAATGGGTGCTAAGTGCAAAAGAAGGGAGGGGGATTATGGCAGACGATGTGTTGGTTTTGATGGAAGAAGGGGGGAAATGGAAGTAGGGTTTGTGTATGAACATGGAAGAGAGAATCGGGACACTTGGGGAAGACAAAATTATGGAGGAATTAGGAGAAATGGGGGAGATATGATGGTTTGGAAACTGAAGATGTCAATCTTTGAAAGGGAGGATGCACATGGATGAATTTATAAGGTAGAGAAGTACTTCGCCGTCAATGAGTTGACAGAGGAGGAGAAATTGATGACAGCTTTCCTATGTTTGGAAGGGAATGCGTTGGCTTGGTACTAGTGGAGAGACATGAGGGGGCCTATACGGAGTTGGATGGAGTTCAAAGAATGCTTATTATAATATTTTCAAACGAGCATGGGAGGGGACTTTTATGAGCAATTGTTTGCCCTAGTACAGGAAGGCTCGATGGCAAAATATCGCGAGAGATTTGACTACATGGCGAGTCGACTGGATCGACTGTTTGAGACTGTTCTGGAGGAAAATTTCATGAAGCGGTTTGAATCAAAGATCCTGGCAGCAGTGAGAGTCATGAGACCTGATGACTCGCGAGAGGCTATGGAGCTAACTCAACTAATAAAAGATCAAAAGTACCAAGAGAGGGGAGTCAGAGGCAACAGTTCATGTGGCTTTTATAGGATGACTACCACTCTCTTAGTGCCTAAGGGGCCTACTCCGAGCAACCTTCATGAGACCCCAAGGGAGAAGCATGTAAGAGGAGGAAGGGAGTGGAACTTCTAAAGGCTGACTGAGAGGGAGGTGCAGGAGAAGAGGGCAAAGGGATATGCTTTTGATGTGATGAGAAGTATACTCCAGGACACAGGTGCAGGGAATGAACTCTTCAGGTTCTCACGATCTGTGATGATGAGTAAACTGAGGGACGTGGGAGTGAGACAGGGGTAGAGGAGAAGAACAAGCTGCATCTAGATGTAGAAGAGGTCTCCCTAAACTCAGTGGTATGATTCACTTTGAGTCATGCCATGAAGGTGAAGGGGGAAATAGCAGACATGGAGGTGATGGTGTTGATTGACATGTGGCTACCCATAATTTTATCTCCAACCAAGTCGTGGACCAATTGAGGTTGACATTGGTGGAGACAGGGTGCTATGGAGTGATGATGGGTACGAGGAAGATGGAGCCGGGCTGGGGGATTTGTAGGGGAGTAGTGCTGACCATATAGGAAGTTCATGTGAGGGAGGATTTTCTTCCATTAGAGTTTGAGAGCACCGATGTCATCTTGGGGATGAAATGACTATAGACCTTGGGGAATACCAAGGTCAACTGGTGAGTACTAGCGATGGAGTTGGTGGTGGAGGGAGAAGTGTAGTGATCAGGGGAGATGCGGGACTATCCAAAGCCATGATGTCTCTCAAAACCATGGTGATGAGCATACATAAGGTGGGGGAAGGTTTCTTAGTGGAGCTATAGAGACTAGAGGGTCAGATTGAAGAAGGTTGGAGACATTCCTCTTTCAGTTCAACTATTGATTCAACATTTTAGTGAGGTCTTTCAGCCGCCTCAAGGATTGCCACCGTCGAGGGAGCAGGAGCACGCTATTACCATGAGGGAAAGGGTGTCTCCCATCAGTGTCAGACCATATCGTTACCCTCAATTTCAGAAAGACGAAATTTAGAAATTGATCAGAGAAATGCTAGAGGCAGGAATTAATAGGCCTAATGTGAGCCCTTTTTCTAGTCCGATGTTACTTGTCAACAAAAAGGGTGGGAGTTGGAGGTTCAGCGGAGACTATGGAGCTTGAATAAGAAAACTGTGCCAGACAAATTTTCCATCCCAGTGATAGATGAGTTATTGGATGAGCTGAGTGGGATAGTTATATTCATCAAGAAAGAATTGAAGTTAGCATGCCATTAGATCTGAATGAAAGGGGTGAATGTGACAAAGTCTATTTTCATAATGCATGAGTGACATTATGAGTTCCTTGTGATGCCTTTTGGCCTAACTAATGCCCCAACCACCTTCCAGTCTCTCATGAATAGGGTGTTCCGACCCTATCTCAGGAGATTTGTTCTGGTTTTCTTTTATGATATTCTGGTGTACAGTAGGATAGAGGACGAACATTGGGAGCACTTGAGGACGGTCCTAGAAATGTTATAAGAGCACCAACTGAGGGCCAATTTGAAGAAATGTTGCTTTGCACAGACCAAAGTGGAGTACTTGGGACATGTAGTTTCTCGGGAGGGTTTAGTCGCTGATCAAGCTAAGATTGAGGCAATGCTAAGATGACCACTACCAAAGAATTTGAGGGAGCTTAGGGGCTTCCGAGGCCTGATAGGATATTACAGGAGGTTTGTGAGGGGCTATAGCACCATTGCCTGGCCCTGGCAGAACAATTGAATAATGATAGCTTCTTATAGGGGAGGCAGCCATAGTAGCTTTTGAGAGATTGAAGAAGGCCATGACCAATGTACCAGTCTTAGCCCTGCCAGATTTAAGTCAGGTGTTTGTAATAGAGACAGGCACATCAGGGTATGGCTTGGAATTAATACTTATGCAGCACCACCGACCCATTTTTTACTTCAACCAGGTGTTAATAGCTAGAGCCAAGCTGAAGTCAGTCTACGAGGAGTTGATGGCGATTGTGCTAACCATTCATAAGTGGCGACTTATTTGTTGGGTCGACATTTCGTTATCAGGACGGGTCAGCGGAGTCTGATGTACTTGTTGGAGTATAGGATGGTGACAGAGGAGCACCAGAGATGGCTGACAAAGTTATTGGGATATGACTTTGAAATTCTATATAGGCTTAGGATAGAGAACAAGGCGGCAGATGCCTCGTCCAGATATATGGGGGGAGCTAAAGGAGATGGTCATGTCGATATCAGTGAGGTTAGATTGGGGGGCCATTAAGGAGGAGAGTGCACGGGATGAGAAGCTAGAGAGGATCAGGGAAGATTTATTGAAGTTTGGGAGTAGCCACTATGGTTTTTCTCTAGAGCTGGAGAGGTTATTGTACTAGGAAAATTTTGTGATGCCAATGACATCAGTTCATATTCCCCAGCTACTCCAGTAGTTCCATGGGAGCGCTGCTGGGATCATTCAGGGGTGCAAAAGACTTACAAGAGACTCGCCTCAGAGTTGTTTTCGAAGGGGATGCACAAGGATGTGGAGGAGTTGATAGCCAGTTGTGAGGCTTATCAAAGGAATAATTACATGTCCATGGCTCCAGGAGGATTATTGCAGCCCCTCGCTCTACCAGTCGGGTGTGGGAGGTGGTCTCTATGGATTTCATAGACGAGCTACCTCAATCGGAAGGTTTCACAGTGATTCTAGTGGTAGTGGACAGACTGAGCAAATATGCTCATTTAATTCCCCTATGACGACACCCCCATATAACAGTGAAAGTAGCAACAACATTCATTCGGGAGGTGGTCAGATGTATGGGATACCATAGTCCATAGTATCTGACAAGGATAAAGTGTTCCTCATCTATTTTTGAAGGAAGTTATTCAGGCTATTGGGGACAGTTCTGAAGAGGAGTATAGCTTACCACTCGTAGATAGATGGACAGATGGAGGTGGTAAATAGGAGGTTGGAGACATACCTACTATGTTTTGCTTCAGAGATACCTCGGCTTTGGGCCAAGTGGCTAGCATGGGCATAGTACTGGTACAACACTTGGCATCATTTTGGATGTGGAGGAGTTGATAGCCAGTTGTGAGGCTTATCAAAGGAATAATTACATGTCCATGGCTCCAGGAGGATTATTGCAGCCCCTCGCTCTACCAGTCGGGTGTGGGAGGTGGTCTCTATGGATTTCATAGACGAGCTACCTCAATCGGAAGGTTTCACAGTGATTCTAGTGGTAGTGGATAGACTGAGCAAGTATACTCATTTAATTCCCCTATGACGACACCCCCATATAACAGTGAAAGTAGCAACAACATTCATTCGGGAGGTGGTCAGATGTATGGGATACGATAGTCCATAGTATCTGACAAGGATAAAGTGTTCCTCATCTATTTTTGAAGGAAGTTATTCAGGCTATTGGGGACAGTTCTGAAGAGGAGTATAGCTTACCACTCGTAGATAGATGGACAGATGGAGGTGGTAAACAGGAGGTTGGAGACATACCTACTATGTTTTGCTTCAGAGATACCTCGGCTTTGCGCCAAGTGGCTAGCATGGGCATAGTACTGGTACAACACTTGGTATCATTTTGTTTCCTAAATGACCCCATTCAAAGTATTGTATGAACAAGATCCACCTCACCTGATACATTTTGGTCAAAGTAGCACTCCAGTTTCTTCAGTGAAAGAATACTTGGAGAAGAAGGATAGGGAGTTGGAAGAGTTAAAAAGGCATTTGTTGATGGCTCAGTAGATTATGAAGACACAAGCGGATGGACATAGAAAGGACATCAAGTTTGAAGCGGGGATAGGGTGTTCCTGAAGCTTCGACCTTACATATAGAGGATGGTTGCTAACATGAGGAACGAGAAGCTAACTCCAATATACTTTGACCCTTATGAGGTACTAGAGAAAATTGGAGCAGTGGCGTATCGTTTAAGGCTGCTCCCAACTGCCACCATACATCAAGTATTTCATGTGTCACAGTTGAGAAGAGCTATGGGAGATCACACAATGAGTTTAGAGTTGCCAACAACATTTGACTGAAGATTTGGAAGTGGTATTGGAAACCCTTGAGCTACAAGGGGTGCGCCAGGGCGAGGGAGGGATCAAGGAGGCGTTGATCAAGTGGAGGGGCCTTTCCGATTATGACGCTACATGTGAGCCTTATGAGAGGGTGCAACATCAATTCCCATCTTTCCACCTTGAGGATAATGTGATTTTTTGGGAGCGGGGTATGCATAGACTGGTCCAGCCGTCCCAACCCTTGGGCTGACTCAAGCAATACAACAGGCCGAAGCCTATTGTTTTGTAGGCTTCAAATCCCACCCCCTGTGGGGTATGAGGGCTGCTTAGTCCTTTTGTGTTATTTTTATGTTTGCTATTAGTAGAAGTTTGTATTAGGGTTAGGACATGATATTTGTTTGCTAAACTTGTGTTGGTGCTTGGCGTCTTAGGCTCTTGCGGCATATAGAGAGTTGGGAGAGATCGATCCTCCTCTCGAATTGAGGATCAACTGTATCTTGGTATTTTCCTTCCGTTTTTCTTGATTATCACAATAATATTGCCATTTTTGCTGGTTTGGTTGGGGTTTTTTTTTGGAGAAATATCACTGGAATCTTAAAATTGATATGTTCCACTTGAGTTCTTCAAGTGTTTTCTTTCAGCTTTAAACTAGACAGGCAGCTTTGGATTAATGGTTAGGCTATGTTGCTTTCAGTTCTGCAAGATGTCGTGGTTCTACTGTAGTATGGAGTGTGCTAATTGTTCCATATGATAGAGGTATATCTGTATGTATTGTGGATGGCCCAGTTTTTTATTTGTCCTTTTATGAGGAAATGAATGGTTCAAAAAGCTACAAGTACTTTTTGGCATGGCATATTCATGATAAACCATTTTCGAAAAAATTCTTTATAGTTTCTACTAAAGTGCTGTTTTTATTTTCACATAAAGTGCAATTGGCCATCATTTCAGCTTTATGATAGGATGAATGTTCCCATTAAATGAAGTGAGAAGAGTTTTCTAAGTTGGATTGAAACCTTTTTGACTTAGAAAACTGGTTGAATTGGTCAAACATTTAGGCAAGTCATTGCAAAATTGTTTTCTTTTGCCCTATTCAATTGAAGTTGCCAAAGATGAGCGTTTGCTGATGATGGTTTTATTCACTTAACTTTTGCAGGTTGCAATATTTGTTGTACTGGCAATGACTCTTCGACGAAAACCCGAGGTGCTTAGCAATCTTCTACCAAAACTAAGAGACAATACACAATATCAAGGACAAGAGAAGGTTCCTGTGATTGTTTGGACTATTTCTCAGGTAGCATGGCTAACATAGTCAAGAAAATGCAAATGAAATGTTTGGAAAACTTTGGTTGTCACCCCATTTGATTAATACGTATAATGATAACTTCTGGTTTAGGCTTCTCAAGGGGATCTGGTTGTTGGGATGCATGCTTGGGCTCATTGCCTATTGCCGCTAATCAGTGGAAAAAGTGGTAATCCACAGACGAGGGGTTTGGCTTTGCAGTTGATTGAGAGGTTTGCAATAGATCTATATTAAATGGTAAGTCATTTAAATTTTTGTTCTGTCTCTAAATATTTAGTCTTTTTGGCAGTATTTTGGAACGGCCGAAAGCTCGTCCTATTCTAATAAATGGTGCTGTTAGAAAAGGAGAGCGCATTGTCCCTCCTTTTGCACTTGATTTGTTGATGCGGGCTACTTTTCCTACCCCTTCTGCTCGAGTAAAGGTTCATTTTCATGATTTAAGTTTTCTTACTGTTTTTGAGAAGACATGGATCTAAGCATCCGTGCTAAACTCTAACTCTCTTCAGGCTACAGAGAGATTAGAAGCACTTTATCCTACCCTAAAGGAGCTAGCGCTTGCCGGTACTCCAGGTTCCAAAGCTTCAAAACAAGCATCACAACAGATATTTCCATATGCTGCAAATGCTCTGCAGGAAGGTAAGACTTGAGCTATTGCTTCTGCATATTAGGTTTTTCTCCCTTGCATTTTTACGTTCTTCAAAGGATTCAGTCCTAAAGACCATAGCCTCTTTATGCTATGAATACATTTTGATGTATGTTTTGCAGATAATCTTTTGTTAACCAGAGAAGCTGCTAATATTTTTATCTGGTGTTTAGCTCAAAATTCAGACTGCTATAAGCAATGGGTGAACACTTACTGTTCCTTTTGAACTGTAGGATTGGTTTCTTATATGTTTGCTTATGATCGTCTTCTATTTGTGTTTTCAACATTGTCATATTATCTTAAATCAGGAAAAGCTTCATTTGGAGAATGTGGAAGCCAGCATTTCTGTTCTTCAGAAACTATCTGACGAATGGAAAGAACACTCAACCAAACTCTCACCTTTCGGTCCTTTGCAGGAGACTCTTCAACGCCTCAGGGATTTGGTAAAGAATAGCGCAGTGTTTTTCTTACTTCAATAGTTCAATCCCCAATACAATTCACGCATAAAAGACTATAAATGAGGTTTTATGTGTGGATTTCAATTGGAAATAATTTGTCTTTCTCCATACAGAATGAAAAAGCTTTGTCTGCGGCTGATGCTGGAGGCAATGAAGCCTCCGTCAAAGAGGCAGACAAGTATTGCAAAGCTCTATTGGGAAGAGTAACACGGCGCTCCACTTGTTTGAAGAGTGCAGTTTTTGTAACTGTTCTTGCAGTTGTGATTGGTTTCATTGTATCCTTTAACCTGGAATCATTGGACCGGAAAAAGCTCCATGAATTCTTTAGTTCCTTCCAATCACTGTGATATGATCTACAAGTTCAAGAACAAATAATCCATCCAAAGAACAGCAGAGAGAAGATTGTAGTTTTTCAGTTATTCGAGGCAAGATAAAACTGATCAAGTTCCTGAAAACAGTTGAACTTTCAGTCTCTAGTGTTTTTTTTTTTTTTTTACATTACCCTTCTGGATTTTGGTTAGGATCCTCGGTGCTTAGCTACCTTTTTCAATTCCCCATCTTCCTTTCGTCTTACTTTGACAGCAAATTGAACTTTCATTTGGTATTTGACTGCAGAGGTGATATCTCTAGCTTGCTTAATGTTGAATTTTTGTTTACTTTATGTTTATTTATCATCTCTGATCTTTAGTTCTTTAATCCAGAGAGCTTTTCCTTTACGTGCTTATGCGTTATAAGTAGGGGTGTCAATATTTGACACGACCCGAAAACCGACCCAACCCAAAAATTCTGGGTTTGGGTTCAGCAAATCGATTCATTTTAAAAATTGGGTCGGATTCAGGTTGATCCGGAAATCCGAACCCGCCCCGAAACATCATTATGACACCCCCTGATCATAATGAGAATATAGTAGGAAAATGTAACTGAAGATTGCTGTAGTACTCAAGATGACTTAGTATATGACGAACGGACACCTTAGCTAATTGTGATGTCAAATTGGGCGTAGAGTAGAGTGTGGAATAAAGGTTCCATTCTATATAGCATTATAGCCTGCTCAAGTGGATTGACCACCCTACAATCGGTCTCTTTTAAAATGGTAGAAGAGATATTCCCCTTCATGTCTAAATGCAGGAGTAATGGATGACCTCAATGAGAGTGGTTGAGTTGTTCTTAATGATCCCTAAAACGTGTTACAAGTACCTGTTGAAATTTGTTCATTATGAATTAGGTTGTTAAATTTAAGCTTATGTCCCACGGCTAACCAAGAGGGGGGTGAATTGATAATTAAAAAAATTTAGCCCTCTTTTTAAATTAGGAAACGAAAATAAAATTTTAGTGATTTTTTTAGAAAACGTTTTTCAACCACAGTTTTAAAAGTAAAAACACAAAAATAAAAAACAGCCGAAAATTAAAGACACGAGATTTATAGTTGTTCGATCAAAATTAGACCTACATCCACTCCCCGGAGGTACCTTCCGAGTATTGCACTAATACCACTAGTAACTCTCCTTTTGCACCCACAGCAAGGCAGAGAAGCCTTTATAAAACTCTCTTCCACCACTACCCGGTGTTGTAGAGAACCGTCGTCCTTTTACAATCCCTAGTGTTGGCAGAGAACCGTCCTTCCTTTCACACTCTTCCGGTGTAGGCAGAGAACCATTCGTCCTTTTACACTCTCCTAGTGTGGGCAGAGAACATTTCATCCTTTCACACTCTCCTAGTGTGGGCAGAGAACCCTTCGTCGTTTCACACTCTCCTAGTGTGGGCAGAGAACCCTTCGTCCTTTTACACTCTCCTAGTGTGGGCAAAGAATCCTTCGGCTGTTCAAACTCTCCAAGTGTCGGCAAAGAACCGGATCTCCTTGACAGTTCTTCTCGCAAGAAATATAGAATGAAGAAAGAAAAGAGTGAAGTAATCACAAATCAAAAGTAAAAATTCTTACCTTTAAACACCAAGTGAAGCCTTCACGCTCTAGTAGTAAGAATTCTCCTTCGAACACTCTCTCACACTCTCTCCTTGACTTTTCTTTCAATAGGCACGAAGATCAGTGAGCAAAAAAGATTAAGTAACAGTTTAAATTGGACCATTTATAGGAAATACACAAAAAATCGTCTAAAAATTACAAATTTTCAAGTCAATACGCATTGGATCGTCCCGTACGATCGTGGATCGTCCTGGACGATTTTACTTAAATGCGTTGGAAACGAACCTAATGTATATAGGTACGAAATGACTTCATACACACATCGTCCCGTACGAACTAGGTTCGTCCGGTACGAACGGTTATTCCATAGGTCGGTTCCCGAAAATTGCAGAATGTCACTAAAATTTTAGAGTCGGTTCACTTCGTCCTGGAACGAATATGGGTTCTTCCGGATGAAATTTTTTCAGAGAGCAACTCGTCCTGGCACAATTATAAATTTCGTCTGAACGAAAATTCTTTAGAGGAGATTTCATCCCGGGATGAATACACTTCGTCCTAGACGAAAATACTCCAAAGAGCAACTCGTCCTGGAACGAATATAAGTTTTGTCTGAACGAAAATTTTCCAGAGAACATTTCGTCCTGGGATGAATACACTTCGTCCTGGACGATCAGGACTTAGAAAAATTTTCTTCAATTCCTGCTCGTTCCATTGCTCTTACGAGGAGATTACTGACCTGATCGTCCCGTACGATCAGTATAAATTTTTCAAAATCTCCTTAAGTGTGTGTGTTTATTCACTCAATTACAATCACTCCCTCTCAAATTTAATTCAAAGAAAAATACAAGCTTTAAATACACAAAGTATTTCATGCTGAATTTGATTTGAAGTCTTCGTAGTCTGGAGTTTGATTTTCCTGAAATGTTAGTACACACAAGAGCAAAAACAACTCTTCCAAAAAGTGTTAGGAGATAACTACACATAAAACAATAATATTTGAAATCATCAAAACTATACAAGTTGCAAAAATGTAAAACATGCAAATAGCAACTCTCTTAACAGTACCCACAAGTGATGAGTGTGTAATTCCTAAAGGATTCTCTTATACTACACTTAAGATTGTGCAAATCATGAGATTTATACTAAGATTTTATTTGGGATAGCTTTCTTATTACTTCTTAAAACTGATTTTTAGAAAATTGCTTCAAGTAGTAAGGAAGTCATCCCAAATGAAGCCCGGCTTTCTTATTGCTTTTTTAAGTCAGATTTCTAGTATAAAAATTTCTCTAATAAGCACTTTTAGAAAGCAATAAGGAAGCTGTTCCAAAAAAAATCAAAGTGTCATTGTTGTGATGATTGTCCACCATCATAGTTCCTTTTCATCATAATAAAATATAAAATTTCCCATAATCGAAATCAAGGATGTGAATAACATATTATTATTTCTTTCCCAAGATAAGCAGAGTACATGAAACTAGCTTTGCAACTTACAGGTTCATCTTCCTAATAATATGTTAGAGAGATAAAATTGATAAAAATTACACTAACAAGTTACGATATATGATGAGAATTACAATAAAGGGTAGAAATGGGAGGGTTTTAGATCAACTAACACGATGTGTTGGACCTTCAATAATAAACTGCTTATGGACTATATTCACCCACTAACTTGCTAGCCTACCATTCTATAAAATAAGCCATTGGTGGGAGCTTATGGTGGTTGGGTACCTTAAAGTTTGGATAAATCATAATAATGATATAATGAAATTAAAGTTTTGTTTGGGACATTTTTTTTACTATTTCTTAAATCAGTTTTTTAGCATAAAAATTAAGTTTTTTTTTATGAGAACATCGTTCAGAGATTTAGACATGTGTACCGGCGACGGAATCGTAGATCGACGGCTACGATTCAGAGTTTTTACTTTTGATGTATTTTATGTTTATTTTGTTTGCATTTCAGTTTTCCTAGTTTATCCCTATGAGGAGTGTTTTCTTATTGTAGCTCATAGGGCATTTGAGTACTTTTCTTTTCTTTATATTTGAGACCTATGTATAGCAGTCTTATGCTTTGTAAAAGGTTAATGAATGATTGAATGAAAATTTGATGTTTGTCTTCTTCACATTGTGTGTGCACTAGGGGGAAGAGAGAGCCTAAGGTAAGGGCGAGCGCAATACCCACCAGTCATTAGAAGAGTCCGTG
Source organism: Dendrobium nobile (assembly GCA_022539455.1). Taxonomy (NCBI): domain Eukaryota; kingdom Viridiplantae; phylum Streptophyta; class Magnoliopsida; order Asparagales; family Orchidaceae; genus Dendrobium; species Dendrobium nobile. The sequence continues at coordinate 31,777,473 of CM039729.1, forward strand.
GCTCGTGATTTATCTCCTTTCTTCCTTTTCTTTTCTTGCCCACCCACCGACCCCTATCTACCTCCCCAAGCCGTTGTCCATATACCCCTTTACCCCAAACCATCGGCCACCCTCACACCACCATCAAATTCCTTAACTTCAAACCCTTTCCCACCCCCACCGCTAGCCAAGGCCTCATAACCGCCGGCCAAACCCCCTTTTCAAACTCCACCGCCGGCCCACCCCCTTAACCACCTCCATTATGATGATCTCAATCATCATGATGGGTTTCCTAAATTAGCTCAAGCAAACAAGGAAAGATTTGGACTTATTTGAAATTAAAATTTGAATTTCAAATACTTTCCATATTTGTAAAATCTACATAAGGAATTTGTTTTATTATAAGTCCAACTTAAAATTAAATTAGATGGGATTTATTATTAACCTTCCTAATTTACAAAGACTTGTTTGGAAGCTATTAAACCTCTCCCCAATCCCCTCCCTCTCTTCAAGCTACCGGCCCCATCATTAAGTTTCCCCTTGATTTTTCTTATTGAAGCCCTAATCTTTATTGAATTTGAATTCAATTTTCAAATTTAATTCCCTCCCAAACTATTCAAATATGAAATTAATTTCAGATTTATTAATAACCACTCCTCCCTAACCCTAAACCTAGATCCCACATACCAAAGCCGTTCCCCTCTCTCTTTGGCCGCCCCCTTCCACTTGCCTCATCTCCCTTGGAAATCCTAAACCTCTCATGTCTTTTGAAACAAAGAAAAGAAGACAAGCACCTTCCTCCCTTCTACCATTGATGTATGGCCGACCCTGTGGTCGACCACAAATTCACCTACAACGCTCAAGGAGAAATCGATATCTTGCTCTCTCCTTTCTACGATCCGGAATGGAATTACGAATATTTTGTGGAAAGCTATGTCAACTGCATATTTTATTGCCTCGCCGAGACGATTGAAGATCAACGACCTAAGGGACATTGGCAACTCGTTGGCCGATCTACAACCTCTCCTCCTCCGGCTACTTCTTCGACTAACAAGACCTTACGCACCACTTGTCTTGTGGTGGCATCATTTGGGTTGCTTCTACCGTTCCTCCATCAAAACCTCAACTTCAAGAGTAAGTGAGAAGGAGCTCATGGTGAACACTACTTGATGTTATGCCGTGGATTTTTGTCTCGTTGCTATTAGCCTTACTATCTTGTTTTTGTTGTTATTTGCAATTGTCTTATTATTCTCTTTGTAATCGATTGTTATTACTTTAATCTTCTAACGAAAAATTCTAAGAATTCGACTTGGTAAAACATAAGTTTTTAACTAGCAAGGTTAATATTCAATCTATTGTTAATTTTCAAAAACAACTCTTATTCGCTTATATGTTTCACATCACTTTTGTACTAAAAAGTTGCTTTAAGATGCAGTAAGAAAGTCGTCCCAAATGAAACTTAAGACTTCATTTGTGACATTTTTTTTATTATTTTTAAAGTAGTTTTTTTAATACAAAATTTTAAATTAAAAAAATTCTTTTTAGAAAACAGTAAAAGAGCTACCCGAAACGAAGCTTAAGTTAATGCTTTATAATAAGTTCAAATGATAAATGAGTCCACTTGTGTTTGTGTAGTAACAATCTCAGGAGAGTACATGAGTTTTGAATGTCTAGTTGGTCAGCAAAGTATTGGGAGGCATAATTGAGCTTAAGTGTCTGTCATCCTTTGACATATCAACATAATGTGGATTATGGCATTGAAACTTTGAAAGTTGGAATCCAAGAAATAAGTATATGTAAAGAAGCAAATTAACAATAAGAGTGTCATGGTTCAAATAAGTTAAGAGTAGATCTATTTAGTAACTTTAGGGAATAGTGATGATGTTACTAAAGTTATTAGATAATGTGCTTGAAACACGTCCAAAATGATACATGGTTTTGAGTAATTGGTAGCTGAGAGGAAACAAGGTATTTCTATGGATAACCATTGAGGCCATGTGAAGCCGTGCGACGACTAGGCAAGTGGGGAAGTGAGATATAGATTGCTCGAGAATGAGACAGAAAGAACGAAAAGAGAAGAGAATGAGAAGGGCACAAACTCATTCGCGAGCAACCAAGACAGAGTGCTCGATGATAAATATATTGTGTGAGGTTGGTGGTGTAAGTGATCAAGAGAGGAAGACCAACAAGTCCAACCTTAATATTGAGAGATAGAAAAAAGGATATCATGGTGGTGGTTCCTATTTTTTGTTCTATTTTATAACATCACAATAGGAAGTAAAGGGAGAGACACTACAGAAAAATCGCTCATTACAAGTGATAATTTTTGGTGATTTTGATCAATTTTTCGGTAGTTTGTAAATTTTCTGATAGTTTTCATGTTGTTTTTAAACCGTCGGAATAAACCGCATAGGAAATATAAACCAATGAAATATTTTTGATGGTTTTTTGGTGGCTACAACAGCTGGAAATTAATGAATCCAAAACCGTAAGTAAACTGCCATAAGATTTAGGTGCAAAAACCGCCAATGATCGTTGGTTCATTACCGATGGCTAAATTGTCCGTTAGTGTTGACCTCATTTTTGTATGAGGTCACACTAGAATCAATCTAGACCCTAGGATCTGTCCAGAACCTTAGATCAATCTAGGCCTTAGGATCTACCTAGATCTTAGATCAATCTAGACTCAAATCCAAGGCTAAAGGTCCAAGTCCCGAAAGCCTTTTCTAGTGAATTTTCAAACACTTCAAAACCTAATCAAATGACCTCTGATTCAGAGTCTATCTATTTCATATTGATAGGACATGTCTCTAAAGGCAACCCTCCAAATTTGAGCCCATTTTGAGGTCTCTAAGCTTAGAAATTAAATTGAAATTCAAAGCTGCAAAACCTTCAAATATTTATGGCATATGCCACTAGACCTGCCACCCAGTGGATCCTGGCCTTGGAGCTTTCTCCAAGCCTCCAACCACTTACAGACCCTGATTATGACTCATTGACCATTGAACTATATTTTGGTGGACCCACTTTGACCCCAGTTGACTAGGGGTCAAAATTATCAAAATGCCCCTTAAAGGCAATTTTGAAGTCTTTTTCCAAACTTCAATATGTCCTTTTCAAATCAAACCCCAGGACCTTCTCCAATGTATCCTAATCACCATTAGGAGCACATTGGACTGAAGCCCAAACCTAGTCAATCTTGGTTAACTAGATCAACACCTTTAGACCAAAATACCCCTTAAGGGTTTGAATACCCATTTGAAATCTAATGGCCTTCAAATTGCTTGGAACCACTTCCATCAATTTTTAAATATCAAACCAAACCAGTTGGACCCAAACCCAGACCCTGGGAAAACTTGTTTGACTAAGTCAACCTTGGTTGACCAAATAGGCCCTTCAGAGTTAACCTGGTTGACCTAGTCAATCTAGGTTGACCCAACACTCCTTTAAGGCTTTTAATGGGTCATTTCAACCCATTCAACCTATCAAGCCCTTCAAGCTCTCAAATCATTCCATTATATTATTCAAACTCATTCAAACTCATGACAAGTCAAATCAACACGGATTTTGACTTAATCAAACCTTTAACCATAGTCAAGCTTACACATACCCATGCTTGCTCATTCAAACTCCCAAATGGATTGTCTTAAAATCCTCCTAATCATTTCAAGAGCACCGAGCCATCATTTGGTTGCACCTCAGCATACATTGACCCATTCACTGGTCAAACAATCAATGGGTGGTCAAAGGAGCTTCCAAATGGTTAAAACCTTAATCAAACTTGTTAAACTCAAATCTCACTTAAACCCCAGTTGTTAATACAGGCTTTAGAACTTCTTAGGACTTATCCTAGACCTTTAATCAATATTTAATGACCTTGATCTTTCCCATGTGCTCAAGAGGACAAAATACCTTTAACATGGGATGTCCTCTTGTACCTTTGATGCTCTGCCATCCTCAACTACTCCAACATACGTGGCAGCATCTATCAACCTCCAAAGATGATCATGGCCATCAAATGCACTCAAGCCATTTGAATAAGGAAAAATACCCTAATAGAGCCTCATTCAAATCCCTATGATATCTCACCTCTCAAGCTTTCCCATATCCAGAACTGAGTCATTTGAGCTCCCAACAATCTCTTCTCCATTTTCCAAGTCGAGATCCACCGGTTGAAGGCCACCGGTGACCAGATTCCAGTGACCATAAGCCAACATCCATCCAAGCTGATTTGTGGCTGATCAAGAGTTTTCAAGCTGTGGTGTCTCCATCAAATTTAAGCGTGGACAAACAACAAATTCAGAGAGCCAAAGAACTTCGAATCCTGGTTGATTAGGTACAAGTTCAATCCTAGATTAGGATACACTAGGCTAATTAACTTTCTAATAAGCACATTCAAACTGTAAAAATGTATCCCCATTGATGCTCTTCACTAAGAGTCTATGTCTAAAATTTTAAGTCAAATGGTTGAGTCTATCGAGAGAACGAGCCATTCCTTGGTTAGGGTCTCGGTTCGCAACATGCGTCGCAGTTCCGTTTCGACTACACGGTCGACCCCGCAGTTTTGTCTCATATCTGACTTAATTAGAGCCGCTATTTCATTTCCATGAGATATCGGACGGTCACCACATCCTGATGACTGGGTTAAGTTAAAGGCGCGTGGGTCCCTTGCCTTTCCACAGTAATGGGTGATGATTGTCGGCAGCACAATCTCGGCACTTAATGCGCCGCCGTCGACATTCATTAGTGTGGTTGATTCAGCGAGCTGGATGACGCCACGTGGCCTCCACGCAGGCGGCGCCGCCAACCTGTTTTAAATAATTTAAATTCTTTTTTTTTACTATTTCTAAATCCAAAAATTAAAAAAAAATTATTAAATTTAAAAAAAATATATTTATATTAAAATATCAAAAAAATTAAAATTCTTTAATTTAGATTTAAAATTATTTTAAAATATAAAATATATTTTTAATAATTTAAATATTTAAATAATATTTAAGTAAATATTAAATTAATAGTTTTCAAAATTTTAAAATTTATATATATTAAAATATGTTAAATGATTAAAAATTTATTTTAAACTAAATTAATTGAAAATAATTTAAATTAAACTAATTTTGGATATTTTAAATTATTTTTTTTATTACTTAGTTATTTAAGTGTTATTTAATATTTAATTGAAATTAAATTTAAATAATTTCAAAAATTCAAACAAAATCATTTATATAATTTAAAATTTTAAGAATTGTTAAGATTTAATTTAATTTGATTTTAAATTATTTAAATATTAATTAATTTTAAATAATTTAAACACATTATTTAATCTTAAAATTTAAAGATTCATAATAAATTAATTAGATTCGTAAAAATACATGTAATAAATTGAAATTTTCAAAAAATTAAGAATTTTAATTTAAAATTATTTCAAATTTTAAAATTTAATTTATTTAATTAATTTGAATTACTTGAATATATATTTATTAATATTATATTAAGTATTATATTAAATATTTTCAAATTTAAAAATTTATTTCAAAACTTTGAAAAATCAATGGATCTCTCAACTCCTTCAAATTTTTTTAATAATTTTTTGAATTATTTATTTTAAAGTTTATTTATATTATATATATATATATATATATATATATATATTTATATTAAAACTATTTTAAAATTATAATGTATTTAAATCTTTAAATTTAAGAGATCCTCCTTGAAACTTTAAACAGGAATGAGTTTAAATGAAAGAATTAATTGGGGTGATTAGTGAACAATCATATTTTGATTGTTCGCTAATTTAGTCTTTAATAACATGTTTTATGTTAATCATTGTATGCTTAGGAAGCACACACTTGCACATAGCTGAGGCTCTTCTAGATTTAGGAATTGATTATGTTTATGCATGTTTCTTGTTATGTTAAGTTCAAGGTTGTTAAAACCTTGATTCAAACCAACTTAAACTTAGTGATATAATTAAGGATAATAATTAAGGACATTTGTTTAGAAAACTTAGATTTTTCTAGAAATTAGGATACACACCTTTTGACTCAAAACTTTAAACACTTGAACTTAGTGATACTTTCAGTCCATAAAAACTTTTTCACTAGTTTTAGAAATCATTAAGCCCCTTAATCAATCTACTTAAGCTTAAACCCTAATTAACCCTTAAAAACTTCAAAAATTCTCATAAATCAAATTTAAATCCAAAAAATACACATAATATCTTAAAATGACCAGAAATCAAATCTTAACAATAAAAATAAAAGTTTTTTGATTGATAGCAAACTTGAACATAATTTAATTGTTATTGAAATCATTATTTAATTAATTTAATTAATTAAAAACATTAAAAATTCAAATACTTGGGAATCTCTCCTTTGGTCATTATTGACCTTTGGAGTTAATTTCAAGGAGTTGGGAGTTCATTTGAAGCAATTATCATAAAAAGGGCCTTTCATTAAATCAATTAAATAATTCAATAAATGCATCAAACTTTAAACCTCATAACTAAATGTAAAAAAATCAAATCCAACAAACTTAGTGTCTAACAAGTCATCATAAGGTCTAGATTATTAATAATTACTAACTTTTCAGAAATAACTTTTAATTAAAAAGTTAATTTTATCCCCTTAATTAAATGACTAAAGTAATCCGAAAAATTCTTAAAACTCAAAAATCAATTTAAAATTTTAGAAATCTGTAATTAACCTTAAAACCAGCAATCAACCTATTTTAATTAAAATTATTAACTTTTAAACCTTAATCAACTTAAGTCACTTAATTAAATCAGGTACCACTAGGTAACCGAGGCCTACGAGGCTATTAAATTAGCCTCAAAGAAGATGAAATAAACTTCACAGCCTTGGTGAGCTAACAAAGGTGGTATCCAACAAACAATTAAAATCATCTTAAAATTAATTTCAAATCATTAAGACTTAACTTTAACCAATATCTTCCCTAAGTCTTCTAACTAATCAACCCTCAAACAACTTGAACTAATTATCCTATAAGGACATATCCAAATCACACGGCCTTTTTATACACACCTTAGATGGTTTTGCTAGGACAACCAACTCTAGTTTTAGGCTAGGCCGTGTTTATTTTTTCTAGTTATGTGTCGTATTTTCTGCGGTTTTCACTGAATGCTGGTTGCTAGCTTAGAATTGATTGATTGTTTATTTATTTATTGCACTCTATGTTGTGGTTATTGAGCATTTAAATTTTAAATATATCAACTGCTTGGAATTTTTAACTGTTGATTATTGGATAAACCATACAGATCAAGTCTAGAATTTATTTTTTCAAATGTAATTTGAGATATAATTGAGTGTAATATTTAAGTGACTTGAAATGGGATATTAAATATCCAATTTGGAATCCAAAGAGGAAGGGACATCCCTTAGAGTTCCTCTCCATTGTAGCTCCAAATTTGATGGTTTGAAATATCCAAAGAGAAAAAGTAACACCCCATCCAAGGGGGAGTTTCTTTTCATTTGGATATCCGAACCGACGGATCAAGAAGCTCGTGGGAGACAAAGAAGTGAAAGTCTAGAGAATTCCAATTCTCAAAGTCACTTGTATTTTAGGAGCTGGAACCGGGTTGTTATTAGTGGTGCCCAGCCACTTTACTTTTTTGTAGACCCTATTTTAAATATTAAGTGGCACTTTTCACATGGACATTAAATTTGAGCATTTAATTTAATTGATTTATTTAATTAATTATGCAGTAGAACTATCTCTTTTTTGTTTTTTTACTTACAGTCGTATTTGTTTTAGTCTGGAAGTCACTCGTAAACTCATAAGAACTCATTTAAAACTTTTCTACTTTAATCAAAATTAAAATTTTAAGACAACATAGTAACTCTAATGAATTTAAGAAGTAAGCCTGGGATCGCCGGGAGTTCGCATGCTTATTTGTTGCATCTTCTTCCTTTTTGGTAGGCATCTCCCCGCTTTGTGGTTTTGGCAGACCACTTGCCTTTGAGGATACAGATCTGTCAAGCGGAATCTGTGCATTCTTTATGGAGAAATTATTTTAAGTTTGATTTTAAAACTTCTCCATTTCAAATTTAAGCATTTAATCGAGTCGATATGCATGCATTACATTATAAATAAATTAAATTGGTCTAAAATTTTAATTATATTTATTTATACATCAAACACCCAACATAAGTTAAAGGGCCAATAGATATGCTTAGATGTCAGTCATATTTTCAAAAACTTATCTTAAATATATCCCTACCACTCAATATTAAATGACCGGACTCATGATTTTAAAGCGCCTAGGTGGTCTAGCTGGCTCCCCAATCCAGGCCATGGTAAGTCGATATTTGATATGCTAGATAGGTTAGGGTCACTAAGTTTTAGTACATTTAGACTTAGGTTCTAAGGCAAGCCAAGCTATAAGCTTCGCCTCTAGGAATTGAATTCTAATTTTTCTTAAATTAATTGATCTCCAAACTATAACCTCTTTCAATTCAAAATCAAGCCAAACACTTAGGATTGGTCGGAGTGTTTCTGAAGTATTTTAGAATCTTAAAAACACTCCTTCACTACATTACTAGGGGGGGTTCATGAGGGGGGGGGGAGTACATGGCTGCAATCGAGC